>OY856411.1:181944438-182566938 GCA_963693085.1 Alisma plantago-aquatica
CAGACATAGCATATGTAGTAACCCAAACTAGGGTCAGGGTTTCACATAGAATATGTAGCGACCCAAACTAGGGCTAGGGTTAACCTTACAACCTCAACAAATTTATGCATGTAACGACCTCAAGGTGAACCACCACAAATGTAGTGACTAAAGAATGAGCACAATCAACATAGTGACCCTCAATAAATGAAGAATGTAATGACCGAAATAGGTGGTTACCTCCAAGAAACATGTCGATCAAAATAGAATAGAAACACCAAGAGACTCAAGCATCACCATAGATAAAACTCCATGAAAGATACACATCAAAAAACCTAAAATGACCTCCTCCATGATCATTAAGTAACCATGTGACTAACTCATCATGTAAACCAAAGTCAAGACTTCCGACATCAAGCAACATCAAGCCAAAACATGGTAACAAAACCAACAAACATGATGCGTGCAAGCGACAACAACACCCACCATCACTTATATTTCGGGTACAATATTTAGGGTTTAGGAGAAAGAGTAATCTATTCAAGAATACAACAAAATCTTAAACCCTAAAACAAGATATCACTATCCATCAACTTATGATCATGTTTTAGATACAGAACAGTAGCATGCAAGGAAGAATATGATGCAATAATAGAAGAGGGGAAGTTATAAAACCCACCTTAAAATGTAGATTAAGCTCCAAAGCCACGATCTCTAAGAAAGAGAAGGAAGTTCCAACTAGGATCAACTCCACGGACACCAAGGTCGCCTCAAGAGAAGAAAAGAACACACCAAGGTCAAAGGAAAGCTCAAGAAGAAGAAAGCACAACCCTAGTATGATCAAGGAAGAATAAAGAAGAGAATTTTACCTCACTTAGGTATTCCCATGGAAAACCATGGATCTTGACCTCTGTGGAGAGAAGATCCTCAAGATAGCCACCATGGTGATCCACAGTCTCATGGCCAAGAGAAGAAAAGGAAGAGGTAGGGTTCAAAGGAAATAAGATCAAGGAAGATAACAACTTACCAAGAAGGAAGATCACCAAGAGCCACCACAAAGAGGACGATCAAGCCCAAGATCACCACATGCAAAGGTGATCAATCACCAACTCCAAGATCAACACCTTCTCTTGCTACACCAAGATCAAGGTTGAATACAAGGAAGAAGAGAGCCAAAGGGAATACTTGAATGTCAAAGAGAGGGTTTATATACTCAAGGATAGGAGGGAGGTGAAAGATATGAGGTGTGAAGATATGAGAGAACCAAAAGGACACATGTCCCACAAAGCCACAACCATGCAAACACACATGCAAGAGGATCATTAAAATCTATGTGGTGTAGCGACCACTTAGGTCCTCACCTCACTTAGGTCAAAGCAAAACACATGGTATCGGTCGCAACATAAACCATCCTAGGTATAGGTCACAACACATCTCCACATGAGCAAACCCTAGCTACCAAAACCAAGGCCATGATACCTAGGTCTCTACAAACACCACCAAAGAAAGGTGTATTGGTCGAATCACTCTCAAGGAACCAAAACACATGGTCGCTATACTCAAGGAACACAACAAGGTCAACACCACCATCAATGCAACCCATGCAAAGTATCCAAACCCTAAAACCACACATGATGTCACATCACCAACCAAGGATCAAAACAAGACACCCTAAAGCATCATTCTCTCTCATGATGCTAAGAAACAAAAGGCACAACCTACATGTGACAAATTGCAATATTAACCCTCAACATGGGTAAATCACAACTTGGTCCAAAATAAGCATAACTTGCTCAAACATCAATCAAACTGGATCAAACTAAAAACATAAGCATGTCACATGTCATTAAGATGCATCAAAAGATTATGTTAAGGTTAAAGCATCTTATTAAGGAAAGCAAACACAAACAAGCATTAAGCTAGGTCAGGGGTCTTACAACCATAAACAGCTAACAAGGATTTTGCCCCCAAAATCATATGCAAAAATAGATGGATACTTACTATGCATCTCACCCTCAAGCTCCCACGTAGCTTCCTCAACACCACAATGATACAACAAAACCTTAACCAACATGATATCCTTCTTCTTCAACTTCTTCTCCCTTTTATCAAGGATCAACACATGAGCCTCCACATACGACACATCCTCATCCAGCTCAACCTCCATTGGTTGTAGCACCAACTCTGTGTCAGGGTGACACTTCCTCAACATTTAAACTTGAAACACTAGATGCAATTTGTGCATCTTAGGTGGAAACTCCAACTTATAGGTCACCTTCCCAACATGTGCCATCACAGGGTAAGGTCCCATATGCCTGGGATCCAACTTACCCTTCTTCCCAAGTCTCAAAACACTTCTCAAGGAGAGACCTTGAGATATATTCTCTTTCCCACTTAGAACTCTAAGGGCCTTCAATGATTATCTACATACCACTTCTACCTATCTTGGGTTGCTTTCAACTACTGCTAGATCACTTTAATCTTCTCTTTCGTCTACTGTACAATCTCAAGACCCATAAGCTAATATTCACCGATATCATACCAACACAACGGAGATCTACAACTCTCCCATACAAAGCCTCATAGGGTTCCATATCAATACTCCTCTGATAGTTCTTGTTGTTGTTGTTGTATGCAAACTCTATCAAACTAAGGTACATGCACATCCCAACTGCCCAAAAACTACAAGACACAGGCTCTCAATAGATCTTTTGAATTCCATATAGTCCTCTCATACTGTCCATCTGTCTATGGTTTAAACATTGTAGTGAACCTCAACTGTATACACATGGCTGTATGCAGACGCTCCCAAAAGTGACTGGTAAACAGAGGACTTCTATCAGACACAATGGTAGCTGGAATACCATGTAAATGAACAATATCATCAATACCACATATGCAAGCTTCTCTATTGTATATGTTGCCTTTATATGAACGAAGTGCATTGAATTGGTCAACCTTTCAAAGATCACCCAAATGGAATCATGGGCTTTGACTGTCCTAGGAAGTCCAACCACAAAGTCCATTGCAATATGATTTCATTTCCACTATGGTATAGGTAACAGTTGCAACGTTTGTGCAGGTTTTTGATACTCTGCCTCAAATTGCGGTACATCTTGGTGCTACCTAGATGCATAGAGTACATCAAAGAGTGAGACTCTTCTAAAACCAACTTCCTTAGATCATCTACATCAGGTACGACTACTCTACCGTGGTAACATACTGTCCCATCCTCTTACTCATGGAAGACATCATGCTTCTCACTACCAAACTCTACTTAGATATGTTGAATCACAATATCATCATGTTTTTCATCTTGGTTCTGCTACTTTAGAGTAGGATTTACCTATAACTGGGACAACAAGCCCGCTAACCCAAGGAAACTGCGAACCTTCGTCGGACTCTTTGGCTACTCCCACTCTAACACAGACTGGACCTTCTTGGAATCTACATGCACGCCTTTAGTAGATATGTCGTGTCCCAAAAAAGACACCTCCTTCAGCCAAAACTCACATTTGGTGAACTTAGCATACAACTTGTGCCATTTCAACAAGGCCAATGTCTGTCGTAAATGATGCTCATGTTGTTGGATGTCTGTGGAGTAGATCAGGATGTCATTGATGAACACCACCATGAACTGATCAAGATAAGGCCTGAACACTCTTTTCATCAAAGGTCCATGAACATTGTGGGTGCATTGGTTAGCCCAAACGACATAACCACAAACTTGTAGTGACCATACTGAGTCCTGAAAACTGACATGGGTATGTCAATCACCTTGATTCGTAACTGATGCTATCCTGAACTCAAATCTATCTTTGAGAACATCTTGGAACCTCATAATTGGTCAAATATATCATCTATCCATGGCAAAGGATACTTGTTATTGATCATCACCTTGTTTAGTTGTTGGTAATCGATACACAACCTCATTGATCCATCCTTCTTCTTCACAAACAACATTGGATCACCCCAATGGGACGTGCTCAGCCTGGTAAATCCCTTCTCAAGCAATTCCTGCAACTTCTTCTTCGACTCTTGCATCTCAGTTGGTGCCATCATGTACGGTATTTGTGCTATCAGCTATGTATTGGGGACCATATTGATCTCAAAATCAATCTCTCAAGTGGGGGAATACTTGAGAACTCATTAGGATACACATCTTCAAATTCACAAACAACTGACACCCCTTGGATATTAGGATTCCTCGTCTTGGTATCCACCACATGTGCCAAGAATGCCTCACAACCTTGTCTCATCAACCTCTCTGCCATCATAACTGACACCATGCATGTCGGTAGGATGTTCCTATCTCCCTGAAAGACCCAAAAAACATCACCATCGACAAATGTTTCCACCTTGAACTACAGTCTAAGACCACTCAATACTTCTCCAAGTGTCCATTCCAAGGATCACATCAAATCCATGCATGTCAAGTGGTATGAAATCCACTTGAATGTTGCATCCTCAAAAAGAAAGAACGCAAGAAGGACACACCCTCGGCAACTCGGAGAAACCAACCAAAGGCATTTCTAAGTGAAGACTATCACATCTATGGCTAATAAGAAAAGAACAACTAGCAATCACTTCTCTAGTGATAAAAGAGTGTGTCACAGCCAGGTCAAACAAGATAGATATAAACAAGGAAGAAGAAAAAGTAGAATGAAATAACTTCATATGACATATCACGACCCTTAGATTGACTACTCACTCTAATTTACTCATGGCATAGAATTGAGTTGTTGCCTATTGTCGCCCCCCCTCTACTGGCTTGCCCCAAAAAAATAGCATGTGATTCTTGACCTCATCCTTGCCCTCCATCACTACTGAACTATTGCTATTGTGACCCTTGTTGACTTTGTCTTGGTTGTTGTGTCACCTCTTCATCCTTCATAGGGTGAAACCACTTCTTATTCACAACCTACCCACACTTGTAGCAGGTCCTTCTCTCTTACCATGGCCTAGACGACCCTATCACTGACACTGATGCAACACCAAGGTACGACCTCTACCCTTACTTGGCGACCACTGAGACAAAACTATTTACCTCTGTTGTGACTTAGATGAGGAGAACCTAGGCTTCTTGAAGCCTCCAGAAGATTGTCACTGATGTTGTGCCAATCTCTTCTTAGCATTCACCTCTTGCTTCTCTATGGCAAACTACACTATTCACCTCACTGACTCCACAAACATCACAAACTTCTCTCTGTTCTCTAAAGCTAACACCATCATTGTCAACTCTGTACTCAAACCCTTCTCAAACTTTTTGATCCTCTCCTTATCCATCACAGCCATGTGTGGGTAAAACCTTAGAAGTTTTGCGAACTTTGCCTCATACTTGTTGATCATCATAGACCCCTGCCAGATCTTCTCATCCAGGTTTGTCTCGGGAAAGTATCAGCTTACGAGCTCCCTCTAAAAATATTCCCAACGGATCACCACTCCAGGCCTCTTCTCCTCCTCGATGGCCCACCAACGGAAAACACTCCCTTTCAACAAGTACATTGCATGCTTCACCTTATCCTTTTAAGGGATATTGAAGATCTTGAAGGCCTTCTCCATTTTGGTCAACCACATGTCTGCATCAGCTGGGTCCGACGTACCAACATACTGTAACACCCCCACAAGCATCAACCTCTCAAAGGTCTTCCTAGAACCTTGAGATTCCGCATTGGAACAACTGCCCTTGCTTGGGGTATGGGCATTATATCCACCATATGCGTCATCATGGCCATGAACTATCCAAACATGGATTGGAAAGTGGGATTGTCCATAGTTGTTGGGTCAAACTGAGGCACTTTAGGCACTCCATCATATCTTTCTTGCCTCCTGGCACCACCTCCTGGTGCAGTTACACTGCTCTCCGCATGTTCTTCATGTTCTCTAGACATATCTTTTCCCTTCCTCTTCTTCTTCTGCATAAGCAGAAGTTACCATGAGATATGTTGGATGACACCAGAATAGACATCAAACCTAGTCCTATGTCCCTGTAGACTCAGCAAACATAAGGCTATAATGCCAAAACCTTTCCCACCACCACATGAGTAAGATAACTCAAAACAAAGTGTGGAACTAATACTAAACATCTAGATTACCATGAAACGTGATAAATTAAAACCATTTCATCTAGCCATAAAAGTGGAAACATATTACATTTCACAGTTTAGTGGCTAACGTGTCAGAAATCTATTACATATGATAACATGTTCACATATACAATCCATATTTTTACAACCATGACATACTAACAAAAAAACATGTATCGATGTACAATGTCTACAAAACACCCTTAAGGACATGAGAGTACAAGGACGACACATAGGACTCTACTACAAACATTAGCAACATATCCAACCTTCAAACAACTACTGATCCTCTTACTACTTAGTCTCAACTACACGATCTCTACCTCATCATGCACGACCACCTAAAAGATGTAGAAACCCACATGGTGAGACCAACATCCCAACGAGAGATATAGCTCTTCTCCAATAGCTAATATTTATATAAATAAATCAAATACAAAAGATAGCATTATTATCAGGATGAATAGATTCAGCTAAATAATTACTTTGAAACTGATAATATAGATTAAATAGTTTAGGCATCTATAATTGAGCAATAGAACATCTTATACTTTCAGAAGGAATATGAAGACCATGTATAACCTCCATCAACTAAAAAGTATAAGAAACAAGATAAGAGGTCATCCAATGTGAATCGTCTTTGACCCTAAGAAAATATAGTACATGGACATCAATTATTTTTCCTGAGTATTTGAGTCGTACCACCCAAATCCAACTGGATACTACTCAGTCAAAACCAGTGTCATACAAGATCTATGGAAGAGCCAGACTCCATGATCTTTCCACACTACTCAGTCAGTTCGAGTCTGCACCACAGTGACATATCAGTCAAATTGCAAAACATCAACTTATAGTCAAAGCTATAGTTTTATAAACACCTAGCCCGCCTTGGTACAGGTTAATGCACTAGAAACTAGGGTATATAACCCAATCACTGAGGTACAATCACATTTTTCCTCTATCACATCACATCACATTTCCACCATCACCGAGACCCGACTGTAGTGGTTCTCAAAATGCTTGGGATCATGATGTCAAGGACACATAGTCACTTGTACCTCACATACTCAACAATATGTGCTTTGGGTTTCCTTTAGGAGTACCCGTTTCACCATCCAACAAAGTTCTGACTCTAGAATGGATTTATGACATAGGGAACTACATGATTAGGATTTCACTTGATTAGTTATGCCAAATGGGTATCTTTTAATGCATAAAATCAAGTTACAACGTACAAACGCTAAAAAAAAATTCTACAAAAACATGGGTAAGGGTACAACTCCAGAAGTTATAAAACGTATGACGTATAAACTTTTTACATAATCGCATGATATCACTGCCACACAAGGTCATCATCATTATCACATCATCCTGGGATAACCAACCCTTATCACACCACTAGAGGATATAACCTCACATTAGGCATTGATCCTCTATCAGGTTATAAGACCCAAATCACATTCTTCTTGTACATCATCATTATATCATCATGCCTCATAAAATCTCATAATTTTCACCTTGTATCATATAAGAGATACCATAGCATTCACAAGCTATGATATGTATTCAACCTGCAACATTAGGGTTATACAAGTAGGAGATTGAAACATCATCACATGCTAAAAAATCCAAGCAAGATGAATGTTACATCATGTATTCTTGATTTGGGTTAGGGTTCTCATGTAGCACTTATCATAACACACCATGGTACATCATTCCCACATTCTTAGTGCACATTCGATCATACATAATAACATGTAAACATAAACATGTGTCGACCAACCAAACTAGGACATTTGTAGCGACCACATGACTCACTCATGTAGTGACAACAACACTAGGTCATCACCTTGTTACGACTACATCACATCTCCATAGGTAGCGACCAAACCATGTACACCACCCTAGGTGTAGCGCCCACTACACACACCAAGTGTAGTGACCTCTAGGGTGTAGCGACCATCAAACCAAGTACAAAGTGTAGCGACCAAACAATTGAACCAAGGGTAGCGACCAACACACATAGCATATGTAGCTACCCAAACTAGGGTTAGGGTTAACCTTGTGACTGCAAAAACTATATGAATTTAGCAACCTCAAGGTGAACCACCACAAATGTATCGACTAAAGAGTGGGCACACTCAATGTAGTAACCCTCAAAACATGAAGCATCTAACAACCTAAACAGGCAGTTACCTCTAAGAAACAATTTGATCAAAATGGAGAGAAAAACTGAGAGACTCAAGCATCACCATAGAGAAAACTCCATGAAAGATACACATCAATAACCCTAAAATGACCACCTCCAAGATCATAAAGTAACCATGTGCCTACCTCGTGTAAACTGACCGGCCTCGAATCATGCATCTAGAAAGGTAGGCGGACTTAGAAGGAATCAAAATTTTAAATTTATAACCCAAAACTTTCAAGGACCCCTGCAACTTTGTTACGGGGTCGAAGTAGATATATGGGGTCGAACACAGGGACATGGCGACATTTTGGATTCTTGGGATTTCATTCTTGAGTCAGATGATCCAAGACGATAGTCGATAAAAGTATGGAACTAGAACTAGTCTAGTGGGTTGTTACAAATTAAAACAAAACAAAGGAAAGAAAATAAAACAGAGTTTGTAGCATTCTACTAATCAGAGAGAAGGAGTTCCTGGCTATGTAACCACAAGTTGGGCAGTCTATGCACCTGTTCTCGGGCATAGACAACCCTCGAACACCTCAACAAGTAACCTACATTCAAACATAGCACGCACCGTGGTATCTGTTCTTGTGGGGTCATCCCACTCGCTCTCGCGTAGTGTGACTAAAGCCCATCTATGGTATGAAACCTCTCTCGAGGATGAAAAACCAACATCGTAGAATATTCTAGATACCCTCTCAGGTCTAGAATATTCTGGGATGTAGGAACATAGGACCTTGGACCGTCATCCTTTCATATTTTGATTCAAACTATCTTCTCTTATCTATTTCTACAACGAATCTCTCAATATAGGAAGAAATAGAAGTTCAAGCAAGAAAGAGATCAACCAAACTAGCAATCATAACCACAAAGAAAAGATAGAACAAAAAACGTATTGGATCTGAATTAAATCTACTTGCTTAAGGTCAAAGTACATAAAAACATGCCCAAAATGGGCTACATAGCCAAGAAGGAGCTCAACTAGCCATGGACAAGCATAGTTGGCACCGAACAAAGATGAAAGAACATCATTTGTATAGAAAAAAGGAGAAAAGTGGAAGAAAGGAGAAGAAGAAGAGATTTAGCCCATAGAGGAGAGGTGGTTGTCACTCCCTAGCCTCCATATAGATCGGATCTCATCTTTTGGGTCGTCCTCCTTGATCTTCTGGACTCCTTGGCCTCCTTTCTCTCTAGATCCGCCCCAAACAGTAGCTCTGTGGGTGTGCGGGGGCGGAAGATGGCTGGAGATGGTGAGGAATAGGTGAACGAAGGTGGAAGTGATGATGGATGGAAGCTAACTAAAGAGATGGGCGTAGGGTGAGTCTGTCAGCCTTCTTAGACCTCCAGACTCTCCCACCGATCTTTAGGAACCTCTCCAGATCCAAACCAACAACTGGAACTTCCCAAGATGTGAACCCCTTCCCAGGTGGAGAGAGGTAGGTATTTATAGGTGAAGCGGTCGGGGCACTGATCCAGACTGCGATCTCCTTGATCGAGGTCTTGGAGGTCATGGTGCACTCCACGATCGAGGTGTGACCTCAGGCGTGGTCATTCATACAACCATGATGTCAGCTGACTCGATCGAGGGCGCTCACACGGTCGTAGTCTGACCGGCTATAATCGTGGTCACGGTTGAAGTAAGCTTTGTGATTGTGACGTAACCACAATCGTGGTCTCATCCCTGGCCGTGATGGATCTCCAAGTCACGGATGTGGCTTGGGTCATGGTCGAGGTGAGTTCTCAGATCGCGGTCTTGGTGGAGGCAGACACCGTGGTCGTGGTCAAGGTGAGTGTGAATACTGCGGTCGCGATCGCCGCCCGCAGTCGCAATGAGTGGAGGCCTATCTGCTGCAAAAACTGTTTGTTGGGGAGAAATCTTAGAGAATAGATGTCTTTTCTAGTTTGGCGCCTGCAAATCCTAAAATTGGCTAGTTCGAGCAACTTTATCTATGAAAAGATATAGATTACTAAAACATGGGATATTTTGGTCATATTAAGGCTATAGTGACACAAAACCATAGATAAATACTTAGCATAAATACATAAATTTGGGTGTTATCAACCACCCCAAGCTTAAACATTTGCTTGTCCTCAAGCAAGAACATGCTCAAAGAACAAAAAGATAACATCCAAATTAACTTGGCAATGAGTTCTAAGGTTAAGAAAAATAGTTTAAAACATCAATTATCTTGATCCATGTTGTTTCAGAACAAACCCCCACCAATCGAGCACAATCCTGCCAAAGTAAGATCAAAGAGCAACCAAGCAAGATTAAGCTAGTCCAC
This sequence comes from Alisma plantago-aquatica, assembly GCA_963693085.1. Lineage (NCBI taxonomy): Eukaryota > Viridiplantae > Streptophyta > Magnoliopsida > Alismatales > Alismataceae > Alisma > Alisma plantago-aquatica. The sequence continues at coordinate 181,954,980 of OY856411.1, forward strand.
TATAACATGTCGATACTCATGAGGGTTTGAATCATAATTATACAACATAAAGGCATTATCACATAGATAATCATGCGGGTGATGAGCAATGAGCCATCATCATGTATCCATGTAGACCAATCAGGGACAACACGCCTCTCACTTATTCAGGTCCTAAGAAGCAAATCGAAAAGACTCTAATGACTTCTAAGGATCCCGATCTGCGTCAGGTTAGTCCATGTAACGAGAAACAGTCCTTATAGTCCAAGCTAGTTGGCCCAGAGCAGTGAGACAAACTCCTCGTGCTGCGCTCGAACCAACCCTGCTACTAGGATGATCTCATAGGTCTCCTAGGGGTTCCTAGTGACTCTCTAATGAGCTTTTAGAGTGATACTACCAGGCACGACATACCCGTGTTCATGAGCACAATCATACACTGGCTGGGCATCATCCTCAACTCTCCTAAAAGAGAAAACAAGTGTTCATTTATTTACACTCAGGCTTTTATTGTCTGCATTCTAATTTTGTAGGCTTGGGTGAGAACTATATTGATATTTTGGGGATTTTGTGGCCGACCAAGCCTCTTTTGTAATTTTTTTATTTTTCATCTTTTTGACTCAATCTAAGGTGAGAGGGCACGTATTCCATCAAGGAAAATATTTCAACTTGATTATATCTCAAAACTCATCACGATCCATTTGACACATGTGTGAAAATTAGCAATTATGATTCAAGGATCCTTAGAATAGAGGTAAGCTTGTGAAACCGCAGCTAGGAGTCTTTGATCGTGCTTTAGCTCATTCCAACAGTCTTATACCTTGGATTTGTCATTCACACATAGATCAAGAGAATAATGTTTTAAGCTATGAAAAAGGCACATAATCTTAGATTCATTACCAAACTTAAGGAAAGAGTTAAAGAACAAGACAAGAAAAAGTCAAAGTAGTTTAAGATGAAAAATTTAGGTATAAGGATAAGCATTTATCTATAAGATTTACACTGCATGACCGTAATTGCAAAAGCTACAAATTATGAAACAAAATCTTACGAAGATGAATTTACGCTAAAATTTATGCTAAATGCAAGGAAAAAGAGGAATAATGCATGAAAGGCGGAAGATAAAGGGTGTACACCCCAAACTTAAAAAAATTTCTCATCCTCGAGCAATTATTTTAGCTTGAGAAGGCACGGGAAGCAGCTGCTATTGGTAGTTGTTGTTTAAATATTGATCCAGATTGTCTAAACTGCTTGATGTGTTCTCATAGTTTTGGTTTAGATCATGCTAAAAGTGAACTGTTTGTACGAAGTCTTAGGTTGGCTGATAGAAGGGCCCGAGGGGTTGCTGGAATGGTTGTTGATAATTTGGCTAAGGGTGTGGAGGAAAGGTTATGTTGAACGTCTCTCTGAGGTACTGTATATCCTTCTCTAGCATATCGAACCATCTACCTAAGTCGGCTCTGAAATCTATCATGAAATCATAAAAGCTCTCCAGATTAAGATTTGGCACGTATTGCTCTTATTGAGGGGGTTGCAGGTAACTTGCAGTATGCATCTCTACTTAGGATCCTCCCTGATAAGGTATGTCATGGAAGGTTGTCCCCGTCTGCCACCCACCTTCTTGAGCCTCTGGCACTGGTGGTGTAGAAGTAGAACCTTCTATAGCTCTGCTCGTACGATGAACGTTACCATGGGCGTCCAAAAGAGAGACGTCCATGAATGACATTCTGCACACAAATTCTGCATTTGCTGGCAATAAAATCGTGTGTTTGTAGTGACCGAAGATATATAGATAGCATGTGTTTCACTATTTGATCACTCCTTACCAGATCACGTGATCTATGTCTAACTTGGACCAGTCGGTTGTTTCTTGCATAAGTGCCAACTGTTCATCTCCAGTTCCTAGATGGCGCGCCATAAGAGTGATAATTCCACCATCGACATGAATTGGACTTGTTTCTTGAAAGAGTTGTGTATGTGGCAGATAATGAAATTCTCCACATTCACTTTTTGTCCTACTACCGCACACCACAAAATGTAGAGGTCAGCTATATTGAGTGATCCTTGGTTGTCTTACTTTTCCAAGACACAGTTTGTTATCACCCGATGTAGATAACTAATTGCTGGAATTTGGATGTGCAAGGCTTTGGCACCCTTAGTCACGTACTTGTCTCACTTGTAAGAATCTTCCATGCTTGGACAACATTAAAATTGTGGTCCCATGTCGCCAGCCGGCCTCTAGACATCTCAGTGCAGTCTTCAGCAGAGCGTGACAACTGGCTATTGAGTTGTTCCATAGTAACTTCACGGGGCTGGTTGAGTAGACAAAAATGTAATGCAGTGTGTTAGTGGTCCTTCGATGTCTCTAGCGTAGCATAAAACTCACAAGCGAGTCTATGATAGGTGTTGCACTGTGCACATGTGAGGACATCAAGGCCAATGACTGCAAGATATCTATCGACTTGCTCTTAGATCCTGAGTCTAAGGAGTGTACCTTGATCTGCGTATCTCGGGCCCACTAGTCTGCGCGTGTCTCTGATTAGAGTATCAAAGTTTTACTTTTGCTTCATACTCTTGAATAAAGGAGAGGGGAGTGAGCTTTGATTGACACTGCCATGAGTGGCATGGCGTCTGTTCCCCTGAAAAGAATCACGTGAGGAAGTCGACCGTCATAAGGATGCAAAATGTTCTGCTGACCGTCGACGTTGGTCTCCTGCGGATGAAACTCTGTGCAGAACTGAGGGGCTTTCTTGATACCCAATTGAAGTCTGGAGCTCAACGTCGTGGCTTTTTGTCCACATCCTCTCACTGGAGGCTTCTTGCATTGACTCACCGCTATAGGTATCCATAAGAGTGTTGGACAAGTTGTGGTATTCTGAACCGGTCTCTTACGATCTGAATCCTGGAGTATAAAGCATAGACTCATCTTCATATATCAGATTCATGGTTCGATATGTGTGGTGTGGGTATGGGCTCCCGTAATTTGATGGTGATGCAAAGCTTCCTTCCCCTTTCTTTCTCGTGATAGAATTTTTAAGCCTTTTAAAACTATTTTTCATTGTGTCCATGGCATCGCTTCTTCTGATTCAGATCTGGTTGGCTTGACTGTGGTGGAAGTTGGTGATGCTGCCTCAAGATACTCCAAGCTTTCCCATGGTATGGATCACGACCGTAGTGAAGACCGTGATCACGCTATCGAAGACTGCGACCACAGTGACTGGCCTTGGCACCGTGACCTATGCGACCGTGATCAACGAGACCGTGACTGTGAAACAAACTTTGATACCGCGACCTGAGCGACTTGGTCACCGCAATCGCAGTGCACAAAGTGACCGCGACCGTGAAGACCTCAATCATGAGGACCACGATCATGAAGACCACGATTTTCCCCACCAAGGAATCTTGATCTCTGATCCGCTCACGGTAGAGGAAACTGCGATCTGAGGGTCCACGACCCGAGTGCTGATCGCGATCGAGACCATAGAACTTGGTGCAGCCCAAAGCATGCGGTTGGCGGAGTCATTGGGCCACTGCTTAGAGACCGCGGTCGCAGTCCGACAGTGGTTTCTACTGTGGTTGGTGTCGACATGCCCACTCTTTCCCCTTCAGCCTACAACGGAGACAAGGGGAAGAAGGAAAAATAGCTAGTAGCAGTGCGGTGGTCGATGGAATTATGCAGTTAGGCGAGGGGATGATGCCTCATCTTGGGGGTATTTATAGGTCGGGCGCGCAACCCCAGGCTTGCTCCACATCGCATGGGGTCATGGACAGAGAGGCAAAAAAAATGGAAAAAGGCGTCAGAGACCCGGTCAAAAAAGGGGTGAAAAGCTTGGTCAAAAGAGCAATAGTCGGTCAAAAATGTAGAGACAACCCAACATGCCAGTCAGTCAGGTCGAAAAAGCACACCCGAGTCTCGGATGTTCGTGGTCGCGATATCACTAGTATGCCGGTGGTCGTGGGTTATATTAGCAACGTAGGCTTGACCGCAGTTGCAGTCTTAGCTTTCAGACCACGGTCGCGGTGTAGCTAGCAGACCGCGGTCACAGTTCCACTCTAACAAGTGAGGGGAAAATAAGGTTGGAAAGCCAAAGGAGATAGAATCCAAATCAAACAACATGGAAGAGTAACAAAGTATGTCAATTAAGTTCACACAAGATACAGACCAAATACAATTGTCAGAGTGCGAAGATGGAAGTGAATGTAAATTTAAAAGAAAACTAGATGATGCATGATAAACTACATTTCTAGCAGTTAGAGGAAAGATAAAATTTAAATTGACTTTATTAAGAAATATTTTAAAAGTAAAGATCAAAGAAAAATTATATAGGAAATAGGGGGTGGTTTTCCTACAACTCCTGCACTTGGATTCCAAATCCTTAGTTTTGGGGTCTGAGCTACCTGTATCTCACTGCTCGGGCTCACCATTTAGTGACAGAATATGCGGAGACGTTGACTCCTTCCGAGTTTAGAAAAGAGGAATAAACCCTCGTGACTTGGTGAAGTCATCTCTGTGATGTGAATTACTAGAACTGCACTGGGCTGAATTCTTTGGCAAATCATCTTTAAGGCACCCTTCAAGATATTAATTTGAATGGGAAGGCCCTAGGATGATGATACAAGATGAGACTGAGGAGAGAGGTTGGATGTCATTTGGAGGACTTATCTCTTCTCTGTCCTCCTCTGAATTTGGGATTGGATGCTCAAATAAATTCTCATTTACAGTCTAAGTTATCCAATCATTTTCTAAACAAGAAGTACCCCCAGAAGGACGTGTTTGGGGTTCTACCACCCCAAGCTTGTCGCCTTCTGCGGGGTCCAGGGTGCCTTCATGCTTAGCAGCCATGTTGAAGTGGATTGTCCATCCTACTCCATTGATATCCATCAAGCCTTTTAGGGGGATGGTGGTAAATGTGAGCTCATGTTGTTCTAACTCGTCGTCATCAGTGTATTCACTTCTCCAACTTGAGCAGTTGTCGTCGTCATCGAACAAATTGTTCCAAACCATGAAGGGTATACTGCTCAAGGCTAAGTGACAAGTCTCAATGTGGGAGCTATCCCTCTAGTCTGGATCAATGTCTGACTCAGGTTACTCAAACAAACCCTCTGGTTGTGAGGTTGTTTGGCTATTATGGTGAGGATAAGAGTCTTCATCATCGTCATCATAAAACCATTCATGCACGTAGCTTGTATTTTCCATTGGTTGATCGGCTGAGTCATCTAGATAGAATGAAGGGATTTCCCTGGTGGGTTGGTCTTCATAGAAAAATCTTGATGAATCTAGTTGATGGTCTGAATAGGATGCTGAGGCATACTTCTCTTTAGGCCCAATGGAATGGTCTTTGTGACTAAAATCTTCATTGTCAAGCAGTGGCGCTTGCAACTGCGTGGTAACCAAATTGATGAGCTCTCGAAGCTTCTCGCCCTATTGGACTTGGGTAGCTAGGCTTCTGAGGTCCATCAATTCCTCCTTACACTCCTGTTGTAGACTTGCTGCATAAAACTAATGTTCTTGGATGAATCCTTGCCCAACAGCTTGAAGTAGTCTCCTATTGCGATCTGCAATTTTAGTGGCTACTTGGAGTTGGTGATCTTGCTTCTCTAGTAGCTGTTGGAGTGGATCTATATCTTCTTGTAGATGAGGATATAAGGAAGTGAGCATGTATACACTTTCTCCAACTAATTCTACTGCATTAATTAGTTCTTGATCCCATGATAACACAAAAGTAGAGGGTTGATCGGCAGTCTCCGTTGTTGGAGCGTCTACAGACGACTGTTGGCTAAATGGACATCTATAAATCCCTTTGTTTTGATTATGACAAACATTTCATTCTTATTGATCTAACGAGCTACTTGAGTGTGCAGGATTAAGGTGGATGCCAAAGCAACTAGGGAAATCCATATGCTTACATGTTTATGTTTTCATGCAATGTAATCGCTTTGTAAAAACTTGTACAAATATATAATGTACAAGTACTTAGATTGCATGTAAATCAAGCGTTAGATCTTCCCTAGCTAAACATCACATTTAGATAAGTCATCCCCTTCAAATAGGATCACATATGCACACTCATACATATAGTTTAGTGCCTAAATTGAAACATTGAAACAGGATCAATCTCGGTCGACAAACTCCTCGACCGAGACACTCTCGGTCGACAATCTTCTCGACCGAGAAAGATCCAAAGTAGTCGTTAGACACAACAGACAAGTTAGTTGGCAGTTGGAGAAAGACGTTGCAAATCACTTGTTCCAGAGTGCCTGTCGGTCGATAAAAGTTCAACCGAGTAGGTGTCTCGGTCGACCATTCCTCGACCGAGATTGTCTCTGACAGCAACTGCAGAATTAATTAATTAGACGTTGTTAAAGCAACAACTTTGTACCTAACGGCTAGTTAAGCACTTAGAAACCCCTAGAAGTTGTCTAGAACGTCCTTAAGCATCCTTAGGCCATTCCTATAAATAAGACAAGCCATAGGACACTCAAACACACTTGCTACACTTGAGAAATCCTTGAGCATACTTTGAGCAATCTGTTTGTGAGCAATTTGAGCATTGTGACTATTGGCTACTTCCTTCCTTAGCTCATAATTCGTGTCCTATAGGCTAGTATCTCCTATCCACTGCAATCACAAGTTCACACACTTGGTTAGGAGATCTATACGCTTGATCTAGGCAAATCAAGCCTTGGGCTATAAAGGATAAGTTGTAATTTCCTTTTTCTTTCTTGTTCTCTATTACCGTTTGTACTCTCCTTGCTAATCCTAGGTTGGAGGCTGCTGATTGGAGAGGGTGAAGTTCTTCTTGGCGAAGAAGGTGACTTTGAGCTACTTCAGAAGGCTGGTGCAACGGGAGGTTACTTCTAGAGAGGAAGGCTACTTCAAGGGGGAGCTTGGAGTTACTTCAAGAAGGCTACCTCAAAGTTGGTGCACCTACTTCAAGTGAAGGCTGCTCAAAGGGTGTAAAGGAAAGTATTGTATTTTGTATAAATCCTTGAGAAGGTAATAAAATAAATACTTTCAAAATCCCGGTTGGGTAAGCAACTGGGTAGTGGACTGACAACTTTAGTAGTTGCTAAAGTTGGAACCACTCTAAACACCTGTCTCCTTCTTCTAATTTTTAATTGTGGTTGTTTGAGTTAAATAAATTGTTAAAATTATTTAAAAACTCTATTCACCCCCCCTCTAGTGTTTTTCAACGACGACATTGGGGGTGAATATAGCTAAATGAGTTGTAAGGCATGACTTTCAATTATTTGCCAGCAGTTGGAACTACGGAAAAATTCAGGAGGATAGGTGGACGAAATGTCTGATCTTGCAGAAGCAAGATCCATGGCTGAAAAGTATAAGAAAAGGCAGGCCATTCAGCATATATGGACAAGTATGTTTAAAACAAAAGAAAATATATTCACTAAGAGTGGCTAAACAAAATCTTTTAGGCATGTAAAAATAGAAACCCACATCCCTGGCAATGGTGCCAAAAAGTTGACCAACCTCAAATCACGCATTCAAAAGGGTAGGCAGACTCAGAAGGAATCGAACTTTTAAATTTATAACCCGAAACCTTCAAGGACCCCTGCAACTTTTTTATGGAGTCAAAGTAGATATACAAGGTTGAACACAGGGACGTGGTGACGTTTAGGATGCCTGGGATTTCGTTCTTGAGTTAGATGAGCGAAGACAATAGTCAATAAAAGTATAGAGCTAGAACTAGTCTAGCGGGTTGTCATGAATTAAAATAAAATAAAGGAAAGAAAATAAAATAGAGTCTGTAGGATTCTACTAATCAGAGAGGAGACCATGGCTATGTAACCACAAGTTGGGTAGTCTATGCACCCGTTCTTGGGTGTAAACAACCCTCGAACACCTCAACAAGCAACCTACATTCAAACATAGCACACACTGCAGTATCTGTTCCTATGGGGTCATCCCACTCACTCTCACGTAGTGTGACTAAAACCCATCTATGGTATGAAACCTCTCTTGAGGATGACAAACCAACTTCCTAGAATATTATAGATACCCTCTCAGGTCTAGAATATTTTGGGATGTTAGGAACACACATTCTTGGACCATCCTCCTTTTAGATTTTGATTCAAACTATCTTCTCTTGTCTATTTCTATAATGAATCTCTTGATATAGGCAGAAATAGCAGTTCAACCAAGAAATAGATCAACCAAACTAGCAATCATAACCACAAAGAGAAGATATAACAGAAAACATACTGGATCTGAAATAAATCTACTTGCTTAAGGTAAAATTACATAAACATGCCCAAAACGGGCTACATAGCTAAGAAGGAGCTCAACTAGCCATAGACAAGCATAGTTGGCACCGAAAAAAGATGAAAGAACATCATTTGTACAGAAACAAAGGAGAATAGTGGAAGAAAGGAGAATAAAAAAAGATTTAGCCCATGGAGAAGAGGTGGATCTTGCTCCCTAGCCTCTGTATAGACCGGATCTCGTCTTTTGGGTCATCCTTTTTTATCTTCTGGACTCCTTGGCCTCCTTTCTCTCTAGATCTGCCCCAAACAACAACTTTGTGGGTGTGCGGGGGTGGAAGATGGCTGGAGATGGTAGGGTATAGGTGAACAAAGGTGGAAGTGATGATAGATGGAAGCTAACTAAAGAGATGGTCATAGGACGAGTCCGTCAACCTTCTCAGACCTCCAGACTCTCCCACGGGGCTCTGGGAACCTCTTCAGATCTGAACCAACAACTGAAACTTACCAAGATGCAAAACCCCTTCCCAGGTGGAGAGAGGTGGGTATTTATAGGTGAAGCGGTCGGGGCACTGATCCAGACCACAATCTCCTCAGTCGAGGTCTTGGAGGTCGTGGTGCACTTTGCGATTGAGGTGTGACCTTGGGTGCGATCATTCATACAACCGCGATGTCGGCTGACTCGGTCAAGGGGCGCTCACGCGATCGTGGTCGCAGTTGAAGTCAGCTCCGTGATCGTGACGTAACCGCGATAGCGGTCTCATCCCTGGCCACGATGGATCTCCAAGTTGTGGATGCGGTTTGGGTCGTGGTCAAGGTGAGTTCTCTGATCACGGTCTTAGTGGAGGTAGACACTGCAGTCACGGTCAAGGTGAGTGTGAATACCACAGTCACGGTGAGTGGAGGCCTATCTGCTGTAAAAACTGTTTGTTGGGGAGAAATCTTGGAGAATAGATGTCTTTTCTGGTTTGGTGCATGTAAATCCCAAAATTGGCTAGCTCGAGCAACTTTATCTATAAAAAGATATAGATTACTAAAATATGGGATATTTTGGTCATATTAAGGCTATACTAACACAAAACCATAGATAAATTCTTAGCATAAATACATAAATTTGGGTGTTATCATAAACCAATGTCAATACTTCCAACATCAAGCAACACCAAGTCAAACATGAAAACAAAACCAACAAACATGATGCATGCAAGTGGAAACAACACCCACCATCTGTGACGACACCTGCCATCATTTAAGATAACAAGCGGCGTCAGCAATAATAAAACATGCGGAAGTGATCGTTAGCAGCGGATTAGCAAAAATCACTAAAAATTAAAACCATTGGCAAAGAGATCCATTCACAGGAAAACTCTTTCATTCAGAACCAAAGTAAAACTTTACATCCCGGTTCATATATACATCTCATGTACTATTGCTTCTCGAGGAATACAAACATCAACTACTCTGTCTTAACTGTACACAGGTAGTATAAAACCCTCAAGGCTTAAAGCCAAAATCTTAGATCGAATCTTCAAAACATTACTCCTAGGACCCGAGAATACAGAGACGACTCATAGGACTATCTACACAAAACCAGACAGCCAATGTCTCCACCTGTTGGATCACTACTGTCCCTGTGACTGCTGCTGCTGTTGCTCACCCACTGAAAGGTTTCTTCCTCTTCTTCGGCGATTACCTAAAAATTTAATCCCACGGGGGTGAGACAATTATAAAAATTGTCCCAGCGAGAGATATAACTCTCTGCCAGAAACATTGTTATCGCTGATAATAGAATAACAGTGAGCAGTAGAATTATATTTACTCAACAATAGGTAAATCATTGAATAAGATATGCAGAGCAGTATTCTCTATGCAATCATTTCAATTATAACTTGATTAAGCAGCAAGTCATTCATTTAATAAGGAATATGAAGAACATGTATATCATTTATCCAACTATGATATAATAGACCATGTATCATCAACCATTGATTCTCGCAATTCAACCCTAAGAAAATATGCTACACGGCTGATTATGTTTTACAATCATACTTATGCCCTGAGGAGATGAGGTATACCACTCATACTCCAACCGACCACGGTTACGTAAAGCATCGGTACCACACATAGGTCAATGGAAGAGCCGGATTCCCATGACCTCAACTATCTCGGTCAGTACGAGATAACATGCAGGACATCTTGTGTCTCTGCTAGATAGCTTTCCAGGGTATACTGGCAACATCGCTATTAGAGTTATAGCCCATAGCATATACTCTCTTCAGGATATGGCCCGTAGCCAATGCCCGGTATTATTTTGTGGAGTCATGGCCCGTAGCCATGCTCTTATTGGGGTATGGTCTGTAACCAATCCCGTTCATAGGACATAGCCCGTAGCAATGCCTATGGGGCATAAGGATATAATTGCCCAATTACCCCCACATATTCAAAAATATGCGTTCCGAGTAAACTCGTTTCACCATTCAGCTAATTCTGACGCTGATGGATCTGTGATCAGGGCAACTACATTATATGGTATAACTTGATTGATTAAGTACATTATCATATTCTTTTAGCATCAGCCAAGTTTCCAAACATAACTTAATAAGACAAATGCTATAAAGAAAACATGTACTATTTCCATTAATCACTTCTCAGTCTTTATAAGACATGGGGATCTCAGTCCCTCATTTCAATACTAGGAATTTTCATTCCTTTGCAACTCAATGCCATAATCATATGGTTCTGGGTATTCAAACCCTTAGCTCATCATTGAGCATTATTACCACTTTTTCAGGTAATTATCACCTTCAGGTCACCTGACCAAGGTAAATATGATGCTTATTACATAAACATCTTCTCATGGCACTTAAGGCCCATTACTTCTCTTATTACCTCATACTAGGCAATAAGGTATAGCATGGCACATAAGGCCCAATAAACAATGTCAATACATAAAATGGCATAGCTCATACTTGGCTATGTTCATCATCACATCATACCTACATGGTTAGTACAGATGATAATACATCAATTTCATATCAGCACCATGCAAAACAATATATAACATCATTATTCAAGGGTAACACCACTATTCCCTTACCAGGGTTAGGGTTTCCCATTTCTCATTAATTCAGACCCTCTTGAGTTAACCAACTTTATCTTGTATTAAGGTATTTCCCCTCTTAATACATTCCATCACAGAATACTCACCCTTATCATATAATGCATAGGCCACACATTAGAATTGTCCAGCTATCTCACATGATATGGACTTATCTTAGTTTAAGGCATAACTTTATTATAAAGTTGCCTATAAACAATCGCAATGATACACCCTCAACTAGGGTTTCACAAGGATACACCCTCAACCAGGGTTCACAATGATACACCCTCCACTAGGGTTTCACAAGGATACACCCTCAACTAGGGTTTACTAACATCCTAATTAGTGATTTCACATGTAGACAACCTCTTATTAAGGTTATACATTGAATCAGCCTCAATTAGGGTTTACATCATGTATTGGGTCCATGCATTTGTTATGCATTAATGACTAGTACCATTAAAGGTATCTCCCACCTAATCACATTAAGTTTTCAAAAAGGTTTGATCAATTAGACCTTCAATAACATGAGGTATCCAATTGAATTAACCAAATTGAACCACACTCAATTCTAATCAATGGAACTTCAACCAATTGGATCATCAACTCAATCATCATTTGAATCATGGCTCACCCCTCAATTGGGACTTCAATTATGGTCTGATCTCAATGGGATTAGGGTTTATAAACACCAATTAGAGCTTTGAAGTTGATCATCAATCATGCTACTAATTGTGTTTCAATTGATTGCATTGGACCTTCAACCATTGAATTCATGGAACCAATCATCAATTAGACCTATGCTCATACTTCAATTGAGTTTAATAGGTCAACCTTAAACTAATTTGACCCTCAACTGACCCTCAATTGGTCATCAATTAGGGCTTGATTCAATTGAATTAGGGTTTAGAATTGATGATCCTTCAATACTAATCAATGCAGAACTAGTTGCATTGAAACCATTGAACCATCACCCAAATTGGGTATGACCTGACCCCAAACGGTCTTGAGGTCGTTTGGATGTCCTCCAAACGATCTTGAGACCGTTTTCCCATCATATCACTCAAATCCAATCCATCCAATTAAGGTTTGGATCATTGGATTGATCACCAAAACAACATTGCATTGTATATCAGCTTGGTACCTTTAGACCTTCAAACACCTAACCATACTCAACCCTAGACCTCCAACGGTCTTGGGTGACCACCAAACGGTCTTGAGACCGTTTTGATGAGCTCCAAACGGTCTTGAGACCGTTTGGCCCATCCAACCTTTGGATTCTAGTGAAAAATCATCATGGATTGGTCTATCAAGTTGATCAACAAATCAGCACTACATTGCAATATGATTAGTACCATTGGACCTTCAATTGGTCAACTATACTTGACCCCAGACCTTCAAACGGTCTTGGGGTGATCCCCAAACGGTCTTGAGACCGTTTGGGTGATCCCCAAACGGTCTTGAAACCGTTTGGGCTAATCAACCCAAAATCTCAACTTAACTCATTGGAATTTCAGCACTGTTTTCAATTAGGGTTTGCCTAATTGAATAGCCTTCAACTCATGATTCCTTGGGAGTTAATCCCTCAAATTCGGTGGGTCATTAGAGCACATAATTAGGAACAGTAATCCCAAACGTTCAACGCTTTGTCAACGCACTCAAACGGTCTTGAGACCGTTTTCCCAAAAAGTTCAATTACTCATATTGAAAATCAGCACTTAATCCAATTAGGTTTCCCTAATTGATTAGGCTTCAAATCACGATTCCTTTGTAGTTAATCCCTCAACTTTGGAGGGTTATTAATAAACATAATTATGGACAGGAATCCCAAACGGTCAACGCTTGGTCAACCATCTCAAACGGTCTTGAAACCGTTTGCACAACCATGTCAAGTTAATCAGGTTGAAAATCAGCACATAATTCAATCCGATTGCCTAATTGATTGGCCTTTAACTCTCGATTCCTTTGGAGTTAATCCCTCAAATTTGGAGGGTTATCAGCCTACATAATTAAGAACAAAATTCCTAAACGTTCAACGCTTGGTCAACCATCTAAAATGGTCTTGAAACCGTTTGCTCCCAAACGGTTTCAAACCGTTTGCCCTTAAACGGTTTGCTGAAACCGCATAGCCAATCAAATTAAAACGATTTGGAGTAGCTATCAAAACGGTTTTGCTTGGTAATTTTATTTGGATAAGCATCTAGGATGATGTCATCATCCCCTTCCTTCGAACAACCAAGAACAGCAAACTTCTTGATGGAAATTGCAGCAAAGAAACAAGAGTGTATCAAATTGAAGAAATCAATCAACAAAGCATAGAGAATTGATGCAATAGCAATGTTTAAGGATTTGAGTTATAAAACCCGCCTCCAATTGAGCTCCAAAGCTCCAAGCTCACGCCATTAATGGTGGATGAAGCTATTTCAACTCCCCCTAGGCTCGTCCTCAAGCTTTTGATTGTAAAAGTTGGCTAGGGTTGAAGAGGAGATCGAAATAAGAAGGAATCCATAATTTATTTTCGATTTCCACCATGAAATCATGGAGAACGAAGGTCAAGGGCTTACCCACAGGTTGGGGACGTGCTCCCTGCTCCTCCCTATCTCCTTGGTCGGTTTTGCAAGCAAGGGGAAGAAGAAAATCCGAAAAAGGCCTTGGTTTGGGCTTAGAAATGGCACTTTTATAAGGAAATTGATGAGAGAGAAAATGCCTTATAAAAATCCAATTAATCCCAATAAAGTGGCCGCCTCTTCCCCCTCAACTACCTTGGGTATGAGGCACCTTCTATGTCTTTAATTCTCCTTCATTATCCTCAATTTAAAGAAAAGCAAATTAAGCACCTTAATGCTTATAATATAATATCCCACATGTGAGTGGATATTACTTTTCTTTATAAAAAGGTGAGTGGAATTTCACCTACTTAAGATATTTTCGTTCCTTATCTTGTTAAAGTAACGTCCATCCTTATTCAAAATCAACCCAAAACATTTTGGTTGAAAGCCCTTCAATTATTTTGATTCATTTTTGCCCTAAATCAAATTAGGGTTTCAAACAGGCATTATTCTTGATTATTTTAATGTCAAGATTCTCTCTCCTACAACTTAATTCAAATGAGGATTCCCTCTCATTTTATTTGCTCTAAATGATGCCAAGAAACATTAAGGACCATATTGAAGTGGTAATTTGCATATTGAACCCTAGATTTTGGGTAAATTGCACATTACACCAAAACTAGGTTTTAATGCACAAGGATTGCTTTACAAGCTTAATCTTGGTGTCCAAGCTTGTGGAAACCATACCACTACATCATATTCATTCTTATGATGTCTCAACATCATAGGAACATCTTATCATGCAACATTTGCAATTTAACCCCTCAACTTGGGTAATTTGCACTTTAGTCCAAAATAAGCAAACATTACTTCAACATTGTTCAAACAGGACCAAAACTGAAACATAGGTTCCTTTTGAGCCTTAATTACTTTTCACAAGATGATATTAAGCATATAATCATCTTTCTTAATCAAAACACCTAGGGTTAAAGCATAACCCAGGTCAGGGATGTTACAAATTATAAACCCCTAACAAAGATTTCGTCCCCAAAATCCCAGATAAAGGGAATAGATATTATTCATTCATCATATCATCATGTCTCTTCATAACACCTCATTGTTATGTAGACATCATAGAACTTTGATCAGCACAAAGTTCCTTCACACAATATTCTCATAGAGTCAAATGAGAACTTATCTTAAAGACATATTTAGTTGTTATGTTTATGCAAAGCATAAACCCCTAACATATGATGTTCATATCATTTTATATAATCAGACTGATTTCATAGTTGACCATTCCAGGTAGCCAATCTAAACCATCTGATAATTCTCATATACTAGAATCTCTTACCTTAGTATCAGTCGCATGTGTTGAAAACACATTATATTCTCATCTTTCTTTTATCATATTTACAACTTTATAGAACAGGGATCACCTCCCTTGTTCTCTTTCTCATCATATGAGGGTCATACTTTTACTTCCTCATATACACATACTGATCTGAATTCCTATCAGATCCTTCTTTCTTGTTCTTAAGATATGATACATTTATCCATATCATATTTCCAATTTCATGATACTCTTTAGATTGTATCAGAATGATTGCTTGATCAGGGAAATCAAAAAGATATCAATCTAAGAGTTTCCATACTCACTTTATCATCAATATGTGTACACCTGATCAGGGTTTACAAGTACTGAGATCAAGTAGTATGCACTTACATGCTATCATATTCCTTTCTTTTCATATTACCATAACATAAGATTTAACATCCATGGATTTTATCCAGGCATCTCTTCTATACCTCTTCCTCTTTCATGGAGGTAAGATCAATATAGAGCATTTAAAAGAATACTGAACAGAATTCAAATTCTAGTTCTCATCATTTCATCCCTATATAGCAACCAATGGGGAAAACAATATCAACAATCCTCCTTTTTTTAACAAAAAGGGTTTAGTGTACTCAACATGTACACATTTATAACATACCTTGTACTCATATCATGGTCTTACTAGTCTTATTACTGAAGCAAAAACTAAGCCATAGAATCTTACAGGTGAAAGGTTAAGACCTTTGCACTTACTTAGTGGCTACTTCCCTGGTACACTAGGCATTTATTGCACTATTAGTACCAAAAACTTGGCTTTTTAAAACCATTAGGCAAATGTCTCTAGAATTATAGAGACCATTCCCTACTTCTCATATTATTGCCCCTTCTTGGGCACTACCATCACATATTTATTATCTGTCTGAACTCATAGCAGAGTCCACTTTCTTGCTATAAGTTAATCTTTTCCATATTTTCCCTTGTTCCAACATGACTAAGTCATTTAGGAACTCATTTAAATCTCAAGCTTTATGTATTAAGGACTGATAACCTAGGTTGTAAGCCTAGCATCCAGTCCACTCATATGCATTACTGTTGCCCTAATCTTCCCAACAAGAGCATGATCATAGGATTCTCTATCCTGATCAGGTCTTAATGGGGATTCTCAGGCACTCATTCTATTCTTGCATGATCCCTTGCACCTCTTCTTGGTGCAACAACATTGCCCTAAGCAATGTGTTCATTGTGCTCTCCAGTCATTTTAAACTTTACCCTTTCTCTGCACAAGAAGAAATCATTATAGGGTATACTGGAGGACACTAACACAGACTCAACAACTTAGTCCTATGTCTCTGTAGACTCAACGAACCTAGAGCTCTGATACCACTAAATTGTGACGACACCCGCCATCATTTAAGATAACAAGCGTCGTCAGCAATAATAAAACATGCGGAAGCGATCGTTAGCAGTGGATTAGTAAAAATCACTAAAAATTAAAACCATTGGCAAAGAGATCCATTCACAGGAAAACTCTTTCATTCAGAACCAAAGTAAAACTTTACATCCTGGTTCATATATACATCTCATGTACTATTGCTTCTCGAGGAATACAAACATCAACTACTCTGTCTTAACTGTACACAGGTAGTATAAAACCCTCGAGGCTTAAAGCCAAAATCTCAGATCGAATCTTCAAAACATTACTCCTAGGACCCGAGAATACAGAGACGACTCATAGGACTATCTACACAAAACCAGACAGCCAATGTCTCCACCTGTTGGATCACTACTGTCCCTGTGACTGCTGCTGTTGTTGCTCACCCACTGAAAGGTTTCTTCCTCTTCTTCGGCGATTACCTAAAAATTTAATCCCACGGGGGTGAGAAAATTATAAAAATTGTCCCAGCGAGAGATATAAATCTCCGCCAGAAACATTGTTATCGCTGATAATAGAATAACAGTGAGCAGTAGAATTATATTTACTCAACAATAGGTAAATCATTGAATAAGATATGCAGAGCAGTATTCTCTATGCAATCATTTCAATTATAACTTGATTAAGCAGCAAGTCATTCATTTAATAAGGAATATGAAGAACATGTATATCATTTATCTAACTATGATATAGTAGACCATGTATCATCAACCATTGATTCTCGCAATTCAACCCTAAGCAAATATGCTACACGGCTGATTACGTTTTACAATCATACTTATGCCCTGAGGAGATGAGGTATACCGCTCATACTCCAACCGACCACGGTTACGTAAAGCATCGGTACCACACATAGGTCAATGGAAGAGCCGGATTCCCATGACCTCAACTATCTCAGTCAGTACGAGATAACATGCAGGACATCTTGTATCTCTGCTAGATAGCTTTCTAGGGTATACTGGCAACATCGCTATTAGAGTTATAGCCCATAGCATATACTCTCTTCAGGATATGGCCCGTAGCCAATGCCTGGTATTATTTTGTGGAGTCATGGCCCGTAGCCATGCTCTTATTGGGGTATGGTCCGTAACCAATCCCGTTCATAGGACATAGCCCGTAGCAATGCCTATGGGGCATAAGGATATAATTGCCCAATTACCCCCACATATTCAAAAATATGCGTTCTGAGTAAACTCGTTTCACCATTCAACTAATTCTGACGCTGATGGATCTGTGATCAGGGCAACTACATTATATGGTATAACTTGATTGATTAAGTAAATTATCATATTCTTTTAGCATCAGCCAAGTTTCCAAACATAACTGAATAAGACAAATGCTATAAAGAAAACATGTACTATTTCCATTAATCACTTCTCAGTCTTTATAAGACATGGGGATCTCAGTCCCTCATTTCAATACTGGGAATTTTCATTCCTTTGCAACTCAATGCCATAATCATATGGTTCTGGGTATTCAAACCCTTAGCTCATCATTGAGCATTATTACCACTTTTTCAGGTAATTATCACCTTCAAGTCACCTGACCAAGGTAAATATGATGCTTGTTACATAAACATCTTCTCATGGCACTTAAGGCCCATTACTTCTCTTATTACCTCATACTAGGCAATAAGGTATAGCATGGCACATAAGGCCCAATAAACAATGTCAATACATAAAATGTCATAGCTCATACCTGGCTATGTTCATCATCACATCATACCTACATGGTTAGTACAGATGATAATACATCAATTTCATATCAGCACCATGCAAAACAATATATAACATCATTATTCAAGGGTAACACCACTATTCCCTTACCGGGGTTAGGGTTTCCCATTTCTCATTAATTCAGACCCTCTTGAGTTAACCAACTTTATCTTGTATTAAGGTATTTCCCCTCTTAATACATTCCATCACAGAATACTCACCCTTAGCATATAATGCATAGGCCACACATTAGAATTGTCCAGCTATCTCACATGATATGGACTTATCTTAGTTTAAGGCATAACTTTATTATAAAGTTGCCTATAAACAATCGCAATGATACACCCTCAACTAGGGTTTCACAAGGATACACCCTCAACCAGGGTTCACAATGATACACCCTCCACTAGGGTTTCACAAGGATACACCCTCAACTAGGGTTTACTAACATCCTAATTAGTGATTTCACATGTAGACAACCTCTTATTAAGGTTATACATTGAATCAGCCTCAATTAGGGTTTACATCATGTATTGGGTCCATGCATTTGTTATGCATTAATGACTAGTACCATTAAAGGTATCTCCCACCTAATCACATTAGGTTTTCAAAAAGGTTTGATCAATTAGACCTTCAATAACATGAGGTATCCAATTGAATTAACCAAATTGAACCACACTCAATTCTAATCAATGGAACTTCAACCAATTGGATCATCAACTCAATCATCATTTGAATCATGGCTCACCCCTCAATTGGGACTTCAATTATGGTCTGATCTCAATGGGATTAGGGTTTATAAACACCAATTAGAGCTTTACAGTTGATCATCAATCATGCTACTAATTGTGTTTCAATTGATTGCATTGGACCTTCAACCATTGAATTCATGGAACCAGTCATCAATTAGACATATGCTCATACTTCAATTGAGTTTAATAGGTCAACCTTCAACTAATTTTACCCTCAATTGACCCTCAATTGGTCATCAATTAGGGCTTGATTCAATTGAATTAGGGTTTAGAATTGATGATCCTTCAATACTAATCAATGCAGAACTAGTTGCATTGAAACCATTGAACCATCATCCAAATTGGGTATGACCTGACCCCAAATGGTCTTGAGGTCGTTTGGATGTCCTCCAAACGATCTTGAGACTGTTTTCCCATCATATCAATCAAATCCAATCCATCGAATTAAGGTTTGGATCATTGGATTGATCACCAAAACAACATTGCATTGTATATCAGCTTGGTACCTTTAGACCTTCAAACACCTAACCATACTCAACCCTAGAACTACAAACGGTCTTGGGTGACCACCAAACGGTCTGGAGACCGTTTTGATGAGCTCCAAACGGTCTCGAGACCGTTTGGCCCATCCAACCTTTGGATTCTAGTGAAAAATCATCATGGATTGGTCTATCAAGTTGATCAACAAATCAGCACTACATTGCAATATGATTAGTACCATTGGACCTTCAATTGGTCAACTATACTTGACCCCAGACTTCCCAACGGTCTTGGGGTGATCCCCAAACGGTCTTGAGACCGTTTGGGTGATCCCCAAACGGTCTTGAAACCGTTTGGGCTAATCAACCCAAAATCTCAACTTAACTCATTGGAATTTCAGCATTGTTTTCAATTAGGGTTTGCCTAATTGAATAGCCTTCAACTCATGATTCCTTGGGAGTTAATCCCTCAAATTCGGTGAGTCATTAGATCACATAATTAGGAACAGTAATCCCAAACGGTAAATGCTTGGTCAACGCACTCAAACGGTCTTGAGACCGTTTGCCCAAAAAGTTCAATTAAATCAGATTGAAAATCAGCACTTAATCCAATTAGGTTTCCCTCATTGATTAGGCTTCAAATCACGATTCCTTTGTAGTTAATCCCTCAAATTTGTATGGTTATTAATAAACATAATTATGAACAGGAATCCCAAACGGTCAACGCTTGGTCAACCATCTCAAATGGTCTTGAAACCGTTTGCTCAACCAGGTCAAGTTAATCAGGTTGAAAATCAGCACATAATTCAATCCGATTGCCTAATTGATTGGCCTTCAACTCTCGATTCCTTTGGAGTTAATACCTAAAATATGGAGGGTTATCAGCCTACATAATTAGGAACAAAATTCCCAAACGGTAAACGCTTGGTCAACCATCTCAAATGGTCTTGAAACCGTTTGCTCCCAAACGGTTTCAAACCGTTTGCCCTTAAACGGTTTGCTGAAACCGCATAGCCAATCAAATTAAAACGATTTGGAGTAGCTATCAAAACGGTTTTGCTTGGTAATTTTCTTTGGATAAGCATCTAGGATGATGTCATCATCCCCTTCCTTCGAAAAACCAAGAACAGCAACCGTTCTTGATGGAAATTGCAGCAAAGAAACAAGAGTGTATCAAATTGAAGAAATCAATCAACAAAGCATAGAGAATTGATGCAATAGCAATGTTTAAGGGTTTGAGTTATAAAACCCACCTCCAATTGAGCTCCAAAGCTCCAAGCTCACGCCATTAATGGTGGATGAAGCTCTTGCAACTCCCCCTAGGCTCGTCCTCAAGCTTTTGATTGTAAAAGTTGGCTAGGGTTGAAGAGGAGATCGAAATAAGAAGGAATCCATAATTTATTTTTGATTTCCACCATGAAATCATGGAGAACGAAGGTCAAGGGCTTACCCACAGGTTGGGGACGTTCTCCCTGCTCCTCCCTATCTCCTTGGTCGGTTTTGCAAGCAAGGGGGAGAAGAAAATCCGAAAAAGGCCTTGGTTTGGGCTTAGAAATGGCACTTTTATAAGGAAATTGATGAGAGAGAAAATGCCTTATAAAAATCCAATTAATCCCAATAAAGTGGCCGCCTCTTCCCCCTCAACTACCTTGGGTATGAGGCACCTTCTATGTCTTTAATTCTCCTTCATTATCCTCAATTTAAAGAAAAGCAAATTAAGCACCTTAATGCTTATAATATAATATCCCACATGTGAGTGGATATTACTTTTCTTTATAAAAAGGTGAGTGGAATTTCACCTACTTAAGATATTTTCGTTCCTTATCTTGTTAAAGGAACGTCCATCCTTATTAAAAATCAATCCAAAACATTTTGGTTGAAAGCCCTTCAATTATTTTTATTCATTTTTGCCCTAAATCGAATTAGGGTTTCAAATAGGCATTATTCTTGATTATTTTAATGTCAAGATTCTCTCTCCTACAACTTAATTCAAATGAGGAGTCCCTCTCATTTTATTTGCTCTACATGATGCCAAGAAACATTAAGGACCATATTGAAGTGGTAATTTGCATATTGAACCCTAGATTTTGGGTAAATTGCACATTACACCAAAACTAGGTTTTAATGCACAAGGATTGCTTTACAAGCTTAATCTTGGTGTCCAAGCTTGTGGAAACCATACCACTACATCATATTCATTCTTATGATGTCTCAACATCAGAGGAACATCTTATCATGCAACATTTGCAATTTAACCCCTCAACTTGGGTAATTTGCACTTTAGTCCAAAATAAGCAAACATTGCTTCAACATTGTTCAAACAGGACCAAAACTGAAACATAGGTTCCTTTTAAGCCTTAATTACTTTTCACAAGATGAGATTAAGCATATAATCATCTTTCTTAATCAAAACACCTAGGGTTAAATCATAACCCAGGTCAGGGATGTTACACCATCACTAATATTTTGGGTACAATATTTAGAGTTTAGGAGAATGAGTAATCTATGTAAGAATAATTCAAAATCTTAAACCCTAAAACAAGATATCACTATCCATAAACTTATGATCATATTTTAGAGATAGAACAGTAGCGTGCAAGCAAGAATATGGTGCAATAATAGAAGATGGGAAAGTTATAAAACCCACCTTAAGATGAAGATCAAGCTCCAAAGCCACGAGCTCCAAGAAAGAGAAGGAAGATCCAACTAGGATCAACTCCACAGACACCAAGGTCACCTCAAGAGAAGAAAAGAACACACCAAGGTCAAAAGAAAGCTCAAGAAGAAGAAAGCACAACTAGAGGCCGATCAAGGAAGAAGGAAGAAAAAAGAAGAGAACTTCATATCACTTGGTACTCCCATGGAAAACCATGGATCTTGACCTCTGTGGAGAGAAGATCCTCAAGATATCCACCATGGCGATCCATAGTCTCACGGCTAAGAGAAGAAAAGGAAGAGGTAGGGTTCAAAGGAAATAAGATCAAGGAAGATAACAACTTACCAAGAAGGAAGATCACCAAGAGACATCACAAAAAGGATGATCAAGCCCAAGATTACAACATGCAAAGGTGATCGGTCACCAAACTCCAAGTTCAGCACCTTCTCTTGCTCCACCAAGCTAAAGGCCGAACACAAGGAAGAAGAGAGAAAGAAGAGAGTCAAAGGGAATACTTGCATGTGAAAGAGAGGGTTTATATACTCAAGGGCAGGAGGGAGGTGAAAGATATGAGGTGTCAAGATATGCTCACCTCACTTAGGTCAAAGAAAAACACATGGTATTGGTTGCAACACAAACCATCCTAGGTATAGGTCGCAACACATCTCCACATGAGAAAACATTAGAGTCCAAAAATAAGGCCAAGATACCTAGGTCACTACAAACACCACAAAAGCAAGGTGTATCAGTCAAAGCACTCTCAAGGAACCAAAGCACATGGTATCTATACTCAAGGAATACAACAAGGTCGACAACACCATCCATGCAACCCATGTCAAGCATGCAAACCCTAAAACCACACATGATGTCACATCACCAACCAAGGCTCAAAACAAGACACCCTAAAGAATAATTCTCTCTCTCATTATGCTAAGGCACAAAAGGCACAACCTACATGTGACAAGTTGCAAGATTGACCCTCAACATGGGTAAATTGCAACTTGGTCCAAAACAAGCATAACTTGCTCAAACATCAATCAAACTGGACCAAATTGAAAGCATAAGCATGTCACATGTTATTAAGATGCATCACAAGATTAGACTAAGGTTAAAATATCTTATTAAGCAAAGAGAACACAAACAAGCACTAATATAGGTCAGTGGTTTTACAATGAAGGACATCAAAGTATACCAAACAAACTGATTTCCTCTCTTTTGTACATTAACATATCATATAGGTAAAGTGGTAAGTTATTCCTAGAACAACCATATGGGCTCAAAGATGGGTGTTTTCATGCTATAGTATTTTATAGTAACACGTTTGAGTACACCAATCTCTAGTTTCAGACTCTATAGTGTCTTCTTAGTGATGTAAGGATAGTGAGAGAAAGCTCCAACTTCTCTCTAGAAACACCACCTTTCTACAATTCTATCGGCGTACCCTAGCTCCACTGAACATCTCCAACTACATCAGATAATTCATCTCTACTCTCCAGACAACATACTCCATTCCACACCAGCTATAGAGCCACCCTACCATGTCTTCCAGCAATGACAACTCCATACATATCTCCTGACATTGCAACAACATTTACAGCTACACACCATCTATTCAGCTGTAGGAGTTCCACATAAACACAACAACATATATATTTATTGAACTCACCTGAAAAATAGAGCTACACCTGCTTTCACCATCTACAAGAGAACATCCACAGTGAAACAATTACTGTGACGGCTCACCATCTAATCACCTATTAGATACAAATATTATCATCTATAGTACATTCGGGCAGCGCTGCTTCCGCCTCTTCAAATCATTCCAGTCAAAAAAAATATCTCCCACCATGAGAACATGAGGTCATATCAATGCCACTCTGAGTAGGAAGTTATCACTCAAAGCAAATACACCCATGCATATTAGTCAAGTCTATAGGAACAAGATCAGTACTAGCAAAAACCATTCACAGAAACACACCAGTCACACTACCAAAAACCTGAACATGGCCCCCAGATTCCCTTTCATAAACTACCCACTCAATGAACTAGACAACCTCACCACAGTTCTACTTCCCATAGAATGGAGGTATCACCAGTTCGACATACTACCAGGGAAAAATAAGGTGCAAAAACATGGAGTTTGAGATAATCATCAACTATGATACCAAATCCCACATGCACATAGTATAAGGATGGGCAAAGATTATCTCATCACTCAAACTCAAAAGAGAATGGAAGGTCTTACATTGTCCCATAGCAGATCAAACCCTAATGGCATGGGTAACAAACTTCTACAATGAAACTCTAGTGGAACTCAACTCACTATTCAAGATGTCAGAAGACACCAATTCCATGGATACAGACTCAACAGATCAACTCTTCATCACTGAGGAGCGTCAACCAAAACAAGGAATGATAGCAAAGCCAATAGAGATCACCTCAACACCAATATCACCTACACCTATATATGAGCACGATACTGCTACATCAGAGTTGTGTTACAACTCTATAGTAGAAAGATATGAAACTACAAACTCAGCAATTTCTATATCCCTATCATCACACCTGAAAACCAAAACCAAAACTTCTCAAACCCATTTACTGAGCAACCTGAACATACAAAAAGACTATGATTCAAATTTTCCTACAGTACAAAAGGTCTCTACAATGAATGTTGTTATAGCATCATTTGAGAGTGATTACAATCCAAACACATGGACCCTTATCACCTTTAAATAGAAACCCCATTTTTGTGCACTCCAATGTATCATATGCAATCACAGAGGACATTCTAAGTCTCGATGTATATCACTCCCTTGTTGCTTCATCTTCAAACAATTTGGACATTTTTCCCACAGGTTCCCTCACAAAAATGTCCTTCACAAGGACGTCACATCCTACTTTACTAAAAAAACACTTTACATGCAAAACATGTGATTATCGATAGATCTCATCACTCCACAGGTTTTGTCAAATCTGTACAATATTCAAAACCCAATAAGCTCTCGATTGTTGATCCTAATCCTTTCTCTTGTCTATACATCCTACAATAAAAGGTATCATCACCTCCTCCTACACATGAACCCTCTAAACTAGTGCACTCTAACCCCCCCCTAAAACCTCACATTTTGGCTACTATAAATCCTACATCCTCACAAGCAGTACCATTACAACCAACCACCCACACCAATGCCCCCAAAACATATCTCCAATCACTATGGCTCCCAATATTCACCTGGAACAGGAATTCCCCATTGACCTACCTACAAACTCCATGTGTCTCCTAAAAGTGTTCACCGGTCGCATCATTCTGGTCTCCATCACCAACAATATTGATAATAGCACTGTCAATATCCTTAGATGTTACCTAAGCCATTGTTGTTCTTCTCCCATGACACACTGTCCTAAATCCTAAGATCATGTCATCATCACAACTTCTTTATTTCATTCTAGAAGGAACTAAACTTGATCACCTTTTTGAGCAAGTCATGACCATCCCTTGTGGTACTAGCTTTATGCAAGCTAATATTTCCACATGGACACCTGAACAAGGGTCATATCTTGCTGGCTCTGGTGGATCGAGATGGGTAGCCATTTCTAACCTTCCTCCAAATTTATGGGAAGTGGAGGTTTTTAGAGCTATGGCACATTCCATTGGATCCACACTCTAATTTTCCAACCATGACATTCTCCATCCTACTCAATACATCAAGGCTTTCTGTGTCTTTTTTGTGAAACAAGCCATCACCTTACCAGCCTTTATTAAAATCAGGTTTGGAGAAAAGATCTATTAATCATACTCACCAAGGAGAACCCCGCTGCAGTTTCTACCACTTTCTCTAATATTAGA
Source organism: Alisma plantago-aquatica (assembly GCA_963693085.1). Lineage (NCBI taxonomy): Eukaryota > Viridiplantae > Streptophyta > Magnoliopsida > Alismatales > Alismataceae > Alisma > Alisma plantago-aquatica. The sequence continues at coordinate 181,981,045 of OY856411.1, forward strand.
AATGATCCACCATCCTAGTTCTACCTGGCTAATTCCAAAAAAAAAACAATACAGTAATGCGAAAGCCAAATGAGAGAAATATGGGTTGGGAGAGGAAAAATACTACAACCCTTTCACAAACTAACACAAACTAGTCTACCCAAAACAAGAGACCTAGAACATCCTCACCATCAGTGGACATCAACAACAATGCTTCCTATGACTCCTTCAGACCCTTCCCCTTTCACAACAACACAAATAATACCACCAACATAGACTCTGATACTGTTCATAAACTTAAAACTATTATCATTGAAGAAATTCGATCTTCTTAGAGTCCAAAGAAGAAGAGAAAGGGGAAGGCACACATCACAGTCTCAACTATCAACTGGATTTCGTCAACACCAAAGAGCTTAACCAAGAAGAACTACTTTTCTACTAAAGAATAGGTACACCCCTTGTACGACAAAACATCACTATGCATAATACATCTCAGCCATTATCTAAATTAGCTACTATATCTGAATGTGAAAGTCATATTGATAATATAAAATATATTGCATCATGTCTAGACATACAATCCTTCTCAAATTTGTAGAAAAGCTAGGTATTACATTTGATAATGAGGTAGTATCTCACAATGCATTAGATGACATAGAGAATTCCATACATTGGAAAAACCACAAACAAATTCATAACACCTACACCACATTAGGAAACCTTGATATCACTTAATCATCGGTATCTGAAATAATCAGTCTTGAACACACTCACACTGATGAAAATCACATTCTGGAATGTATGTGGTGTAACAAACCTAAATAGAAGAAAACAAATCATAAGACACATTTATAAAAAAAATATTAACATTATCACGATTCAGGAAACTAAAAACATCTCTTACCCCATTCACCTTAAAAACAAAGGGGTAAACAAATAAATTCCTGGTACCAAATCTCACAAGTAGGTTTCAAAGGAGGTATAGCTATAGGCATAAATAAAAATATGTTCATTGTCACACAGACTGAGATTCTAAACTACTCCATCACACTTCATATCACAAACACGTAAGATGCACTTGAATGGTGCTTCACGACTGTTTATGGTGAACCCAACTCAAACAAAACTCTATATATTGAAGAAATAGAACACATCCTTAGGAGGTATGCTTACAAACCATGGCTCCTAAGTAGGGACTTTCACCTCATCACCCAACCTACCGATAGATTTAACCTCATCTACGAGAATGTCAATATGCATACATCTGACAAAAATTTTAGCCAACTTCTTATCCAACATAACATGATTTATATCCCTCCCTCTAATGCAAATTATACTTGTAATCAAAATCACTCATGGGCCAAGATTGACCACTTCATTTGCATGCCATCATGGGAAGATCTATACCCCCACTCCTTTGTCTCCATTGCACACATGCCTATCTCCGACCACTTCCCCATTATTATTGATACTAAGCCTATCAAATGGAGCCACAAACCATTTCATTTTGAAAACGTCTGGCTACCGACCCAAACTGCTTGGAACTATGCAAACAAAATTGGTCAACCTTGCATACTTCCACTTATGAACCAGGTTACCATATACACAATAACACCAAAAGAAATAGGGCCACTCTCAAGTCTTGGAAAAAATAGAAGTATGGTAACATCATACACAAACTGGACGATCTTGAACAACAACACCTTTTCATAGACAGTGACCCTACAACCAATCCTACTCTCATTCTCACCATAAAAGTGGAGATAGAACAGAGTCAAAACTGTATTGATATAATCTGGAAACAATGAGCTAAAATCAAATGGACTTTAGAAGGGGATAAAAGCACAAAATATTTCCACAAAAGTTGCAACAACAATGCTCATAAAAACATCTTACCTAGACTAAACATAATAGGCACCATCACCTCTACTAAACACATTATTATCCAACATATAGTCCAACACTTTGAGCATATCTTCAACACGAGACATGAACCTACATTTCTTAACTCCATCAATTGGAACTACATCTGCAACAAAGACATCCCTTTCCCCAATGACACCATCAGAGACTTTGCTATAGAGGAACTGAACGATGCCATCTCTTCTCTAGATAGGAATAAATCAGCAGGTCCTGATGGTCTAAACACTAAAATCGACCTAGAAAATTGGAACTGTATCAAAGGGGACTTTATGCAAATTCTCTGGTCCTTCCAAGAAAACATTTATGTCTGCAAACACATCAAAACTCTCAACCACACTAACATATCCCTCATTAGAAAAAGTGAACCACCCTAATCTGATCACACAATTCTGACCTATCAGTCTCATCAACACATCCTATAAAATCATAGCAAAAATCCTCAACAATCACATCAAACCATAGTTAGAAGAAGTGATTGCACACAACCAAATGCATTCATCAAGCATCGTAGCATCCCTGATGTCTTCATCATGCTAAATGAAACCCTTCACCTTTGTTACAAAAACAAAACTCTAGTTATTGTGATAAAAATAGATTTTGAAAAAGCTTTTGACTATGTGAACCGGAACTGCCTTCTCCATACAATGGTTGGTTATGGATTCCCAAACAAATGGATGAATTGGATCCATGCTTGCATCTTCACCAACAACTTCTCCACCATTATCAGTGGCACACCTTTTGGAAACTTCTACAACACAAACAGTCTCAGGCAAGGGGACGCACTCTCCCTATATCTCTTTATTCTGATCACATCAATCCTTACCAACATGATTAAACTAGGTACCATGCATGGTCTCATTGCTTCACCTACTGAATGCTTCAACAACATCATCCAATTTGCTGATGACACCATGATTCTTGTTAAACCGGAAGATGATACTATCATAAACACTACCCAAATCATTATTCTCTTCTCATACATCTCAGGTTTTAGAAGTAACCTCATGAAATCATCCATAATTGGCATCAATGCTTCCACTGAAGCCATCAACATATACAAATATCTTCTCAAATGCAAGATTGAAAACTTTCTAGTTATGTATCTTGGCCTGCCCATCTCTCCCCACCCCAACAACATAGTTTGTGGGCTCCTATCATTAATAAAATCAAACTCAAATTAAATTATTTGACCAACAATTTCCTTAACCTTGTTGGATGACTCACCCTTCTTAATAGTGTCATTATGCCCGTCACCACAGACTACCTTAGTTGCATTCCCTTACCTACCGAATCTTTGAAATTGATCGACTCCATAAGAAAGGAAGTTTTTATAGAACCATTTCAACAAGTATCATGAAAAGAAGAAGATGCATCCGGTTAACTAGGACACCATACAAGATCTGATTGAATATGGGGGTGGGGTATCATAAATATTAATGTTCATGCCATATGTCTTATCACTAAGATCATCAACATCCTCACCTCCAACACAAATAAAATCTAGAAACCAAGTAGTAGAATCAAACAAAACATAGGTCAAGAAAGCACAGTCAATCAGTTTCGTTTACACAAGAGGCTCCGAAATCCATTTACCTAGGATGGTCGATACGATGCTGATTCAAAGTGATGCAACCTAGGTGGAAAGATGCACCCAATATGTATGTTTGGACTTTCTTAGATAATAATAGTCTTGCAACTAAAATTAAAATAGAGCATGAATGAATCATAATTTAACTGATATCAAATATAAACATAAAAAGAAGATATACATGCACATGCATTGCAAGTAGGTTAGAGTAGTCATTAGTAATGAATTCAGTAATACTAGAGACCCACATTAGGAATTTAGAATATAATAAGTGTCATCTTAGAAATAATCATAAAAAAGGATCCAAGAGACATTTCAAATAATAGTCATGCCTCATTATGATAAAACTAGGTGTTAGTCAATATATGCCCAAATGAAATAGAGGATGCATATCTAGTAACAACATATCCAGGTTCAAGACCTAGTTCCAAACTAGGATTTAGTTCACTTGTTAATATTTCTCATAATATTAGGGATGATTTCCACTATATGCAGAAAACAAATAATCAAATTTTCAAAACAATAAATTTAGGCCATAAATTTGATCTCAATAAATGTTTTGATATATTACTAATTCCAACACACATTTTTATATTTTGACCAATAATATAGTTTGTAATGAATTTAATAAGATAAACGAATTTCTTAAAATTTTGTAAATTATAATCACATAAAAATGGACAAGTTAGCCTCACACCATGCATTGATGCTTGATGAGGAAAAATAGGAAAAGAACGTGTTAGACACCTGCATGGATTAACATAATAAAAAATTATAAACATGATAATACTCCTAAGACCAAATACAACCAAAATGATGGTGAGGGACAATCTTGGAGAACCTCCATTTTGATTTCTAACCATAATTTGTAAAGAACTGGGACTTCTAAGGAATACAACTCCAAATTAGATCTTGTAGCCCACCAAAGGTATCATTTAAGCAACCTCTAATGCGAATCACTCAAGTAATAACCATCCTATTCAGCTCTAACTTGGTTCAAATATCAAGAAACTTGGCCATGAGAAAATACAGTGAGATCTTTTAATTAGAGTCACTCACAATTGAGTAATATGCAAATAGGTTTTGGGTCTTCATAGATAATTTTAAATCAAAGTTGGGTTGTTTCCAATTGGTGTAGTAGTTGTAAGTTGTCACAATAAGCTTTAGATGTCACTTGAGGAAAAAGAAGTTTATGACGGTGACCAAGGATTAAAGTATGAATTGATGGGGGTGTGTTTTTGTTTCCTAAGGGTATAGGATCGATTTGGAATAATTTAAAACATGGGTGGGAGTTTGACCATGTTGAAGATAAAAGTGAAGAAAAGAAAAAAGGAAATGGGTGAAAATGTTTGGCTAGGGTTATATAAGACAAAAAAACACCATGGTACCTACTACCGAAAAAACACCATGGTACATGCTACCCAAAATGGTGAGCAAAGATTAAAGTATAAATTGATGGGGGTGTTTTTGTTTCCTAAGGGTATATGATTGATTTGGAATACTTTAAAACATGGGTGGGAGTTTGACCGTATTGAGGTGAAAAGTGGAGAAAAGAAAAAAGGAAATGGGTGAAAATGTTTGGCTAGGGTTATATAGGACAAAAAACACCATGGTACTTACTACCCAAAATGATGCTACAAATCTCTCAAGATTGATACCAAAGAGAGTGAATGATGAAAGAGGGAGGTAGGAGGGGATGAAATATCACGTTATTGCTCACCTCAACAAGTGAGAGAGTTGAGTGAGGGAGACTAAAGAAAATCATAAAGTAAATCCAGATATAGTGAATAAATCTATGAGGATATCCTACCCACAAGTTTAGTGGTCTAAAATTATAAATAAGTTGTATTATGAATTACTTTATTTGTTTTTACATTTCATTGATAATTTCTTTCCTAACTTATTTAAGGGATCCAACGAAGTCCAAACAACTTCAAATTTCAACCAAAGGTTCAACTCGGTATCTAGTTTGTTTAGATACAATAATAATCCTTGTTTGAATACCAATTGCATAAAAGTAAAATAGTCTTTCACACTTCTAATTTAATTATATTAATAATTCATCATGAATTTAATGATGTATATTTTATGGTATCTTTATTTTAGTATCTTAGTTTCGTGGATTTAAAATCAAGAAATGAGGAGATCAATGATATGTATAATTTAGATTTTTAAAGTTAATTTTTTTTAAAGAACTAAGGAGGAAAGGGGAGAGTCTTGGTATGTATGCCCAGAGAGTCAATCATATGATGATTGTGATGGCATAACTTGTAAATGATTTGATTATTAATAAAGGCAAACTTTCAATTTATTCTGTTTTATTTAGTTATGAGCTAATGAAGTAACATTATAAATGTCTAAAAGATGATATTACTCAATGAGGTATGTCTTCAAGTTTGTGACTTGAACAATAAGATCATACTGATGTTAAGAGTATGCATTCTCATTATGTCTCTAGTCAGATGTTGTTGTGGAAGGTTGATAGACAACAATAACACATAATACTAGAGTGCACATTGGTTGATGATGGAATATCATTAGTCTTGATATGGTGATATCAAACCAAGCATGCAGATACTTATTAGAGAATAGTGTATCAGACAAACTCACCATGGGAGTAACACATGGAAACCATTTCTATGGTGGTCACAATTACCTCTCATAGTGTTGGTAGTGATTGTGGTTCTTAGACCTGAAGTCACTACATTCATCACATGTCGTTCATTATGCTTTGACATCATCAAACATAGTCCTGAATAAGAGTTACCACGAAGGTGATGATTGGGTGACTGTGACACATGGGAACTGATTGTGAGTGATGTAGATGGGATTTTTCCCTCCTATGGGAGTATGATATCCTAGACCTCTTGGATTAGCGAGATCGAGAAATGCATGGCCATGGTACATGTGAGTCAATATGTGATAGTGAGCTTACATATATCCCATACAATCTATTTTAGAAATAAACATAGATTGAATGTTGAAGAGGATGACAAATCCATGCCTCGAGTTCAATATGGATATTAGAAACAAAGGAACTATGCAAACATTATGACACCATAGACAGATCGTAGGTTGAAGTCATTATCCAACTTTTAGTTTACTTGGATAGCAATGATGTGTGACTAGGCACTGCTCATTGCTTATGATGTCATAATTGGTTATGGACATTCAATGCCAATATAATATGGGACCTATAGGGTCACACACATAGGTCTTGACCTGGAAGAGGATTTTGATCTTGAATGATGATTGGACTGATTATTAAAGTGTTTGGGTATTCAATTCAAGCAACAAATCAGCTGACTACACTCCCAACTGATCAGCTCATGTGCTGAAATGGTCGTTTGGAGTGTTAGTTTGATTGGATATTGAATTGGCTAAGTTCTGCATGAATCAAAGCCCTAACTAACTGGCTCACTAGGTGAACTGATTGGCTTAAGTTTGGTGATACTACCAGTTCACCTAGTGAACCGATCAGCTCAATCATGCCAACCTAAGTTTCTGGTGGTTTACCTGAATTTGTGAGAAAAAGTTGATCATTTCACTCGCTCAATTTGATTGGTGCAAAGAATTAATGTTTGGCATTGATTGAAAACAAATTGACATATTCACATGCAATTAGGAAATAGGCAAAATGACTAGTTAACATGGCGAACTGATCCACTCATGTGTGAACCAACCATTTCAGTGCTTGCAGATGGGAAGATTCATGATTTCCGGTCCCTTCCACTCCCGTACAGATTGGGAACCCGGACCCTAACCCCTCCTATAAATAGAGGGGGTACTGGGGACTTTCCATAACACAACTGAATTACTTTTAACAAATGTTGTCCTCTCTGGTTGTGGTAACCAATAGAGAGCCTGAGCGAGTCCTACCTGATAAAGGGTGGGACAGCAAGGGAGAATAATTGCAGAAGTGTAATTTGGTGACTTGTACACCAACAGGAGGGACAACTCCTTTTTGTCTTTTCTAGTAGGGAGACATAAGTTCTAAATGGTCTGTTTGGACTTCTCTAGAGGCAAGGTAGCCTTTTCCCATCACTAGGAGGACAACGACATCCAGCAACCCATGGAGGAACCACAGACGAGTCCCAGTGTAACTAGAAGATAGTTGTGCATCTACAATGATGAGGAAATGTTGTTGTACTTGCTCCAGGACCAAGTATATCCTTGAAACCATCCTTTCCATCATATAGGTGTTGACGCGATCAACTGATTTATGGGGAATATGACAGTAATTTTTTCTTTCTACTGCCTATTTTGTAGCCATATTTCCCTACAAGAGTTCATTTAAGGAAAGCACATAAGCATTATGGTTATTATGTCACTATCCATTAGTTAACTAGATGTGAGTAGTGGTATCAACATATTATGACTTTATATGGTACCAATGGATTATAAATTCATCAAGGGAGTTTACTTCCTTTATGGTAGACTAGAAATGATAATTTTACCTATATGATATGTTTTTTTGATAAAGTAGTTCATTCATAGATAGAATATTTACAAATAGAGATGTCTGTAAACATGTGGTAAACATGAAGTTCCACTTTGGATTTACATCCTGAAGATGTGCTCCAAAGTCAGTTGTGAAAAGAAAACATGATGAAAAACTAGTATGCAAAGTTCTGCCGGGAGGCACCCCTTAACAATGAGCCTCAAAATGCAGTAATACTAGTGCTAGAAATAAATTCTAGTTTCAGATCTGGAATGCCGAAGTCAGTTAAAAGGCATGTGTCGTCCGCCATGATTTCTTCCAAGGTGTAGCTACCTTTGCTACTTTGGTCTTTGAAGACAATCATCTGGTCCTCTTCATCTTCCATCACCTGTGTTGATGTGGTGCTTGCCCTGTAATGCAAGATAATATATAAGGAGTGTTCAATCCCTATCTAAATCTGTTGAAGTGTACATGTAGTATTTTAATGTTTTCTTAAGTTTCTCTCAATCCATGTGTTCGAAAGAATGTTTATGATCAAGTCTGGTGTGGAATGGTTGGTGTTTATGGGGTGAATGTTTTTCATATGGCTTGTTGAATAGATGTAATCTATGAGTGAGTTTTGTGTGAAGTATTTGTGTAGGAAGTATGTTATTTGAGGGCATGTAGTAAAGAGATGATGAGTTGTTTCTTCAGTTGTATGACATAGATAACATCTAATAGGTCCCTAAAAACCTTGTTTGTTGAGATTATGGTATGTGGGAATCTTGTTTTTTGATATTAGCTTGAAGAAAATATTATATTTTAATGGCCATTTCATTTTCTAGATAGTGGCCATCTCAGAAATATGCCCTCTATAAATAAGGTGGAGGTAGGCTTTCTTTGGTGTATATATGGGGCCCCATTTCCATGAGATCGTGTTGGTTGTGTCATATTCTAGGTTATGTATGATGTCCTGTAGAGTATCTAAATTGAGGTTGTACATGAGATATACTTTGAGGGAGTTTTGTCTATTACTAGATAGAAGTCATAGTGCTCTAGATGTGTTGATGACTCTTAGAGGTTTTGGTATGTGGAAGTTGTAGATAAGGTTTTGTATAGTGTTGTAATGGTGCCAAGGGTCGGCCTAAAGGTTAATGTCCTTGAAGGCATTGAGAGGAGAGTTAATCAAGTTGGTAATGGTATCCAAATATTTTTTGATGAATCTCTGAAGTGGTGAGGATATGTACCATCTAGTTTTGTGCCATGGGGTGGAATTCTTATAGTATTTGTGCTATTGTTTTATATGAAAAGTTTTAAAGTTAAGAACTTACACTTCATTAATTATCCTCTTTGAAAGATGCCTCATCACTCTTTGATATCCTTTCTCTTGATCACTTATTGTTTCCTACTTGTTTATTGCACCCTCCAAAAAAGTTATGGTGATTTATCCTTTAATGCCCAAATAGCTCTATTATTGGAGATATACCAATTTTAGCTAACACATGCTTTCTCTTGTTTCTCCCCTTTCTCAGTTTTGTTCCCAAATAACCCAAATACAGGTTACCTATAAAAGGAAACTTCAAGATACATGTGTACCATAACTTTGGGTTTCAAAGAAATCTTGGGATTTCCATGTTTCCCTCTACTCGTATAAATTTAGATGTGCCTTTTTTATATAGTGCTACCCTAGTGGTGAGGAAAACCATTAAACTTGATAATGTAATAATGTGTTTTTTACTAATATTGAACAACATTTATTGATGTATCATACTTTTAAGAAATGAAAATACCTCCCTTCCATGTAGTCATTAGTGTGTTTGTATTTGGATGGGTTTCTTCCTTGATAAGTACTGAGTCACTCCCCTCTCAAGTTGCATGTGTTTATTACAAGTATGGTACTTTTCTGATCGATTAATTTTTCTAATTCAAGATAGTCTATTTTTCTCCTAAACCCATGCCTTGTCTAGGTGGTTAGACAACCATGTTGTGGGTTTTGATGGTTCCACCCTTAATTGTAGAAACCAATTAGGGTGTCATTTCCATATTGACATGGTCTCCTTTGCTCCCCATACCATTTATGTGGTTGTGATTCATCCTATTTTAGCCCTAAATACCCCTACCTTGTCCATAGTGGTGGAAAAGTTCTCTAACTAAGAGTTGAATCTTGTGGGGATAGCTCTTATCTTCTATAATGATGGAAACTTCCATTCAATTACTATATATGTGGGATAGATTAATTGAACTTGGCTAGGTTAAACCCTACTTTTTTACCTTAACCCCATCCCTTTCCAGTTTTACAAGTGTGATATTTTAGACACTCTTTGAGATTGATCATTATTAAATAACAATCGTTCATCCTTGTTTAAGACTAAGATACTCTCTTTGATAAGTAATGGTCCAAATTATGTCCATTATGACTAGGCAATATTTTTCTTCAACATGGAGTTTTGTTAGTATCATTTTTTCCTAAACCATTATCCTTGGGAAAAAGGATACTCTTTTACTACATTTTAGATTCCCCTCTAATGAGGGTTGATTGATGAAACTTATAGGTAAGAAGTGAAGCCTTAAAAGTACATCTCACTCATCTCCACAATACGAGTTGAATGTCTTGACAATATCCTTACAATTATGTTTTGGTAACCATATGACCTCCAATGTCTCATGACAAGTCCCTTCTTGAACAAGTGGTTATTAGGATGAAGTGGTAACTAGGTGTAGGTTGTACCCTAAAAGATTCATGTAGAAGTAAGCATCATGTAACAAGAACCCCATTCCCCTCTTATATTATATAAGTTAGAAATGCTTTTGGTATGCAATTCTAGATTCTTGAAGGATGAGACTCTCCTAATGATATGATATGACAATATAGCATTTAGTATAATTATGTCATGGTGAAAAGTTTTTTACTTGTTTCTAGTACTAATTTCAGAGCCAAATTTCATATTTACAATCCAAATATATCCACATTAAATTTATTTTCCTTTGTAACACTTTATGTAAAAAAATCATTTCTTGGATTTTATTAATGTTTTCTTAAACTAAGTCACTAGTGGAGGAAGTGTGCAACAACAGAGAAACTGCTTTTATATTAAACACTAGACTATACTAGAAACATCTGAATGGTTATATTAAACCCTTGAACTCTATGCATAGGTGCAAACAAGGATTAAGACGAAATTTTGTATACATAAGGTGTAATGGACCTATCCCCTAACTACATCCTTAGGTGGTTAGTTAGGTTATAGAGTAATCATTTTAAGGGGTGGATTATTGTAACCTTTAGTTTGTAATTGTATACTTTCAACTCTAGAGTTATCAAAACTTAATAATGGATATAGTAAGTACTCATGGATAATTTCAACAATTAATGTTGAAAAATATGCATACTTCTTTACAAGCGTAAGTGGCTAAATATAGTTGATTTTCCCACCATGGGCATTAGTAGATTAGTTAAGACAAGAGTATATAATTAAATTGTTCTCATCAAGACATGGTGAACTTAAGCACAATAAATTTCTTTATTAGGTAAATCAAATTAATCATTGTATAAAAAACTATGAGAAGGAAAATAGTTAGTTGACTCAATATGCTAGGTTATGGATGGTTAAGTGACCGGCCTAAATCGCGCGTCCTAAAATTGGAGGCGTATTTGAGGTAGTCGAGCCTTCACATTTATAACCCGAATCCTTCTAGGCCCCCGCAACTTTGTTTACGGGGTCGAAGTAGATATACGGGGTCGAACACAGGGACGTGGTGACGTTTACGATGCCACAGATTTCTGTTCTTGAGTCAGATAAGCCAAAACGATAGTCGATAAAAGAAAGTGCTAGAACTAGTCTAGCGGGTTGTCATGATTAAAATAAGGAAAAGAAAAGAAAACAAAAGCAAAACAAGACAGAGCACGAGGTTCTACTAACTAGAGAAAAAGAGTTCTTGGCTATGTAACCACAAAAGGGACAGTCTATGCACTCGTTCTCGGGCGTAGACAACCCTCGAACACCCAAGCAAGCATCTAGTACGCACAGCGGCATCTGTCCTGTGGGATCATCCCACTCGCTCTCGCGATGCGTGACTAAAACCATCAACGATATGTCATTAACCCTCTCTCAAGGGATGACATATCAACACCTCAGTATATGCTAAGTTCCCTCTCAGGTCTTAGGATATTATGGGGTGTTAGGAACAGAATACCTTGGATCGTCCTCCTCTCAGGTTCAGATCCAAACTATCATCTCTTAGCTATTTCTACAACGGATCTCTCAATACAGGCAGAAATAGCAGTTCAAGCGAGTAAGAGATCAACCAAACTAGCAATCATAACTTGGAAAGAGAAAATAGAACATGCAACATACTAGATCTGATATGAATCTACTTGCTTAAGGAAAAAGTATATAAACATGCCCAGATCGGGATGCATGGCCAAGAGGGAGCTAACTAGCCATAGACAAGCATAGCTGGCACCGAACAAACATGGATAAACATCGTTTGTACAAGAAATAAAGGAATGCAGTAGAATGAAAGAGAAGAGGGGAGAGATATAGCCCGTAGAGGAGAGGTGGCTCTCGCTCCTTGGCCTCCGTGCAGGCCGGATCTCGCTCCTTGGGCCTTCTCTTTGTCCCTCTGGACCCCTCGGTTCTCTCTCTCTCTCTAGACCGTATCGGGCGGCGGCCGTGTCGGGCGGCGGGCGTATCGGGCGGCGGGCGTATCGGGCGGCGGGCGTATCGGTCGGCGGGCTGTATCGGTCGGCGGCTGTATCGGTCGGCGGGTGTATCGGTCGACGCGGCCGTATCGGGCAGTAGACTTTTGGGGAACCCGACACACTAGCTCCTTGGTCTAGGAACTAGCTCTTGCAGGGTCCTTCCTCCAGCCCTCAGCTCTCTCCTGCCCCGAAGAAGCATTCTTGTAGGTTGGCAACTGCTATTTATAGGTAGCGAGTTGATGTGAGTTGTAGCTTTTATTGGTCCACGTGTCCTTCATCCGTGGCTTCAATCTTGAGGAACCAGGTCGGCTAATATGACTGTCACTCGGCAACCGTATCAGGCAATCGTATCGGGCAGCCGTATCGGTCGGCGCAACCGTATCGGTCGGCGGCCGTATCGGTCGGCGCACCCGTATCGGCCAGGCCATATCGGGCGTCTTTGTCGGGCGGCCATCTCATCCAGACCATATTAGGTAGCTATACCGGGCACCCGTATCAGGCAGCCATATCGGCCAGCTGCTGCGATTCTTGTCTTTTCCTGGTATGGTACTTGAAAGTCCCAAAATTGGCTAGTTTCGGTGCCTGCAAGTCTAAAACAGGCTAATTAGCTACATTATTGGCTATTTTCACTACATTATCTAATGGAGAGATAGAAAACATAAAACATGAACAAAAGAGTGCATATTAAGACTAAAGTGGCACAAAACTGTAGATAAAATGCATAGAAAATATGCGCTAATTTGGGTGTTATCAACTACCCCAAGCTTAAAACTTGCTTGTCCTCAAGCAAGACTGTGCTCAAAGAACAAAAAGATAACATCCAAATTAAGCTTGGCAATAGATGATAAGGTTAAGAAAAAATAGTTTAAAGCATCAATACTCTTGGTCCATGTCATTTCAGAACAAACCCCCACCAAACAAGCACAATCCTGCCAAAGTATGATCAAAGAATTTCCAGGCAAGATTAAGCGAATTCACTATAGCCTGCCAATACTCATGAGGGTTTGAATCATAATTATTTGATCATGAAAGAGTTGTCACTTAGGTGATCACGCGGGTGATGAGTAATGAGCCATCACCATGAATCCATGCATACCAATCAGGAATACCATGCCTCTCACTTATTCATGTCCTAAGAAATAAAGCAAAAAGACTCTAATGACTTCTGAGGATCCCGATCTGCGTCAGGTTGGTCCATGTAGCGAGCAACAGTCCCTGCAGTCTGAACCAGTTGGTCCAAAGCAGTGAGATGAACTCGTCGTACTGCGCCCGAACCAACCCTGCTACTGAGATGATCTCATAGGTCACCTAGGGGGTTCCTAGTGACTCTCTAATGAGCTTTTGGAGTGATACTACCAGGCGCGACATACTCGCGTTCATGAGCGCAGTCATACACCGGCTGGGCACCATCCTCAACTCTCCTAAAAGAGAAAACAAGCGCTCATTTATTGTTCACATTCAGGCTTTTATCATCTGCATTCTATTTTTAGGCTTGGGTGAGAACTATAAAGATATTTTTGGGATTTTATGGGCGGCCAAACCTCTTTTGCACATTTTTATATTTTTCATCTTTTTGACTCAATCTAATGTGAGAAGGCATGTGGTCCATCAAGCAGAAACATTTCATCTTGATCATAGCTCAAAGCCCATCATAATCCGCTTGATACCTGTGTGAGAAGTAGCAATTATGATTCAAGAATCCTTAGAATAGAGGCAACCTTGTGAAATTCGCAGCTAGGAGACTTTAATCGTGATTTAGCTCATTCCAACGGTCCTTTACCATGGATTTGCCATACACGACATAGATCAAGGGAATTTAGCTTTAATCTATGAAAAAGGGACATAACCTTAGATTTATTACCAAACTCAAGGAAAGAGTCAAAGAGCAAGTCAAGCAAGAGGTCAAGTAATTTTTAAGATGAAAATTGTGCATCTAGGCATGAAGTCAAGCATTTATCTATTAGATTCACACCACATAGCCATAATTGCAAAGCTAAAAAGCTGAAACTTTTGAAAATTTAAGACTAAATGCAGGAAATAGACATGCATGCAAGAAGGGTGAAGAGAAAAGAAGGGCAAAGCCTACCACCCCAAGCTTAAAATTTTGCTCGTCCTCGAGCAAGTCTCAAACTTGAAATAGTGAGGCAGGAATGCATGAGTTTAATGACATTTATTGAAGTTCTAAAGATGATGCATGGGTGCAAGGATATCAAAACAGTTTGAGGAAAGAAATTAACCAACAAGAACATGAAAAGCAAAATTTATTGTAATAAAAGGGTGGGAGGGTGGGTAAGAGAAAAGGGGGTGGCTGCCCCACGATACCGACACTGGGATCCCAAATTCTGAGTTTTGGGACCAGTGTCACATGTGTCTTGCCGACGGGTTCCGCCACATAATATGAGTAAAATAGGCAGATGTGTTGGCCCTGCCGAGTCTGAAGAAGAAAAGTAAAATCTGGCGACTCGGTGAAGTCATCTTTGTGCTGGAAGTGACTTGAACTGCACTGGGGTGACTTCTTTGGCAAATCATCCTCAGGGTACCTTTCATTATATGAATCTGAATTTGAAGGTCCTGGGATGTCGACACAGGATGAGATGGAGGGGATAGGTTGAATGACTTGGGTGGGATCCATTTCTCCTCCCTCCATCTCTGAACTTGAGGTTGGATGCTCAGATAGATCATCATGTACAGTCCTAGTCATCCAATCATCTTCTAAACAAGAAGTATCCCCTGAAGAATCTGTTTGTGGTTCTACCACCCCAAGCTTATCACTTGGCATGGAGTCAAGGCTGTCTTCATGCTCAGCAACCATGTTGTAGTGCACCGTCCATCCTGCCCCCTTGACGTCCACCCTACCTTGTAAAGGTATGGTGGCGAACGATGGCTCGTGCTGCTCCAACTCGTCTTCGTTACTATACTCACTGCTCCATGTCGAGCAGCTGTCATCGTCGTCGTCATCGTCGAACAAATTGTTCCAAACCGTGGTTGATGTACTGCTCAAAGCGAAGTGACAAGTCTCAATATGAGAAATGTCACTCTGGTCTGGTTCAATATCTGACTCTGGTTCCTCAAACCAACCTTCTGGCTGTGAGGAAACTTGGCTTTTAGAGTCTTCATCATCGTCATCATAGACCCATTCATGCCTATGACTCATATCTTCCATTGGCTCATCAGCTGGGTCATCTGGATAGAATGAAGGGCTTCCCCAAGTGGGTTGGTCTTCACAGAAAAATCCTAGCGAATCCAGTTGATGGTCTGAATAGGATGGTGAGATATATTCCGATTCAGATCCAATGGAATGGCCTTGATGACTAACGTCTTCATTATCCCGTGATGGCATTTGTAATTGTATTGTAACCAAATCGATGAGCTCTTGGAGCCTCCTGCGTTGTTCAACATCTTTATCATGAAGTTGTTGTACTTGAGCAGCAATGCTTTCGAGACCCGTCGATTCTGCCATGCACATCGGTTGCTGACCTGCTATACCAAACTGATGCGCTTGAATGAATCCTCGCTCAACAGTTTGAACTAGACTTCTATTGCAGTCTGCAGCCTCGGTGCCTACTTTGAGATGACGATCCTGCTCTTCTAGCAGTTTTTGCATGGGATCGACATCTTCTTGGAGATGAGGGGCTAAGGAGGTGAGTGCTTGAATACTTTCCCTAGCCAACTCCACTGCCTTAATCAGTTCTTGATCCCATGATAGCACTGGAGTCGGTAGTTGACTGGCAGTCTCCTTTGTTGTAATTTCAACATATGACGACGGTGGAGGTGAGTATAACTCGACTAGCTGTAGAGCACGACCTTCAATTATTTGCCAGCTGTCAGAACTGCGGAAAAACTCAGGAGGACAGGTGGACAAGATTACTTGTCTCGCTGAAGCAAGATCCATGGCTGAAAAAGGTACAAGAAAAAGAGAAGGTATTCAGTATATATGAACAAGTATGTTTAAAACAAAAGAAAAACTATGCATAAATATACAGGCTTATAGTGACAACAAAAATCTACTAGGCGTGTAAATGTGGAAAACCACGTCCCCGGCAACGGCGCCAAAAAGTTGACCGGCCTAAATCGCGCGTCTTAAAATTGGAGGCGTATTTGAGGTAGTCGAGCCTTCACATTTATAACCCGAATCCTTCTAGGCCCCCGCAACTTTGTTTACGGGGTCGAAGTAGATATACGGGGTCGAACACAGGGACGTGGTGACGTTTAGGACGCCACAGATTTTTGTTCTTGAGTCAGATAAGCCAAAATGATAGTCTATAAAAGAAAGTGCTAGAACTAGTCTAGCGGGTTGTCACGATTAAAATAAGGAAAAGAAAAGAAAACAAAAGCAAAACAAGACAGAGCACGAGGTTCTACTAACTAGAGAAAAAGAGTTCTTGGCTATGTAACCACAAAAGGGGCAGTCTATGCACTCGTTCTCGGGCGTAGACAACCCTCAAACACCCAAGCAAGCATCTAGTACGCACAGCGGCATCTGTCCTGTGGGATCATCCCACTCGCTCTCGCGATGCGTGACTAAAACCATCAACGATATGTCATTAACCCTCTCTCAAGGGATGACATATCAACACCTCAGTATATGCTAAGTTCCCTCTCGGGTCTTAGGATATTATGGGGTGTTAGGAACAGAATACATTGGATCGTCCTCCTCTCGGGTTCAGATCCAAACTATTATCTCTTAGCTATTTCTACAACGGATCTCTCAATACAGGTAGAAATAGCAGTTCAAGCGAGTAAGAGATCAACCAAACTAGCAATCATAACTTGGAAAGAGAAAATAGAACATGCAACATACTAGATCTGATATGAATCTACTTGCTTAAGGAAAAAGTATATAAACATGCCCAGATCGGGCTGCATGGCCAAGAAGGAGCTAACTAGCCATAGACAAGCATAGCTGGCACCGAACAAAGATGGATAAACATCGTTTGTACAAGAAACAAAGGAATGCAGTAGAATGAAAGAGAAGAGGGGAGAGATATAGCCCGTAGAGGAGAGGTGGCTCTCGCTCCTTGGCCTCCGTGCAGGCCGGATCTCGCCCCTTGGGCCTTCTCTTTGTCCCTCTGGACCCCTCGGTTCTCTCTCTCTCTAGACCGTATCGGGCGGTGGGCGTATCGGGCGGCGGGCGTATCGGTCGGCGGCTGTATCGGTCGGCGGGCGTATCGGTTGGCGCGGCCGTATCGGGCAACAGCCGTATCGGGCAGTAGACTTTTGGGGAACCCGACACACTAGCTCCTTGGTCTAGGAACTAGCTCTTGCAGGGTCCTTCCTCCAGCCCTCGGCTCTCTCCTGCCCCGAAGAAGCATTCTTGTAGGTTGGCAACTGCTATTTATAGGTAGCGAGTTGATGTGAGTTGTAGCTTTTATTGGTCCACGTGTCCTTCATCCGTGGCTTCAATCTTGAGGAACCAGGTCGGCCAATATGACTGTCACTCGGCAACCGTATCGGGCAGCTGTATCGGTCGGCGGCCGTATCGGTCGGCGCACCCGTATCGGTCGGCGCAACCGTATCGGTCGGCGGCCGTATCGGTCGGCGCACCCATATCGGCCAGGCCATATCAGGCAGCCATATCGGGCATCTTTGTCGGGCGACCATCTTTGTCGGGCGGCCATCTCATCCAGACCATATCAGGAAGCTATATCGGGCACCCGTATCAGGCAGCCATATCGGCCAGCTTCTGCGATTCTTGTCTTTTCATGGTCTGGTACTTGAAAGTCCCAAAATTGGCTAGTTTCGGTGCCTGCAAGTCTAAAACAGGCTAATTAGCTACATTATTGGCTATTTTCACTACATTATCTAATGGAGAGATAGAAAACATAAAACATGAACAAAAGAGTGCATATTAAGACTAAGGTGGCACAAAACTATAGATAAAATGCATAGAAAATATGCGCTAATTTGGGTGTTATCATTAAGTTTTGAGGATAAAATCTTTTTTAAGTGTTGGAGTGTTGTAACGTACCAAAATTTATATATGCCTATCAATGTAACCTTAATAACATGGTTTAAATTAGGATAAGATAAAGAACTAATATTTAGACCAATATTGTTAAATGTTGCATTAAATCCCCTCACTGCACCCTTATGTATCTAACGTGGACATATAACGTATTATTAGGTAAAAACTCTAATTCGAAGTCTAACATATAAACCCCATGTAAATAATGTGGCATGTTTAGTATACAAGGAGGATCCATATGATCGGATAGTATAAAGCGAAAGAGAGATAAGAGTTTATGGTCTTCAGACTAATGTCTACTAAAATATTTAGAGTTTGTATCTAGTTAATAAATAGATTTATGAATCAATGTAATTCATTTAACACATATAATATTATAAATTAATGGTCAAAACATACATAAAAACCTTAGATAATTTATCATGACAATATCTAAGGGAATTCATAACAACCAAATTTTGAAATCAACTTAAGGCAAACAATTTATCGTATTTATAGTAAACGTGTGAAATTCCTATCATGTAAGACAATCCTAATATGAGCTTTGTTTCTAAATATGGTGATTGGATAAGGTTTAAGGTATATAATTGAGACGAAACCAATAAAGATAATGTGATAGATGAATTAATTATGGACATAAGAGTCTCACCAAGGAACAATTATCTCCCTTTCATACATTAAAATATCACGTAGGTACATTTATCAATTTAACCTAATACTATGGAATTAAATTCTTATGACATGGCTAAAATATTTTCATCATAGTCTTTCAATAGCTAATTAAGCAATGAATATCAAGTGTGTTATAATATTTTCTTATATGATTTACGTAAATGAACTCCGCTCTTTTGCTCCCTAATTCTATAAAAGGAAATTTGTTATATATACAATCTCCTCACCTCTTGATTTTAATTCCATGAAATGGATATACTTATATAAAGATGCCATAATAAGTATATAACTAACTTTAGTCATTAATAATTAATATAATCAAATTTAAAATGTGAAAGATTGGTTTACTTATAGGTAATTGGTCACAATCAATAATCCTTGATAAATCGATGCTCAAAATTTGAAGTAGTTTGGACTTCATTTGATCCCTCAAATAAAATAGGAAAGAAATGATCAATAAAATACAACATTAAGTAAAATATTGCATATAACACCTTATTTCATTAACAAAGTAACCAATGAAGGAAGTATGCAATTATAGAGAAACTCCTTTGACAATAAACATGTCTAGGAAAACTTCTACCTTGATCATTAGTCACTATTCCAAACTTTGTTTTCTTTAAGTGGCTGACTTCATTCCGACACTGTAAAGAGTGGGACCTGATAGGGGATCCACTCCATACTAAAATTTGAGGAATAAAACATCCATTCCAAATACACTCAAAAGGTATGTTGGAATAGGTGTAAAAATTTCAAATAATGGTATATAAAAGACTAAAGTAAAGCGGCGGAATATAATTTAATGACTACAATCAATTTTACAAAAGTACATCATCATCTCCCATAAAGGGTTTACATGGATATTACATCATAAGGATCTAGTAGAGGGAAATCTAAACCATATCAAGTTTGTCTTCAAGCATCAACTCCTTAAGCTAGGTTATCTCAGCATGCCATGTCCTCCATGTCCTACACCTGGGGTTGTAAGCATACCCCAGCAAAAGGAGAAAAATAGATGACATCAGTAAAAGGCTGGTATGTGCATACTAAATGTGGAATTGAGCAATATATGGAATAAAATATGTCAAAATAAAAGGATTCCCATAGAAAAGTAAAGGACTACCCAAGTGGGTTTCAAGAGAAATGAATTGCAACATATGATAATAAAAGAATACTTGCCATTAAACCAACATAAAGATTGTGCCACACAAGCACATCTAAAGAATTTAGGGCACACAACCCATAATCAATTTCATCAACCTGCATGCATGTGAGATAAACATAGCACTAGAACAATATAAAGACAATGACGACCAAGCCTCAAAAATTTGAAACCTGATAGATAATGATGAACTGCCAAACTCCCAATATATATAAATAATGGTCATCGCCACCCCAGATATGGGGCATACAACCTCCATCCCAAAAAATATAAATGGGAACATAGACAAAA
This sequence comes from Alisma plantago-aquatica, assembly GCA_963693085.1. Lineage (NCBI taxonomy): Eukaryota > Viridiplantae > Streptophyta > Magnoliopsida > Alismatales > Alismataceae > Alisma > Alisma plantago-aquatica. The sequence continues at coordinate 182,001,747 of OY856411.1, forward strand.
AAACTAATGTACTTATACTACTCAAGGGCTACTGAATCACATAACATGTTTAATGTAGAGGCAAGTATAAAGTATACTCAGATTAAACACCACATAAATGGACAATATAAACATCCACCACAAAACTAGGCATAAGTTGAACATATCACCAATTAGAGTTCCATCATGATCAAAGTATAAGATAAAGTCAAAAGAATGTCCAATCATAGTAGAATGATATCAAGATCAAAGGAAAATAAAGTATTCCACTTGAAATATATTTTCAAAAGAGAAAGAGATACCATGTAAGCTATCTGTCCATTAGACCAAGAGAAAGATAAATGTAGGCCAATTGCTCAAAGGAATAGTTGGGGATGCAAACATACTCACTTCGAAGTCCATACAAGTCCAAAGTCAGTCCTAGGTCCAAACCTAGATCTCCAAAGCACCTAATATTCTTATATGTAGAGAAAAATCCATGAATCCAAAACATATCTTATTTTATTTTTCTGACCTATAGGTTAACTGCTATGAATTTCTAAATAACATACTAATATGAAAATATGGATAAAGACACATATATAATATTAACTGTTTGGATAAATCAAGGCGAGTTGGCTCAATTTGGGTCTGACATCTGGACTGGTCCTACCTCCAGCCAGACAAAACAAACATACAGTCAACAAAAAGAATCTGAATGTGAAAAGACAAAAATGCCCTTCAACCCAAAATGAATAAAAAACCTGAAATAGTGATATACATGTACAACCACTTCCCCAAATCTTCCCCCTTCTACCAAACCATTGTGAGTCACCCAACTTCAAGAGCTTGACCTAGAAAAGATCCAAATTAGGAAAATGACTTGGACACTGGCTACAAGGGTCGCTGCTATCTCACCCACAACCCAACAGTTTTAGAGAACCAAGTTTTGGGCCCATAGGTGACCAGATGATGGAGATAGGTGTTCTGCCATGACCAACAGGGTGAAGAAATCATTCATGATGAACGAAGAAGAAAGTCAAAAGCCAAGAAGCAAAATGACTTTGAGAACCTCCGGTGAAGGTAGCAAAGGAGCTAATTGGTTTGATGGTGGTCAAACTCATAGATGTTGATCACGAATTCCATAGAAAAGCTAGAAAGGGGTAAAACACAAACCATACCTTTCTTGTAGAATTGAAGGTATGAGAACCTTCATGTGATCAAGAGGAACCAGTCCACACCTCTTCTAGCCTCTCCCATTCTTAGGCACCTTCCAATGAACTCAGAGAGGTGCGATAGCACATTCTAGACGAGTAGGGCGGTGCTGAAAGTAAAGGGTCCATGAAAATAATTGCCTTGGGTTCCTAAAGCTTCAAGCAACATTACAGCTTCACTAGTTGTGAATTCGAAGCCCTGGTATCACGAGTGAGAGCCACAAGGGTCAAAACAGAGATTGGAAGGGAGGTAGAAGTGGATAGGTATTTATATGTGATGAAACCCTAACAATCTAGGGTCAGTCAGATGTGGAAAGAAATGATGAAGGTGGGGGAGAGGAAATCATAGAGAGACGTGTAACAGAGAGGTAGGAAGAAGTAGGAGAAGAAATCGTATACTGTTCAGTAGAAAGGAGAAGTTCGCGGGTGAGGGGGATAAAGTCACGACCCTCATATCCATCTGGGTCCAGAGAAAACTCGCAAGGGAAAAGGGAGTCGTTCGATGGGTGTACCCCACGTGAAAACATTGGAAATCAAGGCGTTACACGGATAAATTTGAGAACTATAGGAAATCGATTATATTAGACGATATAATTATCATATTAGAGGATATTTAATATATTTCTTTCCAAATTGATTTAAGGGCTTAAGCAAAGTGCAACTTATACCAAATTTAGCATCTAGCCTAAATAAAACATGTAGATTCTGATTTTGGCATCAATTTTCACCTTTCAAAACTTTTGATATCTTATTTAATTAAAGCAAATCATATTTTTTCTTTCCTAATGTATTTAAGGCATCTAGATTTACTCAATTCATGTGAAACTTCATCCTCAAGTAAACTCTAACATATGGAATATAATTTGCCATTAATTTTATCTCTTGAGATTATTTATTACATTATTTAATATTTAGGGCTTTTACACACTTTCTCTCTCCTAAACTACACTTAAACATTTAAGGTTGTTCAAATTAGATGAAAATTAACACATATGCTAATTTTAACATGTATATTATGAATTTGAGATTTTCTTCCATATTTGAAGTCATTTAATGATTTATTTGATATTTTGGAGAAAAACTCATATTTTCTTTGCTAAAATAAATTAAGATAATTATTATTGTACAAATAAGGTGAAACTTGAATCCTAATTTAATTGGGACCCAAGGAACACAATTTTCATATTGATTTTACTTTTGAGATTTCCTTTCATGAGTTATGCATATATGTGGCCCATCATTATTTTAATTATCATATTATTTCAACATTATTATTATCATTATTCCAGTTGTTTCTCATTCCTTCATACTACAAACAAAAGAGTTATATATATTATTATTGTGCTTGAAATTATTTATGTTTATTATTTAACTAAATTTATCAATTTCATATTTATTTGATTTATGTATCAATACTCTCAATTATGATCACCTAGTCTGTCTATCCATATTATTTCTCTTAACCTCATACCTTAATAAACATTATCTCATGTGACATATTTTATTGGTCGATAGATTATTTTTAGAGCATTATGTCATAATTGTTTTCATGCATATATGTTAGGGTGATTTATTCATGCATTACTTATTAGGATTACAATTTTCTACTATCAGGTATATCTTCATCCTTGTTTGGCTAAGTTCAAAGAACAAAACTCTCTATCCTCCAAGGCATATGATTAGGTTCAAGAGGTTAGGTTTCGATATGTCACAGACACCTCCCCTATGCCGCACCTAGCGAAAATGGTCCATTACCTCTTCAAAACTATCTATGGAGTCTTAGAGTTTATCTATCTGGACTCATAATAGGTTTGTGACTTTTACCTCTTTTCACTTATGTCTGCAATCCATGGCTAATTATGGAGTGTAAATTTATCATCTCTATTATTTTTATCAGAAAAATCTTAGGTAATCCATGGAGAATCAACTCCAACACATGGTTTTTACTATGTTTAAGCCTATCTAAGTTTCCCGATCTTGATGTCATGACTTCTATTGTGGGAGGATCATTTGTGGACCATGTCTCTTATTTTTCCTTGGTCAGATTTCACAGATTCATGATTTGAGGAAGTCGCCTTGGATAAGGTTGTACTAATTACTTCGATGGTTTATGAGTTTTGACTAGGAGTTGTGATCCACAAAAATTGAATTCTTTGCAAAGTGATATTGAGCAATCAAAGAGGTGGTTTACCTAGATTTTCACTCGTCCTTATTTTGGTTGTTTTTGGGTATACAAGTGTTATCATATTTATTGGTATTTTATATCAATGAAACATGCATGTTTTTAATGTAGTGGTTTTACTAATTTTACCCATCACACATCAAGGTTTTGATGCATGATGTGAGGGTACATTGGTCCTTTATATGTGATAATAGGTTATAAAATTTAGTGAATTCATTCATGCCAACAAATTCTTGACTAACTATCTAATTATTAAAGACATATTTTGGAATCATAAAATACTAAACATTTATCTTGATATGTCTTAGGACCTAAACCAAATGCATTCAAGAGCCCATTTTTAGGGTGTGTGTGCATATAATGTAATTTAACCCTAATATTATCTAAAATGGTTAATATGTGAGCTAGAACCCTAGTTTGGACCTAGGGTTCAACCCTGGGACATTTTAGGATTGGGTAATAGATGTGAACATCTTCTTTATTTCATTTGGGCATTGATTGACTAAATCCCAATTATGTCATAATGTGGGATGAGTATTTCTAGGATATCTATTTGGACATCTTTGATCATACTTTTTGAAATGACTCTTATTATCCTCTAATCTCCCTACGTGGGTCATTGAGGTAATTGAATTCATTAGTTATGGTTCCTTTAAATCCTTTCCTTGTTTCCCCGCCACAACAAAAGGGGAGGGTGAGGTATTGACATTATCCATACCCTTTTATCAACATTTATTTAATAAATATATATAACATAGAAAAGCTGCTAGTTCAATTTTCATCCTATTTTTTCCAATAGGAAAGTTTATAGGTTGCATCTTACCTCACACCCACTAACACTCACATGCGTTTACTATATTATTATTAAATATTGAACCAATTGATAGGGTTGTGGAACAATGGAAAAAGGATGACCGCGTCACTTCAAAATAAGTTATTCTTGGACTAATGTGTAAACAAGTATAACATTGTCTTGTTTATATTCGCATTTGTGAAAATGCAAGTGGAGAAAGATGTGACTTATTTTTTATCACCTTACACACCACCTTTAGATATATTAGCTTTTTATTAAATTTGATTTATATCAAAATTATCTCCCATTTACCATGTAGGGAAGAAGGTAACGGTAAGGAGAAGGTAAGAGAATTACTATAGGATAAGGATAATGACACAGTCTTACTCTCCCCATACCTTCCCGTTGACAGCCTATACAGATCACAAAAGTCTTTCGTAATAGGTTTGTCGAGTGCTGACTTGTTCCTTGACAGTTGACATCATGCCGTCTAGCTACGCTGAGTTTGGTGAGTGAATACGACTTGGATGTTGGTGAAGGATACTCGGATTTCATCACCCTGACTTCCTGTCCTCCTGTTATTCTACTTTAATTGGTTGGGTTATTCAACGACAAATGTTGGACTCCCCCGCGCTAGTAAGTAGTATCAGCCACCAAACTGCATTTCACACTAACCCCGGTTGATTACTGAACTCTCGAAGAAACGCTATGAGTGGTGGTGTTTCCACTGCTTGCTTGACGCCATTGCTGATGCTTTGGTTGGTGTGGCGTTGGATTTCCTTTTCTTCACCTACCAACCAGCTGTGTGAGAAGAGGCATCTCCTTCTTTGGTGAAGCAAGATATAGTGGACTAGTACAGCGAAAGACCAAGACTGTTCTGGTCTTAGTGGGCCTGACTTTGAGTTGTTGGGATGACTGTTGCTGTGCTTCTACCTTCTGCTCTCTTTTCCGTTCACCTACGTGGCTCTTGCAAGTGGCAAGTGAGTTGGTGTTGGTGGAGATGCTGAAGTGTAATGTCTCCGCGTAAAAATCTCGTTACGTGGAGAAAGCGGAAATTTCCATCCGCCATGCAAACTTCCCAATTCATTAACTTCAAAGGTTTTCATTGACTAAGCTACTACTACCAACTACTAAGTCCACCGGGTGGGTGAGGTGTGCTCTGGTGGGTTACCGAGGGTGAGGGCACAACAGATTTAGGTCAACATTTACTCTCCACTTAAACGGATGAGAAGAAATTACGCTTGTACCTGATCCATATTCGTGAATCATAATGGGGCACCGCTGATTAATCATAAACAACATATAAGTATGATAAAGTACATTTTCTTATATTAATTCTCGGCTGCAGTAGAAAACCGAGCAACGGAGATTCACCAAACACCTTGAAAAAGTCAATAGAGGGGAGCAGCCAAGCGATTCGTTGGGTGCTGAAAAGCCTGAAATATAAGGTTTTGAGTCGGGTGGTGTCCCTGTTGACAGAACGGTGTTCATCCGACTTGCATATAGTTCCAATTTCCTACTTTATAGGTTTGCTTCTATTGAGTCAGCTGTTTCCCCAGCCACAACAAACAGTAACTAAGCCGAACTTGCTAGACAAGTTTTGACTGAAAACAAACAGTCCGTAGTATTTTTGTATCCAGTTTTTATAATGTAGACGGAACTTTTCATAAAACTTCCGTTACGTCGGCCTAGCAAAAAAGCAGACGGAACTTTTCATAAAGGCCGAACGGGTTTCTTTATACACTTTGATATGCGTATGAGATTGAATTATTATTTATCATATAATATGGTAAATATAAAATATAGATATATATATATGTAACAATTAAAGAGCTTAAGAAAACAAAATATGTATCAGCTTGAATCCCTGGCACACACAACATATATTATCCGAGTATACCAACTCCAAATCCACTTGGTCATATCCTAAAATCATGTTGTATATCCAGAATTAACGTCCAAACTTGAACTCAATATTTTTCAAAGTACGGACCAAGCCGGATCTGTCAATCTATGACTTTCTCCAAGCCCTAAGCTTTAACCCACAAACATTTGCACTTCAATTCCGGATTTCTAAAACTGTGGTCAAATAAAACTGGTTTCATATTTGTTCAATGTAATATCGAGACAATTTGTTTATATGCCATTTGCAGGTTCGTTGTTTGTCAACCGGGTTGATCTCTAGCACCGTTAAGGTGGACTCCCGTGTTTTCCCACTTACATGGAGAAATGGTCTTGTGCTACTGAGCGACGACAATGGTTCATTTGTGATTTAAGGCAAAATTAGATTGTGTAAGGAGGGGGACCCATTAGGGGGACCACTCCCTATCAACATTATCTTGAGACCGCCATAGAAAAATCCATATATTGAAACACGATAAATAGATAGAAGGGTAGCTACATTGTTCTCAAAATAACATGGTAAAATGAGCATAAAGCAAAAGCAGCGGAAAGTAAAGAGTTTAAGTTATTACATAATCCATTTATTTCTAAGAACTTGTCCACATGGACATAAAAGAAAACACCAAAGAAACTAAACTAATGAGTCGATTGCAGAGGGCAACCTAGGCATCTCAGAAATTTCACGAACTACTGTTGGACAGGTTCCTCGAACACTGGGTCCTCAAGTGCAGGCTCCTCCTCTAAGGTCACCACGGGATCCTCTTCACATGGGTGGAAGGGAACATCACCTAGAATAAGGAAACAACAAAGAGGTCAGCAAAGGCTGAGTATGTACATATATAAAATAGTATGTGCATTATATAGGATTACAAGTACAAAAGAGATGTTCCCACAAGAAAAGGGGGCTATTTGCAATTAGGTATGTTCAAGAGAAAAGTAACAAAAGAAATGAGGCATATAAAATTGCAGATTACAAACATGATAATAAAAGAGTGTCTTGCCATAACAATCACCTACAATTTCATATTAAAACAACAAACAGTTGCATGCATAACAATGTAGACTAAATATACCTAAAACAGGGCCATAACACCATAGGATCATGGCCTAAAAGAAATAAGGATGGAAACGCACATCCCGGGCGGAATACGCACGCCCTAAATAAATATGGTTGTACATAAGTACCGCTATTCCAGATATTCTAGTCAAACATGTAGCATGCATAAAATAGAGTGACAAGACTGGCATTTTAGTCAATTTCAAATAAGAAGACAATATAGCAGAAGGGGTCCAAAAATCCATTATAAACAAGGTATCACAATAACCAATTGAATATCATGAATTGAGAGAAGGAAAAGTAATAAATGTCCAAGCAAGTGATTTTCAAGTAGAATAACAGTTCAAGAGATGCCTCATTAAAAGAATGTAGATTTTAGTCAAATAATGCCCAAAATAAAATAGAGGATGTACATACCTTATGATCAGACCTAGTTATTCAGTAACACCTCCTAAGCACAGGGTCAGAGTTGTCTCAACCTAGTCATAATATGTGTGCATCCGATTAATATAAAATGTATTAAATCTTTTACTTAGAAATCGACCCTACTTTAGGTTGTGAATCTGGGCATGAAACATGTCCCAATAAATCAGGCGTATTTTTTTCTGATTTCAAAAATATATATATTTATATTTTTAGTTATCAATAATCTATTACGAATATTTCAAGATATAACATTTCTGATTATTCGATAAAATCAAATGCACATGGCCTGATATGTCCTCACACCTGATTATTAGCTAACTAGGTGGGACAAGGCATATATGCAATTGAACTATGACCAAACCCGTGCAGTTTAAAGCAGATCAAGCAGTGCAAGGTCATGCAGACCTAAAATTGTATCAACAGTATCACGAGAAAAACACATATAACACAAGCTTAAGCGCGATCTACCGAAAATCATGGAGTGGAGTTTTCTAGGTCCTCAAAATCTGTGCCTACTAGTATTAATATTAGTCAGTGCAAGTTTAATAAACCAGACCGTGTAGCTCTGATTAATTCTGTACCGTGCAGCTTCAGCTGCTTTTAACCGTGCAGCCTGACATTTATTCATATGTGTTGATCAGCCAAATAGGCCAACGTGCTATCAGTAACCTGCAGTCTACATAAACAGTAGACCGAGCAAACAGTCAAATCCCAAACTGTGCATCCATCTCCAGGATGAAACTGTGCAGATTATCAATAATTCAAACTGTGCGTATTAGTTGCTTAAGACCGTGCAGCCAACAACCAATAGGAATCGTGCAAAGAACTTATAACCAGATTGTACTTATTAGTGGCAATTATAAATGAAAGTGTGCGATCAGTCGGAAGGGAAACCGTGCACATAGCACATTAGCAAAAGCGTGCAACATATTAATTTAGAGCTAATCAATGCAAGGGGGAGGTGAGTTTCTACTCACAGAGAAACGAGATGGCCGAAATCAACAGAAATCTGCCCAAAACCCGCTTCCAGGCGCCGCTAGGTCGTCTTCTTCAACCCCTGGCCATTGTAGCCCGGTGCCAAGGAGGATGAAGGAAGGGGAAAAGGAAGAACAGGGCTTTTGTGGGATGAGGATGGCAGATTCGTACTTAGGCCTCATGGACGAACTTAGTGTGTCGCTATTTGTGGTGCTGGTCACGTCCAAAGGCCCCCTGGCTACTGGCCACAGCTATGTGCAGCAGGTCGGCTGCAGATGGGGCGCCGCCCTAGGGCAAGGAAAGGGGAAGGGATGGAGAAGGAAGGAGACAATTGTGTGCATACCATAACATGAGAATGATTTCCTGAAGGCACCCACTTCTCAGGCCCATCCACTGTCTGTGGCGGACCTAGTGGCAACCTGAAGGTGAACCCCGAGGACTCTACCCAACGATGAGGAGTAGAAGAAGAGAAAGATCGACAACCTGCAGATCCTCTGCCAGCTACTGCTAGCGGCAGGAGTATTCTCACCACCCAGGCCGCTGGGCACAGGTTTGGCCGAGATACAGGAACCAAGGACTCGCGGAGTCCTTCTCGACGGCGCGGCAAAACAGGGGAAAACCGACGGTGCTAGTCGACCCAGAGAAAGAGGTCGAACCACGCTAATACGAACAAACCAATGGAAAGAACGGGGGTCCTAGATGGTTACCTCGCGGTCTATTGGACTGAGGTGAAGCGACGCGGCAGCTACTCGCCGTCCTTTCCGGAGAAGAAAACCGACACCGACAGCAGCTCCAGAGCACTTCGGGTGCAAATGACTGATGAGGCCGGATGAGGGGGTGTCGAGGCTGAAATCTGGAGCGAATGGTAGGATGTGGTGGCTTCGGGTGGGGGAAAAGTGAGTGAGGAAAAATGGCAGTGGCGGCTGCTCGGGGGTAGAAATAGGCATTTCTAACTTAGGGCTCCATAGTGGCTAAGTAATGGGTCGCTAGACTCGGGGGATCGAGGGGAAACTGTTGGCGAAGAAAGCGTGAGGAGGCGCTCATCCTGGCGTGCGCGAGAGACCAGGGAGGCATCCATGTGTTGTGCCTGGCGTCCGCGTGAAGATCGGAGGTAGGGGACGACCGAGTCCCGTTACCCGGACCGGACCGTTCACCAGCTGAACTGGTCCTTGGACCAAGGTCCAGACCGAACCAAGAAAACAAAAGAAAATCAACCAAGAAAGGGTTAAAAGCACACATAACCTAATAGGGTTCAATTGAGGGTGCATATGATGTCCAAAAGACCCCAAAATTTGGGGGTTAACTAATTAAGATGTGAGGAACTCAATTATGAGCTTAGATTTTTATTTTGAGGTACTACATCTATAACTTAACTTGTGCACGTTAATCATTCAATTATTGAAATGAACTAAGTCTAAATGTCAAAGATGGTCAAACCTTCCACCTAAACTCGATTATTGACCTATGTGATACTCAGGTCTGTCCTAGTTCACAAATCTAGGGTAAAGTGGTCTAGATCATCATTATTGCTTTTAGGCTAGCTAATTGAGGTATTAAGATAGCAATTCCTCATGCCTTCAACTCTATGGAACACAACTCGAGTCAGACTAGGGTTTGAGGGTCAAAAGTCACCTAATTCAATACAAAGTACGAAGAAAGATTCCCATAATGTAGATATTAAAGTAAGGGTTAAAGAAAAGGAAAAGGTGTTTTGTACCTGGAATTGGGGATGTTACAACACACCACCCCTTAAAAAGATTTCGTCCCGAAATCTCAAGCAAAGAGGGAGGGGTAGGTCCGCAACATCTCTTCTTTCAACTCCCAAGTAGTTTCCTCAAGACCATGGTACTTCCAGAGAATCTTCATAAGTTGAATCTCCTTGTGCTTCAATTGTTTTGTTCTGGAATCTAGGACCTTCACTAGAAACTCTTCATAGGATAGATCTTATCATAACTCAATAGGTTCAATAGTCAGCACATGAGTAGGATCCTTCACATACTTCTTCAGGACAGATACATGGAACACGTTGTGAATCTTGTCATAAGTGGGAGGTAGAGTTAGACGGTAGGCACACTCCCCAACTCTATCCAAGATTTCAAATGGTCCCACATACCGAGGACTCAACTTGCCCTTGACTTTAGACCTTGCAATAGAGCGAATTGGCTTTATCTTGAGGAACACATAATCACCAACCAAGAAGCTCACATCAGATCTCTTCTTATCAGCATACACCTTCTATCGATCTTGGGAAGCCTTCATCCTTTTCTTGATCAAGCAAATCTTATCAGTCATCATCTGCATGTCATCACTCTTCATTAGTGCTCGTTCACCCACATCATCCCAGTGTAGTGGTGAACGACAAGGTCGGCCATAAAGTGCTTCAAAAGGCAGCATTCCAATGCTGGCTTGGTAATTGTTATTATAAGAAAATTCAGCCAACAGAAGGTATTTGTCCCAAACACCTCCCCAATACATCACACAAGCACGTAACAAGTCCTCCAGAATTTGTACTGTCTGCTCAGACTGGCCATCCGTCTGAGGATGGTACGCTGTGTTGAAACGTAGGTCAGAACCCATCTCCTCTTGTATCTGCTTCCATAAACGAGAAGTGAACTTTGGGTCTCGATCAGAAACTATTGCCTTTGGAACTCCATGCAGGCGAACAACCCAGTCCACATACAATTGTGCCATGTCAGGAACCTTGTAGGTGCTCTTGAACGGAAGAAAACGAGCCGACTTGGTCAGGCGATCAATAACAACCCAAACCGCATCATACCCACGCTTAGATTTCAGAAACCCAGTGACAAAATCCATAGTGATTTTCTCCCATTTCCACTCTGGTATCTCAAGTGGATGAAGAAGACCACCGGGACGCTGATGTTCGATCTTCACCTGTTGGCACGTCAAGCACTTTGCAACATAAGTGGCAATATCCTTCTTCATGTTTTTCCACCAAAAACCCCATTGTAAGTCCTTATACATCTTTGTGGTACCAGGATGAATCGTGTACTTCGACCCATGGGCTTCACCCAGAACTCTCTGTCTCAGATCAGCAACACCAGGTATCCACAGTCTATGACGGAAACGGATAGCACCATCCACTCCCATGGAAAACTCGGACTGTGGTTTCTCTGTCATCAGCTTCATCTCGGCTAGCTCAGAGCTATCTAACTGTGCAGTAATAACCTCAGAAATCGAGGTGGGAGTGACAGCCAAACTAGCCATATGCACTCTCACCTTCTCCACAGAAAATTTGTCACCATCATCAGGTAGCTCAGGTCTCCAACTCGAAACATGTTCCAAGCCTCTCCATAAGAAGCAACTGATGGAAGCACAAGCTGCATCCTTTTTCCTACTCAGAGCATCAGCAACAACATTGGCTTTACCGGGATGATAAGTGATGGTAAAGTCATAGTCCTTGAGGTACTCCATCCATCGTCTCTGGCACAGATTCAAGTCCTTCTGAGTCATCATGTAGCGTAGGCTCTTGTGGTCGGAGAAGACTTCAAATTGTACCCCATACAAGTAATGCCGCCATATCTTCAGTGCATGAACTATGGCAGCCAACTCCAGATCATGAGTAGGCCAATTAGCCTCATTAGGCTTCAATTGGCGTGAGGCATATGCAATCACTCGTCCTTCTTGCATAAGGACACATCCCAACCCTAGTTTAGAAGCATCGGTGAAGATAACATAGGGCTTACCCTCAACAGGTAAAGTGAGTACAGGGGCAGACGTCAAACACTTCTTCAATGCTAAGAAACTCTTCTCACACTCAGGGGTCCAGATAAACTTTGCCTCCTTGCGTGTCAACTTTGTCATAGGAAGTGCCAACTCAGAGAAATTCTGTACAAACCTCCAATAGTAACCTGCCAAGCCCAGAAAACTACGTATCTCTGAGGGGTTCTTCGGTGATTGCCACTTTGTCACAGCTTCAATCTTGACAGGATCTACCGCAATATGTCCCGCAGAAATAACATGGCCAAGGAACATCACTTCGCTAAGCCAGAACTCGCACTTGGAGAACTTTGCATAGAGATGATGTTCTCGTAATGCCTGAAGAATGATCTGCAGATGCTCGCGGTGCTGTTCTATAGACTCGGAGTAGATAAGCACGTCGTCGATTAACACCACCACGAAGCTGTCGAGGTAGGGACGGAAGACCCGATTCATCAGGTCCATGAAGGCGGCAGGGGCATTGGTCAAACCGAAAGGCATGACCATGAACTCATAATGCCCGTAACGAGTGCGGAAAGCCGTCTTTGGTACATCATCATCTTTCACCCGCATCTGATAGTAGCCACTACGCAAATCCATCTTCGAGTAAACAGTAGCAGACTTTAGCTGGTCGAACAACTCATCGATGCATGGCAGAGGATAACGATTCTTAATCATCACTTGATTCAGCATACGGTAATCCATGCACATCTGCAAGGACCCGTCTTTCTTCTTCACAAATAGCATCGGTGCTCCCCAGGGAGAGATACTAGGGCGTACAAACCCCATGTCTAGGAGCTCTTGTAGTTGCTTCTTGAGCTCAGCCAGCTCAGCAGGTGCCATTCGATAGGGTGGCTTGGAGATAGGTGTCGTGCCTGGTATGAGGTCGATAGAAAACTCGACTTCTCGTGATGGGGGAAGTCCAGGCATCTCGTCAGGAAAGACGTCAGGAAAATCCCGAACCACATCAATGTCCTCTATGTCTGGTGGTGTGGAATTGAGGACGACCGATGCCAAGTAGGCCCTAGAGCCCTTGGCAATGAGCTTCTCTACCTTGAGCACAAAAATGATGAACTATCGATGTCCTTTCTTTCTTCCTTTGATGCAGAAACGCTCGCCATCGGGGTGTAGCAGACTAACCTTTTTATCTTCACAGAAAAGAGCAACTTTGAACTTCTTGAGCCAATCCATTCCCAAGATTATGTCGAAGGTCGTCATATTGAGGATGATGAAATCTGTCTCGAACAACTTGCCAGAAATACAAAGGTCTATAGTAGGGATTTTCAGGAAGGTAGAAGACATTTTACCCGTAGGTGTGTCAACCTCTAGGATATAGTCCATGTACACCGTTTCTAACTCTAACAAGGCTACAAGCTTAGAAGATATCAAAGTGTTTGAAGCTCTAGAATCAAATAATGCTTTTATCGGCTGTTGAAATAAGTGCACAGTACCTTCAATAACTCTGTTATCATCAGTGGCTTCCACGGCGTCCATGGCAAAGACACGTCCTGCACGTTTCTCAATAGGTGGGCGACGTCCTTGCTGATTATTGTTACTCAGTGGTTGTTGCGGACGAGGTTGTTGTTGCGGCTGCTGGGGTGCTCGTGGCTGAGCTGGTGCAGCAGCTCTCTGGAGCTTGGGACACTGTGGCCTGATGTGACCCGCCTGGCCACACTCGTGGCACGTCAAGTGCCTCACATCTGGTCGAGCTGCATGTTGCACTGTAGGGCACCTTCCAGGAGGGTGGTGACGCTGGAAGCAGTTGCACTTGTCATGACGATCATCACTGAAGCTCTTTCGCTTGCTGGGACTCTAAGTCGAAGGTTGAAAGCCTGGATAAGCCTCCACAGCGAGGGCCTTATCCACCATCTGCTGGAAGGTAAGAGGGAGTTGTGGAACAAGAGCTCGCCCAAACTGGTAGCTCAGTCCCTGTAGAAATAGTGTAGCTCAGTGTTCCTCTCCAAGACCTATAGCATAGCGCTCCAAAAGCAGGAACTTCTGCACATAGGCAGAGACAGTCATGGTTCCCTGCTTCAAGCTGTAGAATTCCACCTCCTTCTTCTTTAAGGCGGCGGCGCAGTCGTACTTCTGGCAGAAAAGAACCAAGAATTGTTCCCATGTCATGTCGGAGGCGTCACGAGTGCGGGCGACCCCATTCCACCAAACGCGTGCTGGCCCGTCCAACACGTAGGTGGTGAAGCGGACCTTCTGGTGAGGAGGGTACGCCATGCCCTCAAAGGTACGCTCGATGGCTAAGACCCAGTTGTCGTCCTTATCCACCATCTCGATCTCTCCTTCGCCCTTGAAGTAGGGCAGATGCATCTTGATAAAATCTATGAGGGAGTACTCTTTGGGTTTCTCAGGAAGAGGAATGTCGTTGACTCGCCCCATCACAGAATTGGCCAAAAACTGACGCAGAACCGCCAATTCTTGCTCGGCAGTAAGCGGAGGTGGAGGAGGAGGCTCTGAAAAAGGATGAGGCGCGGTGATGACCTGGTGGCCCCCAGAAGTGGCATGTGCATCTGGTGTCGTCAACGGCGGCTCGATGAGTGGCATCCCAAACTGTGGGTTCAGCGGTGTAGTGTACCCATCTCCTTGTCTCTCACGGGACAGGGAGGACTCACCATGCTTGTCCCCAAACAGATCGGATCTCCTGAAAAGGTAGATAGGAATATGAATCCTAAAGCAAAATTTTGAGATACTAGATTGCCGACTGCTATTGCTCTGATACCATTTTGTAAGGAGTGGGACCCATTAGGGGACCACTCCCTATCAACATTATCTTGAGACCGCCATAGCAAAACCCATATATTGAAACACGATAAATAGATAGAAGGGTAGCTACATTGTTCTCAAAATAACATGGTAAAATGAGCATAAAGCAAAAGCAGCGGAAAGTAAAGAGTTTAAGTTATTACATAATCTATTTATTTCTATGAACGTGTCCACATGGACATAAAAGAAAACACCAAAGAAACTAAACTAATGAGTCGATTGCAGAGGGCAACCTAGGCATCTCAGACATTTCACGAACTACTGCTGGATAGGTTCCTCGAACGCTGGGTCCTCAAGTGCAAGCTCCTCCTCTAAGGTCACCACGAGATCCTCTTCACCTGGGTGGAAGGGAACATCACCCAGAACAAGGAAACAACAAAGAGTATGTACATATATAAAACATTATGGGCATTATATAGGATTACAAGTACAAAAGAGATGTTCCCATAAGAAAAGGGGGGCTATTTGCAATTAGGTATGTTCAAGAGAAAAGTAACAAAAGAAATGAGGCATATAAAATTTCAGATTACAAACATGATAATAAAAGAGTGTCTTGCTATAACAATCACCCACAATTTCATATTAAAACAACAAATAGTTGCATGCATACCAATGTAGACTAAATATACCTAAAACAGGGCCATAACACCATAGGATCATGGCCTAAAATAAATAAGGATGGAAACGCACACCCCGGGCGGAATACGCACGCCCTAAATAAATATGGTTGTACATAAGTACCGCTATTCCAGATATTCTAGTCAAACATGTAGCATGCATAAAATAGAGTGACAAGACTGACATTTTAGTCAATTTCAAATAAGAAGACAACATAGCAGAAGGGGTCCAAAAACCCATTATAAACAAGGTATCATAATAACCAATTGAATATCATGAATTGGGAGAAGGAAAAGTAATAAATGTCCAAGCAAGTGATTTTCAAGTAGAATAACAGTTCAAGAGATGCCTCATTAAAAGAATGTAGATTTTAGTCAAATAATGCCCAAAATAAAATAGAGGATGTACATACCTTATGATCAGACCTAGTTATTCAGTAACACCTCCTAAGCACAGGGTCAAAGTTGTCTCAACCTAGTCATAATATGTGTGCATCCAATTAATATAAAATGTATTAAATCTTTTACTTAGAAATTGACCCTACTTTAGGTTGCGAATCTGGGCATGAAACCTGTCCCAATAAATCAGGCGTATTTTTTTCTGATTTCAAAAACATATATATTTATATTTATAGTTATCAATAATCTATTACAAATATTTCAAGATATAACATTTCTGATTATTCGATAAAATCAAATGCACATGGCCTGATATGTCCTCACACCTGATTATTAGCTAACTGGGTGGGACAAGGCATATATGCAATTGAACTATGACCAAACCCGTGCAGTTTAAACCAGATCAAGCAGTGCAAGGTCATGCATACCTAAAATTGTATCAACAGTATCACGAGAAAAACACATATAACACAAGCTTAAGCGCGATCTACCGAAAATCATGGAGTGGAGTTTTCTAGGTCCTCAAAATCAGTGCCTACTAGTATTAATATTAGTCAGTGCAAGTTTAATAAACCAGACCGTGCAGCTCTGATTAATTCTGTACCGTGCAGCTTCAGCTGCTTTTAACCATGCAGCCTGACATTTATTCATAAGTGCAGATCAGCCAAATAGGCCAACGTGCTATCAGTAACCTACAGTCTGCATAAACAGCAGACCGAGCAAACAGTCAAATTCTAAACTGTGCATCCATCTCCAGGATGAAACAGTGCAGATTATCAATAATTCAAACCGTGCGGATTAGTTGCTTAAGACCGTGCAGCCAACAACCAACAGGAATCGTGCAAAGAACTTATAACCATATTGTACTTATTAGTGGCAATTATAAATGAAAGTGTGCGACCAGCCGGAAGGGAAATTGTGCACATAGCACATTAGCAAAAACGTGCAGTAGATTAATTCAGAGCTAATCGATGCAAGGGGGAGGTGAGTTTCTACTCACAGAGAAACGAGATGGCCGAAATCAACAGAAATCTGCCCAAAACCTGCTTCCAGGCGCCACTGGGTCGTCTTCTTCAACCTCTGGCCACTGTTGCCCGGTGCCAAGGAGGAGGAAGGAAGGGGAAAAGGAAGAACATTGCATTTTGTGGGATGAGGACGGCAGATTCGCACTTAGGCCTCACGGACGAACTTAGTGCGTCGCTATTTGTGGTGCTGGCCGCGCCCAAAGGCCCCCTGGCTACTGGCCACAACTCTGTGCAGCAGGTCAGCTGCAGATGGGGCACTGCCCTAGGGCAAGGAAAGGGGAAGGGATGGAGGAGGAAGGAGACAATTGTGTGCATACCATAACACGAGAATGATGTCCTGAAGGCAACCACTTCTCAGGCCCATCCACTGTCTGCGACGGACCTAGTGGCAACCTGAAGGTGAATCCCGAGGACTCTACCCAACGATGAGGAGTAGAAGAAGAGAAAGCTCGACAGCCTGCAGATCCTCTTCCAGCTACTGCTAGCGGCAGGAGTATTCTCACCGCCCAGGCCGTTGGGCACAGGTTTGGTCGAGATACAGGAACCAAGGACTCTCATAGTCCTTCTCGATGGCGCGACAAAACAGGGGAAAACCGGCGGTGCTAGTCGACCCAGAGAAAGAGGCTGAACCACGCTAATACGAACGAACCAATGGAAAGAACAGGGGTCCTAGATGGTTACCTCGCGGTCTATTGGACTGGGGTGAAGCGACGCGGCAGCTGCTCGCCGTCCTTGCCGGAGAAGAAAACCAACGCCGGCAGCAGCTCCAGAGCACTTCGGGTGCAATTCACTGATGAGGCCGAATGAGGGGGTGCCGAGGCTGAAATCTGGAGCGAATGGTAGGATGTGGTGGCTTCGGGTGGGGGAAAAGCGAGTGAGGAAAATGGCAGTGGCGGCTGCTCGGGGGTAGAAATAGGCATTTCTAGCTCAGGGCTCCATAGAGGCTATGTAATGGGTCGCTAGACTCGGGGGATCGAGGGGAAACTGTTGGCGAAGAAAGCGTGAGGAGGCGCTCAGCCTGGCATGCGTGAGAGACCAGGGAGGCATCCCTGTGATGTGCCTGGCGTCCGCGTGAAGATCGGAGGTAGGGGACGACCGAGTCCCGTTACCCGGACCGGACCGTTCACCAGCTAAACCAGTCCTTGGACCAAGGTCTAGACCGAACCAAGAAAATAAAAGAAAATCAACCAAGAAAGGGTTAAAAGCACACATAACCTAATAGGGTTCAATTGAGGGTGCATATGATGTCCAAAAGACCCCAAAATTTGAGGGTTAACTAATTAAGATGTGAGGAACTCAATTATGAGCTTAGATTTGTATTTTGAGGTACTACATCTATAATTTAACTTGTGCACATTAATCATTCAATTATTGAAATGAACTAAGTCTAAATGTCAAAGATGGTCAAACCTTCCACCTAAACTCGATTATTGACCTATGTGATACTCAGGTCTGTCCTAGTTCACAAATCTAGGGTAAAGTGGTCTAGATCATCATTATTGCTTTTAGGCTAGCTAATTGAGGTATTAAGATAGCAATTCCTCATGCCTTCAACTCTATGGAACACAACTCGAGTCAGACTAGGGTTTGAGGGTCAAAAGTCACCTAATTCAATACAAAGTACGAAGAAAGATTCCCATAATGTAGATATTAAAGTAAGGGTTAAAGAAAAGGAAAAGGTGTTTTGTACCTGGAATTGGGGATGTTACAGATTGTTTGTGTTCGATTACATAAATTGTGTTGACGATTTTTAACTATTTACCGACTAGAACGGAATTATACATAAAAGAGACATAATTAAGTAACGATCATAGGTATTTTCAGAAACGGTGGTGAAAGAAGAAAGACGCGGAAAACAACGCGTTTTTGAAAGTAGAAGCGGGACAAAAAAATGAATTAACCCATGTTGAACAATATTGTATATTTTCTTGCACCAGTAAAGGGATAACAAATAGATACCGAGTGCCTCCGCAGTACTCTTGGGGTACAAAAATTCTCAACGCCACGGAAACTAGTCATGTGTATGTCTTAAATTTGGGTCAACAGATTCTAGGGACTCCTTTTGCTTCAAGCACGGCATTTTAATTGCTACTTACCCAAGCAAAGAGTTAAGCAAGGTCTCTCGCCAACAAGTAACCTTGAAAACTAGTATCGAATCCTCGACTTTCTAGTTTTCCTTTATACCTCACCTTAGCAACATATATGGGATTGTTCCAAAAGATTCAAGTCTCTTTATTCATTTTGGTATAAATATGAGAATACATGATTTTTTTTTTGAAGGAGAATACATGATTTATTACCACTAAACAACACATTACGAAACATCTAAAGAAAGTAGAATGTAAGTAGACTCAACCAAGTGTTGCGAATTAGACAGATAAAAATATGTACCCAATTGAACCCTTATTCCAAAGCATATTATCCAAGTCTGCCTACTTGTAATCAACCTGGACATATTTCAACATCATTTTATGAACTCGAGACTTGCATGATATAACAACATCCAGACTCAAATCCTGTAGTTTCAAGGTCAGACCAAGTTGCGTCCATGAATTCATACATTTTCCAATCCAAAGATGAAATCATACAAGACGCTTACTTAAATCCAACATTATTTTCGAAACAACTCCAGCACGTTATTTGCTCAGTGTCGTATCTAGATAGTTTATTGAGATGCCATTGGCAGGTTGTTCGTTGGTCAATTTGGTATTCTTAGCTTATACACAAATGCGTCGCCACTTACAGAGTACTGCTCTCATTCTAATAAGCGATGGCAAATTTCGACGTGACTGGGCTAATTTGGTACGGCATACTCCGATGACATTTGAGGAATTTAAAAGTCAATCAAACAAAATCATACATTCAAGCTATTTCATTTGGTATGTTATCGAAAATGTTGTGTGGTGTCCAGAATTTAGCTATCGGAAAGAGAGCGGCCGAACAAAAAGGTACATATGCACCGGCAAAAACACATCTGTAACGGCTGACAACTGGCAAGGAGAATGCTCCTACACCTGGCTACGCCCGATTCAAGGGTGGTACAAATTCATCACTTTCGGAGTTAATTGTGCAGTCCGTGGAAATTAAATTCCGTCAAATACACTCAGTTACACCCTACCAAATAGAATAAAATACAGAAACTGTGTAATTTAAACTCAATGGGCCCAGTTACACCCTACCAAACAGGGCCTTGATGCAATATAATGCTTCTTTACTCTTTACTCACTACGGTAGAACTATATAAAAGTAAATAACGATCTTAATTGGTCAATTGCTAAGTTTTAGGATAGTCTCGGAAACCATGCGGTTAAGGATGTAGGCGAAGGAAAACGATTGGCTTTGAATATACTAGAAGCACGTATAAGTACATCGAGAGATATTGCTCATTGGTCGATTCCAGTTGAACAAATTAAATACCTTTTGCTCCAGAAAAGGGTGAATTTTGGGCAACCGAATGCTTGCACCACACACTAACCGTATAAAGACTCTTAACTTCACATAAATCAATCATGTGTACATTCCTCGAACTTTGGGTCACCAGATTCTTTGGATTCCTTTCACTTCAATCGCTGGCTTTTCAATTGCTACACGCCTAATCAAGGTCTCTTGCCAGCCAACAGGTAACGTTGAAAACCTGCACCGAAACCTCAATCCGCTGTAGCAGCCAGTTAGTGCGGCGATTGTCAAAATTGCACGCGGTTGAAAGAATAGCCTTGACATATGTAACTCTGTATGACTCTTTAATTGGGTGGAGGGGGCTCACTAAAACACATTCCACCTTACTACTTTTTTGTGCAAAAATATCATTGTTTTGAGGGGAGACGATCCTTTAGCTATTCAGAATTACAATTTTACAAAATTCCCAAGTGCATATAAAGGTGAAACACCAAGGTATAAAATTAGAACCAAATCCTCGCTTTGTGAGTGTATTTTCCACCGGCCACAGCTGTTAACAAGAGTGGCTGGCCAGCCTTTGCTTTAGTCAAATCTAGGGTGATCGTTAGAACGTGTAGCAAGCAGAATCCCAATCCAGCTTGATTGCCACAAGTGTCAAATGCCTTCCACTGTTGCTACACAGAAGAGCCGGAAAAAACGGGTCGAACTGCAGCCTTAAAGTCTTCATAGAACCTCTGCGCAGAAAATCTTTGTGCCCTTCTTCTAGCGGCATTGGCGATCTCAAGCCTTTCGGCCTCTGTCATGTTTAGAACCTTGACTATTGCGTCTGCAAAGCCTTCTACCGAGCTGGCTAGAAATCCAGTTTGGACTCCATCTTCCTCGAGCACAATGTCCATTTTGGGACCCGCGGAATCATGAGCTGGATGGCAGCAAAAGCAAGACATGTGCCACGTGAGAGCTAATTTTTTTTAGAAGATAAGTCAACTTAGTTTTGGCAAAAGTTAAGAGATATTACGTACCGATTGGAATTGCACCAGCTGCCATGTACTCTACTACACTGATGCCAAAATGCTCATCTATCATTGAATGGAGCCCTAAGGTTGCACTTCCCAACAGTTGCACCAGATCACTGCAACAATAGTATCAAATTTGAAGAATGTGTAATCACTTAGAAAAAACTGCAGCAGGTTAATGACCCAATAAGTACGATTCCCCCTCTCTTTTTTTAAAGAAAAAAAGAAGAGTAAATTCCTAAGATCAACAATGATGACCCCGCTACCTGTACAAGAAATATTAAGCTGTAGCTATTTACTTTTAGAGTGTTCATTCCAACTAAAGGTGTGAGGTTATATACCTGTATAACACATTTTCATGGAATGTGACATACTGATCGATTTTTAGTTCCTTGGACATGTTTCTCAAATTCTGTAAACGCTCTTGGTCATCCTTGTTTCTGCAGCTGCCTACAAATAAGAGGCGTGGTTTAATTGAGTCTAAATTTAGTTTCTGAATAGCAAGTGAGAATGCTTCCAACTGAAGACTATGAGCCTGCACGTAAATCATGGGATCAATATCACAGTTATCATTTCCAAAAGCTAACAATACAACAAAAGCAGAGAATTAATTATCCATGAGGAAGTCAATTAGAAAAAACCCAACCTTTTCAGGGCGGAATTGGGCAACAGATATAACATTAGCAACTTCAGTTTGTCTTTTCAAAGGAAGCACCTATAAAAAAAATTGCTTTCAAATAGTTATGAAGAAAGGAAGAAGATGAGTGTGATACCAAAGAATATCAAAAGAATAAACGATCCATTTCAAATAAAAGAGCGTAGTCTTTATGTTACTTTCAGTACTCATGTACCTTTAAGAGAGAATTGGAAATGAATAGAAGGCATTCAGAAATACCAGCGCTTAAAAAGCAGCCCACTTCACGCCTAAGCGCCCGCTTAAGCTTTGTGGAAGGGGCAGCCGTTGTTTTTTGGGCCCTAGGAATGTGTTGAGGCGGATTGAAGAAGCGGCTGCTTTTTAGCAAAAATTCCCGCCTCGACCCACTTTATTGGGTTCACTTCAGCCGGTTTTTGGCAAAGTGTGTATGTATTGTCAACTTAATTACCTGATTACGTTGCCTCTTATACTATGACACCCCTTTGACTTCCAATAGAAGATGTTAGAAGCCAGCGGCAATAATGTCCCTAGGAAATGGTTTTTGCGAGCCTTTTAGTTCCAACCAGGAGTGGGAATCAATCCCCTATTCATTGGTGCCCTTGTTCGTCCATAATAAGGAGCAGCAACATGTGCACAAAACACACCAACAACAACAATCCCTTGGAGTTAAAAAAAGTTGACTCTTGACGACCAAAGGGAAAGTATCTCAAGAGAAGGAGACAATGCATACCTGGAGTCCGCCTAGAGTCCGACAAGCACCTGATCACCCCTCATTGAGATTTCAAGGTTAATGAAGGGGAAGCAAGGACAAAGAACACGAGTTACAAAGCTTTCTCTGGGTCGACGAGTTCGTATTTCAACTGGCCGCTTCTCTAAAGATAAAGATCTCGCTTCTGAATTTTACATACAATGACGTCTTGTGTGTACTAGTTCTCTGTAGTGATTAATAATCAACATGTGTCATTGGCGTAATTGACTAAATATGCTTCATTTCAATACGCATTTACCACACTCCAAAACTGTTTCCGGGTGTAATGATTCTCATTGTGTTGTAACTTATTGCCTATGTGCTTAGTGCCTACGTATTCGAAATTCTTCTGAATTTTGTAACGACTCAGTAATATTGTAATTTGGTAAGTAAAACTCATTATTAATTGAAGGTAATATGATTCATGCCTACTCAATGCATCTTTATAGGATGACTTTGTTTTTACTCGTTCTAAGAGCAAGGACTGTCGGATTTGTTTGATGCTTCAGTGTTTTTTAGCCTTTTTTTTATAATTAGGACCCTTTTTAACCTATGAAAGTCATTCTGATACAATGAAATATCATTCAAAATGCTTGAATGTTCAGTAATATATTTGTATGTTAGTAGTATGGCGGTCACTAAATTTTTCACCATTTTTAAAACAATGCAGACTGCTTTTTCAAAAAGCGCCCACTTTAGTCCAATTTCAAACCCGCTTCCCGCTTCAAGGGGGTCAATCCGCACGCTTCTCGCTTTGCGCTTTCCAAAACCTAGAGAAATACAATGATTCATATGAAAGCGCAATTGGGGCCACAATTATCACCGAGCCAGAAACGGTCAAGGCTCAACCTGATGCCTCACTTATATTTCCAATAAATAATAAATGACATAATTCACAAGTGACGCTTAAATGGCAGTATTCTAATACATCAGCTCAATAAAGACTTAATCAACCAAGAAATCCACAAAGTGAGGGTGTTGAGCGCAATTTAGGATGTGGGACTCATTTTGAAACACTCACTATACCACAAAACCATTCTGTCATTTATTGATGCAGATGATACTTTTTTGCAGGAATAAGTTTGTTAAGGGGCTTATACATATTATCAAGCACATTCTATAAGTGTTGGATAGATTAAATGGTAACTATTAGTGTTGAAAAGTGTGAGGGAAACTCATTTGATTGATATTAGATGGCACACCCCTATCCTATATATAGGAGAAAGGGAGAATATTACAAACTTGGGACTCAAATAAAGTTATATGGATTGAAACACTTACGGCCATATGCATATTAACATATTAACTAAATAGGCTAATAATACTTTCTAACACTCCCCCTCAAGCTGGTAGGTGAAACACATGTCCTAGCTTGGACTTACAGGACTCAATTAGACGGAAAAAATGTCACTCCCATACAAAAATTGTCACTCCCCCTTAAGTCAATACTCTCTAACTAAAAACATATAATGACGCCTCTTTTGAGTTGTGTTCTGCAGGCTAGAAATACTAGAGCTTTGAGGAAGGTCTTTTGAAGTGCATCTGGAATGAAGAACATCTGATAAATGGAATTCAAACACCACAACAAAACTCACCACCATAAATTTGGAGAAGGCGATCAAAAGACCCACGACAACGCCATCTTCTCTACATAGGAATGTGTGAGTGATACAAGCACAGTCAACACATCCCACGTACATAACGCAGCACAAACGCAGATGCACAATGTCAATGTAGCGGTAGAGGTATCTTCAAGTTGTCTGAGAAGTGTAGCCAACTAGAATTAGCGCAAAAGACCACAAACCTGCATAATGTAGCACGAACACGAGTTGGACGACATGTTGATGGTTGTCATGCTGGCTCCATAAATTTGGCACAGGAATCTTGGGGGATTGATAGGAATCAAGGGCACCATCAAGGAGAAGCCCAAGTAAATCAACAGAAGGGCCAACTCAATACTTAGAAATAACATAAGTAACTCGGAGAAGACATGATTGAAGTAGCTCGGTGAAGATGAAATCCGGATGAGTCATCAACCTTGCAGATATCAAATTTGCAAGCTAGAAATTGACGAGCTTCTAAGACGTCTAATGTGAAGAAGTAACCGTCGGTCTCATAAAAATGCAACGAGAATGGTCAACTGAAACATCATTAACACCAGAGAGAACTAGAAGCTCAAATTAAGCGCAGCAAGCTCTTTCCTGACGTACAAAATGCGGCACGAATGCAAAAAAAAAAACTAAATGCCAATGTTGCAATTGAGATCCTTCAACACCGTCCAAAACTGGTGGCCAACTAGAATTGGTGCAGATAGCCAACCCAAAAGTGATGCTTAGTGGGAATGAAGAGCCACAAAGATATGGGAAGGGTAGATGTGCTGAAGAATATGAAGCTCCATGAAGATCATAATAGCCTGGAATATTATATATCATATCTCATCTTTCTCCTCATATGCTCTCCCATATTCTATTCCCCCCCCCTCTATATCCCCTGAATGCCAACTATAAAGAGAATGAGTAGGTGGTGTAAAAAAGAGACACTTGACCCCTCGCATGTAGAAAGAGGCACACACATGAAGAGTGGGAGGGCGGGTAAAGAAAATCTTAAGCGCTAAGGGAAGGTTGGACACTCGCTTCCTGCTTCTCGCTTTCCAAAACACATATTACTTGGAATTATGTGATATGTATACATACTACTTACAAGATACTACTATCATATGCATATAAAACAAAATCGATATAGCGTACAGGATATAATCAACTAGTTACAAGGTAATTTGCTCATAGCATGTAGTAAGCAACAATAATATGCACAACACTGGTACACGAGTTCAATATAGGTAGGAGAAAAGCACTATATTGTGGCCAGATTGTTTATAGGATGTATTACATAGAGAGCATCAAGCCAAAAATATTTTTTTTATTGGACCAAGGCATGCCTTTTTCTTAATTAAACAGTCCTAAGTGGATGATTAAGAAACCCAGACAAAGCAGGCAGAGGCAGAAGAAAAACAGCAGCTGCGTAACAGAACGCTTTGCACCCACTTACCAAGACCACTTAATTGGATACTTTATAGATCAGTGGTCTCACGGGTACTGCGTGAACAATAGAAATCATTCACCTCAACTTTGGGGTTGGCTACATGGATCTTCCTCTATACAGAATTGTTTTGGGGCATACTTTCATCAAGTTGTAATGGAGCCAAAACCTTTTATATTAGATGTGATTGTATCATTTTGGATCTACCGACTCTACCCCATCCCTTAAAACTCTATGTTCCTCGACTGTGTAGCAGACCTTCTCATACTTTGCCTACAATACTAACCATTTCCACTCTACTTTCTTACCTACTAAAGCCAAAATGATCCATGTCCTCCCACACATCCATCTGAACATTTTCATTTCCATTTAAGTCCGGATACTTCGTTTCTCAACAACAGGTTACTCACCACCATACATACAGTTGGGAGAAGTAACTTTTCAATCAGAACGGTTGTTTTAGCATAATATTCCCGTTGCATTCCATTTCATCCACCTCCCTTGATCCTACGGACCACATCTTCACGTACTGTTGCTTAGATCCTATTAGCAGCATCCTATGTACGTTTGTCTATATGAACCACAGACCAAAATGAGGGAACTTCTTACGTATTGAGATTACTAATACATCCAACTCGAATTCACCCTCTTCATCACCTTCACATTGGTTAAATAACACTGAATATGGCTAAAATTGTGATGCGTGCAGTCTTTATATCAAAATTCTACTGATATAAACATTAGATTCATAAATTGCAATGCAATCCTTCATTGTTTAATTTATATCTTTCGATTCACCCACCTACTTTGAGCACAAAATATACACCAATAAAGACCACCTTAAATATGTTCACTCCGCTTTTACATTACCAATAAAAGTAAACGTCTGAGGATGCATGAGGAGAAAAGCAAATAGTTGAGAATAAGTATCACACAGTTGACACAAAGCCACCAAAAAAATCACATTAAGTACATAAAGCAATCGGCCTGACATTTTCTTCTTTGGACGTGCAATTTATTTAAAATTCAGCAAAAACATGTCAATTATTTATGAAATCATTTGTGATTAACTTTGTAGGAAACTTTTGTTTTTTATCAAAAGAACGTGTTTTGGAACTGAAATTTCGAAATGCACCGAATCGATGCCAGATCAGACCTGTAAACTTACTATTGGCCTACTATGCAACCTATCAAAGCCTATCTTTCACCTATTTGTGCACAAAGAGTTCCCATTTAGCATATCTAACAATATCCCCATCTTTCAGATAAGAATACTGAATACTAGACTTCGTTAAGAAATTGTTATTCAAGCAAACATGTTTAACAAGGAAACAATCATAAATCTTTCAAACCATTTATAAGTTACACTGAACGAACCTAGGTACCAAATAGGATGTGTGGTCAGTACTTTTCAGATGCAAGTCACAGACGTGTTCCAACTTCCAAGTATCAACATATAATATTTTGCGACTAGCTGATGGAAAATTGTTACAAGTGCTTCTGTTAAGAAAGTTTATGTACATTGAGGAGAAGTCAAGGAATGGGGTATCCGATTTCGATACTGTTTCGACGACGTGGAAATGGAAATTCATGGAAATCTCTGTGGAAATTTCGATAAATGCAACTGTGCCTGTTTTGACGACAAAATGAACGAATTAAGCCATGAAATTTTGCATGTGTGATCTTTACACCTAAATACATCACTTTATTCAATAAAATTTTATATGGGGGTAGGTTAGGGGGGTCCTTCATGTGGGAGGTAAGGAAGCTTTCTTGTTTCCTGGGGATTTCGATGACAAAATTTTGGAATTAAGTTATGTAATTTTGCAAGTATGAGCTATATATATTCATGTACTTATTTGTGCTATAATATCACATACTGGATATGTAGGGTCCCCTATATATTTTACTTGGGTTGATAGTTTGTTGTTGATATTGACTCAACAGTGAACCATTTCATTGGCCACAAGAACACTAATGCAATGTTTTCAAGTAAAATCATATTTATTGGTGTGGTAGGCTTCCTAGGACCCTCATTGTCTAATAAACCACCACCGCATCACGTCATCCGCATTGAAGAAAATAAATAACATAAAGCATGCATTGTATTAGTATTTAACAATTTGAATAACAAATATTAGGAAATGCAATGCAATTATGATATACTATAGGTATATGCTATGGATGCGTACTAAATGGTGAAATAACCCCGATCCCTCTTTACTCTTCAAAAAAAAAACACCAAGGATTGCAATTATCAAAATTTCCATTGAAATTTTTGAGTTTGTGTATAAAAAACCTTGAAATTCATCGAAATTGTCAAAAAATTATCAAAATTTCTATATATGCAATCTTGTTGGCAGTTCCCGTCGAAAACGATACAATCATCAGTAGCAAATGCCACCGAAATTGAAATCTTAGTCAAAATTTTGACAATTTCAACGAAACCTTACTCCTTGGGACAAGTTAGAAGCTGAGATGTATCATAAAATGTAGACGACGGAAGATATAGGCAAAACTTTTATTGTACTACCACGATTTCCGGTGGTTTTTCTTGCTCAAAATTATAAAAGTAGTAACTAAGTATCGTTTTGGCATTTAGATGATAAGTGCAAAAAGTCGTTTAAGATTGCATGGCTCAAATGCGCAGATTTTTAGCTATACTTTGTACCATTTCTGCGGAGAAAATATTATGACAAAAAAGTAATACAGTGGTTATCTGGACGCTTTAGATTTTTAACCAATAAAAATTAGATGTTACCTGCAGGGAAGAAGTATCACAGGGAGGATAAACTCTCCTAATGCGCTTTGATATTTTCCAGAGACTCTCAATGTGAGACTTCGTCCACGACGAGTTGACCATTGCAAGGTGTGCACAAGATCCTACTAATCCATACAGCCAACTAAAAATCGTGTAGTAGATAATCTTGCATCGGGATAGCCATATGCTGCACAAAGAACTCCAATTAAATCAACCAAAACCATCAGCGAAGTTGCAGAAACATGGATGCGAAGTGAAAGATCATACAATTTTATTTGAGATTTGTTTCCTTCAAGCTAATGATTCATTTAATAGCCATGTGAATCAAACACCAATCACTAGCTTAATTAAGAATGTAACTTAAATCGTGTTCAAGTTCAAGCTAATTGAAAATGCACAGTAACAGACAATGGATGATTAAGTGGCTGCAGATGGCATTACAATGAAAGAATGTATGTGATTGATTGGCTGTTCATAGCAGACATCATAGTTTGATATTTTACCAGTAATACCGATAGTGTATATCAGTTCACAAGAATCACAACTGACAGGTAATAGCAAAAAGCAGGAAGAATATGTCAAAGTTGTACAGTACAGGAACCAGAATAATAATAATATCATCATTAACATCATCAAAGTGTCAATCCAAACAATGATTGAGTCGGCTACATGGATCCTTCTTTTCCATTCAGCCCTGTAATGTCACATAATCTCATCAAAATGTAAAGATTCTAAATCTCTCTTTATTAGTTCTCACCAAGTTAAATTTAGGCCTGGCTCTTCCCATTTTAACTACATTGACTTAATATCATCACGTCAAACCGGTGCGTTGACTGGTCTAAATTGCAAATGTCCATACCAGCTAAGGCGACCCTCACGTTGCTTGTCCTTAATACTCACCACACACTTTAATTCTTATGTAGCAATAACAACATCAGTAAAATCAAATGAGTTGCCTGGTCATACAAAAATGAGATCGCTTTGATGCTTATGCTAAAAGTATATAAAAAATAAACCTTCGCAAGTTCTTAGAATTTGTCTAGTCAGTTGTAACATTAAAAAAATTATATATGTGCAAAGCAAAAGTGTACTCGATTAAAAGAGAGAATGAAATACATGGCTTCCTATAAATAGGAGCATGTGTGCGCTTATATGGATAAACGGATCCCCGCTTAAGTGTACTAATACAAGACATAATATAAAGATAATGGGCCTAAGCCCAAACAACTAAAACCGCTTATACTAACACTCCCCTCAAGCTGGAGAGTATACAATGTGTAATCCCAGCTTGGCACCCATGTATTAAAAAGAGCTGGAGAAAGTGGTTTAGCATTGATATCGACAAGCTGATCACTGATCCAAATGTGAGGATTCACAATCTTTTTGGCTTTGAGTAGGTCTTGTACAAAGTGGCAATCCACCTCAATGCACTTTGTACATTCATGAAATATTAGATTGCTGTCGATGTGTGTGGCAGCTTGATTGTCACTGTATAGAGTAGCAGCTGGAGTTTGAATATAAATTCCAAACTCATTAAGAATAGATTGTACCCATTGTGGATGACAGCATGCATGAGCCATAGCCTGATGATCGGCTTTAGTGCTAGAGCGGGCAACCACATATTGTTTCTGCTTCTCTAGGCCACTGAGTGATTGCCTAGAATGATGCATAGACCAGATGTGGAATGACATCCTTGAGCATTTCCTGTCCAATCTGTGACTACTTACTTGGAAATAGCAAGGTAGGCATAAGCAGAAGGAGAAAGACTAGGCAACATGTGTCAAAAATCCCATTTTGACGGTACCAGAGAGTATTGCTGAGTGTGATTGGTTAGTCAAGTTAGAACGGAACTGACAATGTGGAGGGGTGGCTGCTTGGGGATCAACTTATGTGCTAAGGTGATAGATGTTGGAGAAGAACTGAGGTAGTTTAGAGGATGGTGGTGGTGTAGAGGGTGGTGATGGTGGTGAAGATGGAGAAAAGTGTCTGAAAGCTAGACCATCTCACTAAAATCTGTGAAGGTAATGAAGAGAAGAAAAACTCATCCTCGTGAAAAGTGACATCTGCAGAAACATAAATGCGACCGGATGCGGGATCAAGGCATTTGTACCCTTTTTGAGAGTACGGATATCTGAGAAAAATCGTTTTGATTACTCAGGGAGAAAGTTTGTCCGCCTTGGGATCAAAACTATGAACGACTGCGATCGCCAAAAACTCAAGAAAATAAGGGAAATAGTTGTTTCTTCAGATAGACAATCAAAAAGGGAGTTTTCTTTTTGAGAATTGAGGATGGATTGATTAAGAAACAATTGGTAAGAACACTATCACACCAAAGGTTTTTCAGAAAATTGGCATGGATGGTAAGTGATCGTGTAATGTCAAGAAGATGGCAATTTTTGCGCTCAACAATACCATTTTGCTGGGGAGAATAAGTGCAAGAGTGATGTTGCATGATCCATATCATGAAAAAACAATGAAACGACTCGTTGAGGTGTATTCAAGGGCATTGTAAGTTTTGAGAATTTTAAAGGAAGCGGAGAATTGAACTGATATCATTTTACAAAACATGTGAATAAGAGGGGAAACCTCATCACGGGTTTTAAGAAGATACAACCAAGTCATACGTGTAAAAGTCACCGACAAAGGTAATAAAAACAAAGATGAAACAAAACTATCTAAAATCTTGAGTTTGTCGAACAAAGAATGGCCAATCACAAAAGCAATTAAAATGGAGTGGCTGCAACAAGAGCATTGGGTGAAGGCTGGGAAGGGGCAGAGAAGTAATAGAGATCACCACAGCGCACTCCCTACCCAATCATCGTCACATTCCGTAAAACCTGCAACACAAAACCAAAAGGCCCAAAGGTTACAAAACAATTGAGGGAGTCAACTAATTTTGCAACAGACATAAGATTGGCGGCATGGTTTTAAAAAGCCCGCCTCGATGCTTAAGAGGCGTACGCCTCGAGGCGAGGCGGTCTCCCATACGCCTCGAGGCTTAAGCCTCAGTCTGCCAGTGAGAGATATGCGCCTCAGTTTATGCGAGGCGTTAGAGGCGTTTGTGAGGTGTAAGCCTCAGATTCTGTCTAAAAAAAGGCTATATTATCCTATTTTGGGCTTAATAGAGGCCAAATTAACCCAAAATTGTATGTATATATATAGAGAGAGAGAGTCATGCTAGAATACACTCGAGTGTATTCGGAGCAAATACACTCAAGTAGTTTTTCATGATGCAATATTTTTTTCAAAAATCTAATTGGTTGATCTTCTGAATCATCTTGTGAATAACTCATATAAAAAATTTGAGCACATTTGGACATTTATAGGTCATGTTATAAAGACCACAAAAATTATGCATTTCAAATTTGTTTCGTGCGTCGATTTTGTTGCCCTCGGATGAGTGACTTACACTCATCCAAATGGGCTCAAAATTTGTATGTAGCCTAATTATAGTATGACAATGAAGATCAATGGTTTACATCTTGCAAAAAATAGCCTTGATATGCAAACACATTTGAGTGTATCCGTGCGATCTGTACACTCGAGTGTATTCTTGCAAAAAATAGCCTCTGTGTGTGTGTGTGTGTGCATATCTATATGTGTATCTTTGTTTATTGACAATTATGGAAATGGTACTACTTTTATCATTTTATGTTGTTGTATGTACACATACATACATACTCATGTGTATGTGTATATATATGCATGTGTATACTTATAACTATGTTTATATGTATAGATATGTATCTATATATACATGTCTATTTGTAATAGTATATGTATACCTAATATATATATATATATATATATATATATATATACCTACATACATATATATATATATATACACACACACACATATATATGTTTTATATATATGTAAATCAGTATAATTATATATATATATCTGTATAGTACAAAAGAAAATTCTGCCTATATAGTAATAGAATATCAATATATATATTTCAAATTTATATATATGTAAATCTGTATAGTATAAAATAGAAATATGTCTGTATATTATATACATGTATGCTAGCAAGCACGGATACGAATTCATTTCGGATACGGGTACGAGGATACGGCAATTTTTGAAAATATAGGATACGGGTATGGCATGGATACGGCACTTTTTTTATTATTTATTTAAATTTATAAAAAAATATTTCTTTTAAAAATAGATGAAGGCAGACGAATTTCATTTATAAATCACAATATATCTAAAGAAAATGGAAATCAATTCCATAATATCGAACAATGATATAAAAAGGGGTCTTTCATTCATATTAATGTCAGATAGAAGTTACAAAAAGATGTCATAAAATCATATTCTAAACCATTCACATTTCATGCATCATTTAATTGTGTTGTAAAGTGTGTCATGTCATCTGTGACACCGAACCATCTTCTTTCGTCTATAAGAAGTGATTAAATATTTATGTATACAAGAAATATATCCAAATTCCAAAATTTAAAAAAATGAACTGAAATATGAAACAGCAGAGGCAATTATAGACAAGTATGTATATTAACAGCAAGACACGGTGAGAAAATCAGAACTACTAAACAGCAAAATTAGAGAAAGCTAGAGAGGCTTACGTTCCAAGGGGATGAACAAAGACAATGCCAAAATAAAATTCCGAAAAGAGTTAAGGTAGAAATTCAAAGGCTAGAGGTTGTAACCACCAATAGAAAATTGAATCCCTTTGGAGAAGATGAGGCACAAAGGTTGTACGATAACCACCAGTAGCCCATTGGAGAAAGGTTGTGCGATAACCACCAGTAGCCCATTGGAGAAGATGAGGTACAAGCCGCACAACAATAGAAATATGACGTGGACTGAAGCAAAACCAAGCTTCAAAATGAATCGCACAAGCCAAAGGAGTCGTTTTACTGATTTGCAAAGAGAATCAGTAAAAACGCAGGTCAATCCATTAAAAACTCTTAAAAACGAAAAAAAGGCTTAAATGGGTATCCAAAACGTATAGAGGCAAAAAAAAGCAGAAAAAAAGGGGATACGGCTGGAGAGGAATCCAATACGTATTTACGTGTATCCATGGAGTATTGGTATCCGATACGTATCGGATACGGCACCTATTTTGGTGTATTTGTGCTTCCTAGCATGTATGTAATGTCAATCTGTATATATGACTATATACATGTACATATATGTATTCATATATACATTATATGAGATTATATATGTGTATGTACATATATGTATTCATATATACATTATATGAGATTATATATGTGTATGTACATATATGTATTCATATATACATTATATGAGATTATATATGTGTATGTACATATATGTATTCATATATATATATATATATATATATATATATATATATATATATATATTGTTAGATAGTCTATATTAGTCTATTTAGTTAATAGGTTATTTAGTTAGTGGGCTTTTGTATCTCAGCCCGTTTAGATTACTTGCGTCCTAAGTCTTAGGGCGTCTCCCCTCTCCTGTATAAAGGAGAGGGCGTCCAGTCTTGTATTCATCACATTGCATACAATATAATCTTATTCTCAACATGGTATCAGAGCGGTGAACAGTAACATCGGCGTGAACAGTAACTCCGGCGGTGAACAGTGCGCTGCGTGAACAGTACCTCCAGCGTGAACAGTAATTTCTGTGTGAATAGAGCGGGTTCGCTCCTGAGGGAACCTAGCTGCCGCCCCTCCTCCCTCTCCTTTCCGGTGCGCACGCAGCCCTAGCCGCCGTCACTCGTCTTTTCCAGAGAGCAACCGAGGGGAAGAACTCCCGCCTGCGGGCGGCCGCCGTCGTTGCCATGGCTTAGGTCGGCTGCCCGCCAAGCAAATCCCGGCCCTAATGGCCTCTCCTTCTTAAAGGTCCAATTGTCTTTCTGTAAGCCGACGATCTCCATCCCGGCACTATCAACCGCCATCATCAAGCCGTCGTTGATCACAGTAGCTTCCGCAACAAGCAGTGCCGCCACCACAACCAGTGCAACAGCATTAGCAGCCGCTGGCCACCCAACAATTATCTCCATCCGCCGCTGTCGTATCCAACCAGCAAGTCGGCGGCGGCCAGTACAGTGTAGCGGCCAACCACAGAAGTAGGAGCAACCATCGTCGCGCCCCCCAGGATCAGCCGCCATCGCCGTCGATGCCATCATCTATCCAGCCTTTGCCATCGCTTATGGAGAAGCTCTGCACTTGGCTTCCCCTGTAGCCTCATGGTCTGCAACATCTCCGGAGCCACGCAAGAGCCAGTATCATCTCCTCCGCTATGGCCAAGTCCTATGGTAGTCGTTCATCACCTAATCGCCGCTAAAATTCTAGAACAACATCAAACAGACATCGTCGCCATCATCTAGGCTCCATCATGTTGTTGCTCCACCCTGTGTTCCACGTTGTTGCAGATATATATATATATATATATATATATATGGGATTATGTCTATGTATATATATGTTTGTACGTATATGTATATTATTTATATATAATATATATGTGTGTATATATATATATATATTTATATGTACGCCTCGGTACAATTTGAGGCTTACGCCTCAACCGCCTTGAGGCTTACATCTCACCTCGCTGAGACGAAAACGCCTCGATGCGCCTCACGCACTTTAAACCTTGATTGCAGCGAAAATTAAGAACAAAATCATATGATAATTTTAAAGTAGGAGAAAGATGAACAGTGACACTCGTAATGAGTCATATTACTAACCCATCGGTCAAAGTGGAATGTGGAATGAACGAGCCAGAAGAGGTAAAAAAATGTGGCATGCCTGTCATGTGTTGAGTAGCACCATTGTCCACAATTCATTCAGAATGGATGGCGAACATGGAGGTCTCGAATTACCTTGACGGGTTGCAGTTAGATTGGATGATGGTGATGCATTTGGTGGGTCATCGATGCGCCATTTGGGAGCCGACTATGTAAATGATATATGGGGCAAAGAGTTGTCATTCGGTTGGAATGTGTGAAGCAGACGTTCGTATTCCTCGTTTGTCAGGGAGACATGGGAGGAATGTTCAGATATGACAGGTGAAGTTGCATGTAGAGGACTTGCGCTTTGTCCACTTGAAGGAGTAGGCACTCCGGCAACATGTACAATCCCACTTCCACAACCTCGACTGTAATGAGAGGGTTGGAGTGGCAAACATCTTCCATATGGTCCATCTTACCACGATAGGTGCATTGCGGACATGCCTTTTACATCCCCATCCACAACCACACGTTGCAGCAACGGTGGCATCTTGGGTGTTGAAGACGTTGGTTTGAGAGACGTGAGCGAATTCCGTCTTAGATTGGGAAAATCAAGCATATGCATGATCCATGGTTGGAAGCCTTGTGTTGACAAGCAAAAGTTGAAAAACCGCAGCATATCAAGGATGGAGTTTGTTCAAGAAGCGCCTAGTGATGAGGGCGGATCTTTCCTTGGTGATGTATGTAGATGTTGTGGACAAGAAGAAATTAAGTTGGTTGGTTAGCACCTTCATGAAGTCGTAATACTTGGACAGTGGGAAATCACCATGTTGCTCGAAGAAGATCATGTCCAGGGTGTTG
This sequence comes from Alisma plantago-aquatica, assembly GCA_963693085.1. Classification (NCBI taxonomy): domain Eukaryota; kingdom Viridiplantae; phylum Streptophyta; class Magnoliopsida; order Alismatales; family Alismataceae; genus Alisma; species Alisma plantago-aquatica. The sequence goes on from OY856411.1 coordinate 182,037,964, forward strand.
TAGAGGCAGCGACAGTTGTCCTCTTATGTGTCACATTGTTTCATTTCGCCCAACATCTGCTTGGCATTAAGATCCCAAGCAGATGGTACAGTATCCATACAGCTGCCCTAGAGTCAAGATAGGACCTGGCTGTTTCTAGTGACCCATGTGTCACCGCGTGTTGTTGGTACAGTGTCCCTTCTGTATTTGAGTTTGTCACGTGACTAAAAAAGTTTGGACTGCATTCATCCAAAGCAAGAAATTGTCCCCAGTTAATTTTATGGTAGAGATGTTAGGCATATCATTATAAAGGATAGCATGTGGAACCACAGTTTGGTCATCAGCCATAAAATATAAAAATTGTACCGGAATGAAGGCATTGTACTAGGAAAGACAGGGTAGTGGCACTACTAGTTATAGACTCGGTAGGAAAAATAGAAAGTAAAGGGCACTACTGGAATGTATGGCATGATAGGAGAAAAGATCACACGAACGATGCGTTGTGATATAAAAACATGAAATACCCTCATTGTAATTAAGGCACTCAACATGTGGTTCAGGGGAACCATATGAAGAGGAAGTAGTAAGAAGGCAATGTTCCTTTTTTAAGAGCTATATAAAAGTAGCACGATGTCTTTTTTTTTATACACACGGGAACTAGAAAAAGCAAGGACTAGAGGAGCAAAGAAGTGGAGTCCATGGATTGGCGTCGGTGGGGTGGACTGGCGGCCTTGTGGTGTTGTTGCAGCTGCTCTTAGCAACCAGTGGTGGCTGTCATTGCGGCTGCCTGCTGTCTGCGATTGATACTGCCGCTACAGTATTTCATCTACTACAGTATTGCGCTACAGTACCGCTACTACAGTGCGGCGCTATATTATGATGTTACAGTGCAGCACTATAATACTTCCGCCAGCTAGGGTTTTAAGAGATGCACTGCTCTAATACCATGTGCAAAACAAAAGTGTATTCGACTGAGATATAATGAGATACAGGGCTTCCTATATATAGGAGCATGGGTACACTTAAGTGGGTAACCAGATCCCCACTTAAGTGTAATGATACAAGACATAATATAAAGATAATGGGCCTAAGCCCAAACAACTAAAACCACTTATTCTAACAATATATGCACTACTTTATTCTGAACCTATACTTTCCAAATATAGTGTGAGAATCTCTTGTTCTTGTCTCCATACCAGAATGTGTTGTAAAACAGTAAAAGTTTAATCTATTCTGTAAAATAGCTCATATAACACCTAAAGATCATAGCTCCAGCTAAATCTTTGTACAGTATGCTTTCATTCACAACGTACTTTCATGACATCATATTACTTCTTTACTCTTTTTGCAAAATCTATTTGACTTGAAATTGTAGGATTCTACTCTCTGCATAAGGATTATAGTACATATGACCAGTTGAGCAAATGCAATATGACCGGTCTTATGTTCGCATACTTTTCTAATCATATATTAGTACATTTACTTATATTTTTGAAGACCACATTCTCCCATTTGGATACTTGTTAAGGTGAAAAGGTGCCCTGAGTGGGCACTCCTTGAGGTGCTTACACATGCATAGATACCTTACTTTCTTATTTTAGGTTATTTCTTCGTAATATGCATATATGCTATATGTAACTTGGGTACCTATGTTACATAAGAGAGGTTCTAATATTTGTGGTTTCATCCTTTACGATGTAATTAAAGTTCAAGTATGGATGACATAATCCCTACCATAGAAATTGAATTAAGGCACAGACTAAGGCAAACTTGGGCATAGATACCTTTACTTTCTTATTTTAGAAAATATTTTTTCCCTAATATGCATCTATGGTAAATATAACTCGGGTAACTATGCTACACAAGAGAGGTTCTAATATTTGTAGTTTCATCTTTTATAATGTAACTAAAGTTCAAGTATGGATGACGTAATCTTCACCATAGAAGTTAAATTGAAGGCACAGACTAAGGCAAACTTGAAGAGGGCATCAAGGGTATTGATCGGTAATAATAACAAAATTTTCAGGAACTTTAATAGGTAGAAAACTCTAACTTTTACATAACAACACTATATAAGACATTGATGCCCATAAATTGGCATAGGACCCTCAAAAAGACCCAAGTAGCAAAGAAGCCAAGGCATGACACAAGTATCACTCATTGGGGGAGCTTGATGCCTGGGTGGTCACAAGGTGCACCTTGTAAAAGGGCCATTTTGTTTATAAATTTCCATTATTAAAAGTTTCAAACCTGGATAGTATCAGTTGTTGACATTCATATTTATAAAGGTGGAATTCAGAGTTCAATTACATTTATAAATTATGCTTTCATGAATTATAAATCGTTGGAATTGTGTCTGAAAAACACAAGGAAATTTGTGTAAAATTATGAACTTTCTAGTTAGATCTTGATTTTATCTATATTCTTCTTAATTAAGAATAAGTTTACAAAGAGAACAAACTTATACAAAGTTGAATGAATCTAAGTCTACAATGAGAACAAACTCATACAGATGGGTGGTGAATGGTTTAGAAAAGTTTTGCAATGTTGGATCATACTTGAGAAAACCGATAGCAAAGATATAATGACAACCTCATGGCAAGTAAGAAAAGCATAAGTATGGTAATTCATAGTTTCTTTAAAAAAAATGTCAGGAGCATATTAATTGTATTATGATTATTGAGAGTAAGATATCTAAAACTCATAATCTCCAAATGCTCAAAACGGCCTCATCAGCAAGCTCTTGTATTGGCAATGAAGTTGTATGAAATATCAGAATAATTATATTTGGACGGAGGGGATATGATTAGACGTATCAGGGCCTACAGTCGTTGTTATGAAGGAGCAATTTTGGAGCAATAATCTAAGAGCAGAATAGGATCTCTGGGCGATATGGTCATATCTAGGTAATTTGTTCCTAGTTCAAGAAGGTTACACCTAAGATCCAACCATATAGGCAACTAGATTATATTTCAAAGCTAGTTTTTGGAATGGCAATACAGCCTAACCATATCGGTCAATATGGTTCACCACATCTCTATGGTAGTTGATCTTAATTTTGGGGATCCCGTACATGAAACATATAAAAAAGCCCCAAACTCATGTGAATCGCATTGGAGAGCAAGAGGAAAGAGAGATATGTAGTTCTACCGCTAAGGGCAGCCTTAAGGTGCAAACCGGGGTTCCCAACTCCCCCTTGAGTACCAAAATCAAGAAGTTGGAGATCTATTTCCTCCTTTCGGCTTGGCGTGGCTTCCACTTACGCATTTCTTTCCCAAACCGTTTTCACTATTAGAATAAAACAAAACATTGAAAGAAGGCTGCCAACTTGGAGAAGGGGCAGTACAATGTTGGGACTTCAATGGGGTATGTCTGACGGGATGGGATAAAGAGAAAAGTGAGGGTGGAAGGGAGTATTAGGATTCTGCAATCTTCTTCTTCTACATCTTCTCAATTTTCCTTTGCAAATATTCCTTGTGATCTATTAAGTCATCATTAGTGTAGGTGTCGGGCATTGAAATTCAGTTGAACCACATCAAATTCCGCCCTTCTTTGTGGTTGCTTATTTGTGTTTTGTTCTGAGTCATCGTTTTTCCATCGTTTATTTAATTCCTTACAGCCAGAGAAACTTCCACCCTTTAGATAGAGTTCCTCTGGTTCCTGAGCGGGAGTCTATCCCGGCATTCGTCAACAACTTGTTCTATATTGCACATGGAATTTTATAATAAATTATAATACAAGTAGATTATGCTCACAAGCTAAAGAACAGACAATTGGGATTTGGGACACAGGATTAATCATTCAAGAAATGAATATCAACCCACTTACTCTACTATATGCTTACATGTAAACACAAATTAAAGCAACCACTAAAACAGCTATAGAAGCCAAGTAGAACTTGAATCGTCGATACTGTTTTATGTATAATTATATGATTGAGGGTAGGGAGACAAACCTTCTTGCAATGCGGGTGTCATTGTTGTACATGAAATGGCGTTGAGACACACGAGAGACCATATCCAAGCTAATTGTGGGATAGTGTGTATAACAGATAACCTTGCTACCAAACAATCGAGCAAGAGGATACGTAAAGGCATATCCACTGGTGTCGAAATAAAACTGTGGCGTGAGTTTTGTCAAAGCTTCCCATGACAAATAAACAGAACCAAGGCTTTGTCCAATCATAGTGAAGTGGGGATAAGTGCGCTCATCGATCCATTTTCTTCTTGACAGCTTCACAACCTAGTAGCCGATGAGCAGACTGATATTAACATAGCGTATTGGCGGAGAAATGACAAGTATAATGGTAAGAGCCACTAATTGAGGGAGGTGATGCATATACGGAGGAAACTAGATTACAGCAGTCAATGAATAACTTATATATGGGATGAAATATAAGACCAACTGACTTGCATCATATGTCTAGATTATTATTATAGTTGAAATGTAAAACTAACAAATTCATCACTCAGAATATAAGTTTTAAAAAATAAGAACTCCGAAATGATGAATGGTTTTTTCGGTACTACCATTCAGTGCCAAAATCCATCCCAAGTAGTATTATCACTGTAAGACCTTTATTGAAATTATTTCTATTTAAAATACCCTTATTCTCCTACTTTACAGCCCATCATTCAAATCCATAGAACTACCACCACTGTAGTCGCCTCCAGTGAAATTACCAATACCCTATCATCACCATCTCCACTATCACTGTCGCCATCTCCAGATCTCCACTGCAACTCACTACTGGTGAAGGCGATAGTGGCAGAGATCATGGGAGCTGAGGTGGCCACTTTAATGGAGTGGTGGTGGCAACTTTGATGGAATCGGAGGCTAAGATAGTGGCTAAGTTAGAAAGACTTTGATGGTCGTTAGAGTGACTTATATTTTGTGTTGTATTCAGGTAGTACACACTCTCAATGCAACCATATATACACTGCCAGAAATTCATAACTTTAGTATATTGGTAGACACATTTGACATCTGAGAACATACCTATGTGAATCAAAATGTGGGAATCTAGCATCTTATCTGATGTATGGTCTATTTTGGCATGCACTGCACAATCATAATGTATTATGGTACACTATGGTTGACATGAAATACATCAAGGCGTATTTTGACAATGTGAAGGTATACAATCCATAGTCTTCAAGGCATCAAGATACCATGGTGGCCTATAGGTACTGTTCAGTACCAAGTTAGACCCAGTCTTTTCAAAGTTCTAGTTTGAAGCTGAGTGTATCAAAAATTAGGTAAGATGTATAACTCATTAGATATTTAAAATTTGTAGATAGAGTTAAAAGTGTGAATTCCATTGCCCTTGCATTAAATGTGCGTCATATAACTAAATTGGTCATTTTGTTGGAATTGGATAATCATGATTCATGCATATGTTTACTATATGGTAATAATTATATAGGGGATGCATGAGTTCGAATTTCATGTTTTTATCACAATAATGAATAGTGGTTTTTAAAAACATCATTGAGTTCAATTTACACGTGATTCTCTAAACAAGCCTCGTGACATGTAAAATATTAATTTAGATAATTATTTTTACAAATCATGAGTGCTTTTTTCTCCATGAAAAAGTTAATACAAGCAAAATTGTGTAAACAAAACTTAAATTCATTGATCACTAATAGGAAAATTAAATGAGCAGATTTGCACATAAAAAATATAGAAGGTTTCCAGCTCGTAACCCAATTATTTTTGCTGCACTTTATTCACAAATGTAGTCAAGGCCTTGAGAAACCTGTCACCTAGGGACTTTCCTTGACCAGAATTTATACTTCCAAACATATGAATCATAAAGTAACCACAATCACTACCAGTGTCTCCACTTTCACAGCTAATTGTTGAGAGCATTAATTATCAAGTCTATTTAGTTTGTTTTGCATATGGGCCTATTTAATGTTTGGCCCATTCCATTAGGGTTTGCCTGTTTCTTTGCACGTGCCTTCTCTCCTATATATTGAAGAGGGGTTTGCCCATCTATCAATAAGAAAACACATAGGGGATGTTCCCCACTGTTTTTGTTTTTCACATGGTATCAGTTCAGGCTTCTCGTGCCCCTAACCCTGAGAGAGGGAAAAGGAGAAAGTCCCCCTTGTAGGCGGGCACCTTCCCTAGGTGTTGTTTGGCAACCCACGTGAATGTCCTTCCCTACTAAGTTTAGGAGTATCTCCATGGAGCTGTCTCCATCTCAAAGAAGCTTCCTCATTGTTGTTGCTAGATCTATTGGGCTGCCACATCTTCATGCTTGTCGTCTTGGGAAGAGCAGCGTCCACCCTTCAATTTTTTTGTCGTTGCCACCCTGCCCTTTACTACTATGTTGCCATATACACAAAATCGTCACCATATGACTTTGTTGCTTTCGTTGCCTCCGCCGCCTACATCGATATCTACTTCACCATCGTATGCTTTTCTCTTAGCCAAATCATGGCAAGAGAACAGCCTTTTGTGTTGCTATTGGAGATGATCCATCCCTACTTTGCCTTGGTGGAAACCCGTAAGAAAATCTCCATCATTTTGTTGCCCTTTTTGGGGTTTCATGTAGTGAAAATGTAGTATCCTCTTTGACACGCCGTCTGTTGTACAATTTTATCCAGTACTACTCTATCACATGGACGTTGTATTTTATACAAGGTGTATCCCTAATCTATCCTTACCAGCAATATTTATCTTTATTTTTCAGCAATTTTTATATTTTTTTAGTCGCTCCTTTTAGCCACCCATCTAGCCTACATACATGTAGCCTTACTCCCACCTATACTTCTATGCTAATTGATAATCAGATGTTTAGTCGGGTCTGATTTTTGACATGACCCATGCCGCAGGAGTCATCAAAATCCATTTACTTTTCTACATGGATCTCTGTACTTGGGTCATGTAGTACATTGACTCACGTTATCAATTACTCTCCTCAGACATATTTGCCTACATATCCATTACCACACATTGCCTACATATCTATTACATGTACCATTGTTTATGACCCCTTATCCCAATTACTCTCTTGATTCTTTTCATGACTGGTGTGAGGGGGAGAATAGAGGAAGATGATTAAAGGGAAGAGAGGAAGAATTTATTTTAGCTGCTGCTATCAAAGTTTAAAATCTTGATTTTGACGTTGTTTTCGATGGTCCTGAAACATAAATTTACAGAAATATCAACTGAAATTATGATAATTTTGCTTATGTGAACACAAGATTCCAACAACATTTTGACCACCAAATACAGGAATTAAGTCATAAAATTTAACCAGGATGATCTACAATCATAAATAGACCTATTATGCATAACATCATTTCAATCTACATTCGATGCTCCAACATGTGAGTGAAAAGATACAATTGTTTCAATGGGAATTTCAAATATGCAAGTAGACATATATATGTATGTGTGTGTGAGAGAGAGAGAGTGTGTGTGTGTGTGTGTGCAATAACATGTATATCTGACATTTTGCACTCAATTACGTGAAGAGGAGTCTCCCATATTCTATTACATTTTTACTTTTTTATTATTTTAATGAAATTAAACATCGAAAATTTCGGTGCTTGGGACGCCTATTCTGATGTTTGGTGTTCGTCTAAGCTGAAAGTTTGGTCAAAATTTTGCAATGTCAGACAAAATTATAATCCATGGCTGCTACATATATTGCTATCTATGAGAATCTTCATGCTACTCTTGCTATCTATGTGGATCCTTCTACTTCTAATATATATTTGTAAATCTTTTGTCAGTCGTTATGATATGCTGATCTTTCTTCATCATGAGTGTTTATGGAGCTTATTCACCATCATCCAACTCAATTGTTGCTATGCAATCATCTACTTCACATGTGCTATATGTTCATTGGATGATACTTCATCTGTTTCTATTGGTTGTTTATTGTGTAGACGTCATTCATGCTACTATTGTTAGCACATTACAATTGTTGGTTTGCATTTTTGCATTATCTATCGTCTGTGCTTTATCTGCACATTAACTTTGTGCTTATTTGTGATTTATGTGCATGTCTATTGTCGCCGCTTATGACACTATCTAGACTATGACCCAACTCCTTTTAGACTGTGACGTCAGCTAGGCAGAGAAGATGATAAGATTCTTCCGATGACTTGTATTTATAGGTGTTATATATATATATATAGAGAGAGAGAGAGAGTCAGACTAGAATACACTCGAGTGTATTCAGAGCAAAATACACTCAAGTAGTTTTTCATGATGTAATATTTTTTTCAAAAATCTAATATGTTGATCTTCTTAATCATCTTGTGAATAACTCATATAAAAAATTTGAGCACATTTGGACATTTATAGGTCATGTTATAAAGACCGCAAAAATTATACATTTCAAATTAGTTTCGTGCGTCGATTTTGTTGCCCTCGGATGAGTGACTTACACTCATCCAAATGGGCTCAAAATTTGTATGTAGCCTAATTATAGTATAACAATGAAGATCAATGGTTTACATCTTGCAAAAAATAGTCTTGATATGCAAACACACGAGTGTATTTGTGCGATCTGTACACTCGAGTGTATTCTAGCCAGACTCTCTCTCTCTCTCTCTCTCTCTCTATATATATATATATATATATGATGGAGCTTCATGTTTTTCCTGTTACTACATTGCATCTTAGAGTCTTGTATTTGTGAGCTTCTTCAAGATATGAGTTATTCATTCCGACTACGTCAACTTTGTTGGTGTCTGTCCATGCTACTGTTTCACACGTAAACTATTAGTACTTCTTGTGCCCCAACACACTCTAATCTACCTATGTTCAAGCACTTTGGCATACCTTATGACGATAGCGATTGAGATGATAACCCTAACGGTTACATGTTGTTTACTACTGCTCCAGATGCCACTTCTTTTTATCAAGAAGCTCCTACTACCTGCCTTCATACCTACTTGGATTGTCGCTTGAGGGGGAGTTTTCGAGTGGTGAGTGATTGATTGCAATATTAAGGGGGAATGATATTTTGTAGGAGGGTGGTTTATTTTTTTTGGTTTGCATGTTTGCAAGCTGACTTGGGATTCTCGCAAGCTCCAGCTTGAGGGGGAGTGTTGAGAACATTAGTTATTTAGTTAATCTTGTATATTGGCTTAAGTATATTTGGCCCATTAGCATCTAGACTCTTAGTCCATTAGGGTTTCCCTTCTTCCTTATACTTGCCTCCTCTCCTATATATATGAGAAGGATCTGCCCAGCCATCAATAAGAAAACACGCACGATTTTCCCCACTAAATTTTCATTTTCCACACTAACTAAATTGTCTTTACTGTTGCTACCACTTTCCCTGTTGCCGTGTCCACATCCACCACAAAGGCTATATGAGGGCAATGGTGATGATGGTGGCTGTAGTAGTCATGGTGTGTCAAATGGATGAGAAGTGTTGGATAGTGGCAAGAAAGAGAACTTTGGAAAGATATAACTGAAAATGTCCTCAGGTGCTAAAGACCAATAGTGAATGGCCCCCCAAGTTGCAAAAGTTTAGCTGAATTTCCCGTTTTGATGAAACACTAAACAGTTCCTGATTGTATCTCTAATTAGAACCCAAATATTCCATGAAAACATGTAGAGGGGATAAGGTACTCAAGTTTTTTTCAAACTGTGAATGTGTGTGAGAGAGATATTTGAATGGTTTTAGATATTGAACGGCAAGGACCTCGGGTTTATCTTCTATTTCTTATAAATCTATAAATTTTCTGGTCATGCTCTCATAATTTATTGACACATTTCATGTCAATCAGGCATATTTGATCCTGGTTATAAGAGCCAATAATCCTAACTCCTAGTATGGCCCTCGGTAAGGACTCAACTGAGCAATGACCTTAAATGATTAGTGCTATAGAAGCATGGGTACTTTTTGAAGTACTAGAAATAGATTGAAGATCTGTGATTCGACCATTTATTCCTCTTGTACCACATCCTAAAATAAATTCGTCTTGTAAACAATATTAACTAATGCATCGCTGGGCAAGCTCTGGAATGTTCAGCCTTACTACAATTGGAGTATTGGGAGCTGAGTAGCATCCTTCCACCTACCAAATCTCAAGGATTGCCGCCTCAAACTAGGCAAAGTTACACGAACAATCAACTAACTCTCTCAATTATCTATTCGCAGGAGCAAGGACCTTATTAGCAAGTCCTTTCTTGTGGAGAATCACGATCTAATGACATATCGTTGCAATTGAGAGCCTTTAAACACGTAAGCAAACAACAGGAGACATGTCCGGTCACGTAGAGCTCACATTGGGAGGGCGGAGAAGTTTAACGCCGAACCGGTCAATCGCCCTCGCCGCAAGGCTCTCTGGGGTAGCCTCGTCCCCTGTGTAAACAACGCAATCAAGGTCTGGATATTCCTCCTGCACAGCCTTGACGGCGCACCAGAGAACCCGCTCGCCTCCACCGCCATCGTTCGTGTAGGGGTGGAAGAAACCCACAGCCGGGAGCCGGTTCCTCCGACCGCGAATAACGACCACGGGCACGGATAGGAATGTCACGAGCAGGTTGACGGCGCAGGAAATCAAGCGCCGGATCGGCCCCATGATCGGCATGGTGACGTCGCTGCTTCTCTTCTGACCAATTCGACTAGTGTGTGACCTGTGAGACGGGTTGTCGTTCAGGGCATGAAACTTAATTTTGCAGTGCCCCAGATGAAAGTACAATTTGCAAAGCCAGTGCCTAAGCTTTTCCTTCGAAGGAAATGCGAGAGCATATGGCTGCAATTTGGTAGAAAACTATGGAAGGATGTTACTTTTCTTTTTGGTTTAAATAGAAGACTCTTATTAGGAATGATCGTTAAGTTGTATATTGAATGCAGGATCGAAACTAAAATCTAGTCTTGCTTAGTAGCTAACTCTTAAAATATGTTGTTAGTTATTGTATAGTGTAGGATATTCATTTGAGCATTAGGGAGTGATTAAGACAACAACAAGCCTTCTTAACAACTCTATAATAAAGTATGAACCAAACTTCTCAAGTCTAGTGATCTAGTTGCTAGAACATATGATGCCCCTATGTATAACAATATACTTCTGTATAATGAAGTATGAACCCATCCTCTCCTTAAAATAGAAAGAAATTCGAAAAAATAGAAAATTAAGACATGCTCACAAACAATTTGTAGTTGAAATAGAAACTAAACACAATAAATCAATATATTTACCTCACCAACATAGCAGAATTAACTCTAATTTTAATTAAACCCTCATATATATTTGCATTCTAGATTAATGCATTGGCCATTAATATGAAGCTTGAAGTTTTACTTGGGATTTTTAAGAAATTGAATTTAGACAATGTAGAAGCTACCCGTTTTTTTTTTAGAATGTAAAAGGAATAATAATTTATTGACCTCTTGGATCTGGGTTATGAAGTTGTCACTACTCATGGGGCTATAGTAGTTCAACTATACCATAAGGCTATAATTAGGATCATCTCACGAGTAACTATATTTTAGGAGAACCTTTGAACAAAGCCATCATACAAGTAACGAACTTCGATATTATCTTTACGTTAGAGGCAACGAGCAAGAGATACAAGGTTAAAGACTTAATTGGTAGTTTGAAATCAATATTCTACATACAAAACCATCATGGATTGTGTAAAGGATTGTGCTTCCTAATTAAAGATAGGAATTTCTCATGCACCATGTTATGAATACATGATTACCAGATGATATTGACAAAAGGTCGTTAAAGGGCACATGGTCACATGACCCAAATCCACTAACCAAGGTTTAATCTCATCAAGGTAGAATTAGACTAACCATTTACTTTTAATCACTGACTAGAAAGTCAACCTTAAATTTCAAATAAAACTATGCATCATCTTGCAAACTTAGTAGGTAACAACTGATTAAAGCATAATATCATGATTTTACAAATGAATTTGACTTTTACTACATAATCAGCTAAAATAAATGGGTTTTGGCTTTAATATACATCAAGAAAAACTTATTACAAAACGTCTCTCAATCCTCACTGTCATATTCTCTGGATTAGAGGAAGGATAAGAGATCAAATAATTAAACTAGCTATATCTCTCAAGAACTCATCTAATCTACTCCTGATGGAAACTTGCTTCTGACTCTTGTTGTTGAGTTGGACATGTACCTAAAAACATTTCATTACAGTGTGTGAGCCACTGGCTCAATGTGCGGAAGTCATCAAGAAACTATGATAATCATGATACACATCTTTAATCGAATTAGATACATAAGAACATAAGCATGGAAGTCAAAATCTATAAACTATACAACATGATAGTAGTTTTGATAATAACTATAATAAGTAAATTAACTAAATCCAGTCATAGTTTTTTTGTTATTATGTCATGGACCTGAATTAAGTGTATCACAACATGTGGAAATATCACAGAAAGCTACAATCACATCGTATAAGACTTAGAGTAGAGTTGCGACTCTAAGTCTACTAAACTAGTTCCCGTCCTACAATGTGGCTAGCCGCATCTGGCTTTGGTGGCTAAACAACTAGTTGGATAAACTAGATTGCATCTCTATACCTAGATACTCAAGTAGAGAGTCAAAAGCACTTGTCTTAACTGCATGCATCAGTGATTCCATAAGGAGTTGACTCATGGAGTGGTATTTGAACTAACTAGATTATACAGAGCACCACCACAATATCAACTTGATGTTGGGTACCTCACTATTTCAAGGAGATTGTCCCCACTGGACTTAGTCCCATGTACCTATATGGTATGCTCTGGAAGTCTCATGATGGACTATGTAGTTTATAAGTACATTTCCTCATTCGCAGTGCACATCTTCATGATGGATTCTACAGTATTCATTGTGTCTAATTATTAGTTGTTTCTTTAGTTCTATATATTGTTCCTAGCTTATTTTTTTATCTAAGATTTCCATTTTCATTTTTTAAAATAAAACTTGATTTGAATCATTGGCATCCATAAAGTAAATTACTTGAATTGATAAACTGATCATACTGAAAAATACTAGAATGAAATATTATTTGGACTTTATAAGTATCTAACCAGAAAAGACTACCACTAGATCATAGATTTATGTTATGATTAATTATGTAGAAATTTTAGCAAACATGCGGCTCCCATGCCTCTAATTCTACCATTAATATTCACCACAATTTTGTATAAAAATTACTCTAGAGTTGAATGCATAAGCAAGATATCACAAATATACTAACTAGTCATTCACTTAACTACAATCTCATGTTTGGACTCAAGAAATCAAAATCATCTATCAACATCAAGGCAATACATGCTCTTTATGATTTTTTGGTTTTATTTCTATAAAATTAGGGTTAAAGTATGATTTTCTATTCACATGGATCTAATCTTATCTTACTAGTCTCAGATCTAGTCCCGGTATGTCCAGATTTTGGCCTACTCATCTTGGATTTGAGCCAAATGCTTCAAAATACACCTTTGAACAACCTAGTGTTAGGTCTATTCCTATAAAAAGAGACTATCATGGGAAGAAAATAAAGAGGGGAAGTAAAAGAGAACCTATGAAGAGTCATATAGTAGACCTTATGCTACAAAAAGAGTAAGAGAAAAGGAATCTATAGACTTACCACAAATGGTCTATGGCTAGGTCTTCTATTCTCCCTATTCTTTGTATTCTTCCCTAAAATCACCCTATAAAGCACCTCCTTGTTCACCTTTGTAGTGGTTTAGGGATGTGATTGTGTGGGAAGTTAAAATACAACTCCTAAGGAAATAAATATTGACAAATTCTGATATGTATATCATACATTATGGTCTTTTTTGTGATTGTTTTTACTTAACAACAACACAGCTCATTTTCATCGTTCGGTGTGGCCATCGATCAGGTCATTGGTCTGGTCAACAGTCCGCATAACCATAATTCTATGTGACAATCACTTTGTACGGCCATCAGTCTTCATGACCATTATTTTGATCACTGGTTTACATGGCCATCACTAGGCGTGAATTTATGAAAGTGCAGACCGATGACAGGAATGCACATGTTACTAAAAGTGTCATAACTCTCTCATTTTAACTTTGAACCAATGTTTCAAGTAAAATATGTTCAGGTTGGCTACTAGCAGCCAAGTTACATCGCATAACCACCTCTCTAGTGATAACAAGTATGTTGAACCTGGGTGAGCTAAAACATATATATGCTTAGATGTAGATAAGTCATAATGAAAGAGTTCCATCTAAGTTGTTTTGAACAGTGGTCCGACAACTTTTTCAGGTTGACTCATGGCATAGAGTATGGTTGTCCTAAGATTTTCCTCATCACTTGCTTCTTCCGACATATCTTGAATCCTACACATGAGACTTGGCAACTTGCTCTACTACCATTGTTGATGTACTGTTTTGATCCATGCTGGCTCTGTCCTTGCATCTAGAACAACTCTTGGTTCAATTGTGAGAAGAACATCCTCATGTACCCCAACTGGTTACAGTGGAAGCACATCTTTTGTGGGGACATATACGACCCAGACGGCTCTATCACTAACATAGGCCTCGAACTATACGCTCTAGATGGGGAAATCCCTCAACCTTGACCTCTACATGGTGATAATTGTGATTGCGATTGTGATCTCAGTTTAGATATAGTGGTACTCTACTATGATTGCTAGTATCGCTGCCTTGGTAGTATAAAAAACCTATATCTCTTATAACCAACATAAAACTACCTAGTCAACTATGTAGGCTTCCTCTTGGCATCATGGTCATGAATTCCAACTGTTGCCCTTTCTATCCTCCTTTCAAACTCCATAAGGGTGGAAAACTCCTTGCATGACTCTAAGGTCAACCCCAACCTGGCTAACTCTGTACTCAAGCCCTTCTCAAATTGCCTAATATTCTTCTCTCTATCGACCTCATATGTAGACAAAATTGCAAGAACTCTATAAATTGTGTCTCATACTCATTTATTGTCGTCATCATCTACTTCCACTACTCAAACTGTGCAATCGTCATCTAGGTAAGTTTGAGGGAAGTATCGGCTCTCAAACTCCTTCTGGATCCATGACCAAGTGATCACCTCACCAGGCCATTTATCATCCTTAATGGCCCACCCCCATCCAAATTTACCCTTTAATAGTTAAATTACATGCTTCATCTTGTCACTATATGGTATGTCCCATGACTAAAAAGCCATATCTATCTCTGTCATCCACAAATCTACATCCACTGAGTCTATTTTATTCAAGTTTCCATGGCCCCCACATGTTTCAGCCTTTTAAACATCTTTTGTGATCATATAGACTCTATTTTTGAAGAGGAAATTTTGAAGTTGGTATCTTTTCATCTAATTGTGATAACATGAATCATTTGTCAAAACATAGCTTGAAAATTTGGGTGGATAGGCATTGGCGGGTCCAAGGGTGTTGCCTCAGGCTATTCTAGTCATGTATCATGTGTTCTTTCCTTGGGCACACATTGCCTTCCACCACCTCTTAGTGTGACAAAACTACCCTTGACATGCTCTTCATGATGATCAATCATAATTGGATAACCATAAAATAGTTAGTTATGGTGGACTTGTAAGAGAAGATACAACAACCTAATCACATGTCCCTATAGACTCGGTGAACCTAAGCTCTGATACCAAAAACATGTGGTGTCCACCGCGACAAGGTCCATATTACTCAAAACAAAATCTGATTTAAAAACAATGATCCTTACAAAAAGATAACCACACCATAGCAACATGGGTCCAAAAATTTCAAAAATTATCAGAAAGAAATAAAAAAGACTTGAATTTATATATTAACTTCCCACATACATATTTACAAATTCACAAAATGGTGACCTCTGTCACATTCATCACAAAGAGATTTATTACATTCAATGACATATAACTTAAAACTCAATTAACTAGTACCACAAAACAAGGCACGTATGTCAATATCTCAAGTTGGATGTATAAATATTTATCAAAAATCCCAATCCTAGATCTGAGTGTACAAGCATGACACTAGACTACCATATTTGCACAACTTCACTTAATCCTAGAAGGTGATCACACAAACATCACCTACCTCTGTGATCCCATCACGTAGATATCATCGACCTCTAAACTAGGATCAACCTCCACTAGTCTGATCCTCATTGTAGTTGTTCACAAAATATAGTTTTGTTGGATCTAAGGGCTCTAGAGGGGGGTGAATAGAGCTACAAAAATTCTCACAAAACATATTAGACCTTCAAATTATATCAATTCGGAACAATAGCTTAATGACAATTTAAAGTCCTATCTAACAAGCATAACAAGGATGAGAGAGATTGATAGCAAGCACTTGACAAAGGGATGTAGAGTGGTTCCACACTTCAAACTAGAAGTGAGTCAGTCCACTACCTAGAGAGGTCAACCTCTAGGACTTTGCAAGTGCTTTTCTCCATTATATCACCACAGAGATTTAAAGCAATAGACCACCAAAGGACTTACCCATCCAACCACAGGGGGATCTCCACCTTAATAAGGAACTTACCCACTTAGCTTGAATCTTCAGTCTTCACCTAGGTCTTACCCATTCAAGCTCAAGTCTTCTGCCTTGAAGGACTTTTCTTCTCCTCTTGGATCTTCCGCCTTTGCCTTCTCCTTCACCTGGAGAAGATCGCCACCTCTTCATCAACCTTTAAGAGGACCATCTATAGCTCCTTCTTCACTCGATGGATCTTGCTTCAACTTTTATTCATGAGAGAAGGGGACAGGGAAGTAGTGGAAGATTGCGAGCTTTACATGCACAAAGGTGGATCTCTCTTACAATAATCCTAACTCACTTAAAATCACAAAATGATGTGTAAACTGGAGAGAGAAAGGGACTCAAGGGGTGGTATCACCCTTAACTATAACAAGGACCTTGTGTATAGTGAATGAGAAACCTTGGAATGAACTCTAAATGGTCCTATTTATAGCTGGGGGCGCTCTCTTGAGTTGGGGAACACTTAGGGCCGAAATATAGCCGTTTTTGCTCAAGGCAACAGATCTATTTTTGTCTAAACAATTCACCAATGGTTAGAATCACTTTTTCTGCAAATTCTGTATAATACATTCAGTCGAGATTCAATAAAGGTAACTTGACCGATCGGCTAAAAGACAAACACAATTTTCAAACCATCGGTCGAGTTTGTCTGAGGAAAGTCGACCGACCATTTAAAATCATATTTGGTCAGTAAGCCATTCGGTTGAGTTCTGTGAGTGCACAACTCGACCGATGCACTCTCCAGAAATTGATCCATGGATCGGTCGAGATTGAAACTCGACCAATCAACAACATGTGATCAATTTTCTAATTTGATTAAAAAGTGATTAAAACTTGGTACTAAGTGTCCCACATATT
The DNA here is from genome assembly GCA_963693085.1 of Alisma plantago-aquatica. NCBI lineage: Eukaryota > Viridiplantae > Streptophyta > Magnoliopsida > Alismatales > Alismataceae > Alisma > Alisma plantago-aquatica. The sequence goes on from OY856411.1 coordinate 182,055,282, forward strand.
TTTTTCATCTTAGTTACAAGTCATATCATCAATACAAGTGATTGCAAAATTCTTCTAAGGTTGTTTGAATGGATTTTCTTATTAGCACACTTGCATTGCTTTTGACTTGAACTTTGACAAGCTAGGGCTTGTGTCATTTAATTCTTTTCATGTACCTAACATCTGAGATCAATCTTGAATACACATATTAGATACATATGATTGGAATGGTTAAGTCATTATCAAAATATGGACAATGTATAACCTCTAGGTCAACATTCTCCCCCATTCTGACAATGACAAGCCATTCCTCAAACATATTGAAAAGAATAGTGAAATTATACCTTTGCCTTGTGAATTAGGAGGATTCAAGATTTAAGCAATGTGAATTTCTCCCCCTCAATCTATGCTTTCTTTAACCTACATAGTTAGTCTATCTACACAAAGAAATTATAGCATACATGTACTATATGGTCCTTGCAAGTCACATGATAAAGCAAATAATGAACAAGAAAAGGATCTCATAGGTAGTAAGAGCACTATGACAAAGAATAACAATATGATTGAGTTTCAAGACATTGAATTTCTCTTCCCCTTTTGACATTATCAAAAAGGAAGGGGGTAGAAGAGCATACAAGTAGGTCTTCTCCAAACACAATCAAGCAGATATTCAGACATGCAATCTCAGAACATATATCAAGTAGAGATGAGAGAAACATACAAACTAGGTCATAATCAAAATATGGTTAAATATGGCACCAACTCATAAGATATAACTTATCAAAGAGTAAGAGTGCACATAATATAGATTACAACTCATGAAGCATGTCCTCATAAAAGTAACTATAAGCGAGAAATGATGAAAGCTAAAGATAAAATAGTACAACTCAGAACATGTGCCCAGATGTTTTTAATACAAAATAGCCTAGAAAGATATATATGATTAGCAAACTATACTAAAAACTAAGAAACATCTTGACATCTAGGTCGTCTATGTCCACGTCATCATCATCATCCTCGACATCAGGCTCGTAGTCATCATCTCTGTCTGAAGGTGCAGTAGCAGTGCCTTCATTACCAGAGTCACCAGTGAAGCCATCAGAGCCATCATCATCAGCAGCAGCATCCTCACCATCACCAGCATCCTCGGCATCAACCTAGTCAGGCATCTCCTCATCCACAGAAGTATCAAAGCCACAACTAGGCCAACAAGCATTCTGCTCATCCCAAGTCATACCAAGAGCATAAAGCTCATTGGCATGAGGGAAGGAGGGAATATAATCACCCAAGCTAGCAAGCAGAGTGGCCTAGGGGCCAATAGGTAATGGCAGGAAGACAGGAGCAGAACCACCATCAGTAGAGGGTGTGAGAGCAGCAGGGGAAGGCACGGGAGCAGGGTAGAAGTAATGGTATGCATAGGATGCATAATAACTATCGAGGTATGGCCGGTAGGTGGGGTATGGGTGTGTACATGATAAGTTCATGTTTGACATGATTGAACATAAATCCTGGTGCAGATGCTCCTAGGCCTAGAGTGTAACATCCCTGACCTGGGTTATGAGTTAACCCTAGGTGTTTTGCCTAAATATGTAATTAAATCTTTGTGATTATCTTTTGGCATGTAATTAAGTTCCTAAGGAACATACATTTTCATTTTTGTCCCTTTTAAACAATGATTGTAGTATTGTTTGGTAATACAGGGACCTATGTGCAAATTACCCAGGTAAGGAGTTTAACTTGCAAATTTCACAAAGTTAAGATGTTCCTCTAATAAAGAGACATCATATGAAGGAATATGATGAGGTATGATGGATTTCCCAAGTTTGGGCACCAAGGTGCAGCTTGTGGAGCAATCCTTGTGCTTAAACCCTAATTTTGGTGTAAAGTGCAATTTACCCAAAATGTGGGGTGCAACTTGTGCTATACACTTTCTATAATATCTTTTATGACTCTTGACATCATTTAGAGAAGAAAGGATGAGAAGGGCACTTCTATTAAATAATTGGATAAGAAGGATGACCTTTGTAGTGAAAACACCTAGTATGAGTAAGAAGACCCTTCATATATATATATACCTTAGTGTGCATATTGGTTTTATTTACCCTTAGATCTTGAGTTTTGATGGGCCTTGATTAAGTTTTGATAGCTTGAACGTGCCTTAGAAATAAGGAGGGACTTGGATGAGAATTACATGCTTTAGAGGTTCTTATGGTGAAAATCAGCCTAAACTATATAAGCACCTTTCTTTCCAAACCAAGCAAACGTTTTCCTTCACTTCCTCACTTCTTATCTTTCTCAACCGGCCAAAGAAAATCTCAGGAGCTCAAGGGGACGACCAACCTGTTCTAGGTAAGAGAACACCACCTTCTAGCTTGGATTCATGGAGGAAATCATATTACAAGGTTGAATTGCTAGTTTTCTTACTTAGGTTCCTTGTTCTAGCCGACCATCCCCATCTTTTTCTTGAAGAATTGACCTTGGACGACCTGTGGAGCTCAAGATGCCATTAAAGGCTTGAATCTTGGAAGCTTGTAAGCTCTAGTAACCACGTTTGAGGTGGGTTTTATAACTCTAACTCTTAGCTTTGTTATGCATATCTTTGTTCTTGTTTTCTATGATCAGTTCTTCTTCTACCTCCCTTCTTCCTTGCTCTTTTGCAAGCAAAACGGTGGAGGAACCGACTTGAAAATAGGTTGAGGATGATGGGCTTGGATTCGTAGGTCACTTTATGAAATGACCTTGAACCCTTTTGGTCCAAATGGGTGCAACTCGTTTAAGGTCAAACGGGTTCAACCTGTTTGATCTCAAACGATCCTGCAAGATCGTTTGGATCAAAACGACCCCAAGACCATTTCATAGGGTTGACCAAGGTACGACCATTTGAGGGTCTGTTCATAATGTATTGAATTTCTTTCCTACAAAGAAATATAATCTAATTCCTAACCAATTGAGAGTTGAAGGCACTTCAACACCCTAACCCTAATCGAGTTGAAATTGCTGATTTTAATTATAGATCTTGTTGAGTTTTGGGTTGGAGGATCCAAATGGGTTCAAACCCGTTTTGGGTTCACCCAAGCAGTCTCACACTCGTTTAGTGACACCCCAAGACCGTTTGGAGGTCTAGGGTTAAGGAAAATTGATCCATTGTAGGTCCAATTTCAATAGGTTGAAGAATTGATAAAAGTGCTGATTTTAGACCTAATTAGGGTTCAATCCTAATCAAATCAACTTAGATTTTGGTCAAACTTTGGGCAAACGGTCTCAAGACCGTTTGGAGGTCATCCAAACGATCTCAAGACCGTTTGGGCCAAGTTTGGGCCCAATTGGAGTTCAATTGATGGGTTCAATTACAATTTGTTTCACATTGTTGAGAATTGATGATTAGCCGATTGGAAACCCTAATTGAGTTAGACTTAACCCTAATTGGCTTTCAATTAAGAGTCAAATTGGAGTCAAATTGATTGAGGCTCATCCTAACTGACTCAATCTGTAAGTGGTTAACATGGCTTTGGCCAATTAAAGGCTTCAACATAGGAAACCCTATTCAAACATAACCTATGTGTCACCTTTTATGTTCATGCGGTTTGAACCCAAGTAGACCCACAATCGTTTTAGACCAAACGAGTTCACACTCGTTTAAGCCCAAACGAGTTCACACTAATTTGAGTCCAAACGAGTCCACACTCATTTGAGTCCAAACGAGTTCACACTCGTTTGAGTCCAAACGGGTTCACACCCGTTTAAGCTCAAACAGGTTCACACTCGTTTAGGCTCAAACGGGTCCACACTCGTTTGGACTTAAATGGGTCCACACACGTTTAATATTAAGTGGGTCCACACTCGTTTAAGGTTCAAATGGATTCAAGGTCATTTGATATTAAACAAGTTCAAGGTCGTTTAAGAATCAAATGGGTTGAAGGTTGAAGGTTAAACCCTAAACCAATTGGAGACCTTCAAGGTTGATTATACTTAATCACTTGAAGGTGTAAATGGTTCAATGATGATCTAATCTAAACCCTAATGGTAACCTAAGATGTTAAGGGACTAAGTGGCTAATGAATTGACCCATGATGATGGTCAATGGGCAAATTACCAAAATGCCCCTGAAAGGTTCATTTTGAGTGATACCTTGTTTTAATCAAACCCTAATCACATGATAGTGATGAGTTGACTTGTGTTAATCAATGAGGACTTAACCCAACCTAATATAGAGTGGTGTAATCACTATCTACTAGTTAGAGGAGAGAGAAAGTACCAATAATAATGGAAACTCAAGTAAAATACCTTCAATATACATGAATGTGCAAGTTTAGGTATGATCCACTTATGTGAGATCATGGAAACCCTAATTATGATAATTGATGAATCTTAATCTTATTTGAGGTCTTTAATGATGATGTTTCTCATACATGAGGATGTTATGAGACCATTTCACCATGAGGTGAATAGTAAACCCTAATTCTAGGGTGATGACATGTAATGTGAATAGTAAACCCTAATTCTAGGGTGATGACATGTAATGTGAATAGTAAACCCTTATTGATGAAAACCATGGAAACCTAGCTCTTGTATGAGTAGGGAGATACAACTTCTTGAAATGAGTTATTTACTGTTATCAGTTGATTTAACCATGCAGGTTCCTTTATGAGGATGATCATATCTAGGTATGGATGATGATACTATATTCATTGAAAGCATGTTGTTACCTTTATGAATAGTGATATATCCTGATGCCTTGTTAATAGCATCTTATGAGATTGATAGGCTGTGAGAGCCATGAATACCATCAAGGTCATGATTTAAGAGATGACTTGTGATGAGAATATTGAGAAATGATAATTGATGAGAGTTAGGCTTGTTACATTTAGTATTCTTCCTTCATAGCTGCTATGCTAATGATTAATGTTTGAAAACATGTATGATGATAAAAGAATACTGAAATGTACCTAAATAATCAAGTATAATCATACCATGTAGAGCCCTGATCATAGATCCATCATCGTCAGGAGTTAAATGATGGTGAAACAGGTTTTTCCTAAGGGGATTCCTGGAGCACATACTTTTGAATATGTGGGGTAATATGGATGTGAATTTCCTTACATCCTAGTGTAGGAATTAATGTAGATGTATCTTAATCTATAAATCCTTCACTATGTATTATGCCGGGGTGATGTAACACTAATCTCCCGAGGAAATCTTTTATACCGCATCGATGAGATATAAATAAGAAATCTTTCGGTAGAGAAGAGAGTACAGAATGCCACTGTGATTCTAACAGCGAAGTACCAGAATACCCTGGTAAGCTATAGTAGCAGAGACACTAGATGTCCTGCATGTTAATCCTCATACTGACTGAGGAAGATGAGGTCATAAGAATCCAGCTCTCTTGATGACTTATGTATGATACCGATGCGACTTAATAATGATCGGTTGGAGTATGAGCGGTATACCTCATCTCCGCAGGGCCTAATAATATTTGTAAAACATAATCAACTGTGTAGTATATCTGCTTAGGTTGAACTACGAGATACAATGATTGATGGTTACACTGTTTAGTATACATGTTCTTCATATTTCTTAAATATTATTGATCTACTTGATAACAATCTGCTGTTGATTTCCTTAAAGCTTTACTGCTTATGTTGATCTGTGATTGCTATAATAAAGCTTCTGGCGGAGAGTTATAACTCTCGCCGGGACAATTATTTAAAATTGTCTCACCCCGTAGATTTCAACTTTTTAGGTGGTCGTCGAGGGTGAAGGAATCAATCTTCAGGTGACCAATATCAACAGCAGCAGCATCAGGAGCAACAGTAAATCTCAGGTGGAGATTCAGACTGCTAAGTTGTATAGTTAGATAGTCAGTCCTATGTGTTCTCTGTACTCTCAGGTCTTTGGAGTCTTTTGGTCTGAGATTTTGGTTTTGAGTTCTTGAGATTTTGTATCATGTTGTATATAATTACTCAAGAAGTAATTATCTGAGATGTAAACATTTTATCTCCTTTTATGAAAGAAGTTTTTATAGATTCAAGCTCTTATCTCGAAAAGTTTTAATTTCCCGTGATTTTTGTCTTCCGCTGTTAATCGAATCTCTTCCGCTAAGTTTATATCGTGGTTTTGGAGATCAGAGCCCACAATTAGTGGTATCAGAGCTCTAGGTTCGCTGAGTCTACAGAGACATAGGACTTAGGATGTCGAGTCTATCCTTAGTATTTCTTTCATATCTAATAGAGTCTTATGCTCCTCAGGAGAAGAAGATAATTAAGGATGTCTGAACAACACGAGGAGTACGTGGCAGAAAGTAGTGTTGCTGCACCCCAAGGAGGTGCAAGGAACCCGGAGATAGAACAACCTGTACCTGAGCCACCCAGAGAACCACCTCAGTTTGACCCAGCTGACATGGGAAACCCAGTTTTTCAAACTATGTTCGGGCAGTTTATGACTGCTATGACACACATCACCGACAGGATGCCCATGCATGCACCTAGGGCACCTGCCCAGCCTGAAGGACAAGGTATCGGTAAGACGTTCGAGCGACTTCGTCGTGTCGGAGCAACCGAATACTTTGGAACAACTGATCCTACAAATGCCGATCTGTGGTTAACCGAGTTGGAGAAAGCTTTTAGAATCCTCAACATCCTAGAAGCTCATAAGGTTAGACATGTTGTCTATCTTCTCAAGGGAAGTGCTGGTCACTGATGGACCATGGAAGAGCAGAAGAGGCCTGGAGTGGAGATCTCGTGGGAAGATTTTCGTCGGGAATTTATCAATAGATATTTTCCAAAGACCTTCCTAGACGAGAAGATCTCTCAGTTTGAGAGATTGAGGCAAGGCATGATGAACATTAGCGAGTATGAAGCTAAGTTCATGGAGTTATTGCAGTTTTGTCCGCACATGGCTGCCACAGAAGAAGAAAGAATCAGAAGGTTCGAGAAGGGTTTAAACGCCGACTTGACTACTCCCGTGTCTGCCCTAGAGAATCGGGAGAGGTTTTCTACCTTCGTTGAGTCAGTTCGAAGGATAGAGAAATCCGTAGTCGAGAAGAGACAAACCCATAAAAGATATCCGCAGTTCTAGGGTTCTTCATCTAGAGACTTTAAGAAGCCTAGATTCTCTGCACCTACACCTCCACCACCCAGAACTAGTGCTCAGACATAGTGGACACCGAGTAGAGGCAGGGGACGAAGCCTACCACTACAAGAGACTCACAGTTTAGCATCAATGTCAGTTACAGGACCACCCAGACCACAACAACTGGAGAAGAGCTGTTACAACTGTGGGAAGGTGGGACATTTGATGAAGGACTGTCGATCTAGGCCTGTCAGTGTGACACAGCCTCTGAGACAGAGTCAACAGGGATCACAGAGAAGGCAATCTCAAGGAGCAGCTCGAGGACGTGGACAAGCATCTCAAGCTGGATCATCAGCACCACCTCAACACCAGGCGACAACGAGGTTCTATGCTATGAACCCACCAGATGCAATGGTCAATCCACGGGTAGTGGCAGGTCAGATGGAACTTTTATATTCTGATATGTCTAAATCCTGTGTTGTATCTGTTCTGATTAACCCGGGTGCTACACACTCCTTTGTCACTCGGAGAGTGATTCGTAACTGACAATATGACAATTAGTCATAGGGCAGATAGCTTGTTTTTGGAGACTCCATTGAGTGGGTCTGCCATTTTGCAGGAGGTATGCTCTCCCTGCATCCTCTTCTTTTCTGATCATCGCATTCAAGTGGACCTTATACCACTTGATATGCAAGGATTTGATATAATCCTCGGGATGGATACCTTAGAAAGGTATCGAGTTGTCTTGGATTGTAAATCCAAACAGGTTGTGTTTGCTGATGATAGCAGCACATGGATCTTTCAAGGAGAGAGAAAGATTCTGCCCACCTGTCTTGTATCAGCTATGGTTGCTAACAAGCTGATGAGGCAAGGATGTTATGCATTCCTGGCACATGTAGTAGATGTTACCAAAGAAGGTCCCAACCCTGCTGAAGTTCCTATAGTCAGGGAATTCAAGGACATGTTTCCTGAAGAACTTCCAGGTATACCACCGCCTCGGGAAATTGATTTTGAAATCAATTTGATCCCAGATACAAAACCTATAGCCCAGACACCGTATAGGATGGCGCCTGCTGAGATGGCAGAACTCAAGAAACAACTTCAAGAGTTGCTTGAGAAAGGTTTATCCGACCGAGCACTTCACCGTGGGGTGCTCCGGTTTTGTTTGTTAAAAAGAAAGATGGGTCAATGTGGTTGTGCATTGATTATAGACAACTCAATAAAGTAACAATAAAGAATATGTACCCGTTGCCGAGGATTGATGATCTTTTTGACCAGTTGCGTGGTGCAACAGTCTTCTCAAAGATAGACTTGAGGTCTGGATATCATCAACTCCGTATTAAGGATAGTGACATATCCAAGTCTGCCTTTAGGACACGATATGGTCACTATGAGTTCACAGTTATGTCGTTTGGACTAACCAATGCACCGGCTGCATTCATGGAACTCATGAATAGAGTTTTTCGACCTTTCCTTGATCAGTGTGTTGTCGTCTTCATAGATTACATTCTGATTTATAGTAAGGATGCTCAGCAACATGAACAACATCTCCGACAGACTCTAACTCTGCTAAGAAAACATAAGCTATATGCTAAGTTTAGCAAGTGTGAGTTCTGGTTGCCGGAAGTATCTTTTCTTGGACATGTGATATCTGCCTCGGGTATTCGTGTTGACCCTATAAAGGTAGAATCTATTCTACAGTGGGAACAACCGAAGACTCCAACGGAGATTCGAAGTTTCTTGGGATTAGCTGGTTATTATCGAAGGTTTATTAAGAATTTCAGTTCTATAGCCTTACCCTTAACCAAGTTAACCCGGAAAGATGTTCCTTTTACCTGGAGTAATAAGTGTCAACAGTCTTTTCAGCTGTTGAAGGAGAGGTTGACAAGTGCACCTGTGCTTGTGTTACCTGAGCAAGGAAAAGGATACATAGTTTTCTGTGATGCCTCCAAGAATGGACTCAGATGCGTGTTGATGCAAGATAAGCAAGTGATTTCTTTTGCTTCACGACATCTTAAGAAACACGAAGAGAATTATCCGACACACGATCTGGAGTTAGCTGTTGTGGTTCATGCCCTGAAGATCTGGAGACATTATCTCTACGGAGAGACATTTCAGATTTTCACAGATCACAAGAACCTTAAGTATATCTTTCCTCAGCATGAACTTAACATGAGGCAACGTCGCTGGATGGAGTTAATCAAGGACTACGATTGTACAATAGATTACCATCCAGGAAAGGCCAATGTAGTTGCAGATGCCTTGAGTAGGAAATCAGCAACATCAACCATGGATAGAGCACAACTAAACTCTTTAGTATGCTCTAAGAGAGATATGCTTATCTCTTTAAGGCAAGACAATGTACAGATGAAGGTGTCATGGATTGGCGGGTTGTTGGCTGAGATGCATATCAAACCCACCCTAAGAGAGCAGATTAAGGAGGCACAGCAAGTTGATGTTGCAGTTCAACATATCAAATCTGAGTATGGAAATGAGAAGCGAGATGGTTTCTATGACTCAGATGATCATGTAGCATGTTATCATGGGAGGATGATAGTGCCGGATATGGATAACTTGAGGAAGTTAGTTCTGGAAGAAGCTCATTCTTCGATGTATGCTATGCATCCAGGGAGCACCAAGATGTATCGAAATTTGAAAGATTTGTATTGGTGTCCTGGAATGAAAAAGGATGTTGCAGAGTTTGTGATGAGGTGTCTTATGTGTCAGCAAGTTAAATCTGAACACCAAAAGCCTGCAGGAACAATGCAACCTTTACCCATACCACAGTGGAAGTGGGACCATGTGACCATGGACTTTGTTGTTGGCCTACCCAGGACAAGCAAAGGACATGATTCCATTTGGGTAGTTGTTGATAGGTTGACTAAGACAGCGCATTTCTTACCTGTCAAAACAACCTATTCTGCTGAAAGGTTATCCCAGTTATATGTTCAAGAGATAGTGTGTTTGCACGGAGTTCCTGTCACCATAGTTTCCGACAGAGGTCCTCAGTTCACAAGTCGTTTTTGGGAACAGCTACATAGAGCACTAGGCACCCAGTTAAGGTTTAGTACAACCTTTCATCCACAGACTGATGGACAGTCTGAAAGGACTATACATATCTTAGAAGATCTGCTGAGAGCATGTGCTCTCCAGTTTATCGGAAGTTGGGATCTACACCTAAGCCTAATAAAGTTTGCCTATAACAATAGCTATCAACATAGTATTGATATGGCACCCTATGAAGCTTTGTATGGTAGACGTTGTAGATCACCCTTGTGTTGGTATGAGACTGGTGAACATCAGTTGTTAGGTCCTGATCTTGTGCAGCAAACTACAGAGAAGATCAAAGTTATACAACAACAGCTTAAGACTACACAGGATAGGCAGAAATCTTACGTCGACAGACGTCGTAGACCTCTAGAGTTCCAGGTTGGAGACTGAGTGTACCTCAAGGTCTCGCCTTGGAAAGGAGTCCTTCGTTTTGGAAGGAAAGGGAAGTTATCTCCCAGATTTATAGGGCCCTATCCAATCATTGAACGGGTTGGAAAGGTAGCCTATAAACTAGAGCTATCTCAAGAGTTGCAGAAGTTACACCCTGTGTTTCACATTTCTATGCTGAGGAAATGTCATCCTGACACCGAGTCAGTTCTACAACCTATGGAAGTAGAATTGAATGAAGATGTAACCTATGAGGAAGGACCAGTATCAATCCTTGATAATAGAATTAAAAAGCTAAAGAAGAAAGATATAAGCCTTGTGAAAGTCCTCTGGAATCACCGTGGTGTCGAAGAAGCCACTTGGGAACTAGAGGATGAGATGAGAAGGAAATACCCTGCTCTTTTCTCCTAGTATGCTTTATCGATTTCGGGGATGAAATCCTTGTAAGGGGTGGATAATTTGTTACATCCCTGACCTGGGTTATGAGTTAACCCTAGGTGTTTTGCCTAAATATGTAATTAAATCTTTGTGATTATCCTTTGGCATGTAATTAAGTTCCTAAGGAACATACATTTTCATTTCTGTCCCTTTTAAACAATGATTGTAGTATTGTTTGGTAATACAGGGACCTATGTGCAAATTACCCAGGTAAGGAGTTTAACTTGCAAATTTCACAAGTTAAGATGTTCCTCTAATAAAGTGACATCATATGAAGGAATATGATGAGGTATGATGGATTTCCCAAGTTTGGGCACCAAGGTGCAGCTTGTGGAGCAATCCTTGTGCTTAAACCCTAATTTTGGTGTAAAGTGCAATTTACCCAAAATGTAGGGTGCAACTTGTGCTATACACTTTCTAGAATATCTTTTATGACTCTTGACATAATTTATAGAAGAAAGGATGAGAGGGGCACTTCTATTAAATAATTGGATAAGAAGGATGACCTTTGTAGTGAAAACACCTAGTATGAGTAAGAAGACCCTTCATATATATATATACCTTAGTGTGCATATTGGTTTTCTTTACCCTTAGATCTTGAGTTTTGATGGGCCTTGATTAAGTTTTGATAGCTTGAACGTGCCTTAGAAATAAGTAGGTACTTGGATGAGAATTACATGCTTTAGAGGTCCTTATGGTGAAAATCAGCCTAAACTATATAAGCACCTTTCTTTCCAAACCAAGCAAACGTTTTCCTTCACTTCCTCGCTTCTTATCTTTCTCAACCGGCCAAAGCAAAGCTCAGGAGCTCAAGGGGACGACCAACCTGTTCTAGTTAAGAGAACACCACCTTCTAGCTTGGATTCATGGAGGAAATCGTATTACAAGGTTGAATTGCTAGTTTTCTTACTTAGGTTCCTTGTTCTAGCCGACCATCCCCATGTTTTTCTTGAAGAATTGACCTTGGCCGACCTGTGGAGCTCAAGACGCCATTAAAGGCTTGAAGCTTGGAAGCTTGGAAGCTCTAGGAACCACGTTTGAGGTGGGTTTTATAACTCTAACTCTTAGCTTTGTTATGCATATCTTAATTTGTTCTTGTTTTCTATGATTAGTTCTTCTTCTACCTCCCTTCTTCCTTGCTCTTTTGCAAGAAAAACGGTGGAGGAACCGACCTGAACAGAGGTTGAGGATGATGGGCGTGGATTCCTAGGTCACTTTATGAAATGACCTTGAACCCTTTTGGTCCAAACGGGTGCAACTCGTTTAAGGTCAAACGGGTTCAACCCGTTTGATCTCAAACGATCCTGCAAGATCGTTTGGATCAAAACGACCCCAAGACCGTTTCATAGGGTTGACCAAGGTAAGAACGTTTGAGGGTCTGTTCATAATGTATTGAATTTCTTTCCTACAAAGAATTATAATCTAATTCCTAACCAATTGAGAGTTGAAGGCACTTCAACACCCTAATCCTAATCGGGTTGAAATTGCTGATTTTAATTATAGATCTTGTTGAGTTTTGGGTTGGAGGATCCAAACGGGTTCAAACCCGTTTGGGGTTCACCCAAACGGTCTCACACTCGTTTAGTGACACCCCAAGACCGTTTGGAGGTCTAGGGTTAAGGAAAATTGATCCATTGTAGGTCCAATTTCAATAGGTTGAAGAATTGATAAAAGTGCTGATTTTAGACCTAATTAGGGTTAAATCCTAATCAAATCAACTTAGATTTTGGTCAAACTTTGGGCAAACGGTCTCAAGACCATTTGGAGGTCATCCAAACAATCTCAAGACCGTTTGGGCCAAGTTTGGGCCCAATTGGAGTTCAATTGATGGGTTCAATTACAATTTGTTTCACATTGTTGAGAATTGATGATTAGCCAATTGGAAACCCTAATTGAGTTAGACTTAACCCTAATTGGCTTTCAATTAAGAGTCAAATTGGAGTCCAATTGATTGAGTCTCATCCTAACTGACTCAATCTGTAAGTGGTTAACATGGCTTTGGCCAATTAAAGGCTTCAACATAGGAAACCCTATTCAAACATAACCTATGTGTCACCTTTTATGTTCATGCGGTTTGAACCCAAGTAGACCCACAATCGTTTTAGACCAAACGAGTTCACACTCGTTTAAGACCAAACGAGTTCACACTCGTTTGAGTCTAAACGGGTCCACACTCGTTTGAGTCCAAACAAGTTCACACTCATTTGAGTCCAAACGGGTTCACACCCGTTTAAGCTCAAACGGGTTCACACTCGTTTAGGCTCAAACGGGTCCACACTCGTTTGGACTTAAATGGGTCCACACCCGTTTAAGATTAAGTGGGTCCACACTCGTTTAAGGTTCAAATGGATTCAAGGTCATTTGAGATTAAAAAAGTTCAAGGTCATTTAAGAATCAAATGGGTTGAAGGTTAAACCCTAAACCAATTGGAGACCTTCAAGGTTGATTATACTTAATCACTTGAAGGTGTAAATGGTTCAATGATGATCTAATCTAAACCCTAATGGTAACCTAAGATGTTAAGGGACTAAGTGGCTAATTAATTGATCCATGATGATGGTCAATGGGTAAATTACCAAAATGCCCCTGAAAGCTTCAATTGAGTGATATTGTTACACCCCGATCTCACAATTTCCTCAAATCATGAGATTAGGGCATAAGATGGGATTTGTATGCAACACAAAGAACACCCTTAACTTTTTCTTTTCTTTAAAACTCTTATTTCCCCACATTGAACCACATATCATCTTAACAAAGTAATCTGAACATTTCTTTTACTAATCAGACTTCCATAGTAAAGATACATGTATAAGCATTCACGATGTCTTTCACACACTATGCACATGAAACTTGCTAATTAGCATACATATCAAAGAGGAACAATATTACACATTGTAATTACAACTCTCTCTCTAAACTCTTACTGAGGACCTAGAGTGACAAGGACCGACTGACTCAACTAATCTCGTACTTGACTCCTGTGGCAGGTCTACACTGAAGCTCTGACTATCTCCAAGTCCACGCGGTTAACCCTAAAAATGTTTGAGTAGAGGGGTGAGCCTACTCGTTCAGTGAACGAGTACTTCAAGGAAACAGACTAATGCACTAATGAGATTACAGATATAATTTTAAGTAAATGATATGACATTTAACAACAATAAATACTACACTGAGCAGTTCTAAACAATATAACTGAAATAACAAAGAATGTAAATGTTGCATCCAAAGAATAACTACTAGAAGACTATGCTCTAGTCTTCCTTAACTCTATCATTTATAAAGAACTCTGTGAAGCTATATGATCATATTTTAGATTATGCCCTGATCTATGCAGTGTACTCTGCATAGAGACTCGCAGTGCACTACGACCACACCGTACAAGACTTAGCGACACACCCGGGAAATGCTAAGTCTGACTGTCCGTCCTGGTCTGCACAGGACTCTCGGGCGCACAAGGGCCCCAGGCGCACAAGGGCATGTCTGCACTAACTCTGAGTGCTCTGGACTCCTCCTCTAACCTGAGTACACAGGCGGAGAGTCTCACTGGGTTACCACCGTGACATCGCACACGTTGTTGTTGAATAACCCCTATTTACTCCAGTGCCACCGTGACATCGCACGCGTTGTTGTTGAACACTGTCTGTCTGCCCTCGTGCCACCGTGGCACACGCACGGATTATTGTTGAACACGAGCCCGACCATCTAGGCACAAGGCTAGATCGATCGTTTCACCCCAAAGGTACAGACCGCGCAATGGGGTTCTACGGTGTTCAGGGCACCTAAGTGTAACAATAACATTATAGGTACATTTTAAATAGAAATCATAACTCATTTAACATTTCCCACAAAGCTCACACGGCCTGCCATATCATATCATAAGCAACATCATAACTCATATATTCAACATATATCATATCTCAGTAACATCCCTTTCTAGGGCCTGTCATATCTCATCACCTGCAATTTACGAGATATGTATTGAAAATAAGAAGCCCTGCAATATGTAGATATCAACTCAGAGTGAACAAGCATATAAAGTTAATTACAATAGAAACATACAATTCAGCAATTAAGCATCACCACATCTCATATCGAGACCTTTCATATCACCTGATCATGATTCATTGAACACCCTATCCTTAGGGTTTAATTTGCCTTATTCATTCATCACATGCCATCACCCTACTCTTAGGGTTTCATTTGATATAAGCATTCACTAAATAAAGATTGTTCCAACAAATCATATACAATCATTATAGATATGAAACCATGGAAATTTAACTAAATTTAGGGTTTCCATACCATTCACTGAGATATCATGTATCAAGAATAAAATTCAATTAAGATAACCCATGTGGTACATCCTAACCACTTATAGGATTACTAGTCCTTTTCAATAAGGTTGAAACTCTAGCGATATCTCAATTAGGTCAAACCCTAATTACATCATTTGATATAAATCTAAAAGCATCCTCACTAGGAAGTGTTGTATACGTATCTGATATGAATCTACCATCAAAAAGTCGTTCAAACAGAGAAGGAATCCGTATCATATCAATTTACAATAACTTAAATCAAACGGACATTTCAGGATTTAGAATTCACATGCTAAGCATTTAGGGATTTGGATGATATAATCAAATTCGTGCATTAGAATGTTTGAAGGAAGAACCCACTCACCCTAAGGTATGAAAACACCTCACAACTGCAGCTCAACTCAGGGAATCTCGAATTCCTATCAAATCCCTAGCAATTCTCCCAATTCTTCTTCCATTCAACTTGGAAACCTTGAAAATGAGGGATTATGAAGAAAGGGTGAGAAAAGAGGGAATTTCGACATCATCTTGGATCAAATAAGAGCATGGATGAAATCTTGACATGAGAGAGAAGATCCACCATAAAAGTCTATGCAAAGAATCCAAACTTACTTGATTTCACCCTTCCTGGAATCGCAAAACCCTAATTCAGCAATTCCCCCACTTTCTTCTCTCAAACCCTAACTCTCCCTCTCTCTCTAGGAGCTCGTTTCTCTGGAATGAATGACGAAGAATGAGATCTGTGTGTGTGTGTGGTCGATCATATAAGTCAATTGAGCTGCTTGGGTCAATTGCATATTGACCCAACACTCAACTTTAATTATATTGGCTGAATATTCAGTTATACAAAAGTTACTGTAATTCGTTTATTTCAGAGATAAAAAATTATCCAACAATTATGGTAATTTATCACGTTATTTATAATTGATCTATAAAGATTCAGTTAAAATTTTAGATCATTTGGAGTTACCAATAAATAATTAAAAATAGAACAGTGCACTGCTATATGGCAGTCTGCAATATATTCGGCCGAGTTTGTCCTGCACAGAACTCGACCGACACCCTTACTGTAAAGATCAAAAGTCATCCAAAAGTTATGCCAATTTAACAGAGTGTCTAAAACTGTGTTTTTCAAGCACAGTTAAAATATGAGATCAATTGGATATACGAATAAAAAGATAAAATTCAATTACCACACTGCTGTATAATTCTGGAAATGTGATCGGCCGAGTTTGAAACTCGACCGATAAACAGGTCAGAACATTCTTCAAAAATTCTGATATTTACCAATATTGTTCACATTTTATATATACAAATCATATCCAAATTTGAAGTAAATCAGAGTTACACATAAAATACTAAAAATCATTTAGTGATACATTCTACTTAACAAATTCTGTATTCATGCATCATCAAAACCCTATTTGCTTGGGCCGATTAGGGTTTATGCTTCTCAAACCCTAATTCTCAAGACAAAAGAACATTTAGACTTCTTATCATAGTTAAAACATCCTAATTGTGTTATCGTAATCAATTAGATTTCAAGAATGATTATTCCAATTAATCTTTGCAATTGTCTAGGTAAACCCTAGTTTACCAATTAAGCTCAAATGGGGTCGTAACAGATACCTTGTTTTAATCAAACCCTAATCACATGATAGTGATGAGTTGACTTGTGTTAATGAATGAGGACTTAACCCAACCTAATCTAGAGTGGTGTAATCACTATCTACTAGTTAGAGGAGAGAGAAAGTACCAATAATAATGGAAACTCAAGTAAAATACCTTCAATATACATGAATGTGCAAGTTTAGGTATGATCCACTTATGTGAGATCATGGAAACCCTAATTATGATAATTGATGAATCTTAATCTTATCTGAGGTCTTTAATGATGATGTTTCTCATACATGAGGATGTTATGAGACCATTTCACCATGAGGTGAATAGTAAACCCTAATTCTAGGGTGATGACATGTAATGTGAATAGTAAACCCTAATTCTAGGGTGATGACATGTAATGTGAATAGTAAACCCTAATTAATGAAAACCAGGGAAACCTAGCTCTTGTATGAGTAGGGAGATACAACTTCTTTAAATGAGTTATTTACTGTTATCAGTTGATTTAACCATGCAGGTTCCTTTATGAGGATGATCATATACAGGTATGGATAATGATACTATATTCATTGAAAGCATGTTGTTAGCTTTATGAATAGTGATATATCCTGATGCCTTGTTAATAGCATCTTATGAGATTGATAGGCTGTGAGAGCCATGAACACCATCAAGGTCATGCTTTAAGAGATGACTTGTGATGAAAATATTGAGAAATGATAATTGATGAGAGTTAGGCTTGTTACATTTAGTATTCTTCCTTCATAGTTGCTATGCTAATGATTAATGTTTGAAAACATGTATGATGATAAAAGAATACTGAAATGTACCTAACTAATCAAGTATAATCATACCATGTAGAGCCCTGATCATAGATCCATCATCGTCAGGAGTTAAATGATGGTGAAACAGGTTTTCCTGGAGCACATACTTTTGAATATGTGGGGTAATATGGATGTGAATTTCCTTACATCCTAGTGTAGGAATTGATGTAGATGTATCTTAATCTATCAATCTTTCACTATGTATTATGCCAGGGTGATGTAACACTAATCTCCCGAGGAAATCTTTTATACCGCATCGATGAGAGATAAATAAGAAATCTTTCGGTAGCGAAGAGAGTACAGAATGCCACTGTGACTCTAACAACGAAGTACCAGAATACCCTGGTAAGCTATAGTAGCAGAGACACTAGATGTCCTGCATGTTAATCCTCATACTGACTGAGGAAGATGAGGTCATAAGAATCTGGCTCTCTTGATGACCTATGTATGATACCGATGCGACTTAATAGTGATCGGTTGGAGTATGAGCGGTATACCTCATCTCCGTAGGGCATGATAATGTTTGTAAAACATAATCAACCGCGTAGTATATCTGCTTAGGTTGAACTACGAGATACAATGATTGATGGTTACACTGTTTAGTATACATGTTCTTCATATTTCTTAAATATTATTGATCTACTTGATAACAATCTGTTGTTGATTTCCTTAAAGCTTTACTGCTTATGTTGAACTGTGATTGCTATAATAAAGCTTCTGGCGGAGAGTTATAACTCTCGTTGGGACAATTATTTAAAATTGTCTCACCCCGTAGATTTCAACTTTTTAGGTGGTCGTCGAGGGCGAAGGAATCAATCTTCAGGTGACCAATATCAACAGTAGCAACATCAGGAGCAGCAGTAAATCTCATGTGGAGATTCAGACTGCTGAGTTGTATAGTTAGATAGTCAGTCCTATGTGTTCTTTGTACTCTCAGGTCCTTGGAGTCTTTTGGTCTGAGATTTTGGTTTTGAGTTCTTGAGATTTTGTATCATGTTGTATATAATTACTCAAGAAGTAATTATCTGAGATGTAAACAGTTTATCTCCTTTTATGAAAGAAGTTTTTATAGATTCAAGATCTTATCTCGAAAAGTTTTAATTTCCCGTGATTTTTGTCTTCTGCTGTTAATCGAATCGCTTCCGCTAAGTTTATATCGTGGTTTTGGAGATCAGAGCCCACATAGAGGTTGTATTCCTTTTGGTGCATCATGTAACCCATGAGGGCTTCATTGGATACATGGAATGAGGCACGACTAGGTCGGGTAGGATGAGGAGGTGGAGGAGCTCGGGTAGAGGTAGAGGCAGGTGTAGATGAGGCAGAGGGTGAAGCACCGGGTGTGGTGGAGGAAAAGATAGGCACATATTTCTGAATGGTAGTTTCACTGATACACACTCCCTTCCTGGTAAGTTTGTAGTGGAAGTCAAAGAAGAGTGATTTTTCAGTGGAGAATTGAAATATACCACATATCAAGGCAAGATAAGGTGGATGGGTGCCACGGGTGTTCTTTCCAGAGTTAAAGCAAGTCATATGATGAAGGGTATATCTAGACCACTTGACTCCGACATTCTCTAGAATGCAGTACATTATGACCACAGTGTTCTTTGCAATATCCATTTGATTTTTCTTTGGGTGGATGTTGCAGTTGACCACTAGGGCTAATATACGCTTCTCAAATCTAAGGACGAGGAGGGTAGGGTGCTCTTCTTCTTATAGAGAACGTCAGGTTTCTCTAGATAGCGATGGATATCAGGGAGAGTGATCTCATTCTACTTGTAGAAACCTTCCAGGTCCAAAACGTCAAAATACTCACCATAATCCTTGCGCCATGTGTCATTCTCATCAACTTCAGAAGAAAAAACATTCAGGATATCCTTAGACCAACAATCATGGAAGTAAGGATCACTTGAGTATTTGGAGGGGGTACAAGGGTGTCGTAATTCCAATGCAAATTTGCGTAGAATTTGTGAACTACTTTTGTACTTGTCATAGAATTATGAAAGCAATCATGCTCGACACCCAGGGCAGATAGGTGATGAACGGATAACAACCTCGCCACTTGATCGATGACAGATTGACACCTAGGGCTAGGATCAAACAAGGCTCTAAAAGGAAAATGACTCCTAGGAAGAAGGTCCTTATACCTATTTATAGTCTCTATTGAGACAAAGAGGGTCTCATCAAATGGAATCAAGCGAGAGGACGAAGAAGAGGATGGTGCATTACTAGGGCCGGGTCTCTTTCTTCTATGAGAAGCCATGGAGGTAAAAAGAAGGAGAAGAAGAGAGCAAACACGTAAAACAAACTACCAAAACCATTCACACACCAAGGCTGAGCAAAGGGGAAGGTCTAGGACGGTCTATCTAGGTCGGATTAGTGCTAGGTTAGGGAAAGTAAGGTCTGGGGTTGAGAGCTTAGGGCTAGAAGAAAGGGAATCAGTCAGCTATTCTCTAGTTGAGAGGGAAAACAGTCGGCCGAATCCAACTTAAGTTGGCTTCATCCCGTTGATCGGTCAAATTTTGAGAGTCATAACTCGACCGATTGGTCCATACAGAACAGCTCTCGGCCATGGATTGGTCGAGTTTGTCCTGGGGGAAACTCGACCGATGGTCAACCTGACCTAAAATCATCAAACTTAATTTCTAGCCATTTGAATGCTAATTAAATTTATTTTTCAAGTCCATTATGTATATTTAGCATACTTAGGCTCATATCACTCATCATTGGGTACTATTTTGTGTTAAAATAAGCATTTGCGAAAAATACCCAAAAATAAGAGAAAAACAAGACAATATGAACATGGAAAACCAATTTTAGGCATATTAGCATCAAAGATGATCAAGATAAATGCAAAATATGATAGATGACTACTAGCTAGAAGGCATATCAGATACATCCAAAGCAGTTATAAGCAATTTTGATCTAATAAAGTTAATTTGCTCTCTAGCTAGAGGTTTAGTGAAAATGTCCGCCAATTGATTTTCCATGTCCACATGCATGATATAAATATCCTTCTTGGCAATGTGATCACAAAGAAAGTGATGGTGAACCTCTATATGTTTATCTCTACTATGCCATATAGGATTGTAAGACAAGTTAATTGCACTAGTATTATCACAATAGATAGGAGAAACATCAAAATGAATGTTAAAGTCTTGGAGCATTTGCTTCATCCATAGGACCTGGGCACAACAACTCCCGACTACAATGTACTCAGCCTCGGTGGTTGAGAATTCCATGGTGCTCAGTTTCTTGGAGAACCAAGACACCAAGCATGGTCCTAGGAGGAAAAAAGTGCCACTTGTGTACTTTTTATCAATCAAGCAGCCTGCATAATCAGCATCACTATCGGCAGTAAGAGTAAAGTCCCTTGACTTGGGATACCATATTCCAAAATTTTGAATTTTGGCTAGGTACCTTAGAATACTCTTAATAGGTATAAGATGAGATTTCTTAGGATTTGATTGAAATCTAGCACACAAGCCAACACTAAACATTATGTCAGGTCTAGAGGCAGTTAAATAAAGTAAACTTCTAATCATATCTCTATAGAGTTTCTCATCTACCTTTTCACCTTCTTCATATTTATCAAGTTTTGCAGTGTTTGACATGGGTGTTGGGTTTTATGGGAGGCAGAGAAGGCAGCAGAAATAAAAAATTTCTCCTCCCCAAACCCAGAACAAGGAAACGCGTCAACGTCTATACAATAGGAAAGGATGGTTTGTGGAATCATACCTTGTCCCGAGGCTTGCTCGGCGACAATACCTCGCGGCTTGCGTGGTCTTCACCTCCGATCTTGGACGATGTCTGTGCAGCTCCTGGTCACACTAGGACTGACGACTCTTGGTCTCACCGGGACTGTCGGGATTGACAACTGTCCTCCGAGCGACAGAAATCTCCCGCCTCTGAAGTAGTCCACACGGACCACCTGGAACTCCAATCTCCTTATCTCACAAGGAATTGGAAGGAGTCACACCCTCCTGTCAGTGTACTAGTCACTGACACACTCTCATACCACCAGTCGCTTTCTGCAGTTGTCTTTCCCTTGTCGTGCCTCCCTTATCGGGTAGCACTTGCTCGGGCTCTCTCGGTTACCAAAACCAGAGAGAACGACAACTTTACAGAGCAACTGGTTGCACTGAGTTGTACTTTGAGAAGCCCCAAATACCCCTATATATAGGAGGGTCATGGGACATGGTTCTCTATCCCGGGCAATGTGGGACTAAAGCAGGAGTAGAAGGGTTTGAGATTTTCCACAAAAACAACCAACTACGTAACCTGAACCGATCGTTTCATTTCTGAAATGGTCAGTTGGGGACCTGAGCCGGTCGGTTGACACCTCAACCGATCGGTTGGGACCCATGAAATGGTCAGTTCACTTCTGAACCGGTCGGTTCGTGGTCCTGATCAGTTCCCGATTGACTTTTCTTCTTTTGTTTTGAATTGGTACCAAATACCAATCCTTGTTCCAATCAAATTGGGCAAGTGAAAAGAAAAGAAATTTCTCACCAACCTGACTTTCCCAACTTGCTCGGTTGGACCAGTTGAACCGATTGTTTTAACACTTGAACCGATCGTTTCACCCTGTCCATGAGCCAATCGACTCACCATCTGAGTCGATCGGTTCACCAAGCTCAGCCGATCGGTTCATCACATGAGCCGATCGGTTGGGAGTGCAGATTGTGCAGAAACAGTCAATTGTAGTTTCAATCAATCCGATACTCTAATCAATCAGTCCAACACCTTGAACATTATAATACTGAGCTATCAATTGATTGAGTGTTTAATTGAACTACTAAACTCCTTTAGTAATCAATCTAAACATTGTTTGTGGACAAAACTCCTCTTCTAGGTTAAATCCTATGTGTGTGACCCTACAGGTCCGTTTCACGTTGGCAGTGAAAGTCCATAACACTTATGACTTCACAAGCAAAGAGCGGTGCCTAGTCACACATCAGTGCTACCCAAGTGAAATAGAAAGTTGGAGAACAACTTTCAATCCTACAATCCGTGAATGGTGTTACAGTGAATGTATAATTCCTTTGTCACTGATATCCTAAATGAACTCGAGGCATGGAACAGTCATCTTGTCAACATTCATTCACTTTCTTGATCTCAGAGTAGATTGGAAGAGATATGTATGACATCAATATCACATACTAATTCACACATGCGTGCATGCCTTTCTCAATCCTACTCATCTAGTGGCCATGGATATCAAACTCCCTCAGGAGGGACAAATCCCATATCTATCACTCACCCCTCAAAAGCCCCATGTGTCAAAGCCACCCAATCATCACCTTTATAACAACCCATGTTTCAGGACTGCGTTTGATGATGTCAAAGTGTGCCCAACGACATGTGTTGAGTGTAGTGATTTTAGGTCAAAGAATCACACTCACCACCATCACTGTGAGTACTGACTGTGACTACCATGTCATGGTTCCATGTGTTAAACTCATGGTGGGTCTGTCCGGTACACTTGTTCTCTAACAAGTACCTATGTGTTTGGTTTGATATCTCTATATCATGACTAATGAGATTCTATCATCAACCAACACCACAATCTAGTCTTGTGTGTCATTGCTGTCTATCTACCTTCCACAATGACATTTGAATAGGGACATAATGAGAATGTACAAACTCTTAGCATCCGTATGATCTCATCGTTCAGGTCCTTAACCTGAAAGCATACGTCATTGAGTACTGTCATTCTCTAGACATTCAATCTGTTCTATCACTATCTCATATGACTGAACCAGAAAGAATTGGAAGCTTGCCTTTGATGTTTATCAAATCAATCTTAATGTATCCCACCAATCATCCCATGATTGGCTCGTAGGGCATACATACCAACAGACTCCCACTTGCACTATGAGCCAATCACCCTTGAATCATATTCATAGTGATCTTCAGACATGTCCCACATGTTACTGTGCTATAGTGCAAACATAGTGAGTTATGGCAACACCTTGCCAAAGTCAATTTTTAACTGCATGTCTCTCATCTCTTCGCTGTACGTCACATGTATGAGATGGAGTTGACGTAATATGCGATCTAGTATTCCTTTGCTAACCTTTAGCCACATTGCATGATCAAGAATTCCATACTTGTCATCAATGACCGGAATATCTATAAGTTCATCTCATGAACTTCCAGATCCATATAGTATCCACTGTTGTTCTCTAACACATAGATACTCGACATTTCCTTTTAAATGGTTTTATTGGAACACTTCCAATTATCAACAAACTTTCACTTTTATATATCCTATATATATTTTGCGATTAATTTTCTATCCTTTCGGAAGTTCGCATCAATGTAACTCTTTACATTGAACTCTTCCTTATCTCCATAGAACTAGTACTTATCAAGTTCTCATGGTATTCCAGTAACCCTTACTGGAAGTAGACAGACATCCACTCATCATGTCTCACATACGAGTTATCAGGATGAGCACATCATATTGCCATGTCCTACGTACAAGATGATGAATGCATTTTGTTCTTGCCATGTCGATACATGCAAGATAATGGGATAATTACATACATGATAGATCCATATCTATTCTTAGTGTTTCCATTCTTCATAAGAATTGGACACTTGGCCTTGGGATACTAACTCCATGTAACATGGACAAGTTTTCTCCCACTGAATCTGTGCATACTGAACCCTTCAGTACAGATTGCCAATGTATGCTTTCTCTTTTCAGGTCAAGAGGTTTTCGAGAACTATCTCTATAGATCTCTATTCCTATCACATAGGAAACATCTCTATCTTCCTTAAAGATAATTTCCACTTTTAGATTTCCATTCTAGAACATTTCCATTTCACATCAACATGTGGAATGTGAACACGCTCCCACTAAATCACAGATCCCTTCTTTATCTTTGACATATTAGTCAAACCCTTTGACTATATCATCAAAGTAAAGATCCAATTTTGAGTTGCTTGTACCCAATCAATCACATTGATTAGTCCATTGTAACTTATAGACTTCATTTGCATTAGTGGATACATAAACTTTATAGGTTGTGTCACGTACACATCCTTGTTTTATTCCTCATAGGAATGCGGTTTTAGTATCCATATGCCAAATGTCTTAGTCATTAAGTTGCAATCAACAAGCATCATCCTTCTCAAAATGTTATCCATGCATCTTAACACTTAAGATTCATTTGCACTTATGGATTTCATCCAATGGGTGCTACCATCAAGGTCATACCTTATGGTTCACATGGATATCATTTAGGATGTAATGGTCATAAACCATAACTCAAAATTCAGTTCCTCATATTCATCTAGATAGTTGACTCATCATATGAACAACTCATCACATAGATAAACGAGGTGTATCCGTCAAGGATATAAGAACTTACAACTCCTTGTGATTCTTAATGTCCTTTATTAGTGTGGGGTATTCTTTTGTTAAGAAGAATTCAGTTATTAGTGTGGGGTATTCTTTTATTAAGAAGAATTCAGTTATTTGATAATCATTCTCTAACTCCTTAGAGTATGATTCCTTCTTGATTTAGACATCACCATGCCTTAATCATGAGTTCACTATGATACACTATCATAATCACTCATAAGGATCTCAAACATTTGGTCCAAGTATTTCATTCATTGATCTCATCAAGAATTAACACTTTACAAAATTTACACTTCATCTATAATAATCTTGAACACTTAAGATATTCATATTGGTATTTCTCTAAACACCATTTGAAGTATTAGCATTTGTTCCAATAGGTATGTAAATACATCACATGTATCATACCTAATAGGATACTCATTCTCCCACTACCTTTAGTGAAGATTGATTAATCATGTCCAAGATATTCATGTCTCTTACTGGTTCTCTAACCAAAAGAGTCTAGATTTATCCATCACATGGAAACTAGAAATGAATTTCTCATGATTGATGCTAATTTGATTGTTTGAGTTATCTATAACTTTTAGGTATCATTTTATCTTATGCATATCAAATACCACAAGATAAACAAGGCATTGCCATAAAGATCATATCTTTAGAAATTGAAACATCTCTTTATTGATTGCCATCATTGTCATACAATATGCAAAAATAAAGTGTTTCTATATATTGACAAATATGAAATAGCAGTTCATAATTGTATTACATGCCTTTTAGGCTGAAAATAAACTAAAGTACTCCTATCTATGGCGGAAACACTTGCCCCATTTATTGAGTGCTTTACACTTTACATCTTGGTATCATATACCTCAAAAGTGTTACAAGTTTATTTCATGACACCTTTAAGTGGAGACATCAGCCACCTCCTTCTTCTTTTGTTCTTCCAGATAGAGAGGACAATTCCTTTTCCAATGTCCTGGCTTTTGAAAATGGTGGCAATTGCCTTTCTTGGTCACGCCTCCCTTGGCCTTGAGAGCTGAAGACGACTTGGGCTCCTGGCTAGCATCAGAACCTTTCTTAGCTTTGCCCTTGCCCTTTCGCTTGGACTTGCCTTTCTTTCTTGTGATCACCATCACAGACTTAGGCTTGTCCTTCTTCATCTGTGTCTCGGCTGTCCTCAACATGCCCAACAACTCTGACAGTGGCCTATCAAAGTTGTTCATGTTGTAGTTCATCACAAACTGACTGTAGGATTCTGGAAATGATTGCAGTATCACGTCAGTAGCCAACTCTTGGTTCAGTGGAAATCCCAGTCTTTTTAGGTTCTCCACATACCCAATCATCTTGAGTATGTGAGGACCAACTGGATCTCCTTCTGTCATGACGCACTTGAACAGTGCCCTTGAGACATCGTATCTCTCTTGCCGTGCTTGATTTTCATACATGTTCCTGAGATGCTGGATCATCTCAATGACACCCATGTTCTCATGTTGTCTCTGCAACTCATGGTTCATAGAGCACAACATCAAGCACTTTGCATCAATGGCATCATCAAAATGCTTCTTGTAAGCATCCCTTTCTGCCTTTGGTGCATTAGGAGCAGGTTCCTCTGGAATGGAGTATCCAAGACATAGAGCTTTCGCTCTTGAGTGAGAACAATTCTCAATGTCCTATACCAGTCGTGGAAGTTTGTCCCATTCAGCTTGCCCTTTTCAAGGATGGATCGCAAAGAAAAGTGATTGTTGTTTGTTGTCATTTGTACTACAAAAGGAAATATGCAATTTTAGTCCAAAAACTCATTTTTGACTTATTTGATTGATTTGAAAAATTGACGATATAATTAGGCATTTAATTAATTATCGCTCCCACTATTTTAGTTCAAATTGATAGCCCTCACCATCAATTTAGAAGATTGCAGCGTACAATCTTCTAGTGGGTAAGATCCTAAAATCCTCTAAGTCATGGACCAGCTTGGGCTGTCACCCACAACTAAGATCTCTCAGGTAGGAAACTCTTGCCAATTGCATCATATGCAACTCTTGATAAGATGTCATATGCAACTCCTTGCCATGAGCATCTCCATGCCTCAAGGTGCTAGATCCTATCTAGGTCACCTTGTTAAGTCCGACCCAAAGCCAACACGATGAATATGCACCCAGCTTGGGCATACCCACACATTCATCCTTCACGCTTCCACGAGATAGACGGTGCACCACGCTTGGGCGTGCCCACACTTGGTCGATCAAGCTTTTCACGTGTGTCACATTTAGAAGGCATTTAAAACATTAATATTTAATGAGGGATTTGGTTTTATATACATATACATATCCAATCACCACAATATATAGTATGTATCATATACATGATATATCCAAAAAAAAATATGTGAAATGATAAAAGCAATGATTATGGCCATCCTAATGTGATTCCTTGAGCCAAGAGGAATCACGGTCATCTAGGTCTACATCACATGCAACTTGTATAAGATGAACTCTGTGCTTTGCCTTTCTGGGTTTGATCAACTCATCACATGACTGATCGGCTCGCCATCAGGCCGTCGGCTGGGTGCCACCAGCTGATCGGTTGGCTCCTCCAACCGATCGGTTCACCTGGTCGTCGTGTATCTCATCATAGCCGCCACCCGCTCGTCTCGCTCCTCGAACCGGTCATCAACCGATCGACTCACTCCTTGAACTGATCGTCTCGAACGTCAACCGATCGGTTCACTCCTTGAACCGATCGTCTCACCAGTCGTCAGGATGTCTGCCGTTCTTTGACATAACAGGAAATAAAATTCTATCCTATTTTACATTTTAAAAAGAGAAACCTCGAGTTACATTCGAGGGGAGCAAAGGTAGGAAAGAAATCTCGAATTATTTCGAGTTACATCAGGAATAGGAGAAAGGGAATCAGTGCACAGACCGAGATGCAAGCAACCACATACAACCATACACAGATAGAGTTTATTGGCCATAACCACGCTATACATCCACCACAAAACTCGTTTAAGGGCGATGTGTATCGAGTGCATTCATATTACATATCATATATGTATATTGGGATTTGTGGATTTAGGATTGGACATGCATAAAGCCAATTTTATTCGCATCGTATGCAATAAATAAAGGTGACAAACCAAAATCGATCATATCGATAATCCTAAAGTATAGAGTAGTTGACGTGGCTCTGATACCACTGTTGGGTTTTATGGGAGGCAGAGAAGGCAGCGGAAATAAAAATTTTCTCCTCCCCAAACCCAGAACAAGGAAACGCGTCAACGCCTATACAATAGGAAAGGATGGTTTGTGGAATCATACCTTTTCCCAAGGCTTGCTCGGCGACAATACCTCGCAGCTTGCGCGGTCTTCACCTCTGGTCTTGGACGGTGTCTGTGCAGCTCCTGGTCGCACCGGGACTGACGACTCCTGGTCTCACCGGGACTGTCGGGATTGACAGCTGTCCTCCGAGCGGCAGAAATCTCCCGCCTCTGAAGTAGTCCACATAGACCACCTGGAACTCCAATCTCCTTGTCTCACAAGGAATTGGAAGGAGTCGCACCCTCCTATCAGCGTACTAGTCACTGACACACTCTCCTGCCACCATTCGCTTTCTACAGTTGTCTTTCCCTTATTGTGCCTCCCTTATCGGGTAGTACTTGCTCGGGCTCTCTTGGTTACCAAAACTAGAGAGAACGACAACTTTATAGAGCAACTGGTTGCACTGAGTTGTACTTTGAGAAGCCCCCAATACCCCTATATATAGGAGGGTCATGGGACATGGTTCTCTATCCCGGGCAATGTGGGACTAAAGTAGGAGTAGAAGGGTTCAAGATTTTCCACAAAAACAACCAACTGCGTAACCTGAAGCGGTCGTTTCATTTCTGAAACGGTCAGTTGGGGACCTAAGTCGGTCGGTTGACACCTCAACCGATCGGTTGGGACCCATGAAACGGTCGGTTCACTTCTGAACCGGTCGGTTCACTTCTGAACCGGTCGGTTCGTGGTCCTGATCAGTTCCCGATTGACTTTTCTTCTTTTGTTTCGAATTGGTACCAAATACCAATCCTTGTTCCAATCAAATTGGGCAAGTGAAATGAAAAGAAATTTCTCACCAACCTGACTTTCCAAACTTTCTCGGTTGGACCAGTTGAACCGATCGTTTCAACACTTGAACCGATCGTTTCACCCTGTCCATGAGCCGATCGACTCACCATATGAGCCGATCGGTTCACCAAGCTCATCCGATCGGTTCATCACATGAGCCGGTCGGTTGGGAGTGCAGATTGTGCAGAAACAGTCAATTGCAGTTTTAATCAATCCGATACTCTAATCAATCAGTCCAACACCTTGAACATTATGATACTGAGCTATCAATTAATTGAGTGTGTAATTGAACTACTAAACTCCTTTAGTAATCAATCTAAACATTGTTTGTGGACAAAACTCCTCTTCCAGGTTAAATCCTATGTGTGTGACCCTGCAGGTCCATTTCACATTGGCAGTGAAAGTCCATAACACTTATGACTTCACAAGCAAAGAGCAGTACCTAGTCACACATCAGTGCCACCCAAGTGAAATAGAAAGTTGGAGAACAACTTTCAATCCTACAATCTGTGAATGGTGTTACAATGAATGTATAATTCCTTTGTCACTGATATCCTGAATGAACTCGAGGCATGGAACAGTCATCCTGTCAACGTTCATTCACTTTCTTAATCTCAGAGTAGATTGGAAGAAATATGTATGACATCAATATCACATACTAATTCACACATGCGTGCACGCCTTTCTCAATCCTACTCATCAAGTGGCCATGGATATCAAACTCCCTCAGGAGGGACAAATCCCATATCTATCACTCACCCCTCAAAAACCCCATGTGTCAAAGCCACCCAATCATCACCTTTATAACAACCCATGATTCAGGACTGCGTTTGATGATGTCGAAGTGTGCCCAACGACATGTGTTGAGTGTAGTGATTTCAGGTCAAAGAATCACACTCACCACCATCACTGTGAGTACTGACTGTGACTACCATGTCATGGTTCCATGTGTCAAATTCACGGTGGGTCTGTCCGGTACACTTGTTCTCTAACAAGTACCTATGTATTTGGTTTGATATCTCTATATCATGACTAATGAGATTCTGTCATCAACCAACACCACAATCTAGTCTTATGTGTCATTGCTGTCTATCTACCTTCCACAATGACATCCGACTAGGGACATAATGAGAATGTACAAACTCTTAGCATCCGTATGATCTCATCGTTCAGGTCCTTAACCTGAAAGCATACATCATTGAGTATTGTCATTCTCTAGACATTCAATCTGTTCTATCACTATCTCATATGAATGAACCAGAAAGAATTGGAAGCTTGCCTTTGATGTTTATCAAATCAATCTTAATGTATCCCACCAATCATCCCATGATTGGCTCTCAGGGCATACATACCAACAATGGGTGTGTCCATCGTCTTGGTATTCTCCATCCCAATGCGCTTAAGTAGTTCACTTGTGTACTTGTCTTAGTTGATGAAGTTCCCATCTTTTGTTTGCTTGATTGAAAGCTGAGGAAGAATGTGACCTCACCCATCATACTCATCTCAAATTCACTCTGCATAAGATCATCAAATTCTTTGCAAAGATCAAGGTTAGTTCCGCCAAAAATGATATCATCAACATATATATAAATGATAAGAAAATGGTTAGAAGTGTGCTTTAGAAACAAGGTGGAATCCACTTTGCCCATGATATAACCATGATCTAACAAAAATTTCATTAATTTCTCATACCAAGCCCTCGATGCTTGTTTGAGTCCATAGAGAGCTTTTTGCAACAAATAAACATGGTTAGGTATATTATCATGTTCAAAGCCTGGAGGTTGTACAACATACACTTCCTCCTCAATTGTACCATTCAAAAACACACTTTTAACATCCATTTGATACAAAAGAAAGTTTTTATGACTAGCAAAAGCAAGCAACATACGAATGGACTCAAGTCTAGCTATAGGTGCATAAGTTTCATCAAAGTCAATACCTTCTTGTTGATTGTAGCCTTGAGCCACTAACCTTGCTTTGTTTCTTACCACTTTGCCACTTTCATCTAGCTTGTTGCAGTAGACCCATTTGGTGCCAATCATCTTTCTATCAATTGGTCTTGGCACAAGGGTCCAAACTTTGTTCTTCTCAAATTGTTCCAGCTCCTCTTGCATAGCTAGGATCCACTTCATCCCCAAGAGCTTCCTTGACATCTTTAGGCTCAAGTTGTGAGATGAAGGCATTGTTGGCTTATTCTTTGTTGAATGCAGCCCACATCTTCACTCTCTCAAATGGATCACTTAAGATCAGCTCCTTAGGATGATTCTTTGCAAACCGGGGAGTTGGATCCTTCTTTTCATCATCTTTTTCTTCTTCTTGAGCAACCACCTCTTTTCTCTTTTGGGTGATGTTGGTTCTTTAAGAATAGGAATTACTTCATCTACAACATCATCATTTAAAACAATATCTTTAGAAATAGAGGGGTTAGTCTCAATAAACTTTACATTAATAGATTCTTTTACTTTAACAAGAACAACATTTTAAACTCTATATGCCTTACTAGTAGTGCTATAGCCAAGAAAGAAAGCCTTATACAATTTTAGATCAAACTTGTCAAGAGAATCTTTCATATTCAAAACAAAACAAGGACATCTAAAAATATGGAAATACTTGATAGAAGGCTTCCTACCACGCCATAGTTCATAAGGGGGTTTCTTAAGCGATGGATGAGTGAAAACACGGTTTTGTACATAACAAGAGGTATTGACAACTTCATCCCAAAACTTCTTAGGAGTATCAAATTCAAGAAGCATGGTCCTAGCCATCTACTGTAGAGACCTATTCTTCCTCTCTACAACCCATTTTTTTGAGGTGTACGAGGTGAAGAAAAGTTGTGTGCATAACCCAATTCTTGACAAAAAATGTTCAAAAAGCACATATTCAAATTCTCCCCCATGGTCACTACGGATCGAGACAATCCGGTAAAAAGCTTCATTCTCAACTCATTTATAAAAACTTGAGAAAACATCAAGTGTATCACTCTTTGAAACGAGAAAGAAGGTCCAAGTATATCTAGAGAAATCATCGACAATAACAAGGCAATACTTGGAGCCATGAAGAGATTGTGTTCTCATTGGTCCAAATAGATCAATATAAAGAAGCTCAAGAGCTCTCTTAGTGCTAAGTACTCCTTTGGATTTGAAGGAGGACTTGGTTTTCTTTCCTTGTGTACAAGGTTGGCATTCCTCATCCTTTTCAAAATCTAATTTAGGAAGTCCCTTGACTAAGTCCTTTTTGCTCAACTTCTTTAATTGATGCATATTTACATGATCAAGCCGGCGGTGCCAAAGATAAACATAATTCAAATTGGCTACAAGGAATATACTAACCACATGCTTAATATAGTTAAGAACAATAACATAAAGATTACCACTTCTAGTTCCCTTATATATAACTTGGTAGGTGAGGGAATCTAGAATCAAACATTCAAATGAAGTAAATAGAATAAGGTAACCATTATCACAAAGTTGACTAACACTATTAAATTGTGATGTAGACCATCCACAAAAAGAATATTTTTGATGCATAAGGATTCACCTGCATCACCCTCACCTTTGAATTTTCTTTTCTTGTTATCCCCAAAGGTGACATATCCTCCTTTCTTCTTAGTGAAATTGTTGAAATGGCTTACATCACCCATCATGTGCTTTGTGCAGCCACTATCAACAATCCATCTATATTTTCCCTGCAAGAAAGGAGAATGTCGGTTCCCAACTCAAACTTTGGGATCTGGAGTTAGCTTGGGGACCCATTTATCTTTGGGTTGGTCCCCTTAGGCTTGTAAGGACAATAAGTCGAATAATGGTCATCACATTTGCAATAAGAACAAGCCATATGATTCTTAGTGTCGGAAGATTCTCCTACAAAGAAAGAGATCTCCTTACTCTTTTTCTTACCTTTGGCCTTACTCTTGCCCTTTGAGGCTCCCCCTTCAAATCCCAAACCACTAGTACCCCTAGTTTGGGTAGAATGATCAAGGATTTCATTTAGGGAGTTCTTCCCTTTGAGGAATTTCTATAGGGATGCTCTTAATCTATGGCTATCATCATTCAAAGAAACAATAGTAGAAGATAAACTAGATATGTAATCCCTAGAATGCACAAGATCAGCCTTAAGACATAAAGATTTAGTAAGATATGAATCATTTTCAAGAGAGATGGCAGCTACATTAACACTAGGCAACAAAGGTCTAGAAGATAGATCATTTACTTGACTAAACAAACTAGAATTTTCATATTTTAGCATTTGAATATCTTTGAGATAAACATCTCTCTCTTCTCTACGAGCATTAGTAAGCAACTTAAATTCAACATTTTCAATTTTAAGCAATTCAAGTTCTTTTAGGCAATTTTGGTTCTATTCCTTAAGATTTTCAATGTTCTTAAGGTGGATCCCATTCTCAACTTCAACCCCATTGTATTGGAGCTCAAGATCAAGGTATTTCACTTGCAATTTATCAATACTCTCAAGATTGGTTTTCTCATTAATTCTAAAATTTCAAGCTTAGCATAAAGATCATAAATGATTTTTCCTAATTGTTTTCTTTTAGATTTACATTTAGGCTGCGATTGGTTTGTCGTAATTGGTTTGGAAAACTTATGAACTGGAGTTCCTTGAGCAAATTTGTATGACTGGTTGATGACGCCTCTTTACAAAGGAGTGCCCAAGGCAGCCAACCCATTGATGATGACATTCAACCTTGAATACATCTCCACAATGCCTTCTTTATTTCCCATCCTTAAGTTCTCTAGGAGGCTGCCCAACATGTAGATCTTTGCCTCCTTGACTTGCTTTGTGCCTTCATATGTGATGCACAACTTGTCCCAAATCTCATAGGCGGTGTCCCATGATGAGATCTAGTTGAACTCTGTGGGAGTGAGGGTTGCGTAGAGGATGCTAATGGCTTTTTCATTGAGTTGAGCCTCCTTGAGAGCATCTTCACTCCATGTTACAACAACCCCGGTTGGCTCTTTGTAAGGTGTAACCATCACCTTTCACATATCAAAGTTCATCCCTTGAATGTAGAACTGCATCCTTCTCTTCCAATAGAGGAAGTTGGTGCGGTCAAAGACCGTAGGACACATGAAGAATCCTCCCTCTAGGTTGAGTGAACCAAGTAGGTTGTCTCCCATCTTCTCATCTTGTGGGAGATTGTTGGAGAAGATCCTTAGCTCTGATACCACTTGTTGGATCTAAGGGCTCTAGAGGGAGGGGTGAATAGAGCTACAAAAATTCTCACAAAATAGATTAGACCTTCAAATTATATCCATTAGGAGAAATAGCTTAATGGAAATTTGAAGTCCTATATAACATGCATAGTAAGGATGAGAGAGATTTATAGCAAGCACTTGACAAAGGGATGTAGAGTGGTTCCACACTTCAAATTAGAAGTGAGTCATTCCACTACCTAAAGAGGTCAACCTATAGGACTTTGCAAGTGCTTTTCTCTATTATATCACCATAGAGATTTACAATAATAGACCACCAAAGGACTTACCCATCCAACCATAGGGAAATCTTCACCTTAACAAGGAACTTACCCACTTAGCTTGAATCTTCAGTCTTCACCTAGGTCTTATCCATTCAAGCTCAAGTCTTCCACCTTGAAGGACTTCTCTTCTCCTCTTAGATCTTCCGCCTTTGACTTCTCCTTCACTTGGAGAAGATCACCACCTCTTCATCAACCTTGAAGAGGACGAGCTACAGCTCCTTCTTCACTAGATGGAGCTTGCTTCAACTTTTCTTCACGAGAGAAGGGGATATGGAAGTAGTGGAAGATTGAGAGATTTACATGCACAAAGGTGGAGCTCTCTTACAATAATCCTAACTCACTCACAAATCATGAAATGATGTGTAAACTAGAGAGAGAAAGGGGCTCAAGGGGTGGTAGCACACTCAACTATAGCAAGGATCTTGTGTGTAGTGAATGAGCAACCTTAGAATGAACTCCAAGTGGTCCTATTTATAGCTAGGGGTGCTCCCTTGAGTTGGGGAACACTTAGGGCCGAAATATACCCATTTTTTCTCAAGGCAACAAATATATTTTCATCCAAACAAGTCACCAACTGTTAGAATTACTTTTTCTACAAATTCTATACAGTACATTCGGTCGAGATTCAGTAAAGGTAACTCGACCGATGGGCTAAAAGACAAACACAATTTTCAAATCATTAGTTGAGTTTGTCCTGGGAAACTTGACCAACCAATTAAAATCATATTTGGTCAGTAAGCCATTCGGTCGAGTTCTGTGAATGCACAAATCGACCGATGTACTCTCCAGAAAATTGATCCATGGATCAGTCAAGATTGAAACTTGACCGATCAACAACCTATGATCAATTTTCTAATTTGATTAAAAAGTGATTAAAACTTGGTACTAAGTGCCCCACATATTTTTCTCATCTTAGTTACAAGTCATATCATCAATACAAGTGATTACAAAATTCTTCTAAGGTCGTTTGAATGGATTTCCTTATTAGCACACTTGCATTGCTTTTGACTTGAACTTTAACAAGCTAGGGCTTGTGTAATTTGATTCTTTTCATGTACCTAACACATGAGATCAATCTTGAATACACATGTGAATGGAATGGTTAAGTCATTATCAAAATATGGACAATGTATAACCTCTAGGTCAGCAAGTTTCTCACACAACAGACATGGAAAACCATGAGGTGAGTCCCCAAGTCCCAGTTAGAAAATATAATAGCTAAAACATTCATTACCTGAGAGTAAAGTTATGAATAGCCTATATAAGTAAGTTAGCATTCACATTATTAAATAAGTAGTATAATGAAAAACATACTTTCACCTTAGTTATACATGTATTAGTATGAATACTTGAGTAAAATATGAAACACATAATCTATTATAACAAGAAAAATAAAATGGCATGAGCACATCCATGTTTCTTGCTAAATAAATCTAACTAGAAATTCTACACGTGTGAGTTACACCTTTTATCATTCCTTGGGTAGTTCTAGTCATAATACTCAAACCATTATCTAACTAATGCAAAGTCATGGGCAGTTTGAGTCATACCACTCAAACTGCTAGCTAGATGTTGTAAAGCCATTCTAGCAATATGTATAGGATCTAAGGATATCTAGATTCAATAGGATCTTCCCACTCAACCTTAGGCCGAAGCAAGGTAACAAAAGGTACAATACTCACATGGGAGGTATACCATGAAAACTGCTCAAAAGTGGATCCATATATCACCGTCTTGGGTACACATGTCACGACACCAACTACTGAGACATGACCACAACCAATCTCTATGTATATTATGTACTAGATATCATCATACTATCGATCAATGTAGTTTCCCAAAGGGTATTCCAACCTCAATCGTCCCCATATATTCATAATGACATGGCACCATGCATCTTTTGTAACACATAGATTGACTTAAATCTAACATGTTTCACTATTACCCCCGATGGCTTGGGGAAATTGGTATACAGACTCATGGCTCTACAAGATTAAGATTGTACTTAATTAATTATAACAACTACTCTTTCATGGTTACATCAATCAAGTTACATACAATCTATGCCAGATTGATTACAAAATTACTCAGGGCCTTTCAACTTCAGAAGATATAAAATGTATTATTACAAAAATTTGACTTCTAAAATAGGATGTCCCAAGTCATCTCTCAAGAACAACAAGACCTTTCATTTTGACATAGGCATTAGGAATCCCTAAAAGAAACAAACAACATTGAAAGGTCCAATCCCCTCATTGGTATCATACCAAGTCGCCAGTGTACGATTCATCTCCTTTTGAGTAATAACAAGACAACACTTTAGGATATAAGGAAGGATACATCATACCTACACAACAGTTCTACTTTCACATAATTTCAACATAAATACAATTAGTAAATTGTCTTAAAACATTTAGAGGAACTCTCAATAGAATGGGATAACATATAGTTTACATCTCAAGCCTTAGGGTGTCATCAACTATAGAAGTACCACCTATAGGTTCATTTTTCATCATAGACGGATTCTATGTATGTACATGCTAAACTTACATGGTTAATATTTAGAAAAAGGCATGTGTGAAATATAAATGGAACATGTGATTTCATACATATTTTATATTAGTTTAGGATAATACAAGATTCCACCTTTTTTGGCATTTAAAAGATATTACCACAAAATAATAATTTGCAAGTATAAGGTAGGTACAAAATGCATCATATGTTATATCACTTGCCTTACAAACAATAGAGATGAGTCCACTAAAAGGAGACATTGGGAAAACCTCAAGCTTCATTCTTCAAGCTCCAAGGTGATCCTACCTCAAGCAAACTGTAATCATTCTAAAGATCTGAGATTTACCCTCAAATAGCTTGTCACAACACTAGATCCACTACCTATATCAACTAGAGCAAGGAATAAAGGGAAAACAATGAATGAAACTATTGTGGTTGAAACCCTAAAAGTGGAACCATCAAAACATGATTCAATGTGGAAGAAAATGATGGATCACCACAATCATGGTAGAGAGGAACCTTACTTACAGAAATCAAGGTTTAAAAGACATAATGACGGGAATCAGTCCTCACAAAAGTAGAGGAAGGGAGAAAACAATGAGGTTAGAAGAGGTTGATGAAAGTAGATCTTAATTGATTGATGTCAATAGATGACGTCTACTGTAGGCCTGTCTCTCTGAGACAACTTACACAACTAAATTTAGGGAGGAGGTGTAAGGGGATATTTATACCCCTAGAGGTGATTGAAAGGTTGGTTAAAGCTATAGGATCATCAGTTTACAACTCGTGGCTTCATCAGTCTGTATCTCCATTAGAGGATGTTTCCAATCTCCTATTGATATAAGGTTATAGAAGTTCCATCATTTGAGAGAATGCTAGGTTCTCACATGTCCTTGAACACCTCATATCTATCAATTGATATTATTGATCCAAGCACTCTCTAGTCTCATTAGCAAGATTCTTTATCAGTCAATGTCACCTGTCACCTACATCTCATTGGTTCTTCAACTGATGAAACATAAATGCATAAAAAGCAAGCCAACCCATTGGTTCCCGACCAATGAAGGCTCAATGGTCCACCACCCAAATCCTACTGATTCCCAACCAATCAAGAGTTAGTGTCCAAGTGATGCCACAATACATTGATGGGCAACCTAACTATATGTCATCGGTTGATGACGAGCAATTCCATCAGTTTATATCCCACAAACTCATTGATCAATGCAAATCTATAAGGTAAATAAGGTGGGTTACCTTCATTAGTCTTCAAAGGATGAAAAGGCAGGGTGCCTCCATCAGTCATAAATTGATGAAAAGCTATCTTAGTTCACTAAACCAAGTCCAACTAGAGGGGAAGTAGGGAGAAAACAAGCATGCTTATGTGCAAATTGCAAGAAGAACCTCTAAGAATGGAGATTTTTCACATAGGACCTTAGTAGCAAGACATCAACAACTAATTACATATACACGGAGCATGTAATTGAAGCACCCAAATCACATAGTTAATATATCAAATCATGCTAAGGAGTTAATATAGGCTAATGGTCTTGCAACTATAGACCCTAACATGAGTTCTACCCACAAAATCCTATAAAAACAAGGCCGAAGACTTCCTATGCATCTCTTCCTTAAGATTTCAAATGCCCCCATCTACACCACAATGATTCCATAAAAACTTCACTAACACTATGTAATTCTTTTTATAACTTCTACACAAGTTTGTCCATGATCAACACCGCACCCTCAAAATAAGATAGATTATCATCAAGCTAAGCTTAATTTGGCTGGATAGTCTGCTCTATTTTTGGATGACACTTTCTTAACATATATACGTGAAATACTTCATGTAACATGTGCAACTCAGGTGGTAGATCCAACTTATATGCTACTTACCCAACATGAATCGTGATAGGGTAAAGCCTCATAAGCCTAGGTGTCATCTTACCCCTCTTACCAAACGTCAAAAATCCTTTCAATGGTGAAACCTTAAAGTACACCTTGTTTACCACATGAAATTCTAATAGTCTACATTATTTATCAACATAAGATGTATGTTTATCAATAGTACCTTCAACTATTATTGAATCACCTAGATCTTTTTTGTATTCTATTGACCTAAATCATGACCTAGCGATTGATACTCGCATGCTTCATACCAACAAAGAGGCTTCATACCAAGAAAGAGGTGATCTACAATGTCTCTGGTACCCTCATATGGTGCCATGTCTAAACTCATATGGCATGTTTTTGTCATAGGTGAACTCGATCAAACTGAAGCGAATGTCCTAACTTCCAATAAGTTGAAGTACATGAGTTTTTAATAGATCTTCTAGAGTCTGTATAGTTCTTTCTAATTGACCATCTATCTATGGACGAAACATTATATAGAAACTTAACTATGTTCCCAAAATTGTATGCAGACTGTCCTAAAACCTACTTGGAAACTATTGTCCTCTATCACATACAACTGTTGTAGCATTACACATACACCATGCAGGCACACTGCCTCGTTAATGTATATAGGTGCTAGCTTTTAGCGGTATATGTGGTCTTAACTGGAAAAAAGTGTGCTAACTTTGTCAATCGATCAATTACCACCCATATGAAATCATGAACCTTATCTATTAATGGAATATCGACCAAAAAATCCATGGTGATATGATCCCACTTCCACCCTGGAATTGAAAAGGGTTGTAACGTCCCTACAAGCTTGTAATGTTCTACTTTGACTTGTTGATAGACATGACACTTGGATACACATTCTATCAGGCCTTGCTTTAATACTGAACACCATTATAGATCTTTGAATGATATATATGTAATATACACATATATATGTACATATATATATGTATATATATGTATATATAATACTAATAGGATGAACCAAATACATTAAAGTGTGTGCCTCCTCAAACACCATCTTCCTCAACTTATCAACATTAGCAACTACCTTCTTATTATGCTAACACACTATTCCATTCTCTAATACATGAAACCCATCACACTTTCCACTCTCTATCAACATGTTTTGCATCTCTGGCATGTTGTATCAATGTTGATTTGGCTTGTAAGGCAACAACCAACCAAGCATGGAGACGTCCATATGTACATTTAGCTGTCTTACTGCCAATAACTTATCCTGGTTTTCACAAACCAGAGAATATAATTGTGATGAATTTGGCAAATATGACAATGATGACCTTCTACTAAGAAAATCTTATACCACACTCTCTTTCCATGTGTGGTACTCTATTGTACAGGTAGTGATCTTTTATCAACTCGAACCAACTCCTCTGTCTCATATCCAATTTGTAGTTTGAAAAAAGATATTGAATATTCTTGTGATATGTGAAGATCTGACTCTTCTCTCCTTAAATATAATGCATCCAGATCTTTTAAACCAAGACTCTTAATGCTAGATACAGATCATGTGTTGGGTATATCTCATCATGATTATTAAGATGATGAGAGATAAAGGAAGTTAAATGCTTTTCCTGCATCAACACACACCCAAGCCCTCTCTCAACATGTCATGAATATGATGTATCCTTTCTCATGCTCTTGCAATGATAAAAGTGGAACCAATATCAAATTTCCATTCAAATGTTTAAAAATAATTTGACATTCTTTCATCTACATAAATGATATGTCTTTCTTTATTGGTCTGGTCAATGGAAAGGCTATAACACTAAAGTCTTTGATAAACTGCCTATAATACTTAGTGAAACTAAGGAAGCTGTGTACCTCAATTGGAATATTAGGATGTTCCCACATAATTATTGAATCAACCTCTTTAGAATCTACAAATATCCCACTAGTTGATATGATATGACTAAGAAAAGAAACTTCAGTCAGTCACAACTCACACTTGACAAACTTTGTATATAACTAATGTTGTCTTAGCAAGTCTAACATCAGACAAAGATGATGCTCATGTTATTTCTTATCCTTGGAGTAGATTAAGACGTCATACATGAAGACTACAACAAATTGATCCATGTATTATCTGTGCACATTTTTCATTTGGTCCATAAAAGCTACTAGTGTGTTGGTTATCTCGGATGA
The DNA here is from genome assembly GCA_963693085.1 of Alisma plantago-aquatica. Lineage (NCBI taxonomy): Eukaryota > Viridiplantae > Streptophyta > Magnoliopsida > Alismatales > Alismataceae > Alisma > Alisma plantago-aquatica. The sequence continues at coordinate 182,096,516 of OY856411.1, forward strand.
CATAACCTCAACTGATAATGACCATGCCAAGTTTTGAAGGATATATCAGATATGTCTTCATTCCAAATCATCAACTATTAATATCCTGATCTTGGATCCATATTTGAAAATATTGTATCACCCTTTAACTGATCAAACAAATCATCAATCCTCATCAACGAATACTTGTTCTTCATTGTAACCTTATTCAACTGTCAGTAATCAATGCATAACCTCATGGAACCACCCTTCTTCTTGACAAATAAAACTTGAGCACCCCATGAGTGTGTGGTCAACTGAATGAATCCCTTCTTTAGAAACTTTTAAAGTTGTTTATTCAACTACACTACTACAGAAATGGCTTATAACACCACTTTTAAAGGTGTCAGTTGTAATAATACACTGACACCTAAACAATACAACGTCAGTTTATAAAATAAATTGACATCAATCTATGAAGGGCGACCAGACACGGGTATTGATTTTATTCAATGTCGGTTCCTTAATAACAAACCGACGCCTAAAAGTAACCGCCAAATCTAAAATTTCCAGCGAAAAAAATTACCTTCAAAAATTAACATACATCGTCGATTTTTAAAAAAGAAATCGACGACTAAAGGTTTTCTGCGAGACAAATATTTGACTAATTTTTATCGTCGATTGTGTTACAATAACTGACGCCATTGTGTTTTCGCGCGCATAACCACGAAAATTTTCACCTCCCTTTAGTGTCGGTTTTATAAGGAAACCGACGACTATGGTCTTAATTCGAGAACATTTATTTTTGTCAGCATATAAATATAGACGTCGATTTTTATGTTTGGAACCGACACCTATAATTGAACAATAGTGTCGATTTTTTGTTGGTAAATGACACTTATAGTTTTTATTGTCGGTTGTTGTTAATAACTGACGCCTATTGTTAACTTAACAACACACCCGCATGAGCCAGACTCTTCCCCTTCTGTTTTATTCATTTCCACCATTGAGGGTTTGCTAGTCCGACGATTCCTCTGCTCCATCGCTGCTCTGCCTCCACCTCCGCCTCTGCCGCCATTTGCTAGTGCTTTGGTCGCTGACACTGCCGCCACTTGCCGCCGCTAGTCGCCGCACCTCTACCACCGCACCTCTGCTTTTGCCTCCGCCGCGTCTGCTTCTGCCAGCCGCCGCTGCTCTCCAGGCCGGCCGCGGCTCCTAGGGCTCTACTCCCTGCTCTCCAGGTCGCTGCTCCACTCCGACCACAGCTCCTGCATGCCCAACGCCACCACAAAGGTACCCTGCTCCTGCTCTTCTTCCTCCTCTTTTTCCTCCGCCCTCAAGCAGGTACCCTGCTGCTCGAATAATGTAGGAAATGCGTAGATAGTGAATAAAAAATGCTCTGATTCACATTAATATTACCAATAATGTAGGAAATGAATGCTAGCTCCAATTATAGACATGTTGTATATGGTTTTGATCATAGGGTTTTAAAGTTGATAATCATGTACATGCGGAAAAAGGGTTATTAAACCAATAGTTATAACATAATATGATCTTAATCTGATCTGGATGTTAATAATAACGTAGTATGTTAAATATGATGATTAGGGCTATATATAATGTCTAGTAAAGATTCCTAGACTTTTTGTCATTAGGGTAATTTTTATACATGTTTGAGTAAATTAGGGTTCTAATCTACCCTTTTGTCCTATATTTGATGTTAATTGTGCATATATGTTGAGTTTCATCTTACTCTTACCTAAGAAATTTTTTTCTTAATCTCTTATACATCACTATATTTAAGGTTAGTCTGTCTACTAGAGTGTGGGGATTAACCATGTTGCCTGTAGTTTATAACATTGCATTGTGAATTATTGCATGTTTGAAACTATTTATTTCTTGATTTATTATTTAATAATGCTCTATAGATTAGGATTAACCATGTTGCCTATAGTTTATACACATGTATTATATATAAGAATGACAACACATGTCCAAGATTTACTCATTAGGAGTAAATCTTGGATAGTCCTTGGTTTGGGACTGTTCTTGAACACCTAATCTCACTTAGGATGTAATGTGTATTGGGTTTTCAAGAAAATTTCGGCAGCATTCCCCGTTTGTTCTCTAAGTACATATGTACTTAGAGAACAGCGGGGAAATGCTGTCGAAATTTTCTTGAAAACCAAATACACATTATACACTTACTAGTGAGATTAGGTGTTCAAGAATGGGATAGGTGGTACACATTTATTATATATAAGAATGATAACATATGTATTTATTGGCCTAGAAACCCATCCAAGATTTACTCATTAGGAGTAAATCTTGGATAGTCCCCGGTTTGGGACTGTTCTTGAACACCTAATCTCACTTAGGATGTAAGTGTATAATGTGTATTGGGTTTTCAAGAAAATTTCAGCAGCATTTCCCCGTTTGTTCTCTAAGTACATATGTACATAGAGAACAACGGGGAAATGCTGCCGAAATTTTCTTGAAAACCCAATACACATTATACAATTACTAGTGATATTAGGTGTTCAAGAATGGGATAGGTGGTACACATTTATTATATATAAGAATGACAACACATGTATTTGTTGGCCTAAAGTTTTAACCATGCATAAACTCTAATCTGTTAACCCTAGACCCTAATCTTGTTGTAATATATAGCTTGTTTTCTCTTTGATCATAGAATGGATAGATCATGGATGTCCATTCGCAATCGCTGCACCCCAGAGTTTATATCTGGTCTTGACCAGTTTATTAGATTTGCCGAGGAACATAGGAAACAACCTGGAGATAGGTTCTACTGTCCATGTAGGCATTGCGGTAACAGCTTGAAAGTCAGTACTGGTGACGAAATCAAAAGTCATGTCATGTGCAACAGGATTGTACAAGGCTATACAGAATGGCACTGGCATGGAGAGATTTCAAACCCGAAAGCAGTGGATGTCGATAGCAGTGTTTGTGTGGAAGAAGAAATTGCCTTCGATGACGTAGATGTGAACGAATCAGTTCCAGTAGACATCGTTGATGCAATGCTGGATAGTTGTGGGGTAGAGCACACCAAAACTGATCCACCTCCCATGTTTAGAAACATTGTGCATGATGCTGAGATACTGTTATACACGGGTTGTAAGTTTACGAAGCTTAACGCTGTGTTGAGATTGTATAAACTGAAAGCTAACAATCGATGGAGCGACAAAAGCTTCACGTCATTGTTGTCTTTGTTGAAAGAAATTCTTCCTGAAGGAAATGAGCTGCCGATCTCAACATACCGGTTAAAGAAATTGTTGTGCCCAATGGGATGGAGGCCAAGAAGATACACGCATGCAAGAATGATTGTGTATTATTTCAAAAGGACTATGTCGATTTTAAAGATTGTCCAAAATGGTGCGTCAAGGTATAAATTGACGACTTCGGGGGAGTCCAAAACTGGTTCTCCCACCAAGGTGATGTGGTATCTACCTATAATACCACGGTTTCAATGCTTGTTTGCCAATCCTATAGATGCGAAGAATTTGAGGTGGCATGCAGATGTTAAGAAAAATAATGATGGGGTCCTACGACATGCGTCTGATTCACCACAATGGAAGAAGATTGATTTATTGTACCCTGAATTCGGTGAAGAGGACATGAATCTAAAACTTGGGCTTTTTATAGATGGAATGAATCCGTATGGGACATTGAGTAGCCAACATATCACTTGTCCAGTTATGCTTGTTATATACAATCTTCCTCCCTGGTTGTGTATGAAAAATAAGTATGTTATGCTGTCATATTTGATATCGGGCCCTAAACAACCTGGAAATGATATTGACGTTTATCTTGAACCTATGATTGATGACTTGAAGAAGCTCTGGGGTGAAGGTGTGATGACCTATGATGCTTCACGAAGAGAGACATTTTGTTTGCACGCTATGTTGTTTTGCAATGTGAATGACTTTCCAGCCTATGGGAATTTGTCTGGATATAGTGTCAAAGGATCTAAAGCGTGTCCTATATGTGAAGAGAACACTGATTCAATACAAATAAAACACGACGGCAAGACTGTATATCTTGGTAATCGAAGGTTTCTTCCAAAATTTCATCCGTATTGTTGGTTGCGCAAAGCATTCAATGGACGGAATGAGGAACGTAGTGCACCTAAACCTATATCAGGGGAGGATGTTTATGAAAGAGTGAAAGACATCGCCAATGAATTTGGTAAGAGATCACAATGTACGATGGCCACAAGGAGTGACAAGTCTTTATTTAAGAAGAAGTCGATATTTTGGGATCTTCCTTATTGGAGTTCTTTGACAGTCAGGCATTGTATCGATGTCATGCACGTTGAGAAAAATGTATGTGATAGTGTCATCGGTACTCTGTTGAATATACCAGGTAAGACTAAAGATGGGATAAAATCCAGAATGGACCTACATGAAATGGGAATAAGGACAGAATTAACAGAAGTAGTTAGTAGTGATCGGAGAACATACTTACCTCCCGCTTGTTACACGTTGTCTAGAATGGAGAAGAAAGCATTTTGTGAATGCTTGGTAAATGTTAAGGTGCCACAGGGTTACTCATCCAACATCCGTACATTGGTATCAATGAAAGATCTGAAGTTGATAGGTCTTAAATCTCATGATTGTCACACTCTAATGCAACAAATATTGCATGTGGCAATTAGATCTATATTGTCGAAGCATGTAAGGTTTGCAATCACCAGACTTTGTTTCTTTTTCAACAGTCTGTGTAGCAAAGTTATTGACCCTGATACTCTCGATAATTTGCAAAGAGAAGTGGTTATTACCCTATGTCAGCTTGAGATGTATTTTCCTCCGTCATTCTTTGATATCATGGTACATCTTGTTGTCCACTTGACTAGGGAAGTGAAAATGTTGGGACCAGTTTTCTTGCATTGGATGTATCCATTTGAACGATACATGAGAATTTTTAAAGGTGATGTTCGAAACCGTTATCGGCCTAAAGGGAGTATTATTGAGGGTTATGTGGCGATAGAGGTTATGGATTTTTGCAATGACTTTCTGAGTGGTAATTACGTTCCCGTGAATGACAAGAATATTGAGGAGCATTTTGGAAAAGGAGTTTTGGGATCACAGGTGAAATTAATCAGCCGTGAGCAGTTGGAGCAAGGTTACTTGTATATTTTACACAACATCGACGAAGTGAGTGTTTATATCGAGGAAAATACCAATTTCATCAAGAGACAATATCCTCGATCCAATTCAATGTGGCTTGCTAGAGAGCATAACAATACATTTATTAAGTGGTTTGAAGATAAAGTCTTACATCAACTATCTCAAACACCAGATAATCTTACTGAAACCATTAAATGCCTCACCTTTAAACCAAAATTGAATGTTATGTCTTATGAAGGGTTTGACATAAATGGTTTCTCATATTACACAAAGCGTCAAGATGATAAGAGTGTCATCCAAAACAGCGGGGTCACCCTTCAAGCGTCTTCATTATTTTTTGCAAGTGCAAAGGATAAAAGTCCACGTGAAGCTAAAATGTCATATTACAGTGTCATTGAAGACATATGGGAGTTTGACTATGTAGATTTCAGAATTCCGCTCTTTAAATGTAATTGGGTTGACAACAACAAAGGAGTTATAGTGGATGAATTGGGTTTCACGTCAGTGAACTTTGAAAAGATTGGTGAGAAGGGTGAACCATTCATATTGGCATCACATGCAAAACAAGTATTTTATATCGATGATCCTGCAAATGATAAATGGTCGGTTGTTCTTCATGGTAAAAGATAGTTCATTTAAGATCCTATAGATGAAGAAGAGTACTATGATAAGTATGATCCTCAGGGCACAAGGGATGAACTGACAGTTGCTCTGGGTAACCCAGAGCATCCTGGACGTGTAAGGGGTGCATGCGCTGGTGTGGGCATCAAAGCATTCTTTGGGCCACCCCAGTACAAACATGTCCCAAAAGCGGGACTTTTACAAGCTGAGGTAACTTATTCTTATTTTAGAACGTTATTGAGAAAGGGAATTCAATAATAAAAAACTAGCATTTCTTTTATCCATGTATAGGTAGATTCCTTAATTGATAGGAGAGTCGAGGAAGTACTTGATAAAAGACTCCATGAAGCAATGAACAAGTGGTAGGCATCTCAGACTGCCACTCAGACAGTACATGTGGCAGGCCTCTCTTCTCCTACTGCTCATACTGTAGAGGTTGGGAGTAATCCTATAGACCCACAACCTAGCACGTTCTCTGTAAGTATTTTTATGGCATATATAATAGATAGTCTGTTCAAGATGATATGTTTGTGTATATATGCATATAACATTCTTTACGTAAATTTGTAGGGGTTGAAGCCATGCCGACTAAAAAGTGAAGGATATATCATTGCAGAGGCATCGTCTTACCCACCCCTTAAAGGGTGCATGTTTCATGGGAGTCCAGTACCAGATGGAATGGTACGTGTGAGCCCGATACATATACTCCCTGGCTGGACGAATCTTGCACTGCCTCATGCACACCCAGATGCTGAAACACTTGGTGAGGCAGTAGGCGGAGTGATACTGTGGCCCGAAGCGGATGTCCTCTATACTGATATTGTATGATAAATTTTCATTACTTTAATTAATGTGTATATATATGAGTCAATTGATATGAAATTATATATACATGTCAAAAAGATGAGACCCACTACATCTCGGCCTCCACCTCCTCGACTACCAAGTTGGCTTCCAGGGGACCTACACGCCTCGATAGGTCCTAATTGTAGGAGTGTGGCAGTATGGATCGAAGAACATAATCCAAATTGCCCTATAAATGTTACTATTCCGGAGACTGTTGTAGGTAAATCATACGATAACAATCTATTTATACAAGTTTAGCATACATATTAATGCATACGTAATAGAAGTTCTGGATACGTATTAATACAGGTCAAACATTAGGAAACAACATATTTATACAAGATATTTTGGAGTTGTTTAGTTATGAATGGCTGAACACATCTATGATAGAGATGTGGATATGGTGAGATTCATGCATACGACAATCTGGTTTATACATCCATATACCTTGTTTTATATACGGCAATCTGGTTTCTTATATATTAATGCATATGTAATACATGTTTTGCAGCCACTTACACAAGACATGTACAAAATTTGGGTTTTCCCATGTGGGATTTTTGGTTCCATCTTTGATTAGTCTTGTAGATACATACCCGTATTCAGTTACTTCATACTGCTGTGATGCTTTTGAATATTTTGGTAAAAATAATAAGACGGTGATAATAGCTCCATTCAATGTCGAGTAAGTTTACTTTGCTTGTAATTTGGACTTAAGAAAATTACATTTTTATTGCGAATATTGAGTTATTAATTTTCTACTTTCTTACCTGTAGTGCTAAGAATTGGGAGTTATTAGTTATTATCCCCAAGACATTCACCGTCTATTATCTAGATCCTGCGGGGAGTGAGTTGGATGTATTATATGGACATGTAATTAAAAGGCCATTATTCTCATGAGAAATATTTTATGTTTTTATATCTGTTAACATATGTTACTGCATTACTATTTAATTATGCAATTTAATGTGTTACATTAACATATATAGGGCTTTACAAGAGTACAAAAAAGCTGGAGGAAAGGTCCCCAGGAAAAAAAAATCTAACACTCATTTGGGAGAATGTGAAAGTAATTTCCTGACTCCAATGTATATATTATTTATGTGAACTGTGCTTATTTGTATTTTTGAATATTTTGTATGTTTCAGTTTATAGTGTGCTACACAAGACAACGGTTGGGCATGTGCCTACTATGTGATGCGATTTATGGACCTAATCATCAAACATGCCGTATTGGAAATCGATAACATACAACATGTATTATACATAGTCTCGTTAGATAATATGAAATATATGAATCTTATTATATATTATTATAATTATGTATATACGTCATTCTCTTTGTAGGTCTTTAAAACTAAGGACTTCAACACAGGTGCAAAGCGTTTCGATGTACATGCTCCCTATACGAGAGATGAATTAGATGCTGTAAGAGAAGATTGGGCAAAAGCCCTGCAAAGAGTGGGAATTTTTAAATATGATTTTGCTGACAATGATGACAATGATGAATAAAGAATAACTTTGTTCTCATAATTAATTTTGTGTGAATGTGAATGAATTTTTATGAATTGTCATATGTGTGTGAAAATCGTCAATACATGAATGTTTCTACATGTGTCTGAATGTGAAAAGAGATGAAATAAATGGAACTGCAGGTTGCTACAGGTTTCTACATGCGTGTGATGAAAAAATAATATGAATTAAATGTTCTTATACATGAGTGTGAATCACATATATATAATATTGTCCATCATGTTAATTTTGCAGGTTTGTGGCCTGTTGTTGGATGATATCAATGGATGTCGTAAAACCTGCAGTTCATAACTGAACTACAGGTTTCCCATCCTGCGACCAGCCACAGCAGGTCTGCAGACTGACAAAAAAAGCATTAAAAAGGCATTGGTTATTTGTATAAAACCGACGACAAATGGTTATAGTGTCGGTTTCTCTATTAGTAACCGACGTCGATTTCCTAATGAGGCCAGACACCATGGCCGTGCTGGCCAACACGGCCGTGGTAGCGGGTGAGATGGCGTCGGTTATCACTAATAAACTGACACTGATAGTGCCCCAGATGGCGCCCTCTTTTTGTGGCGTGAAGGTATATGGCGTCGATTTCCCTACTAGTAACCGACGTCGATTTCCTAATGAGGCCATACACCACGGCCGTGCTGGACAGCACAATCGTGGTAGCGGGCTAGACACCACAACCGTGCTGGCCAGCACGGCCATGACAGCGGGTGAGATGGCGTCGGTTATCAGTAATAAACCGACGCCGATAGTGCCCCAGATGACACCCTTTCTGTGGCACGAAGTATATGGTGTTGGTTTCAAAGCTAATAACTGACGCTGATACCCCCCTGCTGGCGCATTTTTGGTGGCACACGAAGGGCTGTGGTGTCGGTTTGAGAACCGACACATAACGGTTGGGCTTTTAGCGGCGCCCACATAGGTGTCGCTTAAAATTGACACTAAAGGCCTTAAATAACCGACACTAAAGGCCAGTTATGTACTAGTCTCATTCATCTTTGTAGGTGCCATCCTTTATGGTGCTTGAGCTATGAATTATGTGTCAGTGAGTTAAATGATCTCATAGTCAATCTCAGAAAGGGGTGGAACACCCTAAAACTCATAAGGGAATACATCTTCAAACTCACCCACTAATGGTACATCATGGATATTAGGATTCATCACCTTAGTATTTGCTACTTGTGCAAGGAAAGTTTCATAACCATGTCTCATAAACTCCTTAGATATAGTTGTAAACATCAACAATGTAGAAAGAACCTTCTTATCTCCTTCAGAACTCCAAGAAACATTCCCTTCCCTAAACTTTACAACTTTGGGTGCACAATCCAACATCACCTTATACCTCTCTATGGTATCCATCCCAAGGATCATGTTGAATCTATGCATATCAAGTGTCAAAAGGTCCACTTGAATCTTGCGTGTAGAGAAATAAGAAAACAAGATGGACATACCTCCCACATAAATGCGGAAACAACCAAAGAGTTTCAGGCAAAAAATGTTCATGTGGGATACTAATAGGCAAGTTATATCATATAATTACTTATCTAGTGTTAAACAAGTGCGTCACACCATCTCAACCAATATATATATATATATATATAATGTGTGTGTGTGTGTTTGTATGTAGATGTCAATAGCTAAGAATATATATTTTCACCTAGTTTGTTATGAACCATAGGATGATAACTCAATTCGTGTAACTCATGGCATAGAATTTGGTCGTTGGCTAAGATTTTCCTCATCAACCTTGGTTTCATAATGCAAATCTTGACAATCCTACATGCGAGGCTTGGCCAGATCTCTAATCCCATCGCTCTTGTAATATTGTGCACCTTGTTGGCTCAATCCGTTACTGGGACAAATTATAGTCTAGCTACAGGCAGGACATCCTCATGTGCCCTGACTGTTTACAATGGAAGCACTTCTTCTGTGGGGACAATGTCCTTGTCACCAACATAGACCCAAACTATATGCTATAGATAGAGTAAGTCCTCAAACTCAACTTATACTCGGTGATTACTACAATGTTAGTTGTACCCCCATTTCAGATGTAGCATTTCTCTGCTATGATTTCCAATATTACAACTTTGGTGGTCCAAAAAACCTCTATTTCTTAGAAACCCCAAAAAATTATCTAAATGACTATGCATGTTGGCATTGTAGTCATGAATGACAAAAATTTCCCTTTTTATCTTCCTTACAAACTCCACAAAGGTGGAAAACTTCTTGCACAATCCCAAGGTTTCTGCCATCTTGGCCAACTCTGGACTCATCCCCTTCTTAAACCACCTAATATTTTTCTTCTCTGTTGGCTCCATACGCATCCTCAAATACTATGAAGAATGTTCCTCATGCTCATTTACTATTATCGTCCTCAAAATCAACTACTCAAACTTTGTGATCTTCTCATCCAAGTAGGACTAAGGGAAGCATCAACTCTCAAACTCCCTCCTGAACTTGCCCAATTGATCACCTCACCAGGCTATTTCTCCCCCTCAATGACCCAACACCGGCCAACATTACCCTTCAGTAGGTAAATCACATGCTTCACCTTGTACTCATATGGTATGTCCAACAACCTAAAAGCCTGCCCTAGCTCCATCAGCCATAAATTTGCATCAGTCACGTCTATTATGTCTGAGTACTCCATGGACCCCACACACTTCAAATTTTGAAACTTCTTTCTCGAGCCTCTAGACTCAATGTTTGAAGGTACTACTTTAGTAGTATGATTAATTTGCCATATTATCAGCAAATTGAGATGACATGAACATCATCTATCCACACATAGTCTAAAACCTAGGTGGACAAACATTGTTGAGTCCAAGGGTGCTTCCTTGGGCTATTTCAGCCCCAACTTAGGTGCTCTTTCATCAGGTACACACTAAATCACACCACCTCCTTGCATGATAAAACTACTCTCCACATGCTCTTTATGATATCCAAACATATTTGCATAACCATAACCAATGAGTAGATATCATGGACTTCTAAGAACTGACAGAACAACCTAATCCTATGTCCCTATAGATTCAACAAACGTAGGCTTTTGATACCAAAAACTTAAGGTGTCCCACCGCCACAAGGTCAATATTAGTCAAAGCAAGCCCAGTTTAACACCAGTCTTATTAACACATACCACATTATAGCAACATGGGTCCAAAAAAATTAAACATTGTCAGAAAGAGATATCAACAAATCTTTAATCTATATATTAACTTCCCACATTCATATTTACAAATTCACAAAATGGTTATCTATTCCATGTTCATCACAAAAGATACTAATTACATTACATGAATATGTAACTTACAATTTGTATATCTACTGCTAGAAAACAAGGCACATGTGTAAAAAATCTCAAGCCAAATATATAAATATTTAACAAAACTCCCTAGCCTGAGCCTGAGTGTGCATGGACAATACTAGACTACCATCCCTACAAAACTTCAACCCAGGAGGTGTCCTCACAAATATCACATATATCTAAGATCCCATCTCATAGACACAACTTACCTCCGAACTAAGACCAACCTCAACTTGACTTATGATGACCCATCACCACAAGAGTGAGATTACCCAAAACCAACCCAATTAAAACGATGATCATTATTATCCATAAAAATAACATAAAGATGATGGGTATACAATTTTGTCCAATATAAGAGATAGTATTGATATACATATGTAATCTTTACCAAAGTTCACCATATCATATTACATGTTTCATGATATACAAATCCATATTACAAAACATGTCAATAGTAACATATTCATCATTTCCACAATATGAATCTATTTTAGACTTACATAAGGGACATTTCTATAGAACATGTACCTAAAACCTTACAACTCATATAACTAAATCTCTAGAGGTTGTACAGGCATGTCAAAATCTCAAGTGAAGAAACACATATAACAAAACTTGCCTGCCTGAACCTAAGTGTATAGGGGCAATGCTCGACCAATACCCTTACATACTTTGTTCCTAAAGGAAGTCACACAAACATCACCTACCTCAAGGACCCATTTACATGAACTATAATGCCTGGGCCCACTGCCTAAGGCTCAAGTAGAGTTTCAAGAATGATGACTGGCCCCACAAACCACCACTAGCTTTAACTGTGCACTTTTTCCTCACTCACATGCAAGCCGAGGTCAACTTCTTGACTGGTCACCCATTCTAGTAGTACTCCAAGCTAAGAACACTTAACTATGGAGCTCCTTTAGTGATGGGCTCCCAGAAAAGGAGGTGCACCTTGGTGATATGGGTTGTCCAATCATTCCTTTTAAGATCATTATATCCAAGGCCTCAAAGCTTGGGACGTTACAATCTCCCATATTTAGACTCTTGATGTCCTTGTCAAGCCTCAACTATATGGCCTCATAATATTCCCCATTTCAGTGCAAACCCAGAATGGCCCATGGACACCCAGCTCCCAATCATGGAATACCAGTGCAAGGGTGGCTACTTCAACCATGGACAACCCTTTCCAACATATCTGGACTGCATGGCTCAAGACTGGCATGCCACATGCCCATGCGGGTCCCACCTACTGGAGAGGAATTGGCTCTGATACCATTTATAATGACTGGGCCTACTGCCCAAGGTCAAGTAGAGTTTTAGGAATGACGGCTGGCCCCACAGGCCACCACTAGCCTTAATTGTGCGCTTTTTCCTCACTCACACTCAAGCCGAGATCAACTTCCTGACTGGTCACTCATCTTAGTACTACTCCAAGCTAAGCACACTTAACTATGGAGTTCTTTAGTGATGATTTCACTGGTCACCCATCCTAGTACTACTCCAACTAAGCATGCTTAACTATGGAGTTCTTTAGTGATGGTCTCCCAGAAAAGGAGGTGCACCTTGGTAATATGGCTAGTCCAATCATTCCTTTTAAGATCATTATATCCAAGGCCTCAAATCATGGGACATTACAATCTCCCCCACTTAGACTCTTGATGTCATCATCAAGGCTCAACTATATGGCCTCATAATATTCCCCATTTCAGTGCAGACCCAGAATGGCCCATGGACACCCAACTCCCAATCACAGAATACCAGTGCAAGGGTGGCTACATCAACCATGGACAACCCTTTCTAACATGCCTGGACCACATGGCTCAAGACTGGCATGCCACATGCCCATGCGGGCCCCACCTACTAGAGGGGAATTGGCTATGATACCATTTGTAATGCTTGGGCCCACTGCCCAAGGCTCTAGTAGAGTTTTAGGAATTGGCCCCGTAGACCACCACTAGCCTTAACTGTGCACTTTTTCCTCACTCATGCGCAAGCCGGGGTCAACTTCCCCATTGGTCACCCATCCTAGTAATACTCCAAGCACTCTTAACTATGGAGTTCTTTAGTGATGGTCTCCCAGAAAAGGAGGTGCATCTTGGTTATATGGGTAGTCCAATCATTCCTTTTAAGATCATTATATCCAAGGCCTCAAATCCTAGGATGTACACAAACATCACCTACCTTCTTATTTAGGGTCATCTCCCTCCTTGTTGATCTTCTCCACAACTACCTGGAAAGCTCTACCACTCATCTAAAATATGGGGAGAAACATGAGGTGAGACCCCAAGTCTCATCTACATGATATAAGATCGAAGACATCTATTACTTATCAAACTATAAACATTTACCATAAACAATAAAATTTAGATATAAGGGCTATCAGTGTACTAAGACACACACACTTACCTAACAATATATGCATCCTTATCAATACCATAAGAGTTGTTAGCTATACATATATGCATTCAAGTACACATTAATATATATCACATTAAGAGCACATGTATGTGCTAAGCATATATGCTACTCGGATGAATTACATTTCATAATGCCCTGGGTAGATTGAGGCATACTACTCAATTAGATCACTAGATGCTACTAAGCCATTCTTGTAATCCGTATGATATTAGGATTCCCTATATCTCTTCACCTAGAGAGAAAACTAGTTGTCCACCATAAATATTTCTCAATAGAGGATCTATCAACCTCATGCCTACCCTGGGTACACATGTCACAACTCCAACTTAGGGTAATGACTCATCATAACATAACTCAAATCTCCATATCGTAAAGTATACGATTCTATATAGGACCATAATCAAGTTCCCACCATTTACTCATTGATATATGACTCTGAGCATTTTCTCAGAAATTTAGGTTGCTACAAGATTAACTTGTTTCATTACTACCCCTAATGACCCGGGGATAGATCTATGGACTCTGGGCTCTACAACTTAGGTTACACTTTAGATTCATTACTCTACAACTATGTCAAGAAAGATATAAGTAGACACATGAGTGAAAGATAATTTTTCATGTTATTTGTAACTTCACAAATGTATCGTTATCAGAATCTAACTTCTCAGAGTAAGACATATTACTGCTCCTCTATCCACATCAAGTCTTTCCACTTAAAGACAACCCATATTAGCTTGTTTCACTACTACCCCTAATGACCCGGGGATAGATCTATGGACTCTGAGCTCTGTAAATTAGATTGCACTTCATTAGTTAGATTCATTACTCTACAACTATGTCAAGAAAGATATAAGTAAATCCATCAGTGAAAGATAAATCTTCATTTTGCTTGCAACTTCACAAGATATAAAATGTATCATTATTAGAATCTAACTTCTCAAAGTAGGGCATATTACCACTCCTCTATCCACATCAAGGCTTTCCATTTAAGCACAACCCCCATAGAGTAATAGAGGTCAATAAAATCCTGTCAGGAAGTTGATACATAGTCATAACTGAGTGTCTCATTACTAGGAAATTGGAGAAGAGCAATATAGATAGTCTGAAAGTCACATATCCATAAAGGAAAAATTTTCACATAATTTTAGCAGCATAGAAAAAAGAAATTAGATTTCAAAACATTTTAAAAGATGCCCTCATGAAATATTAGTGTGTAACTAACATAGTATGTGTATGTAAGTGATGCAACCCTATTTGAGGGCTTCATCTTGTGCCTTCATGTACTTTAATCACATCTAAGCATGGTAGAATGCAAGATATTTCTCCTAATATGCTTATTACTATCAAATTCACTTATGGATGTCCTTTTTGTGTTTTTAGGCACTTGAATCATGCATTGGATGGAAGGGAAAGAGATGGGAGGATCTTAGGGTTTTTATAGCCTTGTATGAGCTCTAAACCATTCATCAACTTTCCATAAGTGGTCAAAAGTAACCCAAGGCAAAGAACATAAGAAAGAAAGACTTGGGAGCTAAAAAGCATAGTTTGGCACTCAAAATAGGCCATGGTACAATGCCAAGACCGTGGCATGACTGCCCCATATCACAGATAAGATTCAAGAGTGAAGAAGCTATTTCAACTCAACCACCACAGTTGTGGCCAGCAAAATGGCCATGTTGTCTAAGACCTACCACCGTCGTGCCACTCACCACAACCTTGGTGAAGAGCCTCCAAGATGACCAGGATAGAAGAAATGTCTAAGTCATTCCTCACTCCAAAATGATTGTGGTGATCACCATGGCCGTTCTACTACCTACCCACCACGGTCGTTCCACTAGCCTTCCGAATCCACAAATTTATGTGTCGTTTCATCAATTTTGACCTCTCCCATTTCATTCCACTGCGACCAACTTAATTCCCATCCACCAAGGCCATGGTGACTAAAACTGCCATAGTGGCCAACAACCCTAGCTCATTTTCTATAGTGGTATCCCTATTTTCCCCCCACTTAACCCTATGCTTCCCTAGCCCCTATATATACATGGGTGGCGGCTGGAGCATGAGGTTAGCCACTCTTTTACATCCCTAGCATTTTCATTGAGATCCCACCTACTCCCATTTACTTCCAATCCATTTCTACCCCCACATCAAAACCCTACTTTTTATGGGGTTTTGGTTACTTCCACTCACATGCCCATGACATCCGACCACCTTAGAGGGAGGACGGTAGTCTCTTGTTGTTGGAGATGAAGAAGAAGAGGAATTCCACGAGATCCTATGGCTATTCTCTCTTCTACTCCTTCTTTTTCTCTTTTTATTTCCATGAGTAACTAAGCCCCTATAAGTGGGTTATTTAAAGTTAAAATGTGACTTTCATACCATATTGGGGAGACATAACTTGTAAACTCCATGATTTCATTTTATATTGATTGTCTCCCACTTCTATCTCGTTTCCCCTAAATTATATTGTGGTTTGTGCTTAAAAACATGGATTATATTGTAATTTGTGCTTGAAACCACCTAGGTCATGGAGAAACTACCTATATGTAGCTATGTGCTCCAAGGTCCAACTGGTGGATCCCTATCTATAACCCTATCTTCTTACATATATGTCCTCTCTCCTACTCCTATTCGTGAGATCTAAGTATTTAGTCTAGTATCACTTAGTGTAATTGGCTTGGAGCTATCTAAATGCTAGATAGTAGGTGATGTGAGGTGAAATACGCTCATTTCCATACTCTGTTACTACCCTTGGCCCGATATTACCCTAAGAGCATCTATCCTAGAAACATAGACTTTGTTAGATCCTAGTTGAATTTTCACCTAAACCCTAATCCAAATGAGCCTTACAAGAGGTTGGATACAATGTGCTAGGGTGTAGTTCCCCTTTACATGTCCTATTCCATCAACGACAATTGGTAGTTTAGGGTAATTCTCTAGCATCTATTATATTATTTGCTTAAACAATCTAAATAAATGATAATGGTATGCATGTTATGACCCCAAAACCTAGGTTCTAGTCACATACCCCTAACCGACCCACACTTCCCATACTTGCATTAAAACCCTGAGTCTTACTTTCTTATTAATGCTTGTTTAGTTAGTTGCTTTACTTGACTTCTTTGTTTGCTATTCTCTTTCTAGTTTAGGTCCTTAAGTGCTATTTTTTCCTAGTTTGCCATCTTGGTGTAATTTCTTACCTAATCTAGGTAATTTAACTCTCTAGGTCGGTAATCAAAATTACTTTTCTAGTCTAATGCTAGAGTTAGATGTTACCTTCCTTTCCATAGTCTAAATTGCTATTTTCTTGGTTAACTTGCCTTCTTTGTTAATTAGAACTAAAAAGTGTAGGTTTAAAGTGGCTTTTATTCTTGCCTTCTTTTAATTGTTTGATCAGAACATATTAGTGTAATCAAACCAAACCCAAATCAAACCCTAGACTCTATAATAGGAACCTATCTTAAACTGACGTAGCTCGTGCCCCCCGGGTTTGACAATATGACCCTAAACACTTGCAGGCTAGTATTATTTGTGTATTTTAGTGCAATGACTAGGGTTATACGTTTGTTAGACTAAGTGTGTGCATGTTGTGCATGCATCAGTAAGTCATTATCATACATGAAGGTGGCTAACCTTTAAATTATTAAGTCATCTGAAGTTGAAACTATGAGAGAAATACTAATTCCCTATTGACTATGATGTTAGTGTGCGCTCTGCCCTCTCTCTAGGGTGTGCGCTCTTCCCTCTCTCTAGGGTGTCCCCCCTGGGGGCCGCCAGTGATCCAACGCCCACTGGGTGGTTGCTACAACCATGGTCCATCGAGGTAAGAACAAGGGGAAGAAAGGCCTGCGCATCACCTTGGCACAGGAGGCTGCGGAGGAAGCTGTGAAGAGAAGCTCGCCTGCCCGCGGGGGGGGGGGAGGGGTGGCGAAAGTTTTAGTGGGAGGGGAGGATGTGGGGGTGGACACAGAGGTAGAGGAGGATCGAGTGGATCTGAGGAGGATGGACGTGCGATGAAGGACTCTGACCCTAGGGCGGGAGGTGCCGGTGGGCGCAGTGGCTTTGGTGGCCGAGGTGGGCTAGGAGGAAGGCGTGGAGGTAGTGCTGATCGGCCATCCTCCCTAAATGTAGATATAGATCGAGGCAAGCGGCCCATGGAGGTTAGCTATTCCTGAGCTGGTCCTTCCTGGTCTAAGGATGATGGCCCGCACGCAAATGGGCAGGACATATCGGTGAGTGGAGTCCGAGGACGGATCCTCCCTACCCGACCATGGAATCTCAATGTGCAAACTGCACCTTGGGTTCTTGACGGCGCGGAGGCAGGCTGTGATTTGGAATCCTTGGAGCATATACCGGTGGTGGAAGATGAGAAAGATGGCCTTGTCATTCTCATCAAACAGAAACAACTAGATGAGGTCCAAAAATGTTGGGAAAACACTATCATTTTCCACGTTGCGGATGCCAATCCTCATTTGTTTTCGACGAGGGCCTGGTGCCAACGATCGTGGATGCCAAAGGGGCAATGGGAACTGAAAAAGAAAGAGAATGGCTTTTTCTTTGTGTCGTTCTTAGATGCTGAGGATAGGGATCATGCGATGAAGACTAGACCATGGTTCTTTGATGGCCGGATCAGCTTAATGCAAAGATGGAGGCCGTCGGCTACTTTGGAGAGAGACCTCCTCTTGTCTATCCCTTGTTGGGTGAGGTTCCCTGCCTGGGGTCTCATGAACTCCTCGTCAATCCTCAGTGTTGTCGCGAGTTATCTTGGCAAACCTTTACGCATGGATTCTCACACAGCTAGAGGATCAAACCCAAAATTCGCTAGGGTTCTGGTGGAGTTCTTGGCCGAGAAGGAAGCTCCAATGGAGGTCAAACTTAAGGTGGAAGGGGAAGGATTGATGCATTGCCCGGTGGAATATGAATACTACCCTCAGCAATGTTCTTCATGCAAAGTCTTTGGCCACGTTGATGATCGTTATCCGTGGAATGTTCAATGGGTTGATGATGCCTCAGGGAGGAAGGGACGTTCATGCACTCGTAAGCTGGCGGCACGTACGATGGCGACCACCGCTAGTAATCTCGGACATCCTGGTGATGGCGTCCATCCCGGTGGCTTGGACCTTGGCAAGCACGTGGCTGCGACATAGGAGACAGAAGGGCCATCATGTGTGCATGAGGCTGCAACCCTAGCCGCCTCTATGGTGGAGGGAGACGTGGAACGACCATAGTCAAACACGGCTCCACACATCTCAGAAGATTCGAATCCAACATTCAATGCAGATGCTCAATCTCTGGATACCTCGCCATTGACTGTTGAGGCGGACCCCAAAATGGTTTCGGAGGCTGTGGTGGCTCTGAGATCTAAGGAGGCTCGCTCTACTGATCCGGCTGCCCAAAAACTAAGGATTTGTTGTGAGCGGGATGCGGAACCAGGCCAATTAGAGGATTCATTTGAATTTGTGATGCCCGGTCTAAAGTGGGGCAACGGAGGTGACCCAGACTCACCTACTTCTTTCGCCAAAGGAGACTCGCGTGTTGATGTGGGCTTAGAGGTGGATGTTGAAACCCTCTTTGCGAATACCATCCCTCCTTTTGCACCTGGTGCTGTAACTCCGCCCTCTACTCACACTGAGAGTACTTTGGAGGCCACTTGTGAAGCAAGCTGGTACAGTGATGGACAATGCCTTGCCTCTATGTGCATGGTGGTTCTCTTGGAGGCTAATTCGGTGGTGCTTACACCCTTGCATCCTTCTGCTGATGGGGATCATACGTCCCTGGGGAAGGACCAAGCGAAGGACATACCAACTAGGGTGTCGACTGGGGTGAGCAGAAGACCAGGACATCCTAGCACAAGATCCAGTGTGGCCGCATTGGCTGACACATCACATCAGAAGAAGTCAGGAGGCACCATGCGCCCTACCTCCAGTAAGGCAGGAGGTGGGATTGACGGGAAGAAAGACTCTTTCATGTCAGAGACCGAACGCAAGAAAGAGAAGCGTAGGAAGGCAATGGAATAGATCACACCTAACAAACATCAAAATAACAAGCGTGTAGAGGATTCTAGCACACCCGCTTGTGATCAATGACCCTTCTTGCATGGAATGTGAAAGGGGGTGGAGTCTCATCGGTAGCGTGAGGTGAGACATGTGATTACAGAGATGGATTCCTCATTGGCTTGTATTTTGGAGACTCGAATCTCTAGACGGGACTCCTTCAAAGTCAATACTCTTTTTCCTATGGGGTGGAAGAGTTTCTCTAACTTAGAGACAGTGGATGGTGGTCGCATTTGCTGTGGGTATAACCCTAAGTCTTGGACGGTCACAGTAATAAATCAAGTGACACAAGTGCTCACTTTGAGGTGTGTCAAAAAAGGTGGGATGTCCCTCACTATCTCGACGATCTATGGGTGCACATCTATGATCGAGAGAAGAGAATTGTGGGATACTATCTCTAGCTTGGCCAATTCGGTGGAGGGCCCTTGGGTCCTTTTGGGAGATTTCAATTGCACCCATTTCTCATGGGAGAAAGTTGGAGGCAGGAAACGAAGGTTATGTGCAATTGTGGATTTCAATGAAGTGGTGGCTACGTCTGATCTCCTTGAGCTCCCCCTCCATGGTGGTGATACCACTTGGTCGAACCTCCAAGATGGATATCGGAGAATCACATGCAAGCTAGACAAGGTATTGGTGAACGACACCTTCTCTGAGCTATTTGCAAGTGCACACACAGCTATAAGATTTCCAGTGGCGATCAATGATCATGCAACTATCCTTCTCGACCTCACCCCCGAGGTACGGAACAATAAAAGAAAACCATTCCGTTCACTCAACTACTGGCTTGAATGGGATGGGTTTTCTGAAGTGGTCAAAGAAGGATGGGCCACTGATGTTCAAGGGAATCCCCTCTTTGTCATCACTAAGAAACTTCAAACAACCAAGTTGCTGATCAAGACATGGGCTAAATCCAAGTGTAACGTCCCTTCCCTCAAACGGCAGGCCTTGGAGGAGTTCAGGAGTGTTGAGGAGGAGTTACAAAGAAGACCTATGGATGGTGTCGTAATCCAGAAGGAGAGAGATATCCACAATAGGCTTGAGGCCTTGGCCAAGGCAGAGGAATGCTACTACTACCAACATAGTAGCACGTTATGGATCCGAGATGTTGAACGTAACACAAGCTTTTATCAGGGGGCGGTGAGAAGGAAGATGCTTAAAGACTCTATTTGGGAACTCATCACAGCAGATGGGGAGGTTGTGCATGCACAAGAGAGCTTGGGTCAGGAGGTGATGGAATTCTTCACGGACCTCTATAATAGGCCTATCAATGCGATTCTTGAACGGGTGATTTGCATGCCCGCACACACCCTGAACGAGACGGACAACCGACTTCTTTGCGGTACTCTTACTACCAAGGAGGTGAAAGATGCTCTCTGGTCCATTGGCATGAACAAATCACCGGGACCAGATGGGTTTAACTCCATATGGTTTAGACACCATTGGGATGTGGTGGGGGATGACCTAGTGCGTGCCATGTAATGGATGCACGGGGGGGGGGGGGAGTATGCTTCATGAGTGCAATCACACTTTCCTAGCATTGATTCCCAAAACTTCGAACACATCCACCATGAGGGACTATAGACCAATCGCATGATGTGGGGTCGTATACAAAATCTGGTCTAAAATTCTGGCATCTAGATTGAAGAGGGTTCTCCCTAAGCTGGTCTCTTAGAATCAAGGGGCCTTTATCCTAGGGCGTGACATTGCGGATTGTGCACAGTTGGCGAGGGAATTCTTGCATGGCTTTGAGATCAAAAGAGTCAAAACCAAGGTCTGTGTGAAGCTGGATATCTGTAAAGCATACGATCACATTTCGTGGAAGGCTTTGTGGATAATTCTTACTAAATACAGTTTCTCTGATAAATGGATTTGATGGATCCAAGAATGTGTGCAAACATGTTCATTCTCAGTCTTGTGAATGGCATGCCAGTTGGGTTGTTTCATAGTAATCGTGGGTTGAGGCAAGGGGATCCACTGTCACCCTTTCTTTTTACTCTTGTCATGGAACAACTCACTCTTATCATCACTGAGAAGGAGGCACGGGGAATGTTGAAGACCTTCTCTGTCTATATCACATAGGCGCTTTCTCACCTCATCTTCACGGATGATGTGTTGTTCTTTCTAGATGGATCCATTAAATGCATGCAAGCTACAAGGATGGCCCTACAACAGTTTGGAGAGAGCATTGGGCTCTTTGCCAACCCTAACAAGTCGGCAGTTTTTCTATCCAAGGCCATTCGCCCGCTAGGAGTGCATCTTGCGGGTGTGTTGGGCATGCCCATTCAGGAGCTGCCGTGCAAATATTTGGGTTTCCCGCTCATAAATGGAACGGTCCTCGCTAAGGACTATGGCATGTGTGTGGATAGGTTGTGTATCATGGTGGATAAGTGGTCAGCTAAACACACTTCTTTTGCTGGGCGAGTGACTCTCATCAAAGCTAATATCACGGGACTCCTTTCTTTCTGGTGTATGCAAGGATTTATTCCTCAAGCTGTTTTGGATAGGCTTCAAACTATCACCAATTATTTCCTTTAGGGTGAGGCTGCACACACGATGTCATGGGACAAACTAGCACTCCCCTTCCAAGAAGGGGGGTTGGGGCTCAAACAATTCAAAGACGTGGCCCGTTGGTCTTTGTGGAAGAAAATTGATAAGTTCCTCATTCGCAATGACTCACCATGGACTAGGTGGATCAGAAGATGATATGGCGGGTCCTTGGAAGGACAAGGACATATGAGACATGGCTTCTCATGCATGTGGAGATGCATGGTAAAGGAGTTGAGGCATGCTTGCATCTCTACACTCACTCAGAGAATGGTGAACTATCCATGAGTGATTCTATAATTGACTTATGGGACAAGGTATGTCCACGTGCCCAACCTTGTGCCATGGGAGAACTCCTATGGAAAAAATACAACATACCAAGATTGGCCATGATGGTGTTCAAAGTGAGGAAGAATGGTCTCATCACTATGGATAGGATCAGTAGGTGGGATCCTACCTACCCTACCTCTTGCTCGCTCTGCAGGGTGGAGGATGAAACGGTTGTTCAATT
This sequence comes from Alisma plantago-aquatica, assembly GCA_963693085.1. NCBI lineage: Eukaryota > Viridiplantae > Streptophyta > Magnoliopsida > Alismatales > Alismataceae > Alisma > Alisma plantago-aquatica. The sequence goes on from OY856411.1 coordinate 182,119,454, forward strand.
GTTCAAAGATTGCAATTTCATCAAGCAGGTTTGGGAGGCGCTACACGCGGGGGTCAACCCCAAAGTTTGGAACCCTTGGTCTGAGCCAACCACACTGACGGAGGATATTCACATCAGAGAGTTTATGCTGGTAGCTCTTTCAGTAGTAACATATTTTGTTTGGAAAGAGCGGAACAATAGAAGACATGGGGGCACAAAAGTCATGGTGTGTGAGATGGCAAGAGTGGTTCAGAGGGTGATACACAATGTGCTATTTGCTCACACGGAATGGCACGCGCTACTGCTGATTAGCACATAGATGGCATGGGACGTGCACTGAGACGCTGATATGCAGGCCGAAGGAGGAGCTTTGTGTTTCTTATGTATGCCTGCGCCAATGACCATGTGTGGTCATGGGGGATGTTTTTTTGGCTCCTTTGGGCTTAGGCCTTTTTTGTTGCCATCATAAGATGTGCACTGTGTTTTTTGGGGAAGTGACCATATTGGTATTGTCCCACAAACCACATACACCACACAAAGCACTAGGTGCACAGACCTAGTCTGGATACCAGGTTGTGTGGTTGACTTGTGGTTTTTAGCCGCTGGGCTGTGTTGGGTCTGGTTTACCCTATGTAAACTACTCTTGTAAGTGCACCTTGTGCAAAGGGCCATATTCTTTTATCTGAGTCCTTCATCGAATAAAATTACCCAAAATTCTATATGAGAGAAATACTAAATAACCACATTTCTACATCAAGAGACTACTTGCAAAATGTAACTACAACATGTAGTTTGTATATTTGTCACATTAAGTTCAAGATGCACAAAGATTCTATCTTTTAGTGTATTTAGGGAATATTACAACAAGATTTCAGTTTGCGTGTGCATAGTAGATAAAAAATGAGTCAAAAGTTATATCACACACTTGATGAGATCGGAAACAAGTCTAATATTGAAGAACGATTGTGAAGCCCCAAACTTCACGACAAACTTTGAAACCTACACCAATCTCTCCAAGATTTAAGCTTCTCCTCCTAATGAGATTATAACTATCAATCCACAATCTCAAAGCAACTAGAGCAAGGGTGGAGAAGGGAAACACGGTGTAAGATTTAAAGGTCAAAATCTTTGAGAAAAAATATCTAGAAATCTATTCCAGGAAGAAGAAGGTGATAGATAATCAAGAGAATGGATTATATAAGTCCCTATTACATGAATCTAATCTTGGAAGATACTTAAGGAGCGTGGGATCACCCCCTTACTAAAAATTTGAAGAATAAAACATCCATTCCAAACACACTCAAAGGTATGCTAGAATAGGTGCAAAATTTTCAAATTTCAATAAATGGTATTCAAAACAACCAAAGTGTAGCAGGGGAGTTAAACAATAATTGACTATATTCAACACTCATAAAAGATTACACAAGTACATCAAAATCTCCCATTAGGGTTTACAACAATGATACAACATAATGATCTAAGTAGAGGGAAATCTAAACCATAACAACTCTGTCTCCAAGATTTAACTCCTTAAGCTACTAGTCCAAAACTTCATGCCTTATCATCCAAGTCCTTCACCTAGGGTTGGAAGCATACCCCAACAATAAGAGAAAATAGATGACATCAGTAAAGGCTGGTATGTGCATACTAAATAGGAAATTGAGCAATATATGAAATAAAGGACATCAAATATAAAAGACTTCCCATAGAAAGAGATAAGGACTACCCACAAGGGCATAAAAGAGAAAAGGAATTGAAATAATATGATAACAAAAGAATACTTATCATTAATAAAACATAAAGATAGTGCCATACAAGCACATGTAAAGAATTAGGGCACACACCCCATATCATCAACCTGCATGCATGTGAGATAAACATAGACCTAGATCAATATAAACACAAAGGCAACCAAGTCTCATAAACTTGAAACTTGATAGAGAAAAGAATATTGCCAATATACCAAATATATAAAACATGGGCCAAGAATTACACATCTTGCCCTGGGTATGAGGTTCCTTTCCATCCCAAAAGAGTAGGAAATATCACATCTGCTCGACAGGAAATAACACATCTGCCATAAAAACCAATGCAATTACACTACTCTAGTGCTAATGAATCACATAGCATGTTAAATGTAGAGGCAAGTGGAAGTATAGTCAGAATATATAAACTTGTCACCACATAAGTGACCAACATATACATCCACCTCATAAGTGGGCAAAAGACATCACATGTCATCTTTTAGAGTTCCATCATGAACAAAGCACAAGATAAGAGTTTAAAAGAATATCCATGATCACATGATCAATATCAAATAAGGTAGTTCATATGAACCATGATTTTCAAAAGAAAAAACATTATGTATAGGCTAATGTCTACAGGACAAAGAGAATGAATAAGCATAGGTGAATTGCTCAACTTAGAAGAATAGGGGATACATCATACCTCAACTTCAGAGTCTAAACAGTCCAAGTCAAGCATAGGCCTCCAAAGAACCTCTAGGGAAGGTGTACATGTACAATAAGTAAGGTTACCAAGCTTAGATAGGTTGGTTTCTCCAACAAAGCTCATATCTCGAGCAAGAAGCACCTTCTCCACTTTAGAGGTGAAAAGCCCTAACTAAAGAACACGAAGATGATGTGTTTATGGGTTCTAGGTGGGGTTTCACCATGGAAGGCTATGATTCTAACTTGAAGGAAGGTGGAAGGAAGACTAACAATATGAAAATAGGGAAGGAAAGGAGGATACTTACTAGTTTTGGTCAAAATCACCAAGGAGGAGCTTAAGAAATCCTAAATAGAGAAATTTGGAACCCTAGGAGTCTTTTTTTACCAAGGTAGGCACCTCCTTTTACCTTGAGACTTCTTTTTATGAGATATGTCATATGGCTTATTAACAGACCATTATCTAAACTATTCATACAATTAAGTTTTTTATCTTCATATTACCACCAAAATGAGTTATGTGGCATATTTTATGTATACATTATAAACCTAAGATCAATGTTAGAACATTAGGTTACATTAAGGTGATCTATACATGCATTATCTCATTGGGGTTATACTAAACATCTATTTAGGTCTAACCTTCAACCTTGTTTGGCTAAGTCCAAAATGTCAACTTCCAGGGTAGGGTCTGAGATCTAGTATGTTATAGATACCAAGAAGCTCGTCGATCACCAGAAGAGAAGAGAACTAAACCAAACAACGATGAAGTCAAATATCAACGAAAGTAGGATTCTTTATAGACGTCAGTCAATGATGTTGCGCTCTGCAACAACATCTTACGGTTCAGATCATACAAGTGAGGTGAGAAAGAATGATAGTAGGGTATAATAGCCCTAAAAGAGAGAAAAAGGTGGTCAAAGTAGCACTACTATTGGTCAAAACATGCCTTCCTCTATCAATATGTGTATCATGTGTAGGAAACCCGACATTCCATGAATAGGAAATATCAGGGGCTCCATTGGAATACCACTTAGACATGCCATCGACATACGTGAGTAGAGATCCCACTAGTGGTTTTCATTAGTAAATCTCTTAGGAAAAACTGTCAAAAAACACTCACCAGGGTTATCATTGGTAGAGAAAATCAAAAGAACCATCAATACTTGGTGCATGATTTCCATTGGTACTAAAGCTATGAAAACCCACCCTACTAACCAACTTCTTCATCTATGGTCAACCGACAAAAGCACAGAAGGTCACAAGACTAACTATTTCCATCAATTCACTACTAATGGAAAACCAAAACAACCCATCGGTCCTCAATTGATGGAAAGTAGAGGAACCTCATTGACCCTCAATGAATGAAGAACAATAGACACTTACATTGGTCCTCTACTATTTGAAGGGAATGCCATTTCCAACAGTTCTCCAACTAATAGAAAGGCAAAAGGCCTAGCTAGATCATCAAAGTGCATCCCACAAGCCCAAGCAAGAGAGAGAAAAGGGAAAGAAAACATGTGATGTCAAACTTCAAGGAAACCCTCAAACATCAGTAATCTATATAGAGACCCTCAAACAAGACACTAACTGTCAGAAAACCAAAACATACATCATCAATCATCAAAACATGTGAGTAAGATAGAAAAATTGGATTAGAAGCTAAGCAAGGTCAGCGGTCTTACACTTGATTATCACTGCAACTACTTAGGAAACTTGGCTGGTCCCCTAAAAGATGTGGAAAACCACATGGTGAGACCCCAAGTCCCATCAATATGATATAACAATGAAAACTTTCATAACTTATAGTAGAGTTATGAGTGACTTAAGTAAGATAGTTAACATTCAAAAGCTGAATAAGAATTATAATGAAAAAGCATACTATCACCTTAGTCATACCTATTTCACGAGTATTTGAGTAAATATGGAATACATGATTTATTATAAAAAAAATCATGAACACATCCATGTATCTCTCCAAATAAGCCTAAATAGATATGCTACATGGATAAGTTATACCTTTATTACGTCCATGGTAGTTTAAGTCATACCACTCAAACCACTAGCTAGATGTTGTAAAGCCAAACTAGCAATCCATGTAAGATCTAAGGACATTTGGATTCCAATGGATCTCTCTGCTCAACCTTGGGTCGAAGCGAGGCAACAAAAGGCAAAGTGCTCACAGGGCATGTCTACTATGCAAGTTTTTCAAAAGCAGATTCACATATCACAGGTCCATCATGGGTACATAGGCCATAGTACCAACAAATAAGAAATGATTACAACTATTCTCTATTTCATATCAAGTATTAAATATCACCTAACCATCTATAGTAATTGTGTCCCAAAGTAAGGTATAAATATGTTAGGGTATGCCAACTCTAACTGTTCCCATATATTCACTAATATATGGCTTCAATCATCTTTTGTGATTTACAAATTGACTTAAGATTAACATATTTCACTATTTCCTCAAGAAACCATGTAATAGGTCTATTGAATCAATGCTCTACATGATTAATATTGTACTTGAGCAATTAGAACCATTAATATTTTATGATTACATTAACCAAGTTACATGCAATTGACTATAGAAGGATTGCAGATGTTCTATGCCATGTCTCAACCACATCAGGACCTTTCATTTAGATCTGTGCACTAGGAAGACCTAAAATTATCAAAGACCATTTCAAGGACCAATCTCCTCAAGGGCGTCATACCAAACCATCTGAGGACTATTTGTGTCCTAGTGAGTAACAACAAAACAACATTTTAATATATGAAGAAGGATACATAATACCTTTGTAGCAGTTCTATTTTCACATAATTTTAGTAGCATAACGACTAGTAAAATCGCCTTAAACATTTAGAGGAACTCTTGATGGAATGAGATAACATATAGTTTCACATATCAAGCCTTAGGGTGTCATCAACTGTAACACCCAGACCCATTGCCCTAGGCTCTAGTAGAGTTTTAGGAATGACGACTGTCCCCACATACCACCACTAGCCTTAACTGTGCACTTTGTCCTCACTCACGTGCATGCCAGGATCAACTTCTCGACAAGTCACCCATTCCAGTACTACTCTAAGCTGAGCACGCTTAACTATGGAGTTCTTAGTGATGGACTCCCAGAAAAGGAGGTGCACCTTGGTGATATGGGTAGTCCAATCATTCCTTTTAAAAGTGTTTTATCCGAGGCCTCAAATTCTGGGATGTTACAATCTCCTCCACTTAGACGCTTGACGTCCTCATCAAGGCTCAACTATAAGGCCTCATAATATGACCCCATTTCAGTGCAGACCCACAATGGCCCATGGACACCCAGCTCTCGCTCATAGAATACCAGCGCAAGGGTGGCTACGTCAACCATGGACATCCCTTTCCTATATGTCTGGACCGCACGACTCAAGACTGGCATGCCATGCCCATGTAGGCCCCACCTACTGGAGAGGTTATGACTCTGATACCATTTGTAACACTTGGACCCACTGCCCTAGGCTCTAGTAGAGTTTCAAGAATGGCGAATGTCCCCACAGACCACCACTAGCCTTAAGTGCACACTTTTTCCTCACTCACGCGCATGCCAGGATCAACTTCCCGACAGGTCACCCATCCCAGTACTACTCCAAGGTGAGCACACTTAACTATGGAGTTCTTAGTGACGGGCTCCCAAAAAAGGAGGTGCAACTTAGTGATACAGGTAGTCCAATTATTCCTTTTAAGAGTGTTTTATCCAAGGCCTCAAATCTTGGGATGTTACATCAACCATATTAGTACAACCTTTAAATTTGCTTCCCATCATAGCCTGATTCTATGTCTATACATGCTAAAATTTGATGTTCCTAACATCAAGCAGGAACATGTGAAATCTAAATAGGGAATGCAAGTTTGCACTCCCTTTATATTAGTTTACCATAATACAATATTCAACCTTTTTGGTTTTTAAAAGTGATTACCACAAAATATTGATTTGAATGTATAAGCTGGGTACTAAATTATGATTTTATGCCCTGAGAGCTATCAAGTGATTATTGTAACATGGAAACATTGTATATATTGACTATTAGTAAAGGAAATTCCCCTTATTATGTTTGTTTTGTATTGATATACTCAGTAAATATAATCATGTCATCAGAATGTTTTGACTTGATGGTGTGTGGTTTGGGTTGAGGACTTGAACATGATATTGTATGTATACTTAAGAGTATTCATTCTTGTTATGTCCCTAGTTAGTATTATTATGGATATCATATGAGAACAATAATATATAAAACTAGTGTGCAATGCTGAGATGATTATGTCTCTTTAGTTGTGATGTTGGATATTTGCTCAGATACATAGGTACTTGTTAGAGAATAAGTTTTACTAGACAGACACATTTTGAGAATGACACATGGAAGCCATATCATGGAAAGTCAAGGTCATATCTCAATGTGAGATTGGTGACTGTGATCCTCAGACCTAGAGTCACTACAATAATCACATGTTCTTATGTGTACTTTAATACTAGACCATTCTGAGTATGGATAAGGTTGTCATACATGTGATGACTGGGTGCACTATGACACTTGTAGATTATTGTGAGTGATGTAGATGGAATTTGTCCCTACATTCGAGTGATATCCTAGCCACTTAATAAGTGAGGCTATGAAATGCATGGAAAATCTCATGTGAGTAAATAAGTGATATTTACCTCACACAATCTTAATAATTTTATCTAATTCGAGAAAGAAAGATTGAATGTAAAGAGGGTGACAACTCCATGCCTTAGTTTCAATCTGGATCTCCACGACAAATGGTTTATATGGTCATGATAACATTTGGCCACTTCATAGGTTGAAGGTGTTCTCAACTTAGTCATATTACTTGGGTAGCAATGATGTGTTGCGAAACACCAATCTTTGCTTGCGAGGTTATAAACATCGCTAACAACATAATATGAAAACTACATGGTCATACTCATAAGGATGCATAAGGGAATTAAAGTTTGCAGTCAAACATATGATTAGAATGGCTTTGATTCATGTACAAGCTAATTTCTTATCTAATTGGTAGACTGAGAAAGCTAGTCATACGACTATATGGTTTGGATAACTAGTTAAATGATTGCCTATCCATCAACTAACCACCAATTTGGGAAATAAGTTAGTCATTTGATTGGGCATCCCAATCGATATACTAGGTTGTAGTCAAGAAAGAACAAGGAATATGTGGGTTGTTCATTTTGCAATTGAATTGGCCAATTGAAATTGGACCCAGACTAACCAATTAGCTAAGTGGATGACAAAACCAATTCCATTCGGTTAAGTGGATAACCCAGTCAATGGATTGGAATTTTTTAGAAGTATTACAAGTTTGATTCTTTTTTGGGTTAGGAATGGGATTGTATTTTTGGGAAGTCTAACCCCATGACTCTTCCATATTAGAGTGGTTTTAGTTCATGTACAAGCTAATTTCTTATCCAATTGATTGAATGGGAAAATTATTAGATTGACTGGATGGTTTGGATCAACTAAGAAATTGATTGTCAATCCTTCAACATATCACCAATTAGGGAAACTATCCAGTCAGTCGACTGGGTATCCCAACCAGTCAACTAGACTAAAGTAACAAACAAATAAGGAATATGTGATTATTCATTGTACAATTGAAACTGGACCTAGACTTGCTAGCTGATCGAATGGATGAAAACACCAGCTCTAGTCGGTCGACCGGATAATCCATACAATTGACTGGGATTTCTAGAAGCATTTCAAGTTTATTCTATTTTGTATTGTGATTAGGAATGGGAGTATATTTATGGGAAAATCCAAGACCATTGCTCTTTAATGTAAAGGGATGGACGTCTAAGGGAAACACATAACATTATGAGACAATTTTTCCTAGAGTTAATCTAGAAGAGAGAAAAGCTCACTCCAATGACAACAACTCGTAGTAGTAGGAGGAGAGCCAAGAGTTTCTATATCTATGTGAATGACATAGAGGCTAAGGCCCTTGGGTGGAGGCTTGAGAACTAGCATATTATTTAAGAACAAGACAAGTTGTTGTTGGGATGACAAAGCGACAACAACAAAAATAACTTTTGATATGGATCTGGACTTGCAAGTTCTACACCAACATAAGATGTTTCTAGTTGTTGGACAACTAGTGTGTGCTATTGTATATTCCGTATCCCTTCAATGTATTTAGTATATTAATGTTTTACGGCTATGAAATATCAATTGGATAAGATTTTTGTTGGGAAAATTGTTATATTTCCACTGTGCCCCCTCCCACCAACACCCTATAGTGGGTTCAGAGCTAAAATTGTATGCCTTTAACCTAGTTTGGGTTTTGAACTACAAATTATTTGTTGGACGAATTATGTGCAATGTGTATCCATGTTATTCACTGACTATTTATATATGATGTGATATATCTATATTACATAAACCAATGTGATTCTTGAAATCATTTTGTTGGTTGGTGTGGAAACTTGGTCTTCGTGGTGAATGCATGTGATATGAAACATGTAATTCATGGTTTTGATTGTGATCAGACATGTATATGTCTTGCATGCCAAGTCAATCTATCTACATTCTTCATGCAAAATTTTATTCTTAAAATTAGAATAAGATGATATATTCACGTCATTTGGGGACTATGGTGGAGAGGAAGAGACATTCAGAAGGCCACACTAACAAGGAAGGTCCTTGGAGGATTTGTGATGAAGGCAAAGTTTCGAATCCAACAATCAAAGAACTACCCAAATAGGGAATCCAATCGAGCATCTGGCTTCCTATTTGTTAGGTTTGAGAATCCTATACAGGTAGATTAAGAGTTACATTAGATGTGAGCCTCTTGGTTGTTTCTACAACTCTAGCTGGCTTAAGAAGTTATACTAGTTGCTATATCCTTTTCTATCACTTATGATGATTGTTGTAGTATATGATGGATACATTATATATATGTAATGGTGATTAAATACATATGATTATTTATTTCAATCCCTTCAATAGAATACTAATGCTTGCCTTCCTTTGTGAAACACACATGAAAATGGCTATTGAATACATGTGAGCTCATCAATTTATGGTGCATCTTCTATCTTGGGGAACTATAATAATGAGTATGCAGGTCTGCCAAAGTAGGGATAATAGCTTATTGTATCGGCCTTTATGTTGAACTTGACTATGTGATTTTAATATAGGTTAAGTAACTAGAGGCATCAAGATGACATATACCTCATGCTATGATTTATGAAAAGGAGTTGTCTAACCATCTATTCAAGTGTTTCACTGGATGCAACATGTAAATTTAATGCACCTAAATAGTCAAGCTATGAGCGATTAGCCAAAGTTGACTCACAACTTAATGTATTATGGATTTTGGGTCACTGGAAGTTTCCCATTGTAATATTTTGAGTTAATGGTGACTATTTGTTTGATCAAAATAATGGGAGAATTATTAATTAAAGGATAAATTAATATCACTGAATCAAAGTAATTTTGAAATAAAACTGTTGAGTCATGCAAATGGTATAAGATCATCGATCCTAACCTAAAGAGAAAAAAAGTTTCCACATGCGGGAGGTCTCTGTCTCTTCTTGGATTGGTCACCCTCCAGACATCATTACTTCGGCCTTCATGATATCTTCTCTCTTCTTATTTCATAAAGACCCAATCTTCTTTTTATCCCTATGCTGACTGATGCCAGGTGTTTTCACACTCAAAATATTCACTAAGGAAGGAAATCTATAGAGTTTAACCTTAACAAAAAAAAAAACAACTTGCTCACAAATGAATGGGTCATTCATAGTACAAAAAGGAGTCAAACCCATGAAACAACTTGATTAATAATTGTTTTGAACCTATTACTAAGAAAAATATTTAATCCATCTATTTTAGAATGATTATAAGTAAAACTAGGAACAAATATTGCAGAAGCAAAAATGATTAAATCGAAGATTTAATTCAATCAATAAAGAATATAGAGAGTCTGGGGCTCAGCACATAACCTACATACTTATGTTAATCTATTCAAGTCTTTAAATTAAGTAAGTTAGATGAAGACCAAGCAGATTTGCATCCTTATAGAACACAAATCTCACAAGGTTCAAACTACCCACAAACTCAAAATCTCGATGTTTATGGTTCATTGTCCAATTGTCTAATAGAACTCCATCTGGGATCTCTTCTGAGTTCTACTTATTCATTTTATGTTCTAACCTTAGGGTCTTTGTTCTCTTCACCAAATATTCTAACAAATAATACATATGATAGCAAGTCATAAATCAAGCGCATAGATCAAATCAAACACACCTAATCAAACAAAATTCTTGGACCCAATATAAACTAGAACAAGATATGAGCTAGGGGCCTACACACCATGCCCAATAAAAACGTCTACTCACTCACATTCAAGATAAAGACAAATATATAAAGAGGAAGATAAGGAGTCATATTGCTATATTCGTAGAGGAAAAATCTGATGATATCCAACTCTATTCTACAATCTAGCAATAGTTTGGCAGTCTCCGTGAGGAAGATGATGACTCCTTTGCTTGCTTCATGCACCCAAGGGATTCTTTACAATTATAGGGTATGACATCCTTTGATGTTTGGCCTACCCCTTCCTTTCATAGAGAAGGAAGGTGTGATGCCCCATCACACTAAATGAGATTACTCAAAACAAAACACGTGATCAACTGATAAGAACCCCACAACCAGAAAACAATGTCAATTAATACCAATTTAAACATTACCACCACATTTAGAAACATTTACATAAAGGCCTAAAAACTTGTATGTAAACACATACCATATCATGTATTTACATGTATGTCCAGTGGACTCAGCCACAACCTTTATACAAAAGATAATTGTTCCACATATACATGCCATATACAAACATCGACACACTTCCAAAAGATTGATTCGATATACATATTATCTACAAAACATCCCCCCTAGAATCTAAGAGTACAAGGATGAATCTAGGACACACTAGGTACTAGCCAACCTCCTGCTTCTACTTCTCTTCAGGCTGGTCCTCTTCACCACCACAATCTTGACGAAATCACTGAAGACCACCTAAAAGGATGTGGTGACCCACGAGGTGAGACCAACATCCCAACAAGAGATATAACTCTCAACAACAGTTATTAATTACATCAGATTATACAATTAAACAAGTTAAGAAGATTAAGCATATTAAGCAGACTAAGCAAGTTAAACATATAGGCATAAAAACGTACATGATTAACAAGTATATAAAGGAACATATAAGACTATCATTAATTTAATAGTTAATTTATCTTCCCAAAAACCTTCCTAGGAAACTGGTGGTCTGGGCAAGAGTTCCAGACATACCACTTCATCTCTTTCAAATCAGCTTGCTTGAGGGAATTGGTAATGCCATTGGGAAAATGATCAAAATTGATTCCACCATAGTGAAAGGACACCATGGAAAGTTTTCCAGAATCACAGTGGAGGTCAACACAACCGAACCATTGCTCCCCACTGTCCTCAACAATGGGGAACATTTTCACCTGGAATATGAAAACATCCCATCCATTTGTATGAATTGCGGTCAGATTGGCCACCTTTATGAAAACTATATGCATGTTACTCCAACTACGGTGTACGAAGACTCCTCTACATAGCCAATGCCTTCGGTTTATTCCATGAACATCCATGCAAACAAATCAAAAAAGAAACAAACTAAGCCAAAATATCCTTTCCCTAATGAAACCTCCATGGAGAAACAACACTCTGAGTAGGTAATTAAGGATAAAGGCAAGAAAAAAGAAACCAACTTTGCCATCAGTGATGATGGGTTCCAAATGGTTCTTAGTAGAAATCATAAAAAGAAGAAAAAAAAGGCTCAAGCGAGCTCCTCAAGGACTGCCAACAATATCGCTTTAAACACCTCTGGGCCCCAATAAACCAAGGTAAGGGATACTGCAATCACCCTTATTGAAGACGATGCCTCTCAAGGTCACTTACAATCTACAATGATGGAAGACCCGTTCAGTTTGCTAAAGGACATCGCTACCTTCTGTGCGGGTAACTTCAACCAAGGTGGTGTACAGTTGAGGAACATACGAGTTATTTACCAACCTTTTCAACATAGTCTGGATCAGATTTGGAAGAAAGGCAAGGGGACTAATAACTATGTGAGTAATGAAGGTTGCGATGCTAGTACTATAGAAAAAAAAATCTGGAATTTAATGAGGAAGGAGTAGGGGAAATGGATGCCCAGGAGGAAAACAATCATACGGCTGATAGCACCGCCATCATTGTGTCCTGGTCGGTTTGACATCCATTTTTGTTTGTTTTAATGAAGCTCATCTACTAGAATATACATGGAGCTTGCTCCCATGATAACATTAATTACCTAAAGTTCCTTAATAGCAATATGAAGGAAATTAAGGTGCGATCGAAGTCAACTTAAAGTGACCTTTTAAGCAATTGGTTTTTTGGTTTAACCAAGCATGAATGTGAAGGAAAATACAAGTATATATTTCTAGACAAAATTTTAATTATGTCCTCATATTATTACCAAGTTACAAGTAAGCCCACCACTTGCAAGGAAACTTAAAATTAGATGAAACAAAGTGCAAACTGAGCTAAATTAAGTATTTATCTAAATCTAGTGATATCGTAACGTAATAAAGATGAAAATATGTTAATAAATTAAGATATGATATATTTAAATATTAATATAGGTATGTGGTCTCACACCCAGAGTAGGAGGTACTTGCTTTAGATTTATCTTGGGAATGATGAATCACATAGTATTGTCTTTTGTAGGTTCTTATGGAGTGTTGATAAGAACTAATTTGTAGGTTTAAATATTGTTTTTCCATTTTCAAGAGGTGAGTGAGTTTCAATTGTAGAGTTTGGGGCCATGATATGTGTAGGAGTAGTAGCCAAAATTTCTAGATCCTTGCTCCCCCTCAATTTTGCAATATTACCATGAGATCTATTGTCTTGATCTAAACTGACAGTGGTATGATCAGTGTCATGATGTCTGGTTCTCATGCTTTTTTAGGTACCGTACTAGCTGAAGATTTGTCTTGGCTACGTCCCAAGTATACTCATAGGTCATTGGATGAACTCATATATTATCAATGATTCTTCCTAAATGGTGGCACTGACATTAACACTTTGGACACATTTGTTGAGAATACCTTTGAGAGGATGAATGGAACCAATGAATGGAAGTGCTACTTGGAAGTGAATTTTCCGCAGTGAAACTGGCTTCTGATGTGACTTATTGAGATACTGGCGTGCGGACGCACATGTCTGCTAGGTTTACCATCCCTGCTATATGGGCCTATGCCTTGGGGGGTGGGTTTCCCCCGGCAAACTAAAAAATAGTAGGGTTCTCAACCGTTATTATAGCTACCACATAATTGGATGATGATGGTGTGTCTTTAGAAGCAACCTTCTTGACTTGATCAAGTCCTCTAAAGCATGTTTGAGAGTGAGACATGAGTTCATATTGTGTGAATTGCTACAATGGTAGTTGCAATGCCTGTTGGTGTTGCAACCTTTTGGCAAGGGATTGGGTGGGTCCCTCATGGTAGGAAATTTTAGTATATGTTGTGTTGTGGGTGTGATGGTATTGAGGGAAGATCATATGAGAGTGAACTTTCTTGTGGGATTTGAAGGCTCTTCTAATGTAAAAACCATTAGTTGTGCTTCTCCTTTTGGTGTCGGGTTATTTACGATGGGTTTTTGGTATGGTGGTTGGAATGGTGGTGGTGTATACCCAAGGATTTGGTTGGTTAATTTTGATATTGGGATGCATATATTATTATTGAGCTCGGGAGTATTGTGCATTTTTTTGCACCATGTGATTTAGGTGGTGGTGACACATTATAAACATCATTAAGTTTAGGTTGTGGTTTTTGAGATGAAGCTACTTTAGTGCATGCTTGATGTCACCTATAGTTGTCCTCGGATGATATCATGACTACCCCTACTGTGGAATATGTATTATTTGCATTTTCTTTGTCCATATTGACTCTAATTTGGCATTGAAGATTGGTGTAGGTTGGCATGTGAAGCCAATATATTGCTGTATACATTTAATGTAGACTCCAACTTGTATTACTTCAACAAACATATTCAACCATTGTAGGGATAGGAGGCAGTGAGTGAGGGCATAGATGAACTTGTCACTACATCAAGTGCTTCTTTGTTTGCTGCTTAAATTCTAGTTGTGGAGCTAATTCTTGCCACATCTCGATGAATTTGAATAAGCTCTGATATACCCTTTGTTGTAGTACTTGCATGTCTTCTATAGTAGGTACCTACAATGTTTAGTCTAAATAAGAAAGAGCATGGCACTTCAGGTTATACCCTTAACATGAAGTTGTAGTGTAAAATGTAAATTTCTCCCTTATCCTTGAGAGAGTGTAAGAATGATACAAATTCCTCTATAATCCTTTAGCTAGATCATTTTCGCACATGCGATCATGCTTGCTTGGGGGCGTTGAGGAAATATGACAAGTAGATGATACCTACCCCTAGCACATATAGGATGAACAAAAGCAGTTTTCCACTATCATAGGATGTACCTAGTAGCACCGCAAGGGTGTAGTGTCAATGATCTCCTTCTCATGTAAGGATGGATTTGTCAGACAACACCTTTTGGAGTGAGTAGGTTTGGGCATAGAAGGTATAAACTAATCTCTTTCAAACCATGAATCATGCTTGATTACCCTTTCACCCATAGGGTATTTCCTGGATACTGAGGGAAGGGATATACTTTTCACATGATCTCTTCATGTCGAGCATGATTAGGCATCACTCTAGTTCTTACTCAATCTGGGTTCAATTTCCCTTGATCATGACTTTGTTAGGGAACAGTGGAAGTGTTGTTTGGTGAGATGGCACAATTTATATTCCTAAGTTGAAATTGTTAAAAATGAAAAAGATAGCCTCTTTAAGGGTCTTAATCTAAGACCAAGTGGTCTAGTTTAAGGTAATAATCTAGGATTGTTTGATATAAAAGTGGAGGTTGTGGGTCTCATTTTATGTAAAGGGACAAGACCATTCTTTGGTAGGTGATATGGGAAAACCATCAGGCTACTGGGTGATATCCCAGTCAAATACAAGATTCTTTGGTTCATATAGAGTTGGTATGGATAGAGTATTAGGTAAAAATTAAATTGATTTGTAAGTCATGTCCAATATTAGTGGATGATTAGCCTTATGACATAATGGGAAGCCAAAATTTTGGAAGGATCAAGTTGAGTTGAATGACCATTCAAGAATATAGTTGTAACTAGATTAGGTATGGGAACATGCATGCATGTATGTGTATCTTGGGGCTTACACATGTGATTTTATGAAGCAATATACGATCCAAATATGAAAGTGGATAACTTATAAGCATTTTTGTGAAATTGAGCCACCTTTTGAAGTGAGGCTGGAGGTTTGAAAATTTGATCTTAAGGCTGTTAAGGCTATCTAAAGTATTTTTATTGATTTGGGAAACCTTCATTGATTGATGGTAAAGCTAGGAAATGTGTCTATGAAGAGGTTTCTTAAGATTTTCTATGAATTTTGGAAGCCTTTTGGTGAGTATCAACACTTTTAGACATGAGTGATGGGCTTAAGCGATGATACCAAAATCAAGCATCCTTTGAATGTGGATCATGCTGAAAGATCGTGGAAAGGTTTGCCTAAAACATGAGATACCTCAAGAGTTAATTTTGGAAACCTTCTGGCACAAAGTAGTCCACCAAAAATATTCCACTTAATATCCCAATAAAGAAACAATGTAAGGGTAACAAGCTATGAAATACGGGGAAGATCATTTTGATGGATTTCCAACATCTAACAACATGATGTAGGCTATGAGAAAAACATGATGGTTTGATTGATCCCATGTAGCGTATAGTCTATGAGATTTATTTGATAGATTTTTATTTTTTTGTGAGATTGTTGATCATAGTAAATATGATTGTTTTTGAAACATGTACACATTAGTAATATAAGAGAAATCTTATGCAATATAGTCAGCAAACAACAATATCAAGGAATAAATCAAGAACCAATCTTAATATTTCAACGTAGAAGATAATGCTTATCCTTTCTTTGCCCATAATTTTAGATGTGATTTGCATCCTTATCCAATCCTGACCTATATATAAGGGGAGGGTCCTAAACTTATCTATATAAATATGGCACTCACCTGAGGTAGCTTGATTTTTGTGGATGTGATGCTAATCCCAATACACATCATGACTACAACAACAATAATCAATTATCAGTACTAAGAGAGGAACTATCCTTGAGGCTCGTGGATGTCCAACATTGCACTACCTTAGTACCTTTACTAACAACCCCTCTCCTCATCCCAAGATCCAACATGAGTGTTGTAACCTATTCTGTAGATGCATGGGTTGGTAGGATTGTGAAGTGCAAATGTGCAAATTTTAAGCTTTCTCTTACTATCCCACTACAAAAATGTAAAGCATGTAAAGATCAATTAGAAAACCTCAAGCAGACAAGCATTCTTCACCACCTTCCAAAAAATCCATGACGTAAGTGAAAAATCATGGATGCAAATGAAAAGAAATATTTTATCATCGTGGAAAACATGTATTTATTTATTTTTCATTTGTTTCACAAACAAATTAGGGAACAAAAAGAAAACCCTAAACAAAAACCCTAATAGGAAAAGGAAACTCAAGAAAACAAAGCAGAGCTACTCAAATTGTCCAGAACACCCGAGAAGAGTCTCCATATTGTTTTACCATCAAGAAAAAGTTGCAAAAGATAAAATCATGTGTAGTCTTTGTAAAACTAGAGAAAACACACAAGATAAGAAAATTTCTAGCTTCCACCTCATTTTGAAATGAAAATAAGTAAAACTTTAGATGAGAATTCAAATCAGCGGGAGAATATGATAATGATTGAAAATGACTCCATTTGCGGGAGGATAAGATGAGGAAAATGTGGCTATGAGATCAAGTAGTGCAATCCTATTATGACCGAGGAAGGTGTTAGGAACCCTTGCATCACCCTAGAAATAAGTATTGTGCTTGTGTTTTTGAATATTTGGAAAGAATTCAAATGGGTTCAGTTAAGAAAACAAAACAAGTCTAAGATGGGACACCCAAATAGTTAGATTCTTGGTTTGTTACCAAGAGGTTTCAAGTTCAAACCACGGTGACAACATGAATAGAATCACCACTTTAAAAGAAAGAAAACAAAATAAGGAAAGAAAACATGTTAAGATTTGGGAGTGTTCGTGGCCTTAAGATGACTATGGAACTTTTTGTCATCAGTGCAAAAGACTTTATTTTGATTAAGGAATCCAAATGTCCTCATGATCTAAGATAGATATTCATTCAAGGTGATTGGGATGAAATGTGGGAATAGAAAGAAATGATGCTAAGGGAAAGTCAATTAGATCAAGAAAGTTGTAAATATGTGTGTGTTTAATGACCTTAGTGTTTACATGTTCACATGTTTTGATTAAGATACACTAGATAGAAGTAGTCATTCATGATCGATATGCAATGTTTAATGAAATTAAGCAAGCATGTATGAGATTGACCAATTAAGCAAGGTAAGATGTTGCATTATGAACAAGTAGATGAGTAAGACTTATATTTTTTTGAATAATCATGCCTTATGTCATGAACAAGTTGATAAGAAGTTAGGTCATGATGAAGTTGATGTTGACAAGTTCATATGTAGTTAAAGCATTCATGATTTAAATTAAGATCTAATGAAAAGATAAAAAAACAAGATAAAATCAATTAGATCAAGAGATTCTTGATCCTCCACATTCTTACTATTTTCGTAGAATCGGATGTCTAGGAATCATGATTTAAAAAGAAGGAACTTCTAGAAAATTGATATTCTGAAGTCTAATCAAGATATGTTAGTTGCTCACTCGCTTTAGGAGAGTCAAAGGGATGCCCATTAACAGTGTATATGGCGAATATCTATAGTTGTACTTGAGGTTAGGAGGATTTAATGGCAAGAAAGAGATTATGCAAATTGGATTGCCTTTAGATCAGGAATATGAAATAGAAACTAGAATTGCCCCATGTGTGATGCGTATATGCTTTTTTCTTCAGGATG
Source organism: Alisma plantago-aquatica (assembly GCA_963693085.1). Lineage (NCBI taxonomy): Eukaryota > Viridiplantae > Streptophyta > Magnoliopsida > Alismatales > Alismataceae > Alisma > Alisma plantago-aquatica. The sequence goes on from OY856411.1 coordinate 182,137,978, forward strand.
CACCATTGGTGGAATGCCACGTTCCACCATGTGGTTGAGATATGTCTATTTATCATGTTTCTAGTTTCTATATTTCTTAGTTTAGCATCTGTTTGATGCATTTTACTTGTATTTTCATTTGCCTTTAGGTTTTTAGTAATTTCAGCAATTTAATTAGTTTTTAATGTGTTTTGATGTTTTATTTGTAGGATTGATAAAAAGAAAATAATATAAGTCATACTCCCTTAACCAAGAACCTAAAATTTGACCCAAGAAGTCAAATACTCACTCCCCATATCCAACTATTGGAGTGAGGATCATGGATATCATTGTGTGATGAGTTATATGCATGAAATATAGTTGCATGTCTTACATATCTATCCGACTGTCTCGTGTTAATCTAATTGACTATCTCAACCCAAAAAGAAATATTAGTAATAAACATGGCTTTTCATTTGATTCATAGACCTATACAATCAAATGAATAGAACTCCCACATGGATAATTATGGATATATTATTTGACTGACTCATTCACTTGATAATGAATTGAAACCCATGATAGATGCACATTTCATTAGCCAGCTGATCAAGTGACTCCCTCAGTCAACCGGTGGGAGAGCATTGCAGGTCAATGAAATGACTCTAGACCTCACATCAAAGCTAAAAATTTAGAACTTCAGAAACCTTTGATTGCATAATTAAATTATCTACCAAATGAATATATATACAAACACGTCCATCTCATATTTTGGTCCTTGAGTTGATCGACTAATGAAGAGACATAAATTTGTACAAATATATTGTAACAATTGGATGCCTAATCAATTTGATATTTTGTGAGCCGATATAATAGTATTTGGGACAAATCCAAGAAATGGATTCATGACCAATTTCCTCTCATCACAACCCTAGATGTCATTAGGGAGAGCTGGGATAATAATCTATAGCTTGACATGAAGATGTTTTACAGAGTAGAATCTGGTAGAGGATCCAGTCAAATGGTATATTACAAAAATCCATTTAAAGATCAAGTAGTGCAATCATAACCATTTCAAAGTTTATAATTTTTTTTGACATAGTCAATCGTTCCTCACCATAAAATGATGCACCTCAAACGAAATGACTACAACTACTAGAACATGAACCCAGTTGTAGAGGACAACTTGGCCATACCAATCTATCTTTTTTTTATCAGTAAGTGTGCCACTATATTGACCAGAAAATAAAGTACAGCTGAAGAATATGTACAAGTGGGTATGGTTTGCGCAAGTGCAAACCGAATAAAAGGAAAACTATCTATGCATGATACTGAACTATCTATGCAAAAGATTAAAATTAGAAAATGCCTTATTCCACACCATCTTGGGCAGAGGCATCTCTGCTTCAAAACATGTCCTATTCCTCTGGTTGCATACATGGTAGCAGATGAGTAGGCCTAGTTTTCTATCTTCAGCCGATCTCAAGCTGAGTAAATCAGCCTGGTCCTTTGGGGTTTTTATCAGATTGTTGTCCGCAAGTCTTCAGACTTCAGTAGTGAATTTGTAGGTCCACATGATGTGCATATCATCCTCTTCTTCACTTCTACACAACTGGCACATCGAGGCTGTTGTAGTCCCTCTAGATTTGAGATATGACTCTGTAATTAGTTTGCGTTGCATCATATTCCATCCAAAGATTTTCACTCTATTCGGCATCTTTAGGGACCACACCCACTTAGCCCACAAAAGTTTCTCACTCTTTGATCTACAGACGTTCCAAGCACCCTTGAGGGAATAGGTTTCCAGTCCGACAAAGTGGCACAGGTTGTCTTGTTGTAATTTTATTTTCTTACAAATCTTTGTAATACTGTCAGCCCCCCTACCTTTAGGAATGCACCAAGATTCGTTTTCTATCAGGGAGTTAAGATGGAGGTCTGAAGTGAACCCATTCCTCATTTTCAGAGATTCTCCAACGTGGGATTGGAGAAAGTCACCTTCAACCCAAGGATCATTCCAGATGGAGATGGTGGCACCATTGCCAATTTTAAAACGAACAATCTTGGCCATTTTATCTATCTTCATTGTTCTCTAAAAATATATAACTTCCCTCACTCTTGGTCCTCGAGGATACCTATGCCTGGGTGGAAGGGAACATCACCCATGAAAGGAAAAAGGCATGTATGTATATGTAAACACCGAGTATGCACATAAAATAACACGTAGGACATTATCAATATCACAAGTATAAAAGGGTGTCCCCATACAAAGAGGGGGCTATCAACAATTAGGTAGGTTCAATAAGAATGAGTAACCAAGGAATATGTAATAAGGGTTGAGCCATTATCAACTTAGAGAAACAATTCATGAATAAAGAAGTTCTTGCCTTTTAATATTTCACAAATAACAACAAATATAAGTATATGTAGATTAACAAAGACTAGAATAGTATTGACTATGGATTGAGAACCTTAAACCACAAGCTATGGAAGGAGAAAATGACCCGATGAATAACATATAAAACATAGAAAGGGAATAAATCCCCAATGCCTAGAAGGAGGAACAAAACCTCAGTGTCTATATATATCATGTAGTAGGGGAATAAAACCAATGCTTGGTAGGAGGAATAAAACCTAGAGGCTATATCATGGTTAAACTACTACTAGATACTACTATTCTAAATCTCACATGAAAATAGAGTAGAAAAGATCATGATGTAGTCCAATTTAAAAATCAAGTAAAAAAGGATGGAAGAAAATGGCATATAGCCATTGGGGTCAAAAGACCCATATAAATGAGAAGTAGTATTTCAACAATCATCAAAAACTATATGAATAGTAATTGAGATTTTAAAAGGATTCAAAGGATTAGAAAAGTGAAATTCAACTCAAAATATACCACATGTATAATACTTTAGGTTTTGGTCATTATGTGTGCCCAAGTAAATTTGGGAATAAGCACACACCTGGCCTTCAAGAATAACCTTGTTTCTAGGGGGATTCCCAATTGGTCCTTCTCCAGCTAGAAGTTATACATACACATTAGTACACCATAAGTTTCTGTGAAGTAATATGTTTCTTTGTAGATATTAATTTTATTAAAGGCGTGTCTTTTTGGATCTTAGTGACATTGATATTAAGTCATATGATGTGTCCTTATTATCGTATCTAGGGTTTCATTTTATATTAAAGTATAATATAGTCAAGTCAAACTATTAGCATAATAAGCTACTCAAAAAAACATAATGCTATACAAAAACTGTCAATGAACTAATATATATATATGTATATATATGTCTTTACATATAAAAATACATACATATATATGTATATATGTATATAAATGTATATATATGTAAACATATCGGAATCTAGGTTGATGTACAATATAAATCATCATATTCTTTAGAGTAGGTTCACTGAAATATTAATTCATCCATACCCCTGTTTATAAACCAACTTTCTCATTGAGGTTATTTTAATTAAACACAAATTCGTTCAAACCATATACACATACTTCCTAGATCCTTCTTGTAATTATAAACCACATAAGATACACATAAATACATATAAATTCATGTGAGCAATATGCTAATGTGCATACCTACTTATCATTGTTAAGGAAATTGACTCATCAATTTAGATTGTTGTCACCCTTATAAAAAATAAGTTGCACTAAACTTATCACACTATCCATTATATAGGTATTAAGTAATATTTGACTAATATATTATACATTAGGCAAGAGTATGAACTTATATATTTCCATATAATAAGTAACATGTACATACTCTAGCACTTATACAAGTAAGACCAATACTCAAGAAATGCCAAAGTAATTGAGATTAGGTTAAGAATTGCTTTCTATGTGCAACAAGTCCTAGTTTCATGTATAGATTGTTTGTAAGTTTAGAGGGATTACAAATGTGTTAAATACTAACAATAATACAATCATACTAAAGGTAACTATGCTTAAATACTCTAGATTACCATCATTTATGCCATCTTAATCATTTATTTGTCTCTGATGCTCAATCTACAAGTTGAGTTCTTTGCATAGTCAAACTGGGATTACCTTCATTCTTACTTCTTAGACTTGACTAATCTTTGATGGTTCATAACCTAGAGGGACACCATGGATTGTGTTTATCTACTAAAGCAATTGCCAAAATTCTTCTTCCAAAAATTGACCTATAAGTTCTCTCACAAATTTGGAGTGCAAAATCTAAATCAATTCAGGGGAATGATGGATTCATATCCTCTATTGAACTTTGATAGCATTGTAGTTCATGATGCAAGAGGGGGTATATCATCCATGTGTCTAGTGGATTACAAGAGGATTCAAAAAAGGATTGCCAAAATGAAGCAAGTCCATGAATCAAACTTAGATCATGGATTCATCATGATTTCTTGGGGCTATGGATTCATCTGTTGTGGTTGCTGAGATATTGGGCAAGGAGACAATGAGATCTAGATGCTACACCATGATTCGAGGTAACAATTGATGCAAAGAGAGGTCGAGTACTCAATCATCATGAATAATGTTTTGAAGTTTCATGTCAGCTTATCTAATAAGATTCACATGTTCATCGAGCATTTATAGGTATGAGGGATGTTAGGTGATTAAGATGAGTGAGGGCATAGGAGATCTTAATGTGGTGTTGTTTGTGAAGGAGATTAGGAGTTGTTGGCAAAGTTTGCATGCCGATCATGGTGTTTGTTGTTGTTTTCTGGTTGTGGAAGGACTGTTATGGAAGCTATATCACTCCTTAGTGGTGGTGTCATACCATATGGTGAAGAGAGAAGAGGGCAACATAACACTTGGTTAAGACAATGGCCTCCGTTGACATCTGCTACTATTGGCAATGATGTTTGCTCAGCCAAGGAACTTGACATCGAGTGAGGGGCACACAATGCTGATAGGGTTTTGCATCCTACAGAGGAATGAGGAAAGGTCGACACAAAAAGTAGGGGAAGGGAGAGGAGGACAGGAGGAGAGAAGAAGAGGAAAGGAAGAAAGGATATCAATGCCCTTTCCCTTGCATTCCATCCATTGGCAGACACTTGGCCAGTACAAAAAGCACACCTAGGAAAGTGCAATGTGAGAGAAATTACATATATATGAAACAAAAACGTTTTTTAAAGAAAATCTATAATTCGTTAATATGTATTTAAATTTTTATATTCAAGAAATTAATTGAGAGGGTAAACAATGTCCAATTGGGCTGGAACATGACCTATAGCGTAAACAATATGTAAAGAAGACAATTTTAAGGTTAATTTTACCTTTAGATATATATATACCATACTTCATTACTTAATAGTTAAGTATTCAATTAATGCATTAATGCTTTCATAATCAATGTGATACATTGTATAATATTTGTCAAATTCTTTTCATCGATTAGAATTAAATGATATACACTGCCAAATTAGGGTCAAAACTAATTAACTAGTGAATCATATAATTAGATAAGACACATAATAATTCATATCAAAAGACTTTTATTAAAACAATATATTTCTTGACTCCAATTACTCATAATTTATTCTTAATAAGAGGAAAGGAGTCCATAATAACACAATCTAAAAGACACAAGAAAATGGGAATCTTAAGTTAGGCTTCTAGATTTAGGTATGTTACAACACTCCAACTCTTAAAAGGATTTTGTCTCCAAAAGCTACCCATTGATAACTTAGCCCACCATTATGCCTGACATCAAGAAGATTACATTTCACATTTTAACTCATTCATTGTGATAGGATTCATCAACACATTTTATCCAAATAATGTACATTGTATCCATCATAGAAAGATTTAATTATCATAATTAGTAATATTTAAATTAGTGTAACTTTGATTGAGGGTTTCTCCCAAGGGTACCTAGAGCATTTATTATAAGTTTAATCAATCCTAATGTTAAATTACTCTCCTAAACTATAAGGTGCAAAAGTTCACCCCTTAAAGAGTTAACCAATAGTCAATGCAACCAACTTTAGAGGTAGGTTGGGGTAGATCTATTAAGTCATATATACCCAAGATGTTCCCTAATCAATAATCCATACACATGTGTAAGGTCTCATGGTTGATTGAACTAGTCAAGGGGTACTTTCTTTATGGTTCCTTACTACTCAAAACAACATATGGTGGTGACTTGGTTCATCAAACCATCGATAAATCCATATAGATTTTTTTTGAAATATAGTGTAATAATCAAAATACTTTAGACAATGAAACCTCTTGCATTGTGGAGGTGAATAAATGGCACCAAAGCCAATTCGAGAACCAAGTCAAACACCTTTCACCATATCTCATTCTAATGAGAGAGTATAAACCTCCAAGGATCTATAAGGGTTTACTAAAAACATATCTAACTCATACCATAGGTGACAAGGATATAGATTACATGAACACTATTCAACTTCTACTAGATCCAGCTTGGTTACTTCACTCATATGCAACCTATCATGTAACATGACCTCAACATGGGACATCATGAAGTCCTCAAGTAACCCAACTATCCCAGTAGACTTAAGGGTTTGCTAGACCAAAGAAACTATATGATCCACCAACACTTGGTCTCCTTAAACAATCATATATTGATATGCCCTAAAGGAATTATTAGGGTTATCTAACTGAAAAGGTGGTATATGTGACACCCCAACATGCCACAGCGAGATTACTAAAAAAATGAAATTATCAATAACAAATAACATTACCAGAAAATAAGGAAAAATAAAACCGATATCACATATCCACCTCAAGTGGAAACATATTGCATCTGGATCCACAAAGCCACATGTAACATCTATCATGCCAAAATATTATCACATAACATGGTTCACTGGCCACAACTTGTTACGTACATAACAACCTATTACATATATACATGCCATATCTATGCAATCATGGCCTACTGTGAAAACATCACCTCTATATACAAAAACCACCAAAAACTTTCCCAAGGACCTCAGAGTACAAGGAAGACACATAAGACTATACTAAAAACACGAGCATCATATCTAACCTTTAATAGCTACGGCTCATCTTGCTGCTCTGCCTCAACCGTGCGATCTCTACCACGTCGTGCACGACCACCTAAAAGATGTGGAAACCAATGGGGTGAGACCAAACATCTCAGAGAGAGATATAACTCTTCGCCAATGTTTATTATAAGTAGATTCAGCTCAATGATATAAATAACCATATGAAATTGTTTAAGTAGGTTAGGTATCTACAACTGGGTAGTATAACATCTTATAACTTTAGAAGGAATATGAAGAACATGTGTAACACTATATTTCTCTTACCACATATAATTCAAGAAATTAATACAAGATATAAGTTAAGGAGTCATCCAATGTGAAGTGTATTTGACCCTAAGCAAAAATACTACTCGGCTGTGTTACATCTTTTATTTACCCTAAGGATTTGAGCCCTACCATCCAAATCCAACTGACCAAATCAATGCCTTACAAGATCAATGGAAGAGTCAGACTCCATTATCTTCCCCTACACTACTCGGTCAGTTCAAGTCTGCACTGCGGTGACATATAGTCAAATTGTAAAAACAACAACTTATAGTCAAGCTATAGTCCTGTAAAGACAACAACTTATAGTCAAGGCTATGGTCCTATAAAACACCTAGCCCACCTCAGTATAAGCCACAATGCTATAAAATAGGGTATATAATCCAATCACTGAGGTACAGCTGCAACAATCCTCTATCACATCATATCCCATGCTCATCACCGAGACCTGATTGCAGTCATTCTAAAAACACTTGGAATCAAGATGTCAAGGATACATGGTCACTGGCACCTCACATACTCAACAATATGTGCTTTGGGGTTCCCTTAGGAATACTCGTTTCACCATCCAACAAAGTACTGACGTTGAAGAAGGATCTATGACACATACATCTACATGATTAGGGTTTCAATTGATTAGTTAAACCAATTGGGTATCTTTTAGCATCAATCAAATTACAACGTATGAACCCTAAACAAATTCTACAACGATAAGGGTATGTTACAACTCCAGAAGACATAAAACGAATGAGGTACAAACTTGTCGCATCATCACTTGATACCAGTGCCTTACAAGGTCATCAACATTATCACATCACTAGGGGATATCAATCCCTTTTTACATCACTGGAGGATACCACCTCATACTAGGCATAAGCATCTGCTAGGTCATAAAATCAAATCACATCATTATCATCTCATCATGCCTCAACAAGGCTCACATTCATTGCCCTGTCATCTCAGATACATCATAGCATTTAGTATCTATTACAATGATTAACCTGCAACAGTCAAGTTATACAAGTAAGAGAGAGAAACAATGCATCATCACTACATACTATCACATTACACAAGGTAGAAAACTATGTCATAGTCCCACATTCGGGTTAGGATTTCAACAACATATCCGATTAGGGTTTTCAAGTCATCATGTAGCATCAATCCTAAGTATCATTACCTCCTATAATCTTAGAACATGTGGGCCAACCATCACCAACATCACTTGATAACCAAACATAAGAGCCTTATGTGTTCATGGATAACCTTCAGTCAAAGAGGACATTAAGTCATAAATCCATGTGGTCGAAGAGAAAACAAAACCTCATAGTCAAAGGAATCACCTAAAGTCAATGACCATAACCAGCAACCAAGGGCACCAACACATGTCAAATGGTCGAAGGGAATCAACACCTTCAACAACCAAAGCATTACCAATCCAAATGGTCGAAGGGATCCATAGGTCGAAGACCATTTCAACAAATAAGGGTATCGTCAAGTCTAAACGGTCGAAGGGATTCAACACCTCAATGACCAAAGCATTACCAATCCAAACGGTCAAAGGGATCCATAAGTCAAAGACCATTTTAGCAACCAAGGGTATTCTCAAGTCCAAACGATCGAAGGGATTCAACACCTCAGCGGTCAAAGAAAACCACCATTCAGTGTGACCGAATGAAACAATTCTATAAGACCAAAACCAAAGGAAAACCATCTCATTCAACCAAACATCACCAAGCATTCAACCAGTTGGGTACCAACATGAAGAACATATAAGAGAGAGAAAACCACTAGCAAGTTATGAGAAAAACATATGATTAACATCATAATACCGACCCTCAAAGAGTGATGTAAAAACTTAGGGGAAAACATCATTCAAACCCTAGAATTAGACACCACATGTGTTAAAAATGAAATACATGAGTTGAGGGATGAAAACCCAAGATCAAGCACATGAAAATAGAACCAAACTCCACATAATGAAAGGTAACCGAACAAGAACCAAGATAAGAAATCCAAGATTGAGATGCATGCAAAACCATCATCATCTCCATCGTACAGATTTCAGGTAGGTGAATTAGGGTTTAAGTAAAGGAACAAGTACATGCAAGATCATTATATAGGTACAACACTAACCATGATATCATTATCAATAACAAGTAATCATGTTTTATAATGAGTTACATGTAGGATTAAAGTGCAATAATAGAAGTGGGAAAATAGTTATATTTCCCACCTTAGATGATGCAACCTCCTCCAAGCAAAGCTCCAAAGCAAGAAGAAACCTACCTTTGATCACCTCCACAACCTAGCTAGTCACCACCTCAAAATAGAAGGAAAACCCTAGGTCAAAGGGCAAGAAGGAGAATCAAAACCTCAAGGATGAAAAAAGAACAAGAAGAGAGAGAAAGGGAGAAGATTTCCTCCATTCAACTTGAGTACTACCTTGGAGAACCAAGGATTCAGACTAAGAAAGAGGAGTACCTCCATTCCAACACAAGCACCACCAAGGAAGCTCCATGGATTCAGTCAAGAGAAGAAGAAAGAGGTTTGCAAGAAAATGAGATCAAATGGTTGGATCACTTACCAAGGATCAAATAACCACCAAAGATCACCAAGGAAGAGTAGCTCCAAGCTTGGATCACCACATGCAATGGATTTTGGCCACCAAGCACCAAAGACGAGCTTCTTCTCCACCACCAAGCTTCTAGGCCGAACTCTAAAGATGAGAGAGAGAAAGAGGTTGCAAAAGGATCATATGCATGAAAGAAGAGGGGTACATATACCTAAACCCAGAGAGAGACCAAAGAGGTTAGGTGTCATGCACACAAGTGCCACATTCCACCACACGACAACCATGCATCCACTAAAACCATGCATGCAAACTAGGTCATGAAAACCAAAGCAAACTAGTGACCTCACTTGGTCCTAGAGGACCATCGATTGAAGGGAATCATGGCCACAAAGGCTCATGGTTGAAGAGAAACCAAGTGACCACATGAAACCCTAAGTCAACGACCACATGAAACCCTAGGTCAGTGACTAAAAGAGAGCTCCATCCCTCTACGACCAAAGGGATTTCAAGGCTCCATGAAATCACTATTCAACCATAGAGAAAACATCAAGGGATATCAAGGAAGGTTGCTGAAAACCAAGAAAATCAAACGGTCAACACAAGGTCAACATCTATGTAGGGAATCCAAGCAAACCCTAAAAACAACACTCAACATATCACCTTATCTGTCCTTGTCAAACCAAGGCTCAAAAAAGTGCCCCAAAGCATCATCCTCTCTCTCATGATAATAAGGCACAAAGGGAACAACCTAAATGTGAAAAATTACAAGATCACCTCTTAACATGGGTAAATTGCAACAAGGTCCAAAATAAGCAAACATAGCTCAAACAACATCCAAAAAGGACCAAAATGAAACCACAAGCATGTCACATGATATTAAGGCATCTCAAGAGATTAAATTAAGGTTTAAGAATCTTATTAAGAAAAGAAAGAACCAACAAGCACTAAGCTAGGTCAGGGGCCTTATAACCATAAACCCCTAACAAGGATTTCGCCCCCAAAATCCTACCCGAAAAGAGATGGGTACTTCCTATCCATCTCCTCCTCAAGCTCCCATGTTGCTTCCTATATGCCATAAAACCTTAAATAACATGATATCTTTTCAACTTCTTGATCCTCCTGTCTAGGATCAAAACATGACCTTCCACATAAGATATATCCTCATCTAGATCTACCTCCACTTGTTGCAACACCAACTCACTATTAGGGTGACACTTCATCAACACTGAAACATGAAACACCAGATGCAACCTGTGCAACTCAGATGGAAACTCCAACTTACAGGCCACCTTCTTAACATGTGCCACCACTAGATAAGGTACCATATACCTAGGAGCTAAATTACCCTTCTTTCAAACCTCCAAACACCTTTCCAAGGAGAGACCTTGAGGCATACTCTGTCTCCTACTTGGAACTCCAATGATCTATGTCAGTTATCAACATACAAATTTTGCCTGTCTTGTGCTGCTTTCAATTGTTGCTGAATCACTCTGATCTTCTCTGTCATTTGTTGTACAAGCTGAGGACCCAATAGATGATACCTGCCAGTCTCATACCAACACAAATAAGATCGGCAGCGTCTTCAAATTTTACTCATCAATACAACTGCCTGATCTGGGGCCACAACAATTTATGCTTCAATAGTGGTGAACTAAGCTCCAACAATAGCAATACAAAGCTTCATACGATAGTGTACATCCCAACTGCCCAACAACTGCAAAACACATGCTCTCAATATATGTTCTAAGATCTGGATTGTCCTCTCTGACTATCCAACTATTTGCGGGTGAAACACCATACTGAACTTCAACTGCGCACCCATAGTTGTGTGCAAACGTTCCCAAAAATGACTGGTGAACTAAAGACCTCTGTTAGATACGATGGTAGCTGGGATACCATGTGTAACATATTGAATCTCAGGGTCTTCCCTGCAATTTACCCATTCTTGAGCTTTTCTTTGACTTTTAGTCCATTTGGACCTTTTTCATAAATTTCACATCCTTTTGGATCATTCTTGTACACCTTGTGCAATTTGAGCACAATCTGAGGTTGAAATCACTATTTACCCTCTTTCATGATAATTGAGGGGTGTTTGCACAAATAACCCACATTAGGTGATAAGTTAGGGTTAATATTGTAGTTTGGTCATTAATGGGATAATATAGTAGATTATATTTATTTGGAGCTTTTTGGATAAATATATTATTATTAATGTGTATTTGAGTTCATATATGTGTATGTTAACCTTAATTGTTTCTCTCTCCTCAAAATATGATTTTAGTTCATAATAATATGTTATTTTGTTGAGAAATGATTATTTGTACCCTAATGTGTTTTATATGTCGAATTTACTCACATGTTTCTCATTAATGAGCTTTTTCATACAATTCCTTGATTTTAATATATTATTATACTCCTTTATGGGCTATATATTTATTAATGGCCATATTATGCATTAAACGAGAATCTAATTATATAGCATTGTAGTTTTCGTCATTATAAGCCTATGGTTCAAATTTGGTGTTGTTTGGAGTTGATTTGACCCCTCTAATGCATTTTATTAGCTTTTAATATAGTGTAGTGCATTAATCGATGCATTTATTTGATTGTAACGCTATGATTCAGTTTATTTCTCCTGTCACGCGCGCCGGTTCCACTATGGACCCACAATCCGGTGGCCAGGATTAATTCTCCCATCATCCAACGGCTCCTATATTATCTTCTTCCTCCGCTCATCCCGCGAAACGGCAGCAACTCAGCCTGTGCTGCCTCCTCGGATTCAAACTCCACCAATTCACGACGGTTTCGCGTTGGCTCTTCACCATCGTGTCCGGTTCGACACCCCGAACCCAGCGATCCCCATCTCGAGCCCCCTCGCTCACTGTAGGCGAAACGCCCAAACAGGCTCTTCTCCTCCTCTTCACCTGAACACGCAGAGGGAGCGTCGACTTCTCTAGTGCTTATATAAGGTGCCGAATAGCACCCTCGGGCCTCCACTTTTCCTCCTCCTTATCTAATTTCACCTCTCCACGCCCGAGACACCCTGACCTACTCGTTCTACCTTCCCCGGCAGCGACGACCTCCAGCTTGCACCTCCGACCACCTCGGGTCAATTAGACGCTAGGTAACCATCCTCGGCAACCACTCTTCCTTCTCCTACTCTCGGTTTATCGCGCGGCGCCCCCAAGCACCGGGTCCTATAGACCGCCGGTAAGCTCCGCCGCCGCCGACCGTTTTTGAGTTTCCTTGCTCCTCCACCCTCACCGAAACCTGCATTCTCTACAGTTTGCTTTCGTGATTGTGTTGGAATCTTCGGAAGCATCCTTCCGCCCTGTTTTCCTCAAGTTTTGGCCCCGACCTCTTTCGCCCTGTTCCGGTCCGGTTCCAGCGTTGTTGAGCACGCGACCTCGCCTCTAGTGAACCGTTGTGACCGCGAGACTCTGGGGGATTCGTCCACGATCTCCGGAGGCAATGGCAGAGCCTCAGTGGCCATCGGGACCAGATTGTCACGATTCCAGAGTGCTGCTCGAGCCATGGCTCGAAGCAGCAACATACCTGGAGGTGAGATGACCCTGGAGTCCCTCGCTGATTCTTTCGTTAGCGTTTTATCACAGGGGCAATCTCGTCTTTTCCCCTTGTTCTTCTTTCTGTCGCAAACGACCAATCGAGGGTTACATATGACCGTTCTACCCTCGACGCTTTGTTTAAGTCATTTAGCCGAGGAAGGGTAGTTTAGTCTTTTACCCTGTTATTGACATCGAGTTACATTTTGATTTAATTACATGTCACGCTATGGTTTTACTAATTTCTGATTGGTCGATTTACTTAATTCATAGTAAATCGATCCTTTGTCAGAAAAATACGAAGAAATAGTCGATGGAAAGGATTTTTAATGAAGAATCTGATTTTGTGGTTTTTGTAGCCTGATTCTAAAGTATTTTTCGAAGTTTTCCTAAGATACTCTTTTAATGGTTTAAATGTTTTAAAATACATAATTAATTCATTTTAACTCTGTTTCGTAAAATAATATATGCTTTCTTATTCATGAGAATATGACCAACCTTTTGGGCTTAGTTTTAAAGACTAAATCATAGTTTTGTAAAATTAGGGTTTTTCCTATACATTATGTCTTTATATATATTAATACATGTGATATGTTTATAACTAGGATATTATGTGGATGGATTGCTATCTGTTTGGTGGATATGATGGTAATGTATTTAATCTAAGGTATGTGAAAACCTATTTTTGTATGTGAGCCCTATTTTGTATGTGCCCCTATTTGAGTATGTGAAACTTATTATGTATGTGCATCCTATTCTAGTATGTGGACTCTATTCATATATGTGATGATAAATGTGCAATACACCTACTCTCAGTTGGGCTTTTATCCAACCCCACTCATTATTGTGCTAGCCTCATTTTCCTTCTAATTACATTTATTGACTCTTTACTTAGTTTATGCCATTGTGGCTTAATCATTGGAATCATGTGAATCATTCTTCTTCATATATTGCCTCCTTTACTTGGAAATGATTTAATCTTGTTATTGACTATGTGGCTCATCTTTTGAAATACTTGGAAATGTTATATATTGTGGATGTCTTTGTGACTCATTTAATTGTAACTCTTGAATCTTGTTGTTTCCTATGTTGGCTTATCCCTTTGAAATATTTGGAAACATTGTATAATGTTGTTCCTTGTTGGCTCCTTTACTTGTTGGAATTCTTGTATAATGATGTTACCTATGATGGCCTGTTGATTGAGATTATTTATTTGGGTTTTATTCCCAATGCTTGTTGCATCTTGTTATACTTTTCACTATGCTGCCAAGTGAATGATTATGCATGATATAGTTATTGGCCAATTGACAATGTAGTGTACATGAGTACAAACCACCCACATGGCACTGAGGTTTTAGTCCTCCTGCCGGGCACTGGGGTTTTAGTCCCCCTGCCATTTTATATATTAGGCACTGGGGTTTTATTCCCCCTGCCACTTTTTGGGCACTGGGGTTTTAGTCCCCCTGCCATTGGTGAGGTCCGGTAGGTGCCTCACCCTACATTGAGAGGATGTTGAGTCATAATTTATATTCATGCAAATGTGATAATTTTTGATATTTAAATGTGGCAGTTTCTCTCTCTCATATTCATATATTTACCTCATTTCTTTTGGAAATCTCTTATGGTAGAAAATCTTTTATATTGCAAAGCTTTTTATTATTATTTGTCCTATTCCTTTTGATTGACACATACCTTTTATCTCTCTCTTGCTGGATGACCCCAACCATCCAGGTTAGGGATCAGAGTGCGCATGGAAGCTTGGTGAACCTAAGGCTAGGATAAGAAGAAAGGAATATATAGCTTGAGTGATCATGTTTGCTTTTATGTTATATAGTTGTTTAGTTTGGAGACAATGTTGTATTAGTAAAGTCTTCCTCTACATAGATCCTTGTAGTTGCTTGTATAAAGTTGTATTCCCATTTGGGGAAATTTTATAATGTACTCTTTATACATTTTTGAATAATGTCAAGATTTAATTCTTCCGCTGCCACACCATTGGTGTTTTAGTTTATCATGTTTAATAGTAGAGACTTTGGGTCTTTACAACATGGTATCAGAGCATCAAGGTAGTCGGATTCTTGACTAGTTCAAAATTGTCTCCTAGATAGAACCCTTATCTTATATAGTTTCCCTTTAGTTAGTCACCTTAGAGTTAACCTATGAAGAATGTTTGATTTAGGATCATAATAATTTCTTATTAGAAAATAAAATTTGTCAACTTTTTGGTGAATTGTCTAATTGAGTAGCTATTAGAGCAAGAAGTTGAAGTGATGGTGTCTAGAAAGGGTCAGAGCTTAGGGGCTGGCAATATTTTCCTCCGCCCCACTAGCTTGGTAACGAGGACTCCTGAGCTCATATGACCTGGCCTGGCCTGATCTGAAACGGACAGCTCAAAATAGTCTACCTTTAGACATATTGCCTTATTGTTGAATAACCTTAGAATCCTTATGTGATGATTTGATTTCTTTTCTCAAACAAAAATCATCTTGTAATCCCTAAGTACCATATATGAGCCTTGGATTTCCATGTTTAGGGTTTAGTGTACCCTATGTTATACCTTGAGTTTGGAGGATAGTGGATAGTAAGACTTTCATGTTGGATCTTATACCCTTAGAGTAGTTTGACTTAGTCAACCTTTTGAGTGGAAAGGTAGTGTTAGTACCTTGTTAGATTTTAGGAGTTGTTGATTTCGAGGAAGAAATCCTCTTTAGGGGGTTGGAATCCCTCAATGCCTTGAAATCAAGAAACCATAACTCCTTAGACATGGGAATAGAGAGCTTATGTGTTTAGAGTTTAACAAACCTAATATGATTGTAATTCATCTTGTTTGATTATTAACTAATGGATAAGTCATGTAATCCATATGCTTGAACCTTAATATACTCATGATGCACATAATCATTAATTATTCATATGTGGATATACATAGTTTGGGTTAAGTCACCCTAATGGTAAAATGTGTATGGTAAAATACACCCTAAGGATGCTTTAATATGTAATGGTCATGTCGACCTAAACCCTAATGGGTAATCATCTAGCCTTGACAACATATATATATATATATACCCTTCATGCCTTTCTTGATACTCTAGTGACATTAGGTGTCATCTCATGGTATACCTTAATGCATGTAAATGGATTATAATCCCTTAATCATAGTTGTGACCCGATTATCAACATAGATAAGGCATAGCACCTTGTTGAGTAAAATACATCTCATTGATCATCTTAACATGGGTTGGTTTATGAATAAAATCATTAATAGGATAATGAGTAATTAGATTCATATAATGTGAGGTTAATTCATAGTAATTAGTGTTGTGAGAGAAAATGATTAGTGATGACATGGATATGAGTATGTTAGATGTTGTGCCAATATGTTCCTTAGATATAATCCATATACCCTTAGACCTGTTATTAGGGTAATAATTTGTTGGATAAAATTATATGGCATAATCCCACATGATGTAGTTATTGGGTAATAATGTTGAGTTATTTAGGTTTTGACCTAATGCATTAATTATTGTTGGGATCGGTTTAATAGAGGTTGTAATGGCCTTGTAAACCCTAATTGTGCTTAAAACCCTTAATGAGGGAGATACCCATGATATAATATCGAGATAAAATTGTTTTGGATAAAATGTGGCACAAGTGTTAGTATAATTGATATGCTGCCTCTTCATGATAGAGTTGTGCCTATTAGGCGAAGATGCTTATTATGTTGGGTTTGATAAAAGGCTATAGGTTTTGTGGAAACCTTAGTAATACCTGACTTATGTAGATTTTGTGTTGTACCCTAGATGAAGGGTTATAACCTAGTTGTTTAAGGTTGGGATGTTACTCACTCACCCTCTCTTTCCTCTTGTTGTGATTTCGGGGACGAAATCCTCTTTAAGGGGTGATGTGCTGTAACATACTGAATCTCAGGGTCTTCCCTGCAATTTACCCATTCTTGAGCTTTTCTTTGACTTTTAGTCCATTTGGACCTTTTTCATAAATTTCACATCCTTTTGGATCATTCTTGTACACCTTGTGCAATTTGAGCACAATCTGAGGTTGAAATCACTATTTACCCTCTTTCATGATAATTGAGGGGTGTTTGCACAAATAACCCACA
Organism: Alisma plantago-aquatica; assembly: GCA_963693085.1. Classification (NCBI taxonomy): domain Eukaryota; kingdom Viridiplantae; phylum Streptophyta; class Magnoliopsida; order Alismatales; family Alismataceae; genus Alisma; species Alisma plantago-aquatica. The sequence goes on from OY856411.1 coordinate 182,155,496, forward strand.
TTAGGTGATAAGTTAGGGTTAATATTGTAGTTTGGTCATTAATGGGATAATATAGTAGATTATATTTATTTGGAGCTTTTTGGATAAATATATTATTATTAATGTGTATTTGAGTTCATATATGTGTATGTTAACCTTAATTGTTTCTCTCTCCTCAAAATATGATTTTAGTTCATAATAATATGTTATTTTGTTGAGAAATGATTATTTGTACCCTAATGTGTTTTATACGTCGAATTTACTCACATGTTTCTCATTAATGAGCTTTTTCATACAATTCCTTGATTTTAATATATTATTATACTCCTTTATGGGCTATATATTTATTAATGGCCATATTATGCATTAAACGAGAATCTAATTATATAGCATTGTAGTTTTCGTCATTATAAGCCTATGGTTCAAATTTGGTGTTGTTTGGAGTTGATTTGACCCCTCTAATGCATTTTATTAGCTTTTAATATAGTGTAGTGCATTAATCGATGCATTTATTTGATTGTAACGCTATGATTCAGTTTATTTCTCCTGTCACGCGCGCCGGTTCCACTATGGACCCACAATCTGGTGGCCAGGATTAATTCTCCCATCATCCAACGGCTCCTGTATTATCTTCTTCCTCCGCTCATCCCGCGAAACGGCAGCAACTCAGCCTGTGCTGCCTCCTCGGATTCAAACTCCACCAATTCACGACGGTTTCGCGTTGGCTCTTCACCATCGTGTCCGGTTCGACACCCCGAACCCAGCGATCCCCATCTCGAGCCCCCTCGCTCACTGTAGGCGAAACGCCCAAACAGGCTCTTCTCCTCCTCTTCACCTGAACACGCAGAGGGAGCGTCGACTTCTCTAGTCCTTATATAAGGTGCCGAATAGCACCCTCGGGCCTCCACTTTTCCTCCTCCTTATCTAATTTCACCTCTCCACGCCCGAGACACCCTGACCTACTCGTTCTACCTTCCCCGGCAGCGACGACCTCCAGCTTGCACCTCCGACCACCTCGGGTCAATTAGACGCTAGGTAACCATCCTCGGCAACCACTCTTCCTTCTCCTACTCTCGGTTTATCGCGTGGCGCCCCCAAGCACCGGGTCCTATAGACCGCCGGTAAGCTCCGCCGCCGCCGACCGTTTTTGAGTTTCCTTGCTCCTCCACCCTCACCGAAACCTGCATTCTCTACGGTTTGCTTTCGTGATTGTGTTGGAATCTTCGGAAGCATCCTTCCGCCCTGTTTTCCTCAAGTTTTGGCCCCGACCTCTTTTTCCCTGTTCCGGTCCGGTTCCAGCGTTGTTGAGCACGCGACCTCGCCTCTAGTGAACCGTTGTGACCGCGAGACTCTGGGGGATTCGTCCACGATCTCCGGAGGCAATGGCAGAGCCTCAGTGGCCATCAGGACCAGATTGTCACGATTCCAGAGTGCTGCTCGAGCCATGGCTCGAAGCAGCAACATACCTGGAGGTGAGATGACCTTGGAGTCCCTCGCTGATTCTTTCGTTAGCGTTTTATCACAGGGGCAATCTCGTCTTTTCCCCTTGTTCTTCTTTCTGTCGCAAACGACCAATCGAGGGTTACATATGACCGTTCTACCCTCGACGCTTTGTTTAAGTCATTTAGCCGAGGAAGGGTAGTTTAGTCTTTTACCCTGTTATTGACATCGAGTTACATTTTGATTTAATTACATGTCACGCTATGGTTTTACTAATTTCTGATTGGTCGATTTACTTAATTCATAGTAAATCGATCCTTTGTCAGAAAAATACGAAGAAATAGTCGATGGAAAGGATTTTTAGTGAAGAATCTGATTTTGTGGTTTTTGTAGCCTGATTCTAAAGTATTTTTCGAAGTTTTCCTAAGATACTCTTTTAATGGTTTAAATGTTTTAAAATACATAATTAATTCATTTTAACTCTGTTTTGTAAAATAATATATGCTTTCTTATTCATGAGAATATGACCAACCTTTTGGGCTTAGTTTTAAAGACTAAATCGTAGTTTTGTAAAATTAGGGTTTTTCCTATACATTATGTCTTTATATATATTAATACATGTGATATGTTTATAACTAGGATATTATGTGGATGGATTGCTATCTGTTTGGTGGATATGATGGTAATGTATTTAATCTAAGGTATGTGAAAACCTATTTTTGTATGTGAGCCCTATTTTGTATGTGCCCCTATTTGAGTATGTGAAACTTATTATGTATGTGCATCCTATTCTAGTATGTGGACTCTATTCATATATGTGTTGATAAATGTGCAATACACCTACTCTCAGTTGGGCTTTTATCCAACCCCACTCATTATTGTGCTAGCCTCATTTTCCTTCTAATTACATTTATTGACTCTTTACTTAGTTTATGCCATTGTGGCTTAATCATTGGAATCATGTGAATCATTCTTCTTCATATATTGCCTCCTTTACTTGGAAATGATTTAATCTTGTTATTGACTATGTGGCTCATCTTTTGAAATACTTGGAAATGTTATATATTGTGGATGTCTTTGTGACTCATTTAATTGTAACTCTTGAATCTTGTTGTTTCCTATGTTGGCTTATCCCTTTGAAATATTTGGAAACATTGTATAATGTTGTTCCTTGTTGGCTCCTTTACTTGTTGGAATTCTTGTATAATGATGTTACCTATGATGGCCTGTTGATTGAGATTATTTATTTGGGTTTTATTCCCAATGCTTGTTGCATCTTGTTATACTTTTCACTATGCTGCCAAGTGAATGATTATGCATGATATAGTTATTGGCCAATTGACAATGTAGTGTACATGAGTACAAACCACCCACAGGGCACTGAGGTTTTAGTCCTCCTGCCGGGCACTGGGGTTTTAGTCCCCCTGCCATTTTATATATTAGGCACTGGGGTTTTATTCCCCCTGCCACTTTTTGGGCACTGGGGTTTTAGTCCCCCTGCCATTGGTGAGGTACGGTAGGTGCCTCACCCTACATTGAGAGGATGTTGAGTCATAATTTATATTCATGCAAATGTGATAATTTTTGATATTTAAATGTGGCAGTTTCTCTCTCTCATATTCATATATTTACCTCATTTCTTTTGGAAATCTCTTATGGTAGAAAATCTTTTATATTGCAAAGCTTTTTATTATTATTTGTCCTATTCCTTTTGATTGACACATACCTTTTATCTCTCTCTTGCTGGATGACCCCAACCATCCAGGTTAGGGATCAGAGTGCGCATGGAAGCTTGGTGAACCTAAGGCTAGGATAAGAAGAAAGGAATATATAGCTTGAGTGATCATGTTTGCTTTTATGTTATATAGTTGTTTAGTTTGGAGACAATGTTGTATTAGTTAAGTCTTCCTCTACCTAGATCCTTGTAGTTGCTTGTATAAAGTTGTACTCCCATTTGGGGAAATTTTATAATGTACTCTTTATACATTTTTGAATAATGTCAAGATTTAATTCTTCCGCTGCCACACCATTGGTGTTTTTGTTTATCATGTTTAATAGTAGAGACTTTGGGTCTTTACAACATGGTATCAGAGCATCAAGGTAGTCGGATTCTTGACTAGTTCAAAATTGTCTCCTAGATAGAACCCTTATCTTATATAGTTTCCCTTTAGTTAGTCACCTTAGAGTTAACCTATGAAGAATGTTTGATTTAGGATCATAATAATTTCTTATTAGAAAATAAAATTTGTCAACTTTTTGGTGAATTGTCTAATTGAGTAGCTATTAGAGCAAGAAGTTGAAGTGATGGTGTCTAGAAAGGGTCAGAGCTTAGGGGCTGGCAATATTTTCCTCCGCCCCACTAGCTTGGTAACGAGGACTCCTGAGCTCATATGACCTGGCCTGGCCTGATCTGAAACGGACAGCTCAAAATAGTCTACCTTTAGACATATTGCCTTATTGTTGAATAACCTTAGAATCCTTATGTGATGATTTGATTTCTTTTCTCAAACAAAAATCATCTTGTAATCCCTAAGTACCATATATGAGCCTTGGATTTCCATGTTTAGGGTTTAGTGTACCCTATGTTATACCTTGAGTTTGGAGGATAGTGGATAGTAAGACTTTCATGTTGGATCTTATACCCTTAGAGTAGTTTGACTTAGTCAACCTTTTGAGTGGAAAGGTAGTGTTAGTACCTTGTTAGATTTTAGGAGTTGTTGATTTCGAGGACGAAATCCTCTTTAGGGGGTTGGAATCCCTCAATGCCTTGAAATCAAGAAACCATAACTCCTTAGACATGGGAATAGAGAGCTTATGTGTTTAGAGTTTAACAAACCTAATATGATTGTAATTCATCTTGTTTGATTATTAACTAATGGATAAGTCATGTAATCCATATGCTTGAACCTTAATATACTCATGATGCACATAATCATTAATTATTCATATGTGGATATACATAGTTTGGGTTAAGTCACCCTAATGGTAAAATGTGTATGGTAAAATACACCCTAAGGATGCTTTAATATGTAATGGTCATGTCGACCTAAACCCTAATGGGTAATCATCTAGCCTTGACAACATATATATATATACCCTTCATGCCTTTCTTGATACTCTAGTGACATTAGGTGTCATCTCATGGTATACCTTAATGCATGTAAATGGATTATAATCCCTTAATCATAGTTGTGACCCGATTATCAACATAGATAAGGCATAGCACCTTGTTGAGTAAAATACATCTCATTGATCATCTTAACATGGGTTGGTTTATGAATAAAATCATTAATAGGATAATGAGTAATTAGATTCATATAATGTGAGGTTAATTCATAGTAATTAGTGTTGTGAGAGAAAATGATTAGTGATGACATGGATATGAGTATGTTAGATGTTGTGCCAATATGTTCCTTAGATATAATCCATATACCCTTAGACCTGTTATTAGGGTAATAATTTGTTGGATAAAATTATATGGCATAATCCCACATGATGTAGTTATTGGGTAATAATGTTGAGTTATTTAGGTTTTGACCTAATGCATTAATTGTTGTTGGGATCGGTTTAATAGAGGTTGTAATGGCCTTGTAAACCCTAATTGTGCTTAAAACCCTTAATGAGGGAGATACCCATGATATAATATCGAGATAAAATTGTTTTGGATAAAATGTGGCACAAGTGTTAGTATAATTGATATGCTGCCTCTTCATGATAGAGTTGTGCCTATTAGGCGAAGATGCTTATTATGTTGGGTTTGATAAAAGGCTATAGGTTTTGTGGAAACCTTAGTAATACCTGACTTATGTAGATTTTGTGTTGTACCCTAGATGAAGGGTTATAACCTAGTTGTTTAAGGTTGGGATGTTACTCACTCACCCTCTCTTTCCTCTTGTTGTGATTTCGGGGACGAAATCCTCTTTAAGGGGTGATGTGCTGTAACATACTGAATCTCAGGGTCTTCCCTGCAATTTACCCATTCTTGAGCTTTTCTTTGACTTTTAGTCCATTTGGACCTTTTTCATAAATTTCACATCCTTTTGGATCATTCTTGTACACCTTGTGCAATTTGAGCACAATCTGAGGTTGAAATCACTATTTACCCTCTTTCATGATAATTGAGGGGTGTTTGCACAAATAACCCACATTAGGTGATAAGTTAGGGTTAATATTGTAGTTTGGTCATTAATGGGATAATATAGTAGATTATATTTATTTGGATCTTTTTGGATAAATATATTATTATTAATGTGTATTTGAGTTCATATATGTGTATGTTAACCTTAATTGTTTCTCTCTCCTCAAAATATGATTTTAGTTCATAATAATATGTTATTTTGTTGAGAAATGATTATTTGTACCCTAATGTGTTTTATATGTCGAATTTACTCACATTTTTCTCATTAATGAGCTTTTTCATACAATTCCTTGATTTTAATATATTATTATACTCCTTTATGGGCTATATATTTATTAATGGCCATATTATGCATTAAACGAGAATCTAATTATATAGCATTGTAGTTTTCGTCATTATAAGCCTATGGTTCAAATTTGGTGTTGTTTGGAGTTGATTTGACCCCTCTAATGCATTTTATTAGCTTTTAATATAGTGTAGTGCATTAATCGATGCATTTATTTGATTGTAACGCTATGATTCAGTTTATTTCTCCTGTCACGCGCGCCGGTTCCACTATGGACCCACAATCCGGTGGCCAGGATTAATTCTCCCATCATCCAACGGCTCCTGTATTATCTTCTTCCTCCGCTCATCCCGCGAAACGGCAGCAACTCAGCCTGTGCTGCCTCCTCGGATTCAAACTCCACCAATTCACGACGGTTTCGCGTTGGCTCTTCACCATCGTGTCCGGTTCGACACCCCGAACCCAGCGATCCCCATCTCGAGCCCCCTCGCTCACTGTAGGCGAAACGCCCAAACAGGCTCTTCTCCTCCTCTTCACCTGAACACGCAGAGGGAGCGTCGACTTCTCTAGTACTTATATAAGGTGCCGAATAGCACCCTCGGGCCTCCACTTTTCCTCCTCCTTATCTAATTTCACCTCTCCACGCCCGAGACACCCTGACCTACTCGTTCTACCTTCCCCGACAGCGATGACCTCCAGCTTGCACCTCCGACCACCTCGGGTCAATTAGACGCTAGGTAACCATCCTCGGCAACCACTCTTCCTTCTCCTACTCTCGGTTTATCGCGCGGCGCCCCCAAGCACCGGGTCCTATAGACCGCCCGTAAGCTCCGCCGCCGCCGACCGTTTTTGAGTTTCCTTGCTCCTCCACCCTCACCGAAACCTGCATTCTCTACGGTTTGCTTTCGTGATTGTGTTGGAATCTTCGGAAGCATCCTTCCGCCCTGTTTTCCTCAAGTTTTGGCCCCGACCTCTTTCGCCCTGTTCCGGTCCGGTTCCAGCGTTGTTGAGCACGCGACCTCGCCTCTAGTGAACCGTTGTGACCGCGAGACTCTGGGGGATTCGTCCACGATCTCCGGAGGCAATGGCAGAGCCTCAGTGGCCATCGGGACCAGATTGTCACGATTCCAGAGTGCTGCTCGAGCCATGGCTCAAAGCAGCAACATACCTGGAGGTGAGATGACCTTGGAGTCCCTCGCTGATTCTTTCGTTAGCGTTTTATCACAGGGGCAATCTCGTCTTTTCCCCTTGTTCTTCTTTCTGTCGCAAACGACCAATCGAGGGTTACATATGACCGTTCTACCCTCGACGCTTTGTTTAAGTCATTTAGCCGAGGAAGGGTAGTTTAGTCTTTTACCCTGTTATTGACATCGAGTTACATTTTGATTTAATTACATGTCACGCTATGGTTTTACTAATTTCTGATTGGTCGATTTACTTAATTCATAGTAAATCGATCCTTTGTCAGAAAAATACGAAGAAATAGTCGATGGAAAGGATTTTTAGTGAAGAATCTGATTTTGTGGTTTTTGTAGCCTGATTCTAAAGTATTTTTCGAAGTTTTCCTAAGATACTCTTTTAATGGTTTAAATGTTTTAAAATACATAATTAATTCATTTTAACTCTGTTTTGTAAAATAATATATGCTTTCTTATTCATGAGAATATGACCAACCTTTTGGGCTTAGTTTTAAAGACTAAATCGTAGTTTTGTAAAATTAGGGTTTTTCCTATACATTATGTCTTTATATATATTAATACATGTGATATGTTTATAACTAGGATATTATGTGGATGGATTTCTATCTGTTTGGTGGATATGATGGTAATGTATTTAATCTAAGGTATGTGAAAACCTATTTTTGTATGTGAGCCCTATTTTGTATGTGCCCCTATTTGAGTATGTGAAACTTATTATGTATGTGCATCCTATTCTAGTATGTGGACTCTATTCATATATGTGATGATAAATGTGCAATACACCTACTCTCAGTTGGGATTTTATCCAACCCCACTCATTATTGTGCTAGCCTCATTTTCCTTCTAATTACATTTATTGACTCTTTACTTAGTTTATGCCATTGTGGCTTAATCATTGGAATCATGTGAATCATTCTTCTTCATATATTGCCTCCTTTACTTGGAAATGATTTAATCTTGTTATTGACTATGTGGCTCATCTTTTGAAATACTTGGAAATGTTATATATTGTGGATGTCTTTGTGACTCATTTAATTGTAACTCTTGAATCTTGTTGTTTCCTATGTTGGCTTATCCCTTTGAAATATTTGGAAACATTGTATAATGTTGTTCCTTGTTGGCTCCTTTACTTGTTGGAATTCTTGTATAATGATGTTACCTATGATGGCCTGTTGATTGAGATTATTTATTTGGGTTTTATTCCCAATGCTTGTTGCATCTTGTTATACTTTTCACTATGCTGCCAAGTGAATGATTATGCATGATATAGTTATTGGCCAATTGACAATGTAGTGTACATGAGTACAAACCACCCACAGGGCACTGAGGTTTTAGTCCTCCTGCCGGGCACTGGGGTTTTAGTCCCCCTGCCATTTTATATATTAGGCACTGGGGTTTTATTCCCCCTGCCACTTTTTGGGCACTGGGGTTTTAGTCCCCCTGCCATTGGTGAGGTATGGTAGGTGCCTCACCCTACATTGAGAGGATGTTGAGTCATAATTTATATTCATGCAAATGTGATAATTTTTGATATTTAAATGTGGCAGTTTCTCTCTCTCATATTCATATATTTACCTCATTTCTTTTGGAAATCTCTTATGGTAGAAAATCTTTTATATTGCAAAGCTTTTTATTATTATTTGTCCTATTCCTTTTGATTGACACATACCTTTTATCTCTCTCTTGCTGGATGACCCCAACCATCCAGGTTAGGGATCAGAGTGCGCATGGAAGCTTGGTGAACCTAAGGCTAGGATAAGAAGAAAGGAATATATAGCTTGAGTGATCATGTTTGCTTTTATGTTATATAGTTGTTTAGTTTGGAGACAATGTTGTATTAGTTAAGTCTTCCTCTACCTAGATCCTTGTAGTTGCTTGTATAAAGTTGTACTCCCATTTGGGGAAATTTTATAATGTACTCTTTATACATTTTTGAATAATGTCAAGATTTAATTCTTCCGCTGCCACACCATTGGTGTTTTTGTTTATCATGTTTAATAGTAGAGACTTTGGGTCTTTACAACATGGTATCAGAGCATCAAGGTAGTCGGATTCTTGACTAGTTCAAAATTGTCTCCTAGATAGAACCCTTATCTTATATAGTTTCCCTTTAGTTAGTCACCTTAGAGTTAACCTATGAAGAATGTTTGATTTAGGATCATAATAATTTCTTATTAGAAAATAAAATTTGTCAACTTTTTGGTGAATTGTCTAATTGAGTAGCTATTAGAGCAAGAAGTTGAAGTGATGGTGTCTAGAAAGGGTCAGAGCTTAGGGGCTGGCAATATTTTCCTCCGCCCCACTAGCTTGGTAACGAGGACTCCTGAGCTCATATGACCTGGCCTGGCCTGATCTGAAACGGACAGCTCAAAATAGTCTACCTTTAGACATATTGCCTTATTGTTGAATAACCTTAGAATCCTTATGTGATGATTTGATTTCTTTTCTCAAACAAAAATCATCTTGTAATCCCTAAGTACCATATATGAGCCTTGGATTTCCATGTTTAGGGTTTAGTGTACCCTATGTTATACCTTGAGTTTGGAGGATAGTGGATAGTAAGACTTTCATGTTGGATCTTATACCCTTAGAGTAGTTTGACTTAGTCAACCTTTTGAGTGGAAAGGTAGTGTTAGTACCTTGTTAGATTTTAGGAGTTGTTGATTTCGAGGACGAAATCCTCTTTAGGGGGTTGGAATCCCTCAATGCCTTGAAATCAAGAAACCATAACTCCTTAGACATGGGAATAGAGAGCTTATGTGTTTAGAGTTTAACAAACCTAATATGATTGTAATTCATCTTGTTTGATTATTAACTAATGGATAAGTCATGTAATCCATATGCTTGAACCTTAATATACTCATGATGCACATAATCATTAATTATTCATATGTGGATATACATAGTTTGGGTTAAGTCACCCTAATGGTAAAATGTGTATGGTAAAATACACCCTAAGGATGCTTTAATATGTAATGGTCATGTCGACCTAAACCCTAATGGGTAATCATCTAGCCTTGACAACATATATATATATATATATACCCTTCATGCCTTTCTTGATACTCTAGTGACATTAGGTGTCATCTCATGGTATACCTTAATGCATGTAAATGGATTATAATCCCTTAATCATAGTTGTGACCCGATTATCAACATAGATAAGGCATAGCACCTTGTTGAGTAAAATACATCTCATTGATCATCTTAACATGGGTTGGTTTATGAATAAAATCATTAATAGGATAATGAGTAATTAGATTCATATAATGTGAGGTTAATTCATAGTAATTAGTGTTGTGAGAGAAAATGATTAGTGATGACATGGATATGAGTATGTTAGATGTTGTGCCAATATGTTCCTTAGATATAATCCATATACCCTTAGACCTGTTATTAGGGTAATAATTTGTTGGATAAAATTATATGGCATAATCCCACATGATGTAGTTATTGGGTAATAATGTTGAGTTATTTAGGTTTTGACCTAATGCATTAATTGTTGTTGGGATCGGTTTAATAGAGGTTGTAATGGCCTTGTAAACCCTAATTGTGCTTAAAACCCTTAATGAGGGAGATACCCATGATATAATATCGAGATAAAATTGTTTTGGATAAAATGTGGCACAAGTGTTAGTATAATTGATATGCTGCCTCTTCATGATAGAGTTGTGCCTATTAGGCGAAGATGCTTATTATGTTGGGTTTGATAAAAGGCTATAGGTTTTGTGGAAACCTTAGTAATACCTGACTTATGTAGATTTTGTGTTGTACCCTAGATGAAGGGTTATAACCTAGTTGTTTAAGGTTGGGATGTTACTCACTCACCCTCTCTTTCCTCTTGTTGTGATTTCGGGGACGAAATCCTCTTTAAGGGGTGATGTGCTGTAACATACTGAATCTCAGGGTCTTCCCTGCAATTTACCCATTCTTGAGCTTTTCTTTGACTTTTAGTCCATTTGGACCTTTTTCATAAATTTCACATCCTTTTGGATCATTCTTGTACACCTTGTGCAATTTGAGCACAATCTGAGGTTGAAATCACTATTTACCCTCTTTCATGATAATTGAGGGGTGTTTGCACAAATAACCCACATTAGGTGATAAGTTAGGGTTAATATTGTAGTTTGGTCATTAATGGGATAATATAGTAGATTATATTTATTTGGAGCTTTTTGGATAAATATATTATTATTAATGTGTATTTGAGTTCATATATGTGTATGTTAACCTTAATTGTTTCTCTCTCCTCAAAATATGATTTTAGTTCATAATAATATGTTATTTTGTTGAGAAATGATTATTTGTACCCTAATGTGTTTTATATGTCGAATTTACTCACATGTTTCTCATTAATGAGCTTTTTCATACAATTCCTTGATTTTAATATATTATTATACTCCTTTATGGGCTATATATTTATTAATGGCCATATTATGCATTAAACGAGAATCTAATTATATAGCATTGTAGTTTTCGTCATTATAAGCCTATGGTTCAAATTTGGTGTTGTTTGGAGTTGATTTGACCCCTCTAATGCATTTTATTAGCTTTTAATATAGTGTAGTGCATTAATCGATGCATTTATTTGATTGTAACGCTATGATTCAGTTTATTTCTCCTGTCACGCGCGCCGGTTCCACTATGGACCCACAATCCGGTGGCCAGGATTAATTCTCCCATCATCCAACGGCTCCTGTATTATCTTCTTCCTCCGCTCATCCCGCGAAAGGGCAGCAACTCAGCCTGTGCTGCCTCCTCGGATTCAAACTCCACCAATTCACGACGGTTTCGCGTTGGCTCTTCACCATCGTGTCCGGTTCGACACCCCGAACCCAGCGATCCCCATCTCGAGCCCCCTCGCTCACTGTAGGCGAAATGCCCAAACAGGCTCTTCTCCTCCTCTTCACCTGAACACGCAGAGGGAGCGTCGACTTCTCTAGTGCTTATATAAGGTGCCGAATAGCACCCTCGGGCCTCCACTTTTCCTCCTCCTTATCTAATTTCACCTCTCCACACCCGAGACACCCTGACCTACTCGTTTTACCTTCCCCGGCAGCGACGACCTCCAGCTTGCACCTCCGACCACCTCGGGTCAATTAGACGCTAGGTAACCATCCTCGGCAACCACTCTTCCTTCTCCTACTCTCGGTTTATCGCGCGACGCCCCCAAGCACCGGGTCCTATAGACCGCCGGTAAGCTCCGCCGCCGCCGACCGTTTTTGAGTTTCCTTGCTCCTCCACCCTCACTGAAACCTGCATTCTCTACAGTTTGCTTTCGTGATTGTGTTGGAATCTTCGGAAGCATCCTTCCGCCCTGTTTTCCTCAAGTTTTGGCCCCGACCTCTTTCGCCCTGTTCCGGTCCGGTTCCAGCGTTGTTGAGCACACGACCTCACCTCTAGTGAACCATTGTGACCGCGAGACTCTGGGGGATTCGTCCACGATCTCCGGAGGCAATGGCAGAGCCTCAGTGGCCATCGGGACCAGATTGTCACGATTCCAGAGTGCTGCTCGAGCCATGGCTCGAAGCAGCAACATACCTGGAGGTGAGATGACCCTGGAGTCCCTCGCTGATTCTTTCGTTAGCGTTTTATCACAGGGGCAATCTCGTCTTTTCCCCTTGTTCTTCTTTCTGTCACAAACGACCAATCGAGGGTTACATATGACCGTTCTACCCTCGACGCTTTGTTTAAGTCATTTAGCCGAGGAAGGGTAGTTTAGTCTTTTACCCTGTTATTGACATCGAGTTACATTTTGATTTAATTACATGTCACGCTATGGTTTTACTAATTTCTGATTGGTCGATTTACTTAATTCATAGTAAATCGATCCTTTGTCAGAAAAATACGAAGAAATAGTCGATGGAAAGGATTTTTAATGAAGAATCTGATTTTGTGGTTTTTGTAGCCTGATTCTAAAGTATTTTTCGAAGTTTTCCCAAGATACTCTTTTAATGGTTTAAATGTTTTAAAATACATAATTAATTCATTTTAACTCTATTTTGTAAAATAATATATGCTTTCTTATTCATGAGAATATGACCAACCTTTTGAGCTTAGTTTTAAAGACTAAATCGTAGTTTTGTAAAATTAGGGTTTTTCCTATACATTATGTCTTTATATATATTAATACATGTGATATGTTTATAACTAGGATATTATGTGGATGGATTGCTATCTGTTTGGTGGATATGATGGTAATGTATTTAATCTAAGGTATGTGAAAACCTATTTTTGTATGTGAGCCCTATTTTGTATGTGCCCCTATTTGAGTATGTGAAACTTATTATGTATGTGCATCCTATTCTAGTATGTGGACTCTATTCATATATGTGATGATAAATGTGCAATACACCTACTCTCAGTTGGGCTTTTATCCAACCCCACTCATTATTGTGCTAGCCTCATTTTCCTTCTAATTACATTTATTGACTCTTTACTTAGTTTATGCCATTGTGGCTTAATCATTGGAATCATGTGAATCATTCTTCTTCATATATTGCCTCCTTTACTTGGAAATGATTTAATCTTGTTATTGACTATGTGGCTCATCTTTTGAAATACTTGGAAATGTTATATATTGTGGATGTCTTTGTGACTCATTTAATTGTAACTCTTGAATCTTGTTGTTGCCTATGTTGGCTTATCCCTTTGAAATATTTGGAAACATTGTATAATGTTGTTCCTTGTTGGCTCCTTTACTTGTTGGAATTCTTGTATAATGATGTTGCCTATGATGGCCTGTTGATTGAGATTATTTATTTGGGTTTTATTCCCAATGCTTGTTGCATCTTGTTATACTTTTCACTATGCTGCCAAGTGAATGATTATGCATGATATAGTTATTGGCCAATTAACAATGTAGTGTACATGAGTACAAACCACCCACAGGGCACTGAGGTTTTAGTCCTCCTGCCGGGCACTGGGGTTTTAGTCCCCCTGCCATTTTATATATTAGGCACTGGGGTTTTATTCCCCCTGCCACTTTTTGGGCACTGGGGTTTTAGTCCCCCTGCCATTGGTGAGGTCCGGTAGGTGCCTCACCCTACATTGAGAGGATGTTGAGTCATAATTTATATTCATGCAAATGTGATAATTTTTGATATTTAAATGTGGCAGTTTCTCTCTCTCATATTCATATATTTACCTCATTTCTTTTGGAAATCTCTTATGGTAGAAAATCTTTTATATTGCAAAGCTTTTTATTATTATTTGTCCTATTCCTTTTGATTGACACATACCTTTTATCTCTCTCTTGCTGGATGACCCCAACCATCCAGGTTAGGGATCAGAGTGCGCATGGAAGCTTGGTGAACCTAAGGCTAGGATAAGAAGAAAGGAATATATAGCTTGAGTGATCATGTTTGCTTTTATGTTATATAGTTGTTTAGTTTGGAGACAATGTTGTATTAGTTAAGTCTTCCTCTACCTAGATCCTTGTAGTTTCTTGTATAAAGTTGTACTCCCATTTGGGGAAATTTTATAATGTACTCTTTATACATTTTTGAATAATGTCAAGATTTAATTCTTCCGCTGCCACACCATTGGTGTTTTTGTTTATCATGTTTAATAGTAGAGACTTTGGGTCTTTACACCATGCAAACCCACTATCCCATCAACATATATCTGTGCAAGATTCTCCGATGTGTATGTCATCTTCACTGACAAAAAGTGCATTGTCTTTGTCAACCTGTCAGCAATCACCCATATGGAGTCATGGCCTTTGGCTGTCCTAGGCAAAACAACCATAAAGTCCATCGTGACATGATCCCATTTCCACTGTGGTATGGGTAATGGTTGCAAAGTTCCTACATGCTTCTGATGTTCTACTTTAACTTGGTGACACAAATGACACTTTGCCACAAACTCAGCTATGTCATGCTTCAAACCAGACCACCAATATAGGTCCTTTAAGATTTGGTACATCTGGGTGCTTCTTAGATGCATAGTGTACATCGAGGAGTGAGCCTCTTCCCAAACTAACTTCCTCATATTATCAATGTCAGGTACCACTACTCTATCGTGGTAACACTATGATGCCCCACATCACACAAAGAGAGATTACTCAAAACAAAACTGTGGAAGAAAGATTAACGAACATATTATTAGAAAACACTAAAAATAAAAACCATTTTCATAAAATTGCCAAATAGTAAGAACTTTTACATACAAGTGCTTTCATGCCTCAAAGCACTTACTAGGTGTGCCACCAACCTGTTACCAGGGAACCTATTCCAGAACATATATACATGTATCCATTACAATTATATATAGTAGGGAACACAAGCCAACCACATATCGAAAGCACGTCTACAAAACAAGTACAAAACATTCCCAAGGACCCGAGTGTATAGGGACAAGTCTAGGACTCTATCAACAAAAGACATCCAGCAGCACTGCCAACCTCATCAGCTATTGGTCCTCCTACTGCTCCTCAACCTCTGCTGCACGATCTCTACCTCTTCATGCTCATCCACCTAAAAGGGGTGTGGGAAACCCAGGGGGTGAGATTCCAAATCTCAACGGGAGATATAACTCTCCACCAACTCTATTATTATCACAGATAAGATAACTAAGCAATAATATAATTACAACTATGTGAAGCATGTATTCATTATTAATAGGAAGAGCAATTACAATTGAATTATGAGACATCTTAACAATTTAAAAAGGATAAGAACATGTATATTTCCTATCAAAAATATTGTATAAGAATCAAGCAAGGCCTCATCCAATGTTTCTGTATTTTGATCCTATACAATTATACTACATGGCTAATTACACATTTTATTATGCCCTAAGGATTCAAGTTGTACCACCCAAATCCAACCGACCACTTGATAAGTCAAATTTGGTGCCATACAAGGTCTAATGGAAGAGATAGAATCCATGAACTACCTACCTCAATCAGTACAAGTGAATATGTAGTGACATCATAGGTCAACTGCTTCCAGCGATGTATAGTCTAACTGTGCAGATTTAGCCCACCTTGGTACAGGTCACTGCACTAGTGGAATTGAGCTATGGTTCACAGTCGTACTCTTCCAGGGTGGCATGCAGCCAATCCTGTGTTACATTTCATGGAGATATGGTCTAAATCCATACTCTTCCATGTATGGCTCACAACCAATCATGTGTATACATATATATTCAGGATACAAGGATATACCTCGACTTGCACCCCACATATTCAACAATATGCGTTCCAAGTTAAACTCATTTCACCATTCAGAAAGTACTAACATTGAATGGATCTATGGCACATGGCAAGCTACAAGATTAAGTTTCACTTGATTACTTAGGTTATTTAAGCATATCCAACATCAATCAAGTTACAATGTATAAACTCAAAACAAATTCTATTTAAACAAGGGCATGACAATCACCAGAACATATTGAAACATATAAGGTGTGATCACATCACATCATTACTTCATGCATGCCATTCATCATGTGTCCATCACAAGGACTACATATCTTGGGGTGAAAACCCCTCCTCTCATCACTGAGGAAATCATCTCATGCAAGGCATCAAGCCATTATTAGGTCATAGGTCCATTTCCTCCTCTTTCTGAATTACCACATCACATGTGCCTCACAAGGCTTATTCAAACATATCATAACCACCATAGCTCATACCTAGATATGTACATCAACTGGTGTTACCTGCATGATTAGAAACTTGTAATAAAAAGAGCAATACATCATCAACTCTATCACCTTATAAGATCCATGTCATGCACATTACATTTTAGGGTTAGGACTTCTCTCTTTACCTAATTAGGGTTTACAAGGTTGGATCAACAACCACCCTTAGATCATCACATTCATCATCATATAAGGTATGTCATGAGATAAATGTTATAGAAGCATGACTCTTATTATTGCTCACACAATCACCAATAGGACATCGTGTATAAACATGTAACCCTATCATCATCATGATGTATCATAACCATCAAAGCACGTCAGGTTAATCCTTCATAAGGCATGATGCACAACATTAGTGTGTCAGGCAACACACAAAGGGTGTATCAGTTGAGCACATCAAGGTGTTAGACTAACCTCATAAGACATGTATCAGTTTAGCACCATAGGGAAGTGTGACAGCTAACACCGCAAAGGTGTGACAGGCACAACAATACCCAGGCTATGGCAGGCAATGCCCAGGTGTGTCGGGTAGCAACATAGTGTGACTGTCGCTAGGGTTAGGAGTTAACTGGCGTCATAGTTTAAGGTGTATCAGGAAACATCACCTATAAGTTGTGTTGGCCTCCACTCGACCAAGGCATCACGATCCAACCTTCATAGCGGACCATATCCACGAGTGACACTCATTGCCATGTTGGCTAACACCTCAACCATTTAGGTACTCCAAGAGTGTGACAACTAGTACCCTTCATGCATAAAGTTTAGCCATGACCAGGTATCAGTTTAGGTGCCTCTAGGTCATGACGGGCTAAGCATCACCCAGAACGTGTCGACTTACACTTCACCAAGGTCGTGAAAACCTGTCACAAGGTGTGACGGTCTGTGGCATCACAGGTCATGAAGACCACCTTCCAACATATCAACATGGCCATCTTCAACCTAAGGTTACTCATCCAAAGCAAGGTTAGAAGGTGTAACACATGGGTAGCAACTAAGCAAGACTCTTTCATCCAAACAAAACTCAAAACTACCAAGAAGGACTACTAGCATGCAAGAGATAACGAACCAAAGATGAAGAACAAGACATCATGTAAGGAGTGATAATAACAAAAAGGGTTTAGAGTTATATAACCTGCCTCAAAGATCGCCACCAAGATCTAAGCTCCAAGGTCAAGCTCCAAGCTTAACGAGCTCAAGGTAGAAGATGATCTTCCAAGCTTGGTTGCTATAACATCTCCCAAGAAATAAGATGGAACCAGGGTTAGGAGGGTTCATGATGAAATGAAGATAACCAAGATCCATGACCAAGAAGAAGAAGGAAGGAGACAAGGAAAGCTAAAAACCATGGTTTACCAAGGTAGAAGATGAAGGAAAGCTAAAAACCATGGTTTACCAAGGTAGAAGATGAAGGAAACACCACAAGCTTGGAACTTGTCCACCAAGCTTCCAAGAGAGACTCCCCTAGCTTCTTAGATTCTTAAGGTTGTCCACCAAGGATTAGGAAAGCAAAGATGCCCAAAAGGATTATCTTGCTTGGAGAGAAAGGGGCATATATAAAAAAGGGATGAGAGAAGGATCATGGAAGAGGTGTCATCCATGAACCTCTTGATGAACCTCATGTTCAAGGAGAGGGGTAACACCACTACACTGAAGCTCTTGATGAACCTCATGTAGTATCTAGCCAGTCCAAGGAAACTGCTAACTTCCGTCAGCATCCTTGGTTGCTCCCACTCTATCACAAGCTCAAACTTCTTGGGATCCACACAAACACCCTCAATAGATATGACATGTTCAAGAAAAGACACTTCCTTGAACCAGAACTTGCACTTGTTGAACTTAGCATGCAACTGATGTTGTCACAACAAGGTCAATGTCTGTCGCATATATTGCTTGTGCTACGGGCTATCTCTGGAGTATATCAAGATATCATTGATGAACACCACTAAGAACTGGTCAAGATAAGGTTTAAACACCCTATTCATCAAGTCCATGAACAATTCTAGTGCATTGGTTAGCCCAAACAAAATAACCACAAACTCATAGTGACCATACCTCATCCCAAAAACTGACTTTGGTATGTCATCTACCTTGATCCACAACTGGTGATATCCTGACCTTAGGTCTATCTTAGAAACCAATGTGTCACCTTACAACTAGTCAAATAAATCATCAATCCACGGGAAAGGATACTTGTTCTTGATCATCACCTTATTTAATTTCCAGTAATCAATGCACAACCACATTGACCCATACTTCTTCTTAACAAACAACACGGGAGCATCCCAAGGTGAAGTGCTCAGTCTGGTAAAGCCCTTATCAATCAACTCCTACAATTGTTTCTTCAACTCTTGCATCTCAGCTGGTGCCATCTTGTATGGTGTCTGTGCTATTGACTGTGTATCGTGGACCAAATTGATCTCACAATCAATATCTCTGACATGAGAAACACTGGGAAACTCATTAGGAAACAAGTCCTCAAACTCACAAACAACTGGTACCTCCTGGATACTCAAACTCCTTGTCTTGGTATCTACAACATGCACCAGGAATGCATCACAACCCTATCTCATCAACTGTTTTGTTGTCATCGCTGATACCAAACATGTAGGAAGAATCTTCCTATCTCCTTGGAAGATCCACGACACAACACCATCGACAGACATCGCCACCTTGGCACTACAATCCAAGACCACCTGATACTTCACCAACTGAATAAGAATGACTAGTCCATCCACATCTGTAGAAATTGAAATGGGAAAAAAGTATCCATTTCAAGGATAACATTGAATCCATGCATGTTAAGTGTTATGACATTCACTTAAATATTGCATCCTGAAAATGAAAGGAAACAGGAAGGACACACCTCCTGCAAATCGACAAGACCAACCAAGGGGGTTTCTAAACAAAGGCTATCGGTTCTATGACTAACAAGCAAAGAACAACTAGAAATCACTTCTCTAGTAATAAAAGAGTGTGTCGCACCCGGGTCAACCAAAACAAATATAAAGCAAGAAGAAGATAAATCAAAATGAAATAACTCCATCTGACATATCATGACTTATGGGTTGACCACTCCTTCAAGTTGACTCATAGTATAGAATTGAGTCATTGCTTATTGTCGCCCCCTTCCTCTATTGGCTTTCCTAGAAGAACCATCCTGCGACGCCTGTCCACATCCTCTGCCATTGCTAAACTGCTAATTCTATTGTGACCCTTGTCGATTCTATCTCGACTACTGGGTCACCTCCTCATCTTTCATTGGGAAAAACCATTTTGTATGCCCAATCTGTCCACACTTATAGCAAGTCTTGCTCTCATACCATGGCCTATACGACCCTATCACTAACACTGATGCAACACCATGGGCTCCTACTGGTGGAAAGCTACAACCTCTACCTCTGCTCGGTGACCACTATGACTGACTTGCCGATCTCTACTGTGACGGTGGTGCTAAAAACCTAGGCTTCTTAAAGCCTCCAGATGACCATCCTTGATACTGAGCATGCTTCTTCTTGGCCTTTGTCTCACGCTTCACCACCACTGACCGCTCCACTCTTCTGACTGACTCCACAAGGGTGGCAAACTTCTCTCTATTCTCTAAAGATGACACCGGCACTATCAACTTTGTGCTCAAACCCTTCTCAAACCATCTGATTCTCTCCTTGTCTGTAGTTTCCATATGCGAGTAAAACCTCAAAAGTTCCATGAACTTAGATTCATACTCATTGACTGACATAGAAACCTACCTGATCTTCTCAAACTGCACGATATTCTCATCTAGATAGGTCTCCAGGATCTATCGACTCATGAACTCCCATCAGAACTCTTCCCAACTTATCACCACACCAAGCCTTTTCTCTTCCTTTGTGGTCCACCAATGGCCAACACTACACTTCAATAGGTATACTTCATGCTTCACATTATCCTCTTTGGGAATGTTGAGGATCTTGAAGGCCTTCTCTAGCTCTATCAATCACAGATCTGCATTTGCCAAATCCATCATACCCACATATTAAGCCACCCCTACATGCCTCCACCTTCAAAGGTCTTCCCGAAACCTGAAGACTCCACATTGGGGACTGTCACTCTTGCTTAGGGTGAGGGCATTCTGTCCACCACACTCATCATCATGGCGATGAATTGTCCAAACATGGACTGGAAAGTAGGATTAGCCACCACAGTTGGGTCAAACAGGGACGTCTCAGGTATGCCATCAACCCTCTCTTGCCTCCTGGCACCACCACCTGGAACAGATACACTACTCTTAGCAGCATGTTCTTCGTGTTCTCCAACCATCTTGTCTTCTCTTCTTCTTTTTCTTCTTCTGCATAAGCAGAAGTTACCATAAGATAGACTGGAGGACACTAGAATATATACAACCCTATTCCTATGTCCCTATAGACTCAACAAACCTAAAGCTCTGATACCAACCTAAATTGTGACACCCCAACGTGCCACAATGAGATTACTCAAAACAAAATGTAGAATTCTTACTAACAAACCACATTACCCCAAAATAAGGTAATTTGAAATCAATATCACATATCCACCTCATGTGGAAACATATTGCATCTGGATCCACAAAGCCACCTGTAACATCTCTCATGCCAAAAGATTATTACATAACATAGTTCACTATCTCTTGGCCACAACCTATTACATATATAACAACTTGTTACATATATACATGTCATATGTATGCAATCATGGCCTACTACTAAAACATCATTATGATATACAAAAACCACCAGAAACCTCCCCAAGGACCTGAGAGTTCAAGGACAACACATATGACTCTACTACAAAATACTAGCAACATATCCAACTTTAAATAACTACTGCTCGTCTTGCTTCTCAGCTTCAACCGCATGATATCTACCACGTTGTGAACGACCACCTAAAAGATGTGGAAACTCACAAGGTGAGACCAAACGTCCAAGTGAGAGACATAACTCTCCACCGATATCTATTATAAGTAGATTCAACTCAATGATATAAATAACCAGATAACATTGTTTAAGTAGTTTAGGTATCTACAACTGGGCATTAGAACATCTTCTAACTTTAGAAGGAATATGAAGAACATGTATAACAATTCATTTCTCTTACCTCATTATAATTTATGAAATCAGTACAAAAGATACGGTAAGGGGTCATCCAATGTGAAGCATATTTGACCCTAAGCAAAAATACTAGGCTATGCTACGTCTTTTATTTCCCCGAGGATTTGAGTCATACCACCCAAATCCAATTGACCATTATTAAGCCAAAATCAGTTCCATACAAGATCAATGGAAGAGATAGACTCCATGGTCTTCTTGTAATGCCCCATGCCACAAACCATGAGATAACTCAAAACTAAACTGTGGAAAAAAACTTAAACAAACAGATTGCTGGAAAAACATAGGGAATTAAAACCATTTTCATTAAGATTCAAATAGCAAAAACCTTTATATATGAGTCCTTTCATGTCACAAGGTACTTACCATGTATGCCATCCGTCTGTTACAAGAAAACCTATCCCAAACATATAACATACATATCCACTGTATCCATACATGAAAATGGCATACAAGCCAAACCACGTATCGAACACGTCTATAAAACACATCCAACAATCAAACCAAAGACCTGAGTGTGCAGGAACGACAGTAAGACTCTAAAACTAAAAGGACCACCAACAACACTTCCAACTTTTTCAGCTACTGTCCTTCTTGATGCTGCTCAACCTCTACTGCACAATCTCTATCTATTCGTGCACATAAAAAGATGTGAGGAACTCATGGGATGAGATTCCAAATCTCAGAAGGAGATATAACTCTTCACTAACACTATTATGAGCGCATGTAAAATGATTAAAGAACAATAGTAAGCTACAACCATGATAAGCAAGTAATCATCATTAACTGAATAAGCAATTGCCATTAGATTATGAAACATCTTATCATCATAAAAGGAATATGAAGAACATGTAAATTCACTACCAACTATACTATATAAAAGCAAGAAAGGCCTCATCTAATGTTTCCATATTTGATCCTATACAAGTATGATACATGACTGATTACATATTTTATTATGCCCTGAGGATTTGAGTTGTACCACCCAAATCCAATCGACCAAAGCTAAGTCAAAACCGGTTCCAGAAAAGATCCATGGAAGAGCCAGAATCCATGACCTCACCCCCTCAGTCAGTACGAGTGAACTTGTAGTGATATCATCATTCAAACTGCTACCAACAACATATAGTCTATCTGTACAAATCTAGCCCGCCTTGGTACAGGTCACAATACTAGTGAAATTGAGATACAACCCACAACCACACTCCTACCAGGGTATGGCCCACAGCCAATCCTATATCATATGTCACTGAGCTACGGCTCGAAGCCGCACTCCTACCAGGGTATGGCCCATAGCCAATCCTATATCACATATCCTGGATGTAAGGGGATATTCGTCCTCACCCCCACATATTAAAAAATATGTGCTCTGAGTTAAACTCATTTCACCATTTAGCAAGTGCTGACATTGAATGGATCTATGGCACAAGCCAAAGCTACATGATTACGTTTCTCTTGATTAGTTAGGTCATTTAAGTGTCTTTTATCATCAATCAAGTTACAATGTATAAAATCATAACAAGTTCTACAAAGATAAGGGCATATTACTCTTCCAATGGATGGAAGATATAGGGCGTGAACTTGTCACAATATCACCACATGATGTCTATTTTGTTTCCATTCACAACATCATAAACAAAGTCACATGCCATGGGATATCAATCCCTCAACTCTATCAATAGGAAACATCTTTTCATATCATAACAGTAACCAGTGCTAGGTCACAATGCCAACCACCATATTCCTGTATCACATGAATAATCAACACGCTTCACAAGGGCACTTTTAATCCTATCTCACATCATAGCCATCATAGCACACACTAGCTATGATAACCAATTACACAACACCAACATGGATAGAATATCATAATCAAGAGATATAATCACATAACATCATAATCATCCATGGTAAGGATATAAGCAAGACTTGTTCACTTTTAGAGTTAGGGTTTCCACTTTTTGCCGATTAGGGTCCATAAGGTTAAGGTCACCATTCCACCATCATGGAGTGTGTTAGGATTAATCATCATCATTAGAGAAGATTGGAGATCATACAAACCACATAACACATATGTATACACGATTAACATTAGATGTTCATACATGTTTCATAACCACCTACCATCACCACATGTTGACCACTTAGGAATATGGGTCGCGACCACTCTCCATAGTATGTCACGACCATGACATACACCATGGGCACCTCGACCTTCACTCCCTCACCATGTCGCAATCACCTCCTACATGTCGCACCCACGACATTAGGGTTAGGGTTTCTCTTCACCCTTCAACCAAGTGGCACGACCAAGTTCCTCAAGCACCTCTATGCCGTGACCATGACACATCAACACCACCATGTCATGACCGCGGCATCCCCTAGACACAAACACCAATCCAAGTATTGTCTCCCCCAAGCTAAGGCAAGAAGTTAAGAGTTTCAAGGTTGCTATACTCCAAGGTCTCAACCCAATGCACTAGGTCAAACATCACCACAAGAATGGACATCTCGACCAAATCCAACTAGGTCACGACCATCTCAATGGGATATGTCATGATCGCGACGCCCATGGCCATGTCTCAGCCACCAAACCTCTTAGGTCATGACCACACTAAGGGTAAACACCTAGGTCACCAAAATAGGCCCAAAACTAAGCAAGAACTATGATCATCATGAGAGGAGACTCTAGCAAGCTGATCTCCACAATCCTAAGGCAAAGGTCCAAGAAAAGCATGACTGGGGAAGAGAAACCATATCCAAGATGACCAAAATCGAAAATAACCTCTCACTTACTTCTAGGTGTACAAACACCAAGCATGGGAACTAGATCAAAGGTCAAACGTGGGGAAGAAACTCCATATCATCATCTCTACCCAAAACTGATACAAGAAGACTAGAGTTTCAGGTTACTTCCAAACCAAGCATGATGACTCTCCCAAATGAATTCTAGGGTTAAGCTTGATAGGCTAACATGATGTAGGAACATCTTAAAGAGGGAAAATAGCAACACAACATAACAAGAAGTGTAATAATAGAGAGGGTTTAGTGTTATATAACCTTCCTTAAGAAGATCACCACTAAAGTTCCAAGCTCCAGGATTAAGAGCTCCAAGAACACGATCTAAGGGTTGAAGAAGCTCCACCAAAATCTCCACACTCAGCCACAAGAGCACCTAAAGAAGGGATAAACACCAAGGTCAAAGGATAGCTCAAGAAGAGAGAGCAAAAAACCAAAACTGAACCAAAGAAAGAAGGGAGAAAAGAGAGAAGGAACTCTCTCTCTCACACTGAGCATCACCTTTTCAAAACATGGCCTAAGGCCGAGAAGAAGGAAGAAGATAGGGTAGAAGATCTGAAGAAACACCAAAGAAAGAAGATAACACACTCACCAGAACTAGAGATGGCCAAGGATCACCAGAAGCACCACATGCAAGGGATGAGACACCTCCAAGGCAACAAGAGCACACATTCTTGCTCCACCAAGCTCCAAGGATGAGCACAAGAGAATGGAGGAAGAAGATGACTGACAAGAACCACTTGAATGGAGATAAGAGGGTTCATATAGAAAAGGAGGAGGGAGGTAAGATAAAGCATGAGGTGTAAACAAGATAGAGCTCCAAAGAAACACTTGTCCACTAAAAGGACCAACATGAAACCACATAAGGTCCACATGAAAGAGATGGTGATACTCCCTAGGTAGGTTCTCGACCACCTAAGTAACCAACCCTATGTTGTGACCATGACACACCTAGGGTTCCAAGGTCGTGACACACCACAACATCACCACAAGATCGTGACACCAAGACCACCCCATGAAGCCTAGGTTGAAACACACCTCACCAACCTCTACCTCAACGCAAGACAACCTTGGTCAAGACCACCATACCAAGGGGGAAGTGTCGCGACTATGAAACCCCACAATAGGCCCTAGGCCGTGACCTAGGTCAAGGCAAAACACAAGGTCACAAGGCTAAGGCATACAAACCCTAGAAAACCCTAATCTCCACTAACGGTGATACTACTCAACCAAGAGACAAACAAGGCACCCCAAATCACCGCACTCTCCCTCATGAATCCAAGAGAGAGTGGGAACACTCTAGAGGTGGAAAATTTCACATCAACACCCTATATTGGGTAAATTGCAATTTGCACCAAAACTAGCATAGAAAGCACAAACATCATCCTAACAAGCTCAAATGGGAGGCTTAACCTCTCCATAAGCGCCAATCACACCTCCAAAGATTAGAGAAAGGTTCTAAGCACATGATTAAGCCAAAGAATATAGGTTTACCCCAATATTCAGGTCAGGGTCATTACACTTCTCTTGCACTAGTCAGTCAGTTCAAGTCTACACTGCAGTGACATATTGTCAAACTAAAAGGCAACAACTTATAGTCAAGCTATAGTCATGTAAATACAAAAACTCATAGTCCAGGATATGGTCTTGTAAAACACCTAGCCCACCTTGGTACAGGTCACAGTGCTAGAAAATAGGGTATGTAACCCAATCACTAAGGTACAACCACAACTATCCTCTATCACATCATATCACATGCTCATCACCGAGACCCGACCACAGTCTTTCTCAAACACTTGGGGATCAAGTTTCCAAGGACACATGGTCACTTACACCTCGCATACTCAATAGTATGTGCTCCATGTTTCTATTAGGAATATCCATTTCACCATCCAACAAAGTAATGACACTGAACATGGATCTATGGCACAAGGCATCTACATGATTAGGGTTTCACTTGATTAGTTAAGCCAATTGGGTATATTTTAGCATCAATCAAAGGATTTTGACCACCAAGAAGCAAAGATGAGCTTATTATCCACCACCAAGATTGTAGGGCCGAACTCCAAACATGAGAGAGAGAAAGAGGGTGCAAAAGGATTATATGCATGAAAGAAAAGGGGTACATATACCCAAAGGTACAACAATCATGCATCCACTAAAACCATGCATGCAAGCTAGGTCGTGAAAAAAAAGTAAACATGTGACCTCACTTGGTCCTAGAGGACCATTAGTCAAAAGGAATCATGGCCACAAATGCTTATGGTCAAAGAGAAACCAAGCGACCACATGAAACCCTAGGTCAGCTACCAAAAGAGAGCTCCATCCCTCTACGATCGAAGGGATTTTAAGGTTCCACCAAAACACCATTCGACCATAGAGAAAACATTAAGGGATATCAAGGAAGGTCTCTGAAAACCAAGAACATCAAACGGTCAACACAAGGTCAACATCAACACATGGCATCCAAGCAAACCCTAGAAACAACAGTCAACATATCACATTCTCTCTCCTCCTCAAACCAAGGCTCGACAAGTTTCCCCAAAGCACCATCCTCTCTCTCACTATGCCAAGGTACAAAGGGCACATCCTACATGTGAAAAATTGCAAGATTACCCCTCAACATGGGTAAATTGCAACTAGGTCCAAAACAAGCAAACATAGCTCAAAGAACATCCAAACATGACCAAATTGAAACTACAAGCATGTCACATGATATTAAGGCATCTCAAGAGATTAGATTAAGGTTTAAGCATCTTATCAAGCAAAGCAAGCACCAACAAGCACTAAGCTAGGTCAGGGGCCTTACAGTATAGATGAGCTAAGGATATCCACAATGTAACAAATCTTTCTCAACTAACCCTAGTGTATGCAAAAACTATATCTCATGTAAGGTAGATTAAAATACCCTAGGTAGAGAGGTTTTATAAACTATATTAAAACAATTATGTTGGAGGCAAGGTGTGATGAATAGAAATACATCAAGATTTTGCATCTGTAATCCATGCATGCTCAATATTGAAAGTGGATGTATGTGAGGCATGCTAAAAGAACAATGTAGTAAAGGGGTTCATGTGAGAGCTAGGGTAATCCTAAAATGACTCTTCAAGTCAACTTACACTTAATAGTTCTTATGCTAACTTCATAGAGAACATGAGATATAGTAATCAAACACTATAAGAGTTAAATCCACGTGGTGGTATTTACACCTCCATAGAGAGGGTAGGTGTGATTAGCTTACTAAAGACTTAAGTCTCAACCACATAAGTAGTTTGTGAGAGTGGAAGTGACCAACTCATTTAGGGATTAAAACCCTTGTCAATATTCCACAATCATGGTAACATCAACTTAAATAGGATTTTTTACTACCTAATTAAGGAAAAACATGAGATAACATGAAACTGTCATCATGGATTACTCAAGCACTGAGACCATATTGTAAAGAATGTGACACGAAAGGTGATCCACTCAAATGGTATGATACAAAGAGCCATGTAAAGATAAAGCATCACAAACATAAATATTGCAGAGTTACAAAGTTGTACATATACAATTGTTCCTCACCATAAAATGTTGCACTATAAATAAATGAGAATAACTACTAGAACACAAGCCTAAAGGGAACATCACCCAGAAAAGGAACAAGGCATGCATGTATCCATAAACATTGAATATGTGCATAAAAACAACATGTAGGTCATTAGTAAGATCATACAAAAGGGCTTTCCCATACAAAGAGGGGCCTATTAGCAATTAGGTAGGTTTATTAAGAATATAATCAATAGAATGAGTAATCGAGGAATATGCAATAAGGATTGAGCCATTATCAACTTATAAAAACAATTTATGAACAAATAAGTTCTTGCCTTTTAATATTTCACAAATAACAACATATAAGAAGTGCATGTAGGTTAAAAAAGACTAGAATAATATAAAGTATGGCTTGGGAACATAAATCACAAGCCATTGTAGGAGGAATAAGACCTCAGTTCTTAACATATAAAACATGGAAAGGGGAATAAAACCTTAGTTCCTAGAGGGAGGAATAAAACCTCAGTGCCTACAATTATATCATGTGATAGGGGTATAATCCTAGTGCCTGGCAGGAGGAATAAAACCTCAGTTCTAAAAAATATCATTAACCTAACAATATTACTAATCCATATTTCACATGAAAATAGAGTGGACAAGATCATTAATAATCAACTAAAAAAGAAGGATGGAAGCATCCAACATATAGCCATTTAGGTCAAAGGACCCATGTACATAGAAGTAGGATTTCAACAATCATCGATGTAAAAAATAGATGTATAAAAATTTATATTTTAAAAGGATTCAAGAGATTAAAAAAGAAGAGTGGAACTCAAAATATGCCTTGTGGATAAGAATTCAAGTTTAATCCATTATATGCACAAATAAAATAGGAAAGAAGCACATACCTGGTCTGTAAGACTAACCTTATTTCTAGGGGGATTCTGAATCCATCCTTCTACACATAGAAGTGTTATATATACAAATTAATCATGTGGTGCACTGTGCCACAAACCACGAGATTACTCAAAACTAAAAGCATAAATAAAACTTAAACATCCAGATTACTAGAAAATACTAAATATTAAAACCAACTACAATAAGAACCAACATCAAGAAACTTATTACATCAGGGTCTAAAAACTTGCCATTTGAATTATATATCATAAAACATCCTAATTTACAACATGACCACAAAAGACTACATGTCACATGTGGTATCTGTTCATTTACATAAACATGTACAACAACCAACTATATACAACGAGGGCCATAAACCAAAAACTCATATCGATAGCACCACCGAGGAACATGTGCCACCACCACCCAAAGACATGAGTGTAAAGGGACCACTCTAGGACTCTAACCACAAAAGACCACAAGTAGAATTTCCAACCTTAGCTGCTACTGTCCTCCTTACTTCTGCTTTGCCTCAGCTGCACGATGTCTACATCCTCATGCACACCCACCTAAAAGATGTGGGAAACCCACAGGTTGAGATTCCAAATCTCAGCATGAGATATAACTCTCTACAACCACTATTATTAACACATGTAAGATAAACAAAGAACAAAAGTGAAGCTATAATTACATTAAGCATATTCAACTGATGATATCAGTGGATGTTTAATATCATATAAAGTTCTAAAGGAATATAAAGAACATGTATATTCACTATCAACTATATTATACAAAAGCAGGCATGACCTCATCCAATGTTTGTGTATTTGATCCTAAGTAAGTATACTACATGGCTGATTACATATTTTATTGTGCCCTGAGGATTTGAGTCATACCACCCAAATCCAACCGACCACTACTAAGTCAAAATTGGTGCCATACAAGGTATATGGAAGATATGGAATCCATGACCTCACCAAACCTTGTGGTCAGTACATGAGTATACAACAGAGACATACCAGTCAACTACAACCTATGACATATAGTCAAATAGTGGAAGTCCTAGCCCACCTTGGTATAGGTCATGATGCTAGTGAAACTGAGCTATGACCCATAGCCGCACTCCTGTCAGGGTATGACCATGTGAAACCACATAAGCAACATATCACTGAGTTACGACCCACAACTACACTCCTTCCAGGGTATGGCCCGCAACCAATCCTGTGAATACACATACTCAACAATATATGACTCCAGGCTTCCTCTAAGGGAAATTCCATTTCACCATCCAAGAAGTGCTGACACTAAGATGGATCTATGGCACAAGGCAAAACTACATGATTAAGTTCTACTTGATTAGTTAATTCAATTAAGTGTCTTTTAGCATCAATCAATTTACAACGTATAAAGTCGTAACAAACTCTACAAAGATAAGGGCTTAATACACTTCAGAAAATATAAAAATGTATAGGGTGTGAACTTGTCACACTACCACCACATGATGCTTGTATCATTTCCATTCATCACATCATCAATACCAAAGTCACATACTACGGTATATTAATTTCTCACTCATCATTCTTGTATTACAAGTGTTTCAGCATGCCTCTTGAAGGCTCATTCAACTTATATTATGTTTAATCACCATAGCATACACTAGCTATGATTATCAAGCTCATAAAACCTACATGGTTAGAAGTTCATAAACAAGAGAGATAACCACCTAACATCATAACCATTCCTAGAGAGAGAAACAAGCAAGTCTCATTGCACAATGTTAAGGTTAGGGTTTCTTCTTAACCGATTAGATTTTACAAGAATAGGTTCCAACATCAACCCTAGAACCATCACCCTCCATCATCTTAGAGTGTATAAGGATTAGGAAACATTGTTAGAGTTGATTAGATAACATTCTAAACAACATTATATATGGCATATGTATCATTCATATATGATTATCATTAAGTGTTCACATGTGCTTCTCATCCACCTACCATCACCCTATATTGACCACATAACCACATGTCGTGAGAACCCATCATGGTCCATGTCGCGATCGTGAAAAAAATGTGTCTTGACCATCCACCAGCATGTCGTAACCTCCACCCTCTAAGTCATGTCCTGCCTGTGACACTTAGGGTTAGAGATTCATAAAGCATCTCGACCAAAGGTGTCTTGACCTCAACATGTCACAAACTCCACCCATGTCGCAACCTTATACCATCATGGTTGCAACCCTATGCTCTAGGGTGAGTCTCAACCCCAAGCAAGGGCATGAACAAGACACCAACACCAAGGTTACTAGACCACAAAAGCCTTGATCTAACACCACTAGGCTAAACTCAACCACAAGGAAGCATCTCAACCAAAAGCTATCAAGGTCGTGACCACCAAGAGGGAAGTGTAGTTACCACACCAAGATGAACCATCTAGGTATCAAAATAGAAATAAAACTAAGGGAAGAACCTAGGTCACAATGAAGAAAAACTCAAGTAACCTATCACCAAACCCTAAAGCATAGGTCAAGAAATCACCAAGAAAGAACCTCTTCCAAAGAAGGGAAAACCATGCTCAAGGTAACCAAGATCGAACCTAACATATATCCAACTTATAGTTATATGAAAACCATGCATGGGAGTGAGATCAAGGGAAAAACTTAGAGAAGAACCTCCACAACTCATCATCTACTAAATCGGGTACACATAGATTAGGGTTTCAGATTTCTCC
Source organism: Alisma plantago-aquatica (assembly GCA_963693085.1). Lineage (NCBI taxonomy): Eukaryota > Viridiplantae > Streptophyta > Magnoliopsida > Alismatales > Alismataceae > Alisma > Alisma plantago-aquatica. Next base: position 182,187,266 of record OY856411.1, read on the forward strand.
CAAACCAAGCAAGGTATCTCCACCAAACAAGATCTAGAGGTTTCCCCTACAAGCATAATGAGGAAGCAATCTAGAGAGACAAGACAATAATAAAAAGCATAAAGAAGTGCAATAATAGAGTAGGTTTAGTGTTATATAACCCACCTTAAGATGATCACCACCAAGAGCTCCAAACTCCAAGATCAAGAGATCCAAGCACACGATCCAAGGGTTGAAGAAGCTTCACCAAAAACTCCACACTCGGCCACAAGAGAACCTCAAGATAGAGAAGACACTAAGGTTAAAGCTAGACCTAGGAAAGAAGAAAAGAAGCTCTTGGCTGAATCAAAAGAGAAAGGGAGAAAGAGAGGAGAAATTCTCTTCACACTTGGGTCTACCTTGTCAAAACATGGTATATGACCCTTGTGATGAGGAGTTTCTCTCCCCAAAAGGCCACCATGGAAGAATCACAGTCTAGGGCAGGGAAAAGAGGGGAAGATGAAGGTAGGAGATCAAAAGCAACATCAACGTAGAAGGCAAACACTTACTATGGATGGAAGATGAGCTTGGATCACCACCGCCACCACATGTAAGAGGAGATTGATTCCCCAAGCTCCAAGGACGAACCTCCTTGCTCCACCAAGATCCAAGAACAAGTAAAGAAGGAGGAAGAAGATAGATGGCCGAAAAGGGTTGCAAGCAAGAACATATAAGGGGTTATATAGATGGAAGATGAGAGAGAGAGAAAGGGGTGAGGTGTCAACATACTATGGGACCCAAGGGACACTTGTCCACTCAAAAGGCCAACATGTAACCACTTAAGCATGACATGCGAGACATGGTGATACACTCTAGGTAGTGTCTCGACCACCATGTCAACCCACATGGTCACGATCATGAACCATCATTGGGGAAACATCTATGGTCGCGACACCACCAAACAACATCACCTCCTGGTTGCGACAAAGCACCTCCACAACCCTAGGTCGAAACAACCTATGCAAAGGCAACCATCTCAACCCAAGACCGACCTACACTACCTAGATTGTGAACCCCAACACCTAGAGGAGGTGTCTCAACCACGAAATCCTCCATATACAACCTTGGTCGCGACCTAAGGTCGAGACAACATAACCAATACACATGGTCAAGGCCCTCAACACTCACATCAACCATAATCACCACTTGGGATGATACTCCTCAACCAAGGCTCAAACAAGATGCCATAATATTTATCTTTCCTATAGATGATGTCAATAAATATAGGGAACACTCTATAGGTGGAAAATTGCACATCAACGCCCTACATTGGGTAAATTGCAATTTGCACCAAAACTAGCACAAAAACCACAAACTTCATCCAAACAAGCTCAAACTTGAAACTTAAGCTCTCCACAAGCCCTAATTACATCTAAAAAGATTAGAGAAAGGTTCTAATCACATGATTAAGCCAAATAAAATAGGGTTACCACAAAACTCAGGTCAGGGGTCTTACAATTCCATCATAAATTTCTTTGAAATAAGATGTTTCTTTCAAAATATTAAATCGTTTGAGTGTTTGTACTACCATTCTAGGGTTTCATTTTCAATTAAAGTATAATATAGTTATTTAGTAACATAACAATCTACTTAGAAACACATAAAGTTGTACAACAACTACCAATGAACTCTCACACACACATATACACACACACATATATATACATACATACATACATACATACATACACACACATATATATACATATATATATATACACACAAATATTTGGAAAGTAACCCGATCTAGGGCACTGTAAAATCGACCTATGGAGTAGGTATGGGCTGGAATTCATGTACCAAAGTGGAGTATGTGTGTCTATAAAATTCTGCACAATGCTCTTACTACATTAGACAAGATACATGGTTGGAACTAAGATGTTGTTGTTGTATGCTTGCTTTGTAAGGAGGAGGATGAGTCACATAATCACCCAGTTATCTACTGAAAATTCACAAAGGAGGTGTGGAAAATTATATGTGAGGAGTTTAGACTTCATCTATAGCTCAAAGATGACCCAAGAAAGATGCTAGCATGCTATGTGAAGGATGATAAGAAGAGAATATTATTTGCTTCTCTATGCTATCAAATTTGGAAGGAAAGAAATGTTCGAAGACACAAAGGTCCAGCTACATGTCCAAACATTATTGCTATAAAATTTTGTAATTGTGTCAAACACAAGTTACACATTATTTAGAAGGGTAGTTTCCTTTCTTTTCTTTTGATGTATAGCGGCGGGATATATGTAACTCTTGACCTCCTATAATTTTAGGAGGATGTCAAAATATATTTAACTTATTCTGATATATACATATATATATGATGAGAATATAGGTTCCATGAATATATAAACCATAATGATATTTCTAGTAAGTTCATAAAAATATTATTTCATCCATACCCCTATCTATAAACCAACTTTCTCATTGAGGGTCTTTGCCTTACACCAATTTGTTTAAAATAGGTCAATCTATACACACATATATATTCTAGATTATTTTTGTATAAACATCATAAGATATATAAAAATACATCTACATATATGCATACTTATGTAATCATCATTAAGGAATCAAATCAGCATTTAGATTATAGTCACCCTTATATTTAATATGTTTGATTGAATTCACCCCACTATCCATTACATAGGTATTAAGTAATCTTTTACTAATATATCATACAATAGGCAAGAATATCAGCTTATATATTTATTTATAACAAGAGAACATGTATATACTCCAGTACTTATACGATTAAGATCAATACTCAAGAAACACCCAACTAATCAAGATTAGTCTAAGAAGTATATTCTATATGGGATAGGTCCTAGTTTCATGCAGAGATTGTTTGGTAAGTTTGGAGGGAATATTGATGTTTAAATACTAATAATCATACACTCAAATTGTAGATAATTATACTAATGAGATCTAGGTTCAGATCGTCATATTTTATGCCATGTTAAGCATTGCTTTATCACTAATACTCGATCTAAAGGTTGAGTTCTATACATGCCAAACTACGTTTACCTCCATTCTTGCTTCTTAGACTTGACGAATTTCTAATGGTTTAGAGGATATCGGGATTCCATGTCTTATGTCCATCCAATAAACTAGTTACCAACACACTACTTCTTAAACTATAGTTACAATTTCTCCCAAAAATTTGGTGTTGGAAATCTAGATCAATCATGGAGTGAATGATGGATTTCTCACCTCTACCAAACTTTGATAGCATTGCGGTTTGTGACGCAAAAGGTGGTAGATTGTCTAGGAATTTGTTGGATAATGAGATAAGTTAGAGAAAGAGTGATGTAATGGAGCACGTTTGTTGGAATCAAACTTAGTTAATCATGTCATCCTGATTTTTTGGGGCTATGGACTCATTCATAGTGGTTGTTGGGATGTTGGGCAAGGAGACAACATGATCAAGATGTGACACTATGATATGAGGTGGAAATTAATGTGAAGAAGGGGCTGGGGACTCAATTATTGTGAATAATGTTCTAGAGTTGTAGGTCGTATGCTCTAGAAAGATTCACATGTTGATGGATCATTGATAGGTATAAAGGATGGTGGGTGACTATGATGAACGAGCATAGAGGATATCTCAGTGTGGTGTTGTTTTGAAGGAGCTTAGGAGTTATTGATGAGGTTTGCATGCCAGTCATGGTGGCCTTTGCCATTTTCATGATGTGGAAGGAGTGCTATGGCAGATGGATTATCCCTTAGTAGTTGTGGAAGACCGTATTGTGAAGATATAAGAGGGCAACACAACACTTAATTAACACAACAACATCTGTTAGCTTCTGCAACTAGTTGTGATGGCTTTTTCTTAGCCAAGTATCTTGGCATTGGTTGAGGAGAAGACAACTCATCTAGAGTTTTGCATACTTTCAGAGGAAATAGGAAAGGGAAATAAAAAGAAATATAGGAAGGGAGAGGAGGAGGAGAAAAGGAAAGAAGAAGAGGAAAAGGAGGGACATCAATGTTGTTTCCCTAGCATTCCAACCATTGGAGTATGCTTGGTCAGCACAACAAGCGTGGCCAAGGGGATGTTACACAAAAATGAAACAAAACTTTGTTTTAATGAACCATTAAATTAGTTAATATATAATTAAGTTAGTATGTCCATGTAATTAATTTGAGAGGGTAAACAATGTATAATTTTCCTAAAACGAGACTTGTAGGGTAAATAAGATGCAGAAAACCTAATTTTAAGGCCAATTTTACCTTTAGAAACTATTTGATATTTTACTTCACTACTTAATAAGTACATATTCTATTAATAAATCAATGCCTTGCTCAATCAATGTGATATATTATTTCATATTTATCGATAAATATTTGATATTTTACTTCATTATTTAAAGTTAAGTATTCAATCAACAAAATAATTGCCTTTCTCAATCAATGCGACATATTATTTCACATTTATCAAAATCTTTTCATCAATTAGAACTAAGATGATATATATATATATATATTTCCATATTAGGATGAAGATTGTTAATTGTCCATTTATACAATTAAGTCACATGACACATAATCAATAATATAAGATTTTTGTTAAAACATTATAGTCTTAACTTCAATCTATCTTAATTAATTCTTAATAAGATAAAAGGAGTCATTGCTAACATAGTCCTATAGTCATAACAAGGGATTGTTAAGGTAGGTATCTAGATTTGGGCATGTTACAGATGCACTACGCTGCAAGCATGAGTGGAGATTGCAGCCGTCATCTGGGTGGTGGTGATGCACACCACTTATCTTATCTTCCATGCCAGTAATATCTTCATGATCATATCCTTCTCTCTTTTCTCTTTATTTTTAATATGAGTAGATCATAGATTATCTACTAAGGTATGAGGAGTAGCCCTGTGGCCTTAATTTATTATTTGTTATTAATTTTACCATTATATGAACTGATTTTATTGTGAATGGATTGTTTATTGATTCTATACTCAATAAATCAATCCGTTTGCATGTTAATTTATTTTGTACATAGATATCTTGAAATCTAGAATATGGAATATTGTTTTTGTTTGTCTTTATGCATAGACGAGAACTACTTAAGGCGGTCTTAAAGGTGATTGGTAGATCAACCCTAGGTAACATGATAGCGGGCATAGGGCAATATGTGCCATATAAAATCTTCATTAAAAAATATTGGATTTTATATGGCCTCAGTATTATTTCTTTAGGTATGTTGATGTGGTGACAAATAATGAATGTAGGCAGTACTATGAAACCCCTTGCCCTAGTTCAATTATCACTCATTAATATTATTTTTAATTCTTGCCTTTAGTTCTTTCTTTTTTAGTTAATTTACTTTCAATAAATGAATTACCAATTCACATCCTTATTAATCACATTTTTAGATTAGACTTAAATTCAATCAATTAAAAAAAATTGTCCTTTGGGTTTGAACAATAGCTATATTGCATCATGGCTCATCTGTTTGCAAATGAGTTCGCCATATGCCTTGTAACAGACTAAATCTCAGGGTCCTTTATGAAATTTACCCACTTTTGAGCTTTTATATGCTTTCTAGTCCTTTTGGATCTTTTTCATAAATTTCCCATCCTTTTGAGTCTTCTTTGGCCTCAATATTGAAATTGAGCCTTTCTTGAGGATGTAATTCACAATCTACCCACATTTATGATAATGTAGGGGGTTTTGCACAAATAACCCACTTAATGTGATTATTGAGGACAAATAATGCAATATGGCCATTTATGAGAGATAATTAGTGGATAATGCTAATTTAGAGCTTTTATATCTTTTAGGATAAAGATATGAGTAATAATGTGTATTTGAATTAAGTTAGGAGAATAGTTAACCCCTTTATTTTCTCTCTCCTCTAAATGGACCATAATACATTAATGAGAGGATAATATGGTGCGATATGACTTTTAATATTAAGATGTGATGTCTATCTTGAATTTTGATGCGGTGATTTTTAGTCGCTTTTATAGACTTGCTTTACATGTGTTTTCTGTGTTTATTAGTCACTTTGGTGGTTAATATTGCATGATTCATATTGCTTTAGTCTATAATATAATTTTGCATCAAATCTCTCATATTTTATCTTTTTTATTATAAACAATTATTATAATGGGTTTTAGCTTGGCTGATTTGGTTTTGTCTTGTAATTTCAGGAAAAATGCATATATACAGCTGTCGATACCATCGACAACCGTCGATAGTATCGACACAGTCACAGAGAGACAGCTACGAGGAGCCAAGCAGTGTCGATACCATCGACTGGGAAGTCGATGGTAGTGACTTACCTTCAGGTTGCCAATGATCAGTCGGTCGATACTATCGACACAAAAGTCGATACTATCGACATCGTACAGCTTCAACATCGGAAAGGTGACAAAATCAACACTTAAAGGTGTCGATACCATCGACTCGTGTCGATGGTATCGAGTCTGCATCAGTCGGGACGTCAGAGAAGAAAGAAAACCTGCCGATATTATGACGGGTCGATACCATCGACTCGCGTCGATGGTATCGACGCCGTCAGATTAGTTTTTGTTTCAGATCGGCCCGAATCCAACGGTGGTGATATTTTGGCGATCTAAGTTGGTGTTTATACCTAATGATGGAGGCCAGGAACCGAAGAGCACGTCATTAACCGCTGCACACATCCCAAGGAGAGTTGGAGAGGAGAACGGAGCCCAGAAGCACGCCACGATCATTCTGAGAGCCGCAGAAGTCGTTTTCCACCACCAGAAGGTTGTAGATCGCACACTCTACGTCGAGGAATGCTTGGATCCTCTCCGTTCAGGGGTTTACATCACTTCATCCATGTTTTCTTCATGTTTTCCCTTTCTTCCACCATATCTTGCTTTGAGATGAACATGCGGGGCTAATCCCCTTTGTCTTTAGGACCGTGAGTAGCCCGGGTAATCATTGTATGACATTTTTATCATAGTAATTAATATCTTGTCTCTTAAATCTATGGTATGATTTCATTTTCTCCAATATATCATTATGATTGATCACCCTAATGATAATCTAATGTCTTTAATTGCTTTGAAAGAAGAATTAACGGTTGAAAAGAGATGAAATTCACATTAACTCATAAATTCCTTGAACAAGGTGATGTATGATTAATGGTGGAAACCCAGAGGTTGATTCTAATGCACCTAATTTAGGGTATAGGTTACTACGACGGTGGAACTGACCTAGATTTAGGTAGTGAATTGTATCATGACAGTGAACAATTCTGAATACAGGCCACTACCCAGAATGAGAGATAAATTTTATTAACTATATAGAAATAAATACAACGAGAACCCGCGGTGAAACCACAATCCTAAAGATTCACATCTAATTGATTAAACTCAACATTTAATCGATTATTTTATTTCTTTTATTTTTATTTTCTTTTTAATCAACTCTTAAAACCTTTTTAACCAATCTAGCTGATTGTGAATAGTTAGTAGTAGTCTACCGATAGTTCAGTGTCCCTGAGTTCGACTCGGACCTCACAAAGGCCTATATTACATTGACGCGTGCACTTGTGTTATACGCACGGTAAAATCGTATAAAGTTTTTGGCGTCGTTGCCGTGGACACGGTAATTGTCGGCACTACGAGTGCTGCAAGCGGCCACTCTAGGCTACATTTTTTTATTATCATTTTTGAAATTCATTGTTTATCCGTCATATCTAGCAATCGTCTAGCACTATACTGAACCAAATTTATTACTTTGCAGGTACTAGTGCATGGTGAGGACGTGTAGCACAGACTACACAGCCATCACCAGAGGTTCCACCGTTGGGACCAGACGACGAAGAGAACAATATTCATGATCAGCATGAGGATATAGATTCAGACTTTGAAGCAGAAGCCATGGCTGAAGAACAGACAATCCGAGAGAAGATAAAAGCTTCTTCCTCGTCAGCATCAAAGGGACCAATAAAGAAGCAGGCAGTCAACATCCCAACTTATAAGATTGATCCGACACTGATAAACTTGGTCAAGTCTCAAGCATTTCACAGGTTGAAGAATGAGGACCCAGTTGCACACATCAACACATTTGTGGAAAATTGCGATATGATCAAGATAGATAGGTTTCCACAAGAGACACTGTATTTGAAGTTATTTCCCAGCTCTCTTGCAGGTAATGCACATGAATGGGTGCATAACCTAGATGATGAGACTATAGAGACTTGGGATCAAATGATCGAGGTATTCTTTGAGAGATTCTTTCCACCGGAGAAAACCAATGACCTAGTACGGAAGATCCACAATTTCTGTCAAAGAGCTGGCGAGACATATTCAGAGACGTGGGATCGCTTCCAAATAATGCTGCATAAGTGTCCACATCACGGGCTGGACAAAGAAAAAAAAGTGAAGATTTTCTACTTTGCTCTAAATGAGCATGACAGGAGCAATCTGGACTCGGAAGGTTCCGGTTTCTTCTTGAACAATACCGACACTAGGTGTTGGGAAATTTTGAAAAATATGGCCAGGAAGCAATCATGGGGCGATAGAGACACAGTAGAGCAGATATGAGTCATAGGTGAGTCAAAGGCTATCAAGGAGCTAAATGAGAAGATGGACCTTCTAGCCAAGAAATTGCTAGCAAAAGAGGACACAAAATCTGATGATGAAGTACAAGTGAAATTTATGCACCAGCAACAGGGGTACATAAACAATGACTATTCTTGGAGGAAAGATAAGAAATTTTCATGGAATGACCCAAACAATTTCCTGCAGGACCCCGATGCAAAACCACAACCATCGGCAGAGGACAAGAGCAATGAGTTGCTCAATCAAGTAATCAAGCAGAATCAAGAACTCATGAGCACATTTGGCCAGCAGATTAAACAACAAGGTGACTTTATGAATCATTTTGGGCAGACTCTACAGAGTCATGGGGCTCAGATGAGGTCACTCGAGACATCCTTAGCGCAGATGGTGGCAGAGATTTCAAACTTGAAGAAGCCAGCGCAACAAGGTTTTCCCGGAAATACAAACATTCCAGGAAGAAACCAACAAGCTAAGGCAATTCTGCTACGGAGTGGTAAGGAGATTTTAAACCCCAGGGCCGATGAACTGAGCACACCCCAGCCAGAAAACACAGGTGAGGCCATACAGGAAGTTACAATCACAGTACCGATAGAGGATGCGGTAGAGGAAGCTACACCAGAAATCATTGCTGAGGAAGAAACTCCAAAGAGGACACCATATGTGCCGCCACATCAAAGGGCACAGACAGTCCTAGTGCCGTATCCAAACAGTTTGAAGGCTAAGAAAGTGGACGCTCAGTTCAAGAAGTTCCTAGATAGCTTTAGAAAACTTTCTATCAACATTCCACTACTAGAGGCAATAGAGCAGATACCCTCCTATGGCAAGTTTCTTAAAGATATAATTACAAAGAAGAGGAAGATTCCTGATACTCAAGTGGTGGGTCTTAAGGAGCAAGTGAGTGCCTTCATTATGGGCACATTGCCACCTAAAAGACAAGATCCAGACTGCTTCAATATTTCATGTTACATTGGTAAGGTGAAATTCGGCGAAGCATTGTGTGACTCTGGGGCAAGTATCAATTTGATGCCTCTTTCTACTTTCAAGAAGCTGGGACTTAAAGAATTGAGACATAGCAACATGACGATTCAGCTAGCGGATAATTCTGTGGTAAAGCCGTATGGTATTTGTGAGGATGTTCTGGCTAAAGTTGACAGGTTTGTATTTCCACCATATTTTGTGGTAATGGAAATGCAATATGAACAAGGAAATGAGATACTCCTCGGAAGACCCCTCCAAGCTACGACGGATATGATACTCGAGATGGGACGAGGCCGTTTGACATTGGGAATCGCAGATGACCGATTTGAAATGGTTATGCCCCCAAAACGACACAATCAAAAGAAAGGAGCAGTGTCGCATGGTGAAACATTTTGATCAGAACATTTCTCTCTGTCTAGGGAAGCCATTTCTAGATATGGCTCATGTAATGACCAAGGTAGATAAGGGGACACTGGATGTAGACATTATGGAACAAACCAAAGTTGTTTCTCTTTATAGAGCTGTGGGTTTTCCAAATGATGAAGAGGAGGAAATTCCTCTTTCTACTGAAGATGATGCAATAGCAAGTTCTGTCTTTGACGCATATCCATAACTGCCCCTTGAGGCTTGCCTTGTTAATATAATGCATGTCTGTATGAGAAGTAAGTCGTTACAAGAATGTGTCAAGATGCTTCAAGTGCTGTCGTGCTATTATGCCAAGTATTATGAAGATCTTGGGCCACTCCCACCACCGCTTCAGTCATCTTTGATCAGTCCACCAGAGTTAGAATTGAAGCCACTGCCTCCTCATTTGAAGTATGCATTCTTAGCCGATGGTGAGAGACTACCGGTGATTATCTTGGCATATCTGAGTGCCGATGAAGAGGATCAATTAATGATCGTGCTGAAGAACCACCGTGGAGCATTCGGGTGGTCAGTTGCAGATATTAAAGGGATTTCACCTACACTTTGCCATCATAAGATCCGGCTCGAGGAAGGAGCCAAACATGTAATTTAGCCACAACGCAGACTCAATCCAAGCATGATGGAGGTCGTCAAGAAGGAGGTGATCAAGCTCCTTTCAGCAGGCATCATTTATGCTATCTCTGATTCGACGTGGGTAAGCCCCACACAGGTAGTCCCTAAAAAGGGGAAAATCACTGTCACTCACAACTTATTAAATGAGCCGGTCACGACCCGACTGGTAACTGGGTGGCATGTGTGCGTTGAATATCGTCGATTAAACTCTGCTACATTAAAACATCATTTTCCTCTTCCATTCATCGTTCAAATTTTAGAGCAACTAGCTGGTCGATCGCATTAATTTTGTTTTCTAGACGGCTATTCTGGCTACAATCAGATCTCCATTGATCCTAAGGACCAAGAGAAGTCTACCTTCACTTGTCCCTATGGAACATTTGCATATCATCGTATGCCTTTTGGCTTGTGCAACGCACCAGCAACCTTTCAGCGCTGCATGCTTGCCATTTTCTATGATACAGTTGAGCGTTGTTTAGAGGTCTTCATGGACGATTTTTCCATCTATGGTGCGTCTTTTGATGAGTGCTTGTATAATTTGGATAAAGTTTTACAACAATGTGAGGACACTCATTTAGTTCTCAACTGGGAAAAATGCCATATGATGGTTAGTGAAGGGATTGTGCTTGGACATAAAGTGTCTAGCAAGGGGCTGGAGGTGGATCCAGTTAAGATTGAGGTTATTTCAAAATTACCCCCACCTAATTCGGTTAAAGGGGTGAGGAGTTTTCTCGATCACGCATGATTTTATCGCCGCTTTATCAAAGATTTCTCAAAAATTGCTAAACCATTATCTGAACTGCTTGAGAAAGATGCAATGTTTGACTTTAATGAAAAGTGTTTGCATGCTTTTAATGTTCTCAAGGAGAAGTTAATTTCTATACTGGTTGTTCAAACGTCGGATTGGACAAAGCCTTTTGAATTAATGTGCGATGCTTTGGATTTTGCAGTAGGGGCAGTTCTAGGACAACGTTTTGAAAACAAACCCACTGTGATTTTGTATGCATCCAAGACTTTAAACGAAGCACAACTTAACTACACCACAATTGAAAAGGAACTGCTCGCCGTCATTTTTGCATTTGAAAAATTTCGGCAATACCTAGTAGGGTCAAAAGTTGTGGTATGGACAGACCACGCCACCATAAAATATTTGATGGAAAAGAAAGATGCCAAACCTAGATTGATTAGGTGGATCTTATTGTTACAAGAATTTGACATTGAAATTAAAGATAAGGCGGCGATTGAGAATGTGGTTGTGGACCACTTGTCTAGGTTAGAACGGGTAGATGAGAAGGACATTAATATACCCATTACCGAGACATTCCCTGATGAACAAATCCTTTCTGTAAAATCCAAGGATCCATGGTTTTCATATATTGTTAATTATCTCACCTGTAAAATAATCCCAGATGATTGGACTTATCAAGAGAAAAAGAAAATTTTCCATTCTTTGAGATATTATTTCTGGGATGATCCCATTTTGTTGAAGCAATGCAGGGACAGCGTTTTGCGTAGGTGTGTATCGGAGATAGAATATGACAGTGTACTTAGTCATTTCCATACACTACCAACTGGTGGTCATCATGCAAGCTCCAGAATGGCGGCCAAGGTGCTAGAGAGTGGTCTTTATTGGCCTACACTCTTCCGGGATGCCTATGACTATGTGCGAAGATGTGATTCCTGTCAAAGGACAGGTAATATTTCCAAGAGACAGGAGATGCCCCTCAACGTGTTTCAAGAAGTTGAGGTATTTGATCTGTGGGGCATTGATTTTATGGGACCCTTTGTGTCCTCGAACTCTAATTTGTGCATTTTACTGACTGTTGATTGTGTATCGAAGTGGGTAGAGGCAATACCCACAAGGACTAATGATGTTGTTGTAGTGTGTAGGTTTGTAAAAGATCACATTTTCTACATATTTGGTGTGCCAAGGATGATTATCAACGATGGAGGCACCCATTTCAAAAATCAAAAGTTTGTTGCGTTGTTGAGGAAGTACGGGGTAAAGCACAATATTGGTACCCCGTACCACCCGCAGACACAAGGGCAGGTCGAGGTGTCCAATAGAGAAATCAAGAAAATTTTGGAGCACACCGTGTCTTCGACAAGAAAGAATTGGAGTACTTTGCTATCAGATGCTTTATGGGCGTATAGGACCGCATTTAAGACACCTATAGGAACTACGCCTTTTAGGTTGGCTTATGGGTGGGCCTGCCATTTGCCGGTAGAGTTGGAGCACAAGGCGCACTGGGTGGTAAGGAAGCTTAACTTGACTTATGATGAGGTAGGGAAGAAGCGAATGCTAGAGCTCAATGAGTTAGATGAGCTGAGGATGAACACCTATGAAAATTCGTGGATTTACAAGGAGAGAACAAAACTAATTCACAATCGAAACATTCAACTGCGTGTCTTCAAAAAGGGAGATCATGTGTTATTGTTCAACTCGAGGTTGAAGCTGCACCCCGGGAAATTGAAATCCCGATGGAGTAGACCTTTCATTATGGAGGAGGTACGGCCACATGGTGCCATCCTGGTGCGTGATGGAGAGACGACATTTCTGGTCAACGGACAGAGGTTGAAGCTATACTTTGGTGAGGACTACACGAGGAAAGTGCATGAGGTCAAACTCATAGCACTTACGGATGCAAGATGAGCGTGATTTTATCTAGCCTAAGACATTAAAGAAGGGCGCTTGTTGGGAGGCAACACAACCATTGGTAGTTTCATCCATTTTCTTTCGCATTTACAAGTTAGTTGGTTTAATTTTGTTTTTAGTGTAAAAATGATACCTTGATCATTTGTTCAGTGTGCATGGCTGAGGCAGAGTCGATACCATGGACTACTATGTCGATGGTAGCGACATGGGTATAGGTAGGCGACTGCAGAAATTTTTTTGAGTCAATACCATCGACGGCCTCGTCGATGGTATCGACCTACCATCAGTAACGCCGAAGAAAAATCCAGTTCGGGGTCGATAGTATCGACTAGGATGTCGATACTCACGAGATCCCTGAAGATTTACAGACGATTTTGTCTCAGTGAAGTCAATACCATCGACAGGCCTGTCGATGGTATCGACCTGGCTACAGTTAGACCTGTCAAACTGGGTCAAAATCCACGGGTGCCCATGGGTCGACCCGTTTAAGTTGGGTTTGGGTCCTAAAATTTACCACCCGCTGGAAAACACCCAGACCCATACCCACCCGTTTAACTAGCGGGTTTCATGGGCAATCCGCGGGCACCCGCGGGTGACCCGCTTTATTACACTGATTTTATTAATAAAAATAATTATATAAGATTTAGTTATCAGTAAAAAAATATACACATGTTGCATATATGAAACTTGCCGCTTGCGTGCGTTTACGTCCAAGCCACTACCACTTGGTAGTAATAGGTAATATATATATATATATATATATATATATATATATATATATATATATATATATATTTGAAGTCTAGTAATAGGTAATATTAAATATGTCTTGTACTCTTATCTCAAATTTTAAACCACAACCAAGTTAACAAAACACATAGATTGGTTTATAATATTTTTTACTCATTAAATAGTTTGTAAAATTTATTCTTTTGTATTATTTTGTGAGAATGGGAGGCATACATAAGGTTGTGTCATCGTCATACTACAAATTAAAAGGGTGTGGAGTTGTTGGTTGTATCATCTTCATATTGAAAATTAAAAAGGGCGTCGAGTTATTGGTTGTCATCTTCATACTGCATAATAAAAGAATGTGGAGTTGCTGTTTGGAATATGCCAAAGTTTTAGTCTTTTTTCAGTTCTCTGATTTACACCCCATCTCATTTGGATGCCTCCTTCATAATATACATTGTTCAATTAATGTTTAGTTGTTTGGTATAGGTGGTCCTCGCTATTTAAAAGATGTATCTTTTTGAGTTAAGCTTCTAAAATCTGTATTATATTTGATGTTCTAGCATCTATACAATACTGGTAATTAATTCAGCCAGTCGGAGGTTTTTCTTTACTAGCATGTAGCATCTCTGCCCATGGGTGTATTTTTGTTTGATGCTCTTCTTATAGAAAAATTTTGGACAAATGAAAAAGGTTTACATGTCAATGTGATTGTTTTGTGGCATATCTTATGTAAACAAACATTAGCATGGCAATTTTTTTAATTTTATATGGGCACCCGCGGGCAACCCGCAACCCGCTGCGTCGGGTTTGGATTTATCTTTCTTCCACCCATTTAGAACTGTGTCTTTTTGACCCGCACCCACGAGACCCAAACCCACAACGACCCAACCCAAACCCAACCCACCCACCCGTTTGACAGGTCTAGCTACAGTCAGAAAGCGGCGACCGGGCCTCGCAAGGTGATTGATTCATGAAGAGTCGATACCATCGACACCCGTCGATGGTATCGACGCGACACGTCGCCGATCCATGAGAAAAGATCAACGGCGTCTGCCGGTTTCGGAAAGCGATCCGTGGGATGGGTCGATACTATCGACCCGCGTTGATAGTATCGACACGTCACCGATCCGGGCCCTCAAATCCAACCATCGACAACCGTCGATAGTCGCGAAGCACAGATCACACCTCCATGTGTCGATACCATCGACACCTCCATCGATGGTATCGATGGGGAAACAACAACGTCGGGTTTAGTTATAAAAGGAAGGGTTCTTTCTCCAATTTCTTCACACCTTCGGAGTTCCTTCCTTCCAATTGTGCATTGAGCATCGTTGTGCATCCGGAGGCTGTCTACGAGCATCCAAGGATCAGGATATCTTCACCGATCTTACACCGAGCGGAGATCGTCTTCTCCGACCTTCATCGAGCTATGTTTCTTATTCCCTGTTCTCTCTGTAACAATGGTGCGGACGGCAGGAGCATCTTCTTCGCAGGCAGACCCGACAGAGATCCCGATGTTTGTTCCGCCACCACCTAGATCTGTTCCTCGTCCGAGGATTGTTCATCCTTCCACGGAAGTATGGAAGGTATACGAGGAGTTACTGAAAAGGAAAATCGAGCCAACCCGCTACGTCGATCAGACCATGGTTTGCGACCTTGGGTTCGAGCCCAATCTTGCTTATGTCCTTAAAGGGCAAGCAAGGCATATGGGTAGGAGGCCCGACGAGATGGAGTTCCATGCTGACGGCCAACCCTTTTTCGGTGAGTAGCCGACATACAAAGAGCTGGTGGCGGAGTTCATGGCATCGCTGGACATATGCGTTGTGCGTAACGACCTCATCGCCACTGATCAGGAATGGATCAATGGCCACATTTCTTTCTGGCTCTACAACAACAATTACAATCTCACCCTCAAGCAATTCAATTCCATTTACAACTAGAATCATGGGAGAGACCAGCACCGGAGGCCGGATAACCAGACAGATTACGATGACATATTCACCCAGCTGGTGACCGTGCCTCCAGGCAAGTCTGTCAGCTACCACAACACAGCCGTCGCCGACTTCAAGCATCCGTTTGTGAGTATTCTACACCGCATGTTGTGCACTACTCTTTTTGCTCGGGGTGATCTCTCGCTTAGTAAATTTCAGGAGACAGACTTGTTCTTTTTGTATAAACTGTTGAAGCGAGAAGAGTGCAATTGGGGCGCGTTTTTCTTGACGCATGTGTTGGCAGTGTGGAGGAGTACAAGGAAAGCTCCTATCCACTTTGGGGGGCTTATCACACCGTTGGCCATCTACATTGGGTTGGATTTTTCCCAACTCACTCCGCTGTCCAACATGAACAAAGTCAACCTGCATCACCTGCACCGCTCCAACCTTCTCACGCTCCGTAATGGTGTGGCCTTTGCACAGTGCCATGTCAACCAGGCGTACCAGGAGTGTGCGCTTCCCGATCCCGTCTTCAACATCCAAGGAGCTCAACATTTTCGGTGGCCCATCATAGCCGTCGACGACTCTGATGAAGAGGAAGGCGACGAAAACAACAATGACGGAGGCGACGAGCATGAAGAGGAAGAGGAGGCTTTCACTCCTCTTCGTTCACGAGTGGCACCGCGGAAGCGTCCCCACTTCCACCCGGGTGCATCATCTTCTTCGCAGCCTCTGCCACCTCAACCCTCTCAACAAGGAAAGGATGTCTATTCTATGCAGTGCATGTATTCTATGCTGCATGAGATCCAGCAGACGCAACAACAGCACACGACGTCATTTGCTGATATTTAGGAGACTACCAATCAACTCTATGTTAATCAGCAGGCCATCTACGAGAACGAGCACCTCCTCCTCGCCAACCAAGAGAATATTCATTATATGTTGTATAGGATGGAGATATAGCAACAACCTTTTTACGACAACTATTGGAGCCAGAACTATTTTGGGGGATATCCTCAACCTCCACCCATGCCCCCGTATGATCCAAATTTTCAGGGGCAGTTTCCATCATGGGACCCTACCGCTCCGCAGTACCCGCCACCACCTGACTAATGATCGATATCACTGTTCCACCTTTTAAGGTTGTTTTTGACTATGAGGCCATAGTCGAATTCAAGCTTAGGGGGGAGATGGAACAACTTCTATCTTTTTCTAGCTTTTACTTTTAGTTTTTAGCAATTATTTGCCTTTTCTGTTGTTTTAGCAATTTTCTTAGTTTTTAGGATCCACACTCTATCTAGTGTATCTGTGGATGTCTAATGTAATGTGTCATCTCTTTGTTGGTCGTATGGGAATCAGGGGTTAATTTGAAAAATTTAATGAATTTACAAGCTTGTTTTGTTCAAACTTGAGCACATAACTTATGAACATAATTGGGTTTGTCAACTCTAAAACAGAAGACCACAACTATAAATGCCTATGAGCCACGGAAAGTGGACGGAATTGGTTGTTTGAGCCTAAACTTACCAAATGGTAATGAGACCTTAATCTGAAATAAGAGAGAGAAACCTCTTAATTGTTACACAGGTCAGTAAGGAGGGACATATAATATTTTCCAATGGTTCGGTCAATTAATCTTATGATCTATCCACCCCATTGTTTTCACACTCCACCATAAGAACTGGAAGCACATTACGGTTTTCATCTTTTGATTGCATAGCATTTAGGTAGGATTGCATTTTAGTTAGATTTGGCATAAAAGAAAAAAATGGAAAATAAAAAGATTTTTTTTGTAGATGAATCATGCATGCACACATTCTTGAGTGCATGTCATCATAGTTGCATAAATGATTTCATGTAGTTGCATTTTAACATATCTTTGAGCATATAGGACAAGTTGTGCTTTATTTCTTCTGAAAAATAAGACAAGCGGGTGACTCATTCTATACTCTCTAAAATTAAGTTGTAATGCCTCAAGGATAACAGTTATGTGAAAATAAGCCCTAAATGAAAAATTTCTAAAAAATATTGTACATGTTGCATCAGCCAATTTGAGAGAAAGAAGGGCTTAAAAAAAGAAGGCTGATTTTAGAGGGAGAAAAGAGCTTGTCTCACCCATATAATAGGAAGAATAAGCACATTATGTAGTTTGTAGACATTCTATCTCGAATGAGATGTAACAGTAGGAACATGCATCATTCCACCCAAAATGTAGGCATTAGGGCATTTT
Source organism: Alisma plantago-aquatica (assembly GCA_963693085.1). Taxonomy (NCBI): domain Eukaryota; kingdom Viridiplantae; phylum Streptophyta; class Magnoliopsida; order Alismatales; family Alismataceae; genus Alisma; species Alisma plantago-aquatica. Next base: position 182,205,398 of record OY856411.1, read on the forward strand.
TCATTGGCATATGCATCATTTAGGTCATTTTTGTTGTTTGAGCATGTTAAAAACTATTTTGTGATTCTATTTCTTCCACAACCACCTTTTCCATCCACCCGTTGCTCGAATTGGTAGGCCACCGTGATTATCTCCTCATTCATTATTATCAGGAGATCTGCTTCCATGTAGATGGTAGGTAGGAAACGAGCAATGTAGATAGAAGATCACAAAGATGCACCAAGCCTGAACCGGAGGATTTTATTATGTTAACTGCCTTATGTGATAGTGTTCATCAATTTTGGGGTAGACATCTCTTATGGATGAGCATTGTCACCTTGAGGGTAATTATCATTCTGTGGTTAGTGAGGGCCGGAATGTGAATGTCTGGCGGGGATCATTTGGCAAAGTCTGTTGTGAAAATATGTTCTTTAGTTGACCCTTGCAATTTTATTCTATAGTTCTGCTGCTTGAGGACGAGCAATGTTCAAGCTTAGGGGAGTTTGATGCGGTGATTTTTAGTCGCTTTTATAGACTTGATTTACATGTGTTTTCTATGTTTATTAGTCACTTTGGTGGTTAATATTGCATGATTCATATTGCTTTAGTCTATAATCTAATTTTGCATCAAATCTCTCATAATTTATCTTTTTGATTATAAACAATTATTATAATGGGTTTTAGCTTGGCTGATTTGGTTTTGTCTTGCAATTTCAGGAAAAACACATATATACAGCTGTCAATACCATCGACAACCGTCGATAGTATCGACACAGTTATAGAGAGACAGTCGTGAGGAGCCAAGCAGTGTATACCATCGACTGGGAAGTCGATGATAGCGACTTACCTTCAGGTTGCCAACGATCAGTCGGTCGATACTATCGACACAAAAGTCAATACTATCGACATCATACAACTTCAACGTCGGAAAGGTGACAAAACTGACGCCTAAAAGTGTCGATACCATCGACCCGTGTCGATGGTATCAAGTCTGCATCAGTCGGGACGTCAGAGAAGAAAGGAAGCCTGCCGATATTATGACGGGTCGATACCATCAACTCACATCGATGGTATCGACACCGTTAGATTAGTTTTTGTTTCAGATCGGCTCGAATCCAATGGTGGTGATATTTTGGCAATCTAAGTTGGTGTTTATACCTAATGATGGTGGCCAGGAACCGGAGAGCACGTCATTAGCCGCTGCACACATCCCAAGGAGAGTTGGAGAGGAGAACGGAGCCCAGAAGTACGCCCCGATCATTTCGAGAGCCGCAGAAGTCATTTTCCACTGCCGGAAGGCTGTAGATCGCGCACTCTACGTCGAGGAATGCTTGGATCCTCTCCGTTCAGGGGTTTACATCACTTCATACACGTTTTGTTCATGTTTTCCCTTTCTTCCACCATGTCTTGCTTTGAGATGAACATGTGGGGATAATCCCCTTTGTCGTTAGGACCGGGAGTAGCCCGGGTAATCATTGTATGGCATTTTTATCATAGTAATTCATATCTTGTCTCTTAAATCCGTGGTATGATTCCATTTTCTCTAATATATCATTATGATTGATCACCCTAATGATAATCTAATGCCTTTAATTGCTTTGAAAGAAGAATTAACAGTTGAAAAGAGACGAAATTCACATTAACTCGTAAATTCCTTGAACAAGGTGATGTACGGTTAATGGTGGAAACCCAGAGGTTGATTCTAATGCACCTAATTTAGGGTATAGGTTACTACGACGGTGGAACCGACCTAGATTTAGGTAGTGAATTGTATCACGACAGTGAACAATTCTGACTACAGGCCACTACCCGGAATGAGAGATGAATTTGATTAACTATATAGAAATAAATACAACGAGAACCCACGGTGAAATTGCAATCCTAAATATTCACATCTGATTGATTAAACTCAACATTTAATCGATTGTTTTGTTTCTTTTATTTTTATTTTCTTTTTAATCAACTCTTAAAACCTTTTTAACCGGTCTAGCTGATTGCGAACAGTTAGTAGTAGTCTACTGATAGTTCAGTGTCCCTGAGTTCGACTCGGGCCTCACAAAGGCCTATATTACATTGACGTGTGCACTTGCGTTATACGCACAGTAAAATCGTGTCAAATTTCATCCTAATATTGCATTGAAAAGACTATATTCATATTAATCACTCATTTTATACATTAATATATGCTTTAATAGTCAATATAGCAATTAAGGGCCACAATTTGTGTAAAACGAGAAACTAATGGCATAGCATTATTCTAAGAGTTGTAATTAACCTATGGTTAAATTTTGGTTCCTTTTGGACTTTATTTGACCCCTCAAATTGAATTTATGAGTTTTAATATAGTGTGACTATAGTAGATGAATCATTATCATTAATTTCTTTGAATCAATGTGTCACACTTTAAGCCCTCATTTTCTCTATCACGCACCCCCAGCCACGCGATCTGACGGCCAGCGGGTGCTCTAGATCTTATCAGACGGTTGTGGCCTTGTCTTCTTCCTCCAACCGAGACCCCGTTCTCCCTCTCCTCTTCACTGTTTCTCGAGATTTCACCTCCATTGAGTTTGTCTCTACGAGATGCAACTTTTGAGCCATTACTCATTCATTCCCATGCACCATAGCTGAGATGCCCAATGGTGCCATCTATGGCTTCTCACCTCCACCACCATCTCAGCTCCTCACCCTACCACATCTATAAATAACACCTCCCTCATCTTCGATGGCCCCGTTGTGAACCTCCTCTCGTGTCAATTGGCCCCGAACCTTCACCAAATAGCCCAGCTACCTACACCCCTCTCCTACCTTGCGGTGCATTACTCGGTGTCTCGGCGATAGTAGCAACCAAATTGACAACTCCGGTGAGTTTGCCTTTGCTCCCTCTTAGTTTCAAGTACATGAACTCCAGTTTTATTCAAGAAACGCAAATTCGCCCAAAAGGGGCAACTCCTCCTCGACGGCCATGGCACACGTGAGAGGAAGACGATGACCCATTTTGTTTTCCAGTTTTTCCCTCCCGCTCTTCTCATTTTCCATTTTAACGCCGAGGACCTTCTGGTCATTTTTATCTCTCTCTCTCTCGCTAGCAATTAGCCTACATGGCTTTTTCTTGCTCTCTGATTGGCCCAGAGCAAATAAATCATAGAAAGTCGATACTTTATCTGAAAAATGCAAATAAATACTCATTGGAAAGGATTTTTCATGTAGAATCCGAATTTGTGGTTTTTGATTCATGATTCTATTTCCTTTTTTGAAGTTTTCTTTGAATTCCATTTTGAGTATGTTAAATGTTCTAAAATTGATAATTAATGCATTTTAACTCCAAATTGAGAAATAAGATATGTTTTCTTAATCAGTAAGGTCTAACTAAGCTTTTGGTCCTAGTTTTGAGTCCTAAATTAGTGGTTTTCGAATAAGGTCTAAATGGGTATCGTTTTATATACTTTAGGCCTTAATACATGCTAATTCATGTGAAATATTTATAACTAGGGATAATGATCTTGGATACAATCTAATAAGTGATAATGGTGGATGTGAATCTACAATAAGGTATGTGAAACTTATTTATGTATGTGATCCCTATTCTATTTATGAATGATGAATGTGAATGTGCAATTAACCTACTCTTTAGTTGGGCTTCTATCCAACCCCACATTTCTAATGTGCTAGCCTTGATATCTTTCTACTTCCTTATTTGGCTCTTATTTAATTAGATTCTTCTTTTGCCTATGTTGGCTCATTTATATGAAATGCTTGAATAATGCTATTTCCAGTGTTGGTTCACTCTTTATGTGATTTATTTCATGGGTTTTATTCCCTATTTGCTATGATGAAATGTCATTTATATTGTCACTACTACCAAGTGAATTATTTAGCATGATGTATTTTTGGCCAAATGACAATGTAGTGTACATGAGTACAAACCACCCATAGTGGGCATGAGCCCAGGGGAATGCGATTTTCTCCCCATTTTAAATATTTTTGAGGGATGTGAATTTCCCCTCACATTATTGAGGTTTGGGATGTAAATTTCCCTCTCCTCTTGGTGTAGGTCCGGTAGGTGCCTCATCCTGCATTGGTATGATTTTGTGTCATTATATATTCATGCTATGTTGATTATTGTTGTAGATTGAACTATGGTAGTTTCTATTTCTTATTTGATTACATGCCTCATACTCTTGAAATCTCGTAGTATAGTGAATCATTTATTATGCAATGTTGTGATTTATCATTTGTCCTTATTCCTTTTTATTAACACATACTTTTATCTCTCTCTTTCTGGGTGATCCCAACCACCTAGGTTTAGGATCAGAGTGCGCATCAGAAACTTGGTGAACCTGCCTAAGGATAGAGATTAAAGAGTTCAACCTTGTATCATGGACATAACTGCCTATATATTAAGTTGTATTTCCTTGGAGACAATATTGATTTGGTTTTAGTCTTCCTCTACCTAAATCTTGTTGTTTGTATAAAGTTGTACACCCTTATTGGAAAATTTGTAATGTACTCTTATACAATTGAATATAGTCAAAGTTTAAAATTCTGCTGCTTCACATTGGTGTTTTTGTTTACCATACTTTTCATAGAGAGTTGGGTTTTCATATCATCTCTTTACAACAATGGTATCAGAGCATCAAGGTAGTCAGAGTCTTGACTAATTCAATCTATCTCCTTGTTAGAAACCCTTACCTTATATAGTTTCACTTTAGTAATCTTTTCACCTTAGAGTTGACCAATGATGAAAGATTGATTGAGGAGCATACTAATTTTGTATTAGAAATATAATTTGATCAACTTTTTGGTGATTAGTCTATTAGGTTGCTACTAGGGCATAAGTTGAAATCTAAGGTGTCTAAAAAGGGTCAGGATTTGGGGGCTGGTAATATTTTCCTCCACACCACTAGCTTGGCTTACGAGGACTCCCAGATCCATATGACACTGGCTAGGCCTGATCTGATACTGACTGTCCCAAAATAGCATACCTTTAGGCAATGAACCTCATTGTTGAGTATACTTATGAACCCAATGTATGATATTTTGGTTATCCATGTAGAATCACCTTATGATCCATAAGTTCCTTATAGGAACCTTAGATTTCCATGTTTGGGAGTAGTCTACCCTATGTTGGGCATGAAGTTGATAATGGTGTTTAGTAAAATAACTAAGTGTTGGATCTCATACATAGTTTTACCACAACCCTTTTGAAAACTAGATTCTAGTAGTAGTACTTTTTATACCTTTATAGATTTTGGAGTTGCTGATTTCGAGGACGAAATCCTCTTTAAGGGGGTGGAGTCCCTTATTGCATTGAAATCTAGTTACTCTGTTTTGGAAACCCTCACTCCATAGACATGGGATTAGTGATCTTATATGATTAGTGTTGAGCAAACAAAATTATAAATTATAATTCATCTTGCTTGTTTATACACAAATGAAGATATATATATATATATAATAATAATAATAATAACAATAATAATAAGTAATCTAAGGGATAGTTCATATGCTTGATCCTTAACATAATATTAATGCACATAATAGTGAGTTACTCATCACTAATTGTGAATACACTTAATGTTGACCATGTCACCCTAATAGTATGGTTAGTAAGATTGTGGAACTAATGCATGCTAAGGATGCATAACATGTAATGTTCATGTTGACCCAAACCCTAATGTGTAATCATCTAGCCCTAACAATATATATACATCTATATATATCCTTAATGCCTTCATGATACATTAGTGACTTAGGTGTCATCTTCACATAATATACCTTGGTATATATAGATGGTTTGTAATCACCAATTCATAATTGTGATCAAGTTATTGATATATGTAAGGCATATTATCTATTTCTCTAAGATACATCTCATTAATCACCTTATCATAACTTGGTATATGAATCAATTCATATATTTAATGTGTTCCATCTTATTCACTAAAATCCATATAATGACTCAAATATGATTTTGAGTAATTTGATTCAAATAAGCATGCTTAAATGTCTAATGTGATGTTAAATATTGATAATTTATAATATGATGTGTAATAAGAGAAAATGGTTAATGATGTCTTTAACATGAGTATGATATGTAAGTTGGCAATGTGTAATAAAGATATAAGAAATTTGGCATTATTTGGGATCATTGTAGACTTAATAACTTGTTGGATAATATTATCTTTTCTTGCATGATAATCTATGATAATTCCATATGATGTCAATATTAGGATAATGGAGAATGAATTCATTTTATTAAGGTTTGTGACATAATACATTAATGAATATTGAGATGACTTAGTGAACCCTAATTGTGCTTAAAACCCTTAATGGGATAAATAAGGGTAATACATATGTGCATAATATGGAGATAAAATCATTGTTAAAACAATGTGAGAATAATATGGCACAAGTAATGGAATAATAATGATGAAACTTTTTCATGATGAAGATTATGCTTATTAGTCAAAGATGTTAATTATATTAGGTTTGATAAAAGGTAATGGAAACCTTAGTGAGACTTGTCTTATGTATAGAGCTTGTGAAGTATTATAGATTTGAAGTAACACCTAGTTACCTAATGTTGGGATGTTACGCACTCACCCTCTCTCTTCCCTCTTGTTGTGATTTCGAGGATGAAATCCTCTTTAAGGGGTGGAGTGCTGTAACAGACTGAATCTCAAGATCCTTTCTACAATTTACCCACTTTTGAGCTTTTATTTGTTTTCTAGTCCTTTTGGACCTTTTTCATAAATTTCCCATCCTTTTGAGTCTTCTTTGGTCTCAATATTGAAATTGAGCCTTTCTTGAGGATGTAATTCACAATCTACCCACATTTATGATAATGTAGGGGGTTTTGCACAAATAACCCACTTAATGTGATTATTGAGGACTAATAATGCAATATGGCCATTTATGAGAGATAATTAGTGGATAATTCTAATTTAGAGTTTTATATGTTTTTGGATAAAATTATGAGTAATAATGTGTATTTGAATTAAGTTAGGAGAATAGTTAACCCCTTTATTTTCTCTCTCCTCTAAATGGACCATAATACATTAATGAGAGGATAATATGGTGGGATATGACTCTTAATATTAATATGTGATGTCTATCTCGAATTTCATCCTAATATTGCATCAAAAAGACTATCTTCATATTAATCACACATTTTATACATTAATATATGCTTTAATAGTCAATATAGCAATACAGGCCAAAGTTTGTGTAAAATGAGAAACTAATGGCATAGAATTGTTCTAGGAGTCATAATTAACCTATGGTTAAATTTTGGTGCCTTTTGGACTTTATTTGACCCCTCAATTTGAATGTATGAGTTTTAATATAGTGTGACTATAGTAGATGAATCGTTATCATTAATTTCATTTAAATTAATGTGTCACACTTTAATCTCTCATTTTCTCTGTCACGTGCCCCCAGCCACCCAATCTGACGGTTAGCGGGTGCTTTGGATCTGATGAGACGGTCATGACCTTGTCTTCTTCCTCCAGCCGACGAACAGGCTGCGCCTCCTTAGTCCAAGACCCCATTCTCCCTCTCCTCTTCACTGTTTCTTGAGATTTCACCTCCGTCGAGTTTGTCTCCTCGAGCCGCATCTTTTATCCATTACTCATTCACTCCCATGCACCATAGCCGAGACACCCAATGGCGTTGGTTGTGGCTTCTCACCTCCACCACCGTCTCGGATCCTCACGCCACCACATCTATAAATAACACATCCCTCGTCTTCGACGGCCCCGTTGTGAACCTCCTCTCGTGTCAATTAGTCCCGAAGCTTCACCGAATAGCCCCGCTACCTCCATCCATCTCCTCCCTTGCGACACATTTCCCGGCATCTCAGCAATAGTAGCAACCAAATGGATAACTCCAGTGAGTTCATCTTTGCTCCCTCTTTGTTTCGAGTACTTGAACTCGAGTTTTGGTTAAGAAACACAGATTTGTCCAAAAGGGGCAACTCCTCCTCCGCGACCATGGCTCGTGTGAGAGGAAGAAGATGACCCATTTCATTTTTCCAATTTTTCCCTCTCGCTCTTCTCATTTTGTGTTTTAATGCCGAGGACCTTCTGGTCATTTCGATCTCTCTCTCGCGTGCTAGCAATTAGCCTACGTGGCTTTTTCTTGCTCTCTGATTAGCCCAGAGCAAAGAAATCATAGAAAATCGATACTTTATCGGAAAAATGAGAATAAATACTCATTGGAAAGGATTTTTCATGTAGAATCCGAATTTGTGGTTTTTGAGTTATGATTCTATTTAATTTTTCAAAGTTTTCTTTGAATGCCATTTTGAGTATGTTAAATGTTCTAAAATTGATCATTAATGCATTTTAACTCCAAATTGAGAAATAAGATATATTTTCTTAATAAGTAAGGTCTAACTAAGATTTTGGTCCTAGTTTTGAGTCCTAAATCAGTGGTTTTCGAATAAGGTCTAAATGGGTATCATTTTATATACTTTAGGCCTTAATACATGCTAATTCATGTGAAATATTTGTAACTAGGGATAATGATCTTAGATACAATCTAATAAGTGATAATGATGGATGTGAATCTACAATAAGGTATGTGAAACCTATTTATGTATGTGATCCCTATTCTATTTATGAATGATGAATGTGAATGTGCAATTAACCTACTCTTCAGTTGGGCTTCTATCCAACCCCACATTTTGAATGTGCTAGCCTTGATATCTTTCTACTGCCTTATTTGGCTCTTATTTAATTAGATTCTTCTTTTACCTATGTTGGCTCATTCCATGAAATGCCTGAATAATGCTATTGCCATTGTTGACTCACTCTTTATGTGATTTATTTCATGGGTTTTATTCCCTATTTGCTATGATGCAATGTCATTTATATTGTCACTACTGCCAAGTGGATTATTTAGCATGATATATTTTTGGACAAATGACAATGTAGTGTACATGGGTACAAACCACCCATAGTGGACATGAGCCCAGGGGAATGTGATTTTCTCCCCATTTTACATATTTTTTAGGGATGTGAATTTCCCCTCGCATTATTGAGGTTTGGGATGTGAATTTTCCCTCTCCCCTTGGTGTAGGTCAGGTAGGTGCCTCACCCTACATTGGTATGATTTTGTGTCATTATATATTCATGCTATGTTGATTATTGTTGTGGATTGAACTATGGTAGTTTCTATTTCTTATTTGATTACTTGCCTCATACTCTTGAAATCTCTTAGTATAGTGAATCATTTTATTATGCAATGGTGTGCTTTATCATTTGTCCTTATTCCTTTTTATTAACACATACTTTTATCTCTCTCTTGCTGGGTGATCCCAACCACCCAAGTTTAGGATCAGAGAGCGCATCAGAAACTTGGTGAACCTGCCAAAGGATAGGGATTAAAGAGTTCAACCTTGTATCATGGACATAGATGCCTATATATTAAGTTGTATTTCCTTAGAGACAATATTGATTCGGTTTTAGTCTTCCTCTACCTAGATCCTGTTGTTTGTATAAAGTTGTACACCCTTATTGGGAAATTTGTAATGTACTCTTTATACAATTGAATATAGTCAAAGTTTAAAATTCCGCTGCTTCACATTGGTATTTTTGTTTACCATACTTTTAGTAGATATTTGGGTTTTCATCTCATCTCTTTACATGCCTATTTTAAGCAAATGTATGATAGTGATATCTTACTAAATTTGAGATGTAATAAATACCCACATCAATTTTCGGCACATTTTAGGGGATAATAAGACATTTGGGTAATTTACTTCATTGAAATAAATTTATGACTTTCTTTCTTTCTTAGTTCCTTTACTATGGTTTTATAATTTCTTCTAGATTTATTATTTTTTGTTTTTCTTGTTATATTTTAATAACAATTTTCCTATTATTTTAAACAAAATTTAGTATCCTTATGTATCTTGGTGGTATTCTTTTGAGACCCTGACGGTCAATTTGTCCATTTTCTAGGCATTCATATTATGGATTGGAAAACACTTGAAAGCATAATGTCAAATATTTGGCTACTATGATAATGATGCGTGAGGTTGTTGTGACTTATATCCACAGTTACAAACCATCGTGCATAGGAACCTTGCTGACTAGAATGCAATACAATCTTATTATTGTGGATATGAGTCGGACTACGATCAACACATTTGAGGGTTAATATGAGGAGTTGTACCATGCAAATTAATATCATGATGAGGCATACTACAACTAGTAGTATTTTAGGGGGTTTCGTGAAGATCCTTATTGTGAAAATCAATATCCAAATGAGAGAAAGATATGATGGATGTCAATGATAAGATTCTAGCTGAGATATAAATGATTCTAGCCAACTAAGAATCCTAAAACAAAATGATGGAGGTTCTACTGCTCATATGACATCATGACTCTCCCAACCAACCTGTGGCATTGGAGGTTCTACCAGAAAATTACTCATAGTAGTTTGAGAACCTAAAGACAGAGGTTACTAGGCTATATGATACTAAATTAATCCTAAAAAATAGTTTTCTAGGGCATAATGATGACATCACATCTAAGGAAAAGTTGTAAGATGATAATGAACAACCAAATCATATTTTATTTCTAGTTTTAGATGAATAGGTACATATTTCATATGAGATCTACAAGCCACCCGTTTGAATTTTCTACTATTTCTTTAGATGTAGTTCCCACCAGACCTAGTGATGAATTGGGTGTATGCCAAATGGATGAAATGGAGCAACATGTTGAGATTGTGTGAACCACCTTGTTTCTCTATCTACTTAAATGTTGATTGGACGGTGGACAACAAGGACACATAATTGCATAAAATATTTACTGTGCTAATTTTAAAGATGAACTTAATTCTATTATGCCAACAACACATGTTCAACACATGAATCAAGGCGATGAAAGCTAGATCTATGTCCTCTACCTGATTTAGCATGATTGGACTCACTAGTTGTAGATATATCACAAGCCACACCAGCCACAAAAGAATGTAGCCCTCTAACATACTTCATAGATAGAAAGATCCAAAATACACTAGAAATGTGCCACTCCTACTTTGTGCCTCATCTTATAGATCCACACACCACTAATAGACTACATCTACTAACAAATTACTTGTGAATCTTTTCTGGATGGATTGTGGGGGTGAAAAACAATATCATTTGAAGCATCCTGAAATTCCATTTGAGTTGTGACTACCACCCAATCACATATTGCACCATGGAGCTATTTTATTTAAGGTCCCAACCCTTGTTCACATTCCTCTCAATTGGATCTTCTTTGATTTGTTCAGGCCACATGAATGGGCAATGAAGATGTCTTCCCCTTCATGTTAGATTTTGTGTTTTCTCCAGGATGACAAAATTTCTATGCTTAGGGTGGCGGGTGCTGGTATTTACATCACTTTACCAACACTTATTTGTGTATTTATATTCTTTTTATTCATTTGGCATATATTCAATGCATTTAGATTACCTACATTCATTTATCCTAAAATTTTAAATTCCTACATTTTGCATTTCTTATTTGAAGCCATATCTAGTTGGCTTAGCGTACATTCATGTTAGCATTGAATTTAGCATATGTCATTCAGTCTCACTCATTCATAGTAAGTTCTTGATGTTAACTATTCTTTGGTAGCATGCAAATAGTTAGAAATCATTTTTTGTATCCAAGGAATATTAGCATTACGCTCCTTAGAAAGGCTTCCAGGTGCTAGAGAAACTGATAGGGATCAAACATGGCATTCCTCTATAGATTAGTGGATCATAACCATGGAATTTTCATGTATCCCCTTATCGTGTGACTATTTGGGTGTAATGAACTCATATGAATAACTAGATGCAATTAATTATTAACAAGTTTTGCACATGTTCCAAACCCTTTTCTACACTTCTTCTTCTTCCATGTTATTACCTCCCATCCACACAAAAATCCATGAAGTGGTCTAAACTCTAATCTTGATATGACACCCCTCCTCTCTTTATATTCTAATTTCATACCCCTCTCTATATAATAGGGGCGTACCACCATTCCCCCACCCAAAGATGCCAATGTTCACAAACAAGCAATGATTGTCCACCGAGCAAAGAAAAATAATTCAATCTTAAGTCAAATAGAGGTGAGATGTGCATACTTACTTCCATAACTCCGTGTCTCTCCATTTTTCACATAAGGTTACTTTACATGCTCCATTGGTATATCTTTACCATATCCTAGTTTTTTATTGTGTGCATACATTTAGGTTTTTGGGATTCTTAGATAATTCATTAAATCCTTAGACATGCTTGATATTGGTAATTATGGGGAGGAAGTGGTGTTTGTAAGTAAAGTTAGGAACAAGGACATGGCTAGAGTCATATTTTGTGATCTTAGGGGGTTGGGTAGCTTTGCCATATTGGATGTAGGAATCCAAGTGATGTTAATATGAGGCATGTACATTGGTTGATAATATTTATCTGGGGAGTGTTCTAGTCACACCCTAAATTTTGGAACCTAGAAAGTACATGATGAAGTTATTGATGAAATCAATATAGGATTCATTTATGCTAACAATATAGTTCCATAAAAATCTCATGATATGTGGACATACGGGAAAAATCATGTAAAAAAGGGTCATTTGTGTAATCTAGTATGTTTAAGTAATATACTCAAAGTTTGGGAATTTCATAGTTACTTTGTTGATATGAAGGGATTATAGAAATAGAATAATGAAGGAATATGATGACTCTAGTTAATGGTTTGATCCCTAGATTTAGTTTAGGTCTTCATATTAAGAAAGTAATATAATATTGATAAAATGTAACATAGGAAGCTTCAATTGAGGATTTATGTCAGTTCAAGTGTTAGTTTTTGTAATCAAGACTATGTTTAGGCTTATGGACCCTTTGGAATACCAAGGAATGAACCATGTGCCCCAGAAACCAATTGAAGCCCATGTGGGCCAATCAAAGTTTACATATGGGTCTAGGGCTGTCAATGGGGAGGGTATGGGGAGGGTAAGGTCTTACCCTTACCCTTACCCTCTTTGGATAGAGGGTAAGGGTAAGGGTAATTATCCTTCTCATCAATCTGCTTACCCTCCCCTTACCCTTACCCTCTTCTCCACAGGGTAAACGGGGAGGGTAAATGGTAAGTGGGTAATTTTGAAAAAAAAGAGTTTTATACACATTGTGTGTTGATTTTTAATAATTTTATAACTAATTTATTGATAACAACATATAAAACATTACATCCAATTCAAAATCATATGTTTCTCCATGTAAAGTTAAGTCAATTCACATAATAATAATGTTTTATACATAAATCATTTTTTTCTTTTGCACAAGTATGCATAACAAATAAGTGTTTCACCAACACCTCATTTTCCACAAGATATATATGTTTTTCCCTCAATAAGATAGTATTACAAGCACAACACCAAGTCATTTTCCAATGATAGAATAAAATTATAAGGGTAAAACATATACATACAAACTCCTTTAGAATATATTTTTGTGTAACTTTATATCATGTGCGGGTAAAAGGGTATGGATAATGTCTATACCTTACCCTCCCCTTATAGTATAGCGGGGAAATGGGGAACGAGTAAATGGGTAAAGGGTAATAAAAATCTCTACCCTTACCCTTACCCTTACCCTCCAGGGTATGGGTAAGGGTAAACAGATAATACCCTCCCCATTGACGGCCCTATATGGGTCCGTGGAACACAAAATTGGGAATAGAGTATTATTTTCTTATAATAAATACTTAATATATTTTTAGTATAAGAATAATTGAAATATAATATTATGGAAGAAATTCTAATCAATTATAAATTATGTAATGATCTAGGTAATTAATTTAACAATTATTTGGTTTTTAGTTAAAAGGTAGGCTTGAAGTGTTTATCTGTTTAATTTTAACCTAGTCCCTTACCCAAAAATGAATAATAGAAAATATGTAGATAATCCCAAAATTTAGGATCAAAATGGATCAGGACATGGATTTCCTTAAAATGAACTTTTGTCTAAAAGAAAAATAAAATAAAAAGGGGACAAATGATTTACAATCCTTGTTCATCTGAAATAGGGACCCAAACAAAGTCTAATGAAGAAGGGTCCTCACCCAAGATGCTTTGGGTAAGAGGCTATAAAAGACTCATTCTCTTGAAGAACAAGGGATACCAATTTCAATTCTAGGGTTTCTCTTGAAACCAAGGGCGAAAGCGCGACGAAGAACCAGACACAAGTCGTGGTGATGCAAAGGGCGGCTGGTTTGGGGTTTCCTGACCCTGATATCTTGAGGCACAATGAAGGTGTAGGTCATGTCTAGGAGGTTGGGCCACACATGGAGCAAAGATCTGATTGTGGTCCTCATGGTTGGAAGAGCGATCCATGCTCACTGGAGTTGGTCTCATGGTGGTCGGGGAGGAGCAACGACGTGACTATACACAATTGGGAATGCACACACGGTGAAGAAGACCCAATCGACTCCATGGGTCATGAACCAGACGGAACCAAGAAAGGATCCACGTAGCTCAAGCCTTAAAGCTGATGGGGCATATTTTGGCCAAATTTGGATGGCCAAAAATTAATCAACAGTCTAGACTTCTCTAAAATAGGTATTCTTCGAAAATTCATATCTTGAGATTGAAAACTCAATTTTTAGAAAATAATATATCTATGGAAATATAATGATGTATAATATCATATAAAAATAAGCCCAAATAGTATTATAGATGTTCAATTATTATTATGATTTGATTACTAAAAGATATGAGATCTCAATGTTTTGAACTTTAAAAATAGCAAATGACTTTCTAAACTAATGAATATTTGACCTAAGGTGTATTTCAATGTGTTTAATATGATTACAAAGTCTGATCTATCTAATTTGAAATCTAACTTAAGTTTTTGATATAAACCCGAATAAGGGTATTTTGGATATTTCATCCATGATTTACAATGAAATGATCTGAGATTTTTACTTAAACTCTAATGTATAGTGTTTTGAATGTTTCTAAATTTTTGTCATAGTATTAGTTGATGTTATGTTAGTATTTGACTTTGGGCATAAGCGGCCATTAGGCAAGATGATTTATGATTATTTATGAAGCAATATGGGATGTGTATGCATATTTTGTTTGGAAAATGATTGGTAATTGTATTTTCCTATGATGTCATATTGAGTGAGTAAGATTAATATATGTGATTATGTTCAAGATTTTTTCTCATTTTATGATTTACATGCTCATATTAGTGCATAAGATGATTTTTGTCTTATATGAGTAAAAGATTATGGCAATTATATATTGTAGTTTTGATAATGTTCAATACTAAGACTTTGTTATGGTTTAGATCAGACTGATGTTTAGTCTAAACAAGAACTCTAATATAGTTTAGGAGGTTAGAGTGATGGGGATTGAGATTTAAAAATGAAAAGGGACATACACATGGACTTATAGAAATTTGTTGATGTCCATGTATATATGTTGTGAATCGAGGATCTAGGACTACATTAAGGATCTCCTTAAACAAGGTAAGTGGGTCATGTCCTTTGAGTTTTAATATTTTATATGACACACATCTTGCATGTGTTCTTACAAAGTAACTTGGAGATTAAGTTACTTTCAGACTTTAGTATTCCATATCCGATCATGCTTTTAAGTAATCATATTTCATTCAATTTGAGTTATGTTTCCAGATGATCATATTTCAAATATTACAGAGTTATATAACTTTTGTATACTCAATATTTATATGCTCAATTCAGTTCATTTTCTTACGTCTTTAGACTCAAATGTCATATATCGGATATCAAAATTTAATTAATTCATCCCATTAATTAGGCTTCCAATGAAGATTTATTCATACAATTAAAATATCATATTTCATATTCAGATTTAAATTCAATTTAGAATTGAAAAATAGAGATATAGATTCAAAGATAATATATTAAAATTTAGAAACAAGAAATTAAGAAGAGATTTAGACATAATAGATTAAGATTCGGAGATAAGAAATTAAGAATAGAGATAGAAAATGATTTAGAACATTGACTATATACATTATAGGATAATTCCTCACCAGAGAGTCTAGAAATAATTTGAAAGACACAACAGGTGTCACAGAGGGCACATTATGCCAACAGAGGGTGGTTTTCTCCATAGAAGATACTTCAGTGTCAACAAAGGGCACGTTGTGCCAACAGAGGTGTGTTGCACCATAGAGCACACTTCAATGTCACAGAGGAGAACTTATCGTATACTGGTGGCCACAAAAAAATAAACGATAAGAATAAAAGACACATCGATTCATTAGAAGTTTACGCTTTCAGATATCAGTTCAACCTATTGTTATAGTATATTCATATATAACTTATTAGAAGTTCAATGCCACTTACTCTAACGATAGTTTTCCTATTTGTTCATGGCTGGGGATGGGATGCCTACATGTACTAATCTATAGGAATATTGGTGAAGAAAGAGGATACATCTACAATTAAGAGGTTTGCTGGGTAGGACGCCATCTATACGGTCCCATATTTGAGATGAAATTTATATAAAGTAGTATCATGGTTTTTAAGTTTTTTTTGTATATTATGATGTAATAAAATGCTTTTACTAAAAAAATTATGAGAATAACATTCATACATAGTTTGTAATGGTTTTTGTCTATTGTTATTGTTATGCATATCATATTTTTGATATTCTCAAGTTGAAAAAAAAAATTAGCCTCCAATCATGCAATATGAAAATTGGGGTGTTACAATATGGTATTAGAGCAATAATGTAGATGTCTATTAGGCAAATTCTTAGATTCTTAGTCTAGACCACCCACTATATCCTAGAGAAACTGGAATTTATAGATAGGTTGATTGTTAGTGACCATTGTTACAAAAGATAGTAGAGTATGAGCTAGACGTCTAGTTATATTGTATTATAGATAGCTACATGTCAATTTTTGAAAAGCTAATGCCTATAGAATGACCTCTCTATCCCTAGTGATGTGTGGATTGGAACACATATTATATGGAATTGTAGAGGGAATGCTATGAGCATTTAAAATCCTCATGATGCTTGTCTCACCCTTTTAAATGCATGTGGTATGGGACATGTGCATTGGTGAGGAGTTGAGATAAAAATTATAAGATAGGACATCTTCAAGATTATATACGACTGATACAAATCAAAAGGTGTCACAAGATATAGTTAATTGTAAGTGTCCAAGACATATAGCTACTTGAACATAATGACATTAGAAGTAAGTAAAGACATCATTATACACCATTACAAGATGATGTATTAGTAGCATTGTGGTGATGACTTTTGTAGACTAGTTCCAAGATGAGATGTGAGTAGTGATTAAGTCAACAAGTGTTTCCTTATAAGTGCATACTCTACATCTGGCACAATTATAATAAAAAAATAATGATTGCCCTAAATGTTGAGGATAGAAGTTGGGATTACATGTCATGTCATTCAAAATTATAAGTAGATTATGGTAGGGTTATACACAACATTTACAACCTCATAAGATATTACAAATATGGAAGCCATAAAGGTCGCATCCTACAAAAGTCAATCGGTAGAATTCATCCCTTTCATTTATTGGAATAATGATAGGAGGGAGATTTGGTCTTTTCCCTACTATACTTGATGAGAATTAGAGAACTCTTAATGTCCTTAGGACCTGCATCCCAAGGAGGAATTGCAGTCGTAAGTCAAATCATGATGGTTTTTAAGGAAAGTACTTGAGGATAATATAATTGATATTATGTACTAAGTTTAAGATTAAGGTATGATGATTTCTAGAGGTGAATAAAAGTCTCTAAGGGTATACATGAGTATGGTTTAAGCATATGATGATGCAAGATATGTGATAGTATGGATCAATGATCTACGATCACTAAAATATTAAGTTTTAGATGATTTTTGCATGAGATAGAGACTAGAAAAGTTGGTTCACTAAGTTTTGATACAATATTCATGGGTATGAGAATGGTTTAAAGATAGCACAATGACTATTGGTACCTTGGGTTCACTCAGAATAGAGCACCATGATAAGTTGAAGAAAGTCATTAGGAATAATATTAAGATAAGACATGCAAGCAAGATTTTTGTACTTATGTGTCTATATCCTTATTATGCCTAAGATCTCAAGTAGAGACATGTTAATAAGTTTTCTTATAATGATTAATATATAATGATTTAATACACTATAATATTATAAGATTTGAATCATTAACTCATGATTACGTTTCCAAGATAAGATCCATGTATTAAGATTTAAGATCATGGTAAGACCATGAGATCAGAATCCATTAAGATTCATGTAAGATCATATTTAATTAGATGACATGAAATTATGGAAACAAGTTCAAGCCCTAGTGCAGGTCAAGTAGGTCATGAGGCCTAGGTACCAAAGTATAGGTCTCCAGAGAAAGATACAGAAATAGAAATAATAAGAGTAAAGGAAAATTCTTTAGATTTTCCTACATATTTCTATGTTGTTTGTACATGGTAGTTTGATAAGGATGTTAGAAATAGTAAGTTATCCATGAGAAGGTCATACATTGAAGGTGCCTATGAGACTTTATAAAAACCATCAAGAGTTAGCATATGTAAGGTATGTGAAACCCTAAGGTGGGTAGCCTCCTATAGTTTAACCAAATGTCGAGGACAGAATACCCCAAAAAGGTGGCTAGAATTGTAACACCCTAAATTTTGGAACCTAGCAAGTACATGATTAAGTTATTGATGAAATTAATATAAGATTGATTTATGCTTACAATAAGGTTCCATCCAAATTTCATGATATGTGAACATAAGGGAAAAATCATGTAGAAAGGGGTCATTTGTGAAACCTAGCCTGAAACTATAATATGCTCAAAGTTTGGGGATTTCATATTTACTTTGATGACATGAGGTGATAACAAAAGTATAATAATGAAGGAATATGATGAATTTAGTTAATGTTGTGAGACCTAGACATTTCTTAGGTCTTCATATAAAGAAAGCAATGTAATATTGATCAAATGTAACATAGTAAGCTTCAATTGAGGAATTATGTCATATCAAACCTTAATTTTTGTAATCAAGAATATGTTGAGATTATGGACCCTTTAGAATACCAAGGAATGGGACATGTGTCCCAAAACCCAATTGAATCCCATTTGGGCCAATCAGAGTTTACATATGGGTCATGAAAGTAAAAAAATTGGAAATAGAGTATATTGTACTCCTAATAAATACTCAAGATATTTTAGCAGATTAATAATTGAAAGATAAGATTATAGAGGAAATTGCAGATATAGTTGAATTATCTAGTGATCTATGTAATTAATTTAGTAATCATCTAGTATTTATTACAAAGGTAGGCGTGGAGTGTTTCTCCGTTTAATTTTGACCCAATCCCTTGCCCAAGAAAAGGCAATAGAAATATCTGGATAATACCAAAATTTTGGATCAAAATTGATAAGGATGTGGCCTAAATGGGTATTTCCTTAAAATGGATTTTTTTCTAAAAGAAAATAAAAAAGGGGAAAGTTGGTTCGTGATCCCAGTTCATCCGGAATAGGGGCCCAAATAGAGATCAATGAAGAAGGGGTCTTTCTTGGGATCCTTTGTGTAAGTGTTGGTATGTATGCCCAGAGAGTCAATCATATGATGATTGTAATGGCATAATTTGTAATTGATTTGAATAATTAATAAAGGGAAGCTTCCAATTTATTCCGTTTAATTCAATTATGAGATAATGATGTTATATTATAAATGTCTAGAGAATGATATTACTCAATGACGTATGTCTTCAAGTATTATCCTTGCCGAAATGAGATCATACGAATGTCAAGAGTACATATATTCTCATTATGTCCCTGATCGGTTGTTATTGTGGAAGGTTGATAGACAATAATGCCACAAGATTTGAGTGTTTGTTGGTTGATGACAAAGTCTCATTAGTCATGATATGGTTATATCAAACCAATGACACTGATACATGTTAGAGAATAGTGTATCGGACAGACCCACTATGAGACTAACACATGGAAACCATTACCATGGTAGGTCATAGTCATCTCTCATAGTGATGGTGGTGTTTGTTGTTCTTAGACCTGAAATCATTGCACTCATCACATGTCATTGGGTATGCTTTGACATCATCAAACACAGTCCTAAAATATGGGTTGTTATAATGGTGATGATTGGGTAGATTGATACATGGGGATAGATTGTGAGTAATAGAGATGTAATTTGTCCCTCCTAAGGGAGTATGATATCCAAGGCCTCTTGATTAGAGAGATTGAGAAAAGCATGGCCATGCACATGTGAGTCAATATGTGATATTGAGCTTACATATATCTCAGACAGTCTGCTATGGTTCAACAAACAAGATTTAATGTTGAGAGGGTGACTACTCCATGCATTGAGTTCAATCTAGATATTAGTGATAAAGGAATTATACAAACACTGCAACACCATACACATATTGTAGGTTGAAGTTGTTCCCCAACTTTCCATTCACTTGGGTAGCACTGATGTGTGACTCGACAACACTCTTTGCTTGTGATGTCATAAGTTGTTATGGACATTCACTGCCAACGTGATATGGGACCTATAGGGTCACACACATAGGTCTCGACCTAGAAGAGGAGTTTAGTCTTGAATGGTGATTGAATTTATTATCAAAGTATTTAGGTTATTGATTCACACTACAAACAGTCTGACTGCACTGCCAAACGCCCATCTCATGGCATGAGACGGATGTCTAGAGTGCCAAATGGTCGTCTCAAGGGTTGAGATGGGCGTTTGGAGGATCAGGGCTGATTCGAGTTGAAATTGGCTAAGTTATACTCAAACTGAGGTGTGAACTGACCAGTTCAAACTGTTGAGCCGACTAGCTCGACTCAACTCACCAGATGTCTATCTGGGTGAGAGAGAGGTCGTTGTGCAAGGAATTAATGTATGACATTAATGGGAAACAAATTGTCAATTTCATGTGTGATTGTGAAACTGCAAAATGGCCATCTTGCAGTATAAGACGCCTGTCTCACATGTTAGACAATCTTCTAGGTTACCAGATGGCCGTTTGGTTGGTCACACGTTGCAAAAATTCAAGATCCTCTGGTCCCTTTTACTCCTTCATCGATTGGGAACCCTGACCCTAGCCTCTATTATAAATAGAGGAGTATTGGGGGCTTCTCATAGAACAAAATAGACAATTGAGAATTAGTTGCTCTAACAATTTTTATCCTCTCTAGTTGTGATAACCAAGAGATCCCAAGCAAGTCCTACCTGAATAGGGAGAGATAGCAAGGGAGAGAACAACTGAGATTAGAGTTGTGGTAGAGCAAGTTGGTAACTAGTACGCCAATGGGAGGGACAACTCCTTCATGTCCATTCTAGCAGGATGATAGGAGTTCTAGATGGTCCATATGGACTAATCTAGAGGCAAGATTCCTTTGGCTACTGCTAGGAGGACAAAGTCAACCTACGGTCCGTGGTGAGATCGTAGGAGCCGCTGCAGACATTATTCTTGTCTACTGTCTGTGGTGAAGACCAGGAGCTGTACAAACACCATCTAAGAGCAACTAGTCAATAGTTATGAATCAAGAATGATGAGGAGATATTGTTGGACTTGCTCCATGACCAGGTATGTCCTCAAAACCATCTATTTATCTTATAATTATTGACGTGATCTACTGGATCATGGGAAATATGATAGATAATTTTTTTTTATGTTGCTTATCATGTAGCCATATTTCCCTACAGTAAGAGGCTATAAAAAGCATCATTTCTTGAAGAAAAAGGGCTACCAACTTCAATTCTAGGATTTCTCTTGAAACTGAGGGCGGGAGTGTGATGAAGAGCCAGACACGGGCCACGGGGATGCAAAGGGCTAATGGTTTGGGGTTTCCTAACCCTGACGGTGTGAGGTACAATGAAGGTATCAGTCGTGTCTTGGAGGTTGGAGCACACATAGAGTAAAGCTCTGATTGTGGTCCTTGTGGTCAGAAGGGCGAGCCTTGCTCACTAGATATAGTCTCGTGGCAGCTGGGGAGGCAGAATGATGTGACTCTACAAACTAGGGTCAGCCCACGTGGTAAAGAAGACCCAACTGAGTCCATGGGTCCTGAACTAGATGGATCCAAGATATAATCCATGTGGCTCAAGCCTTGAAGCCGTTGGAGGTGCGTCTTAGCCAGATCTAGATGGTCAAAAATGAAATTAGCAGTCTAAACTTCTTTAAAATAGGTATTGTTCAAAACATTCATATCTTGAGATTGAATACATGATTTTTATCTAACAATGAATCTATCAAACTCTATTGATGTCTACTATCATATAAAATATGCCCAAATAGCATTTTGGATGTTTGATTATTAATATAATTTTATTACTAAAAGATATTAGTTTCAATATTTTAAACATTAAAAATAGAAAATGACTTTTAAAATTAATATATATTTTACCTATGGTGTATTTTGATGTGTTTAATATGATTACAAAGCTTGATATATCTGATTTGAAATATTACCTAACTTTTATATATAAACCCTAATAAGGGAATTTTATATATTTTACTCATTGATTGACAATGAAATGATATGGGATTTTTTTATTTAAACTCTAATGTATAGAGTTTTTATTTTTTTTAAAGTTTTGATGGAGTTTTAGGTATTTTTACATTAGTATTTATTTTGGGCCTAAGCAGCCATTATGCAAGATAATTGATGATTATTTATGAGACAATATGGGATATGTATACATATTTTGTTTGGTAAGTGATTTGTAACTATATTTTCCTTTGATGTCGTAATTGAGTCAGTAAGATTAGTATATGTGATTATGTTCTAGATTTATTCTCATTATATGATGTATACATTCATATTAGTGCCTAAGATGATTTTTGGCTTATTTGAGTGTAAAGATTATGGCAGCTATATAATATAAGTTTTGATGTACATTCAATACTAAGAATTTGTCATGGTTTTAGATCAAACTTGTGTTTAGTTTAAACAAGAACTCTTATTTAGTTTAGGAAGTTAGAATGATGGGATAAGAGATTTCGAAATGAAAAGACATACACATGGACTTATAGAAAAAAAATTATGTCAAGGTGAATATGTTACAGACCATGGGATTAGGACTACGTTAAGGATATCCTCAAATAAGGTAAGTGGGCCTATGCCCATTAAGTTTTAGTATTTATATGATCAAGATCTTACATACATTGTTATAAAGTAACTTACAGATTAAGTTACTTTCAAACTTTAGTATGCCATACCCGGTCATACTTTAAGTAATCAAATTTCTTTCAATTTGAGTTATGTTATCAGATGTTCATAATTCAAATATTAGATATTTATATAACTTTTAGATACTCAGTATTTCTACTCTCCATTCAATTTATTTTCTTAAGCCTTTAGACTCAGATGTCATATAACTGATATCATAATTAATTAAGTCATCCTATAAAATCAGAACATCATATTAATATTAATTTAGAAACTTAGACTGTCATATTTCATATTTAGATCTAAAATCAATTTAGACTAAAGAACATAGATATAGATTGAAAGATAATATGTTCTGATTCAAATGCAAGAAATTAAGAAAAAAAATCAGAGATAATAGATTAAGATTCAAAATCAAAAAATTAAGAATAGAGATAGAAAATGATATTAGAATATTAAATATATACATCATAGGATAAATCCTCACTAGAGAGTCTCGAGACGATTTTGAATAATTTGTGAGTGTCACAGAGGGCACATTGTGCCAATATAAGATGTGTAGCACCTTAGAGGAAACCTCAATGTCAATAGAGGGCACGTTGTACCAATAGAGGGTGTGTTGCATCATAGAGGACACTTAGGTACCATAGAGGAGGACTTATCATGTAACGGTGGCCACAAACAAATAAAATACATGAATAATAGACACATCAATTCAACATAAGTTTACTGCTTTTAGATCTTAGTTCAACTTTCAGTTATAGTATATTCATGTTTAGCTTATTAGAAATTCAATGTCACTTACTATAGCAGTAGTTTTCTTGTTTGTGAATTACTGTGGATGAAATGTATGTAGGTACTAATATTCTGGAAGATTGGTCAAGAAAGAGGATACATCTACAATTTAAGAGGTTTGCTTGGTGGTACACCATCTACACGGTCCCAAATTTGAGATGAAATTTGTACAAAGTAGTATCATGGTATTAAGTTTCTATTGTATATGATGATGTAATACAATTCATTTTCTAAAAAAATAATGAGAATTGCATTCATGCACAGTCTGTAATGATTTTTGTCTATTGTTATTGTTATGCATACCATGTTGGTGACACTTTCAAGTTGAGAAAAAATATATTTAGCTTCCGCTCATGTGATATGAGAATTGGGGTGTTATACTTTTGGATTTTTTGTTACTCGAAGATGAGCAATGTTCAAGCTAAGAGTTGTTTAATGAATTTCTATTCATCATGCTTTCACTTACATATCATGCTTATTTTAGCATTTGTTTGATGCATTTTACTCATGTTTTCACTTACCTTTATGTTTTAGTAATTTCAAAATTTTAATTATTTTTTATGTGTTTGTATGTTTTATTTGATGCATTGATGCAAAGAAAAGAAGTGAAATTGTAAGCTCTTGATCAAACATCCAAACAATGACCAAATATGTCAAATTCTCACTCCACACTCAAACAATATAGCATGGATCATGGCAATGAGCTTAGCATGATGAGTTATCTAGACAAAATCATGTCAACTCTCTCAGATATCCAGTCATTTTACTCATAAATCTAGTTGTCTGTCTCTTCCCATTTGAGAATATCAACAGTCAATATGACTTTTCTATCGTTGATTGACCCAACCAGAGAGCTGTCCAATACCCTCAGATGGAAAGTCAAAATACAACTTAGTTGACCCATTCATTCACTCATTTGATCGAGTGAGACCCCTAATTGTCACATAATTCAGTTGCAATCAACCGACTGACTTCCTCAGTCATCCAATCAGAAAGCATAATCGATTAATGAAATGTCTCTATATTTCATAACCAAACTCATATTTGAGCAATTCAAACTCCATTGACTGTATACTTTAAAATCTACTTATTGAACATATGTAGTAACATGTCCAACTAATTGGATGGTCTTTGGGTTTATCAACTAGTAGAGACACGCAAATCTGCACCAAACAACTCACAACCATCTGATGGCGTCAAATCAACTTGATATTTTGTACAACGGTATAAAAGTACTCAGGAGACACCCAGAAAAATAGTTCATGACCTATCTCCTCCCATTTACAACCCTAGACTCCATTTGGGAGATTCGGAGATGAATGTTGACAGCTTGACATGGAGACACTTTATCAAAGACACGATCAGAGATTACAACCGTTGTTGGGGGTGGTGATGCAAACAACATAGCTTCTCCTCCATGTCACTATTTTTGTGATTGTATCCTTCTTCTTTTTTTCTTATATTATGAATATGAGTAAAGAGAAAATTATCTACAAGGATACAATAGCCTATTACCCACAATTGTTATTTCTTAATGGTTTTGGCCATTGTGTGAACTTATTTTATTATGGATGGATCATTTATTGCTTACATACTCATTTGATAATACTATTTGCATGTTAGCTCGCTATGTACATAGAGAACTCTGAAATCTAGAGTAAAGAATATCTTTAGCATTTTCTTTTAATCGTGGATATGAGCTTAGAAGGTCAATTTCTGGTGTGATTGGTAGTATCTCCTACACAATACAATAGTGAACCGAGGAAGATATAATCCATGCAAAATCCTCTTTCTAAAATGATTAGATTCTATATGGCCTCAATATTATCTATTCATATTTGTGGTAATGTGGTGAACAAGAGTGAATGTAGGTAGTGGTGGAAAAATACTCTTTTCTAATTCTTTTATCGATCATTAATCTTAGTTATAATTCTTACTTTAAGTTCTAGGTTTCTTGATTAACTTAGTTTTAATCTATAAGAAATCATTTCAATCCATCTTTGTTTATCACTTTTTCTTAATTAGGCTAAAGTCTAGATTATTCTTACAAATATTGTCCTTTGGGTTTAGATTCTTAACTATATTGGAATAAGACTCACCCGCTTGTGATTCAGTTTTTGTAATCCTAGTATAGGTAAAATCAAAGATTTCTAAATCTTAGTAAATTTGAGGTGTGATAGATACTCACATTAGTGGCACCCTCGCATGGAGAGCAATTCCATCGACACGTCCCAACATAAGAAACTTGGGTATTCCTTGTCTGGATCTATGATTTTTTGAAAGGATATGAATGTGTCTTAGATAGGGCATTATTTTTCATCACGAGAATGTGTCTTTGAGCAACAAAAGATCAAACGAAAAAGAGAGGAGAAGAAGAGATGAAAACTTGAGAGAAATTTATTTCCTTTTTCTCTTTTGTTTATATGGAATTGAATTGAATATCTTCTCCATTGAAATAATTATGTTAGTTTTAAAGAGAGATTAGAAGATGTAGTTGAATCTGCAATTGGAGTCAAATTTATAGTTTCATTCATGAGGAATTCAATTGAGAAATTTATGGACAAAGCATGTGAAAATCTCAATGGAACGACAAATTGCACATAAGTCTAGAGAAAGGAATTTTCTAATTGTGAACCCTTGACAGTCAGTAAATGGATAAAATGAGTGAATTAAACAGGTAGGAAATTGGGGAAAGTTGTGGAATGAGCAAGATAAATTCCATCATTAGCTAAACGAAAGATTTGATTTTTGATCTTTGATCTAATGACCATAAATGGGGTGTCAAAGGAGAGCCAATAGGACATATCGACTATGAACTCATTCATGTGCATCCTTAAGAGCTTAAATCTTTGAAATCTTCACTTGTTTCTTTGCTTTGTACGTGATAGATTGTTTCTTCTACATGTCTTTCACTATCTCGCAAGACGAGTCTGGTCATATGTGGAGGGAGAGAGGACATAGTATATGATTTTATACCATTGAGTTGTGCCTTCTTCGTGATTTTCTAATTATATGTGGTGCTCTGTCTGGGCGGAATGGTGTACCAAAGAGCCACTATCTTCCACATCTCAAAACTCAAGCCTTGGATGTACAGATGCATCTGCCTCTTCCAACACTAATAGTTGGAGCCGTCAAACACCAAAGAATGGGTCGAGAAGCCTCCCTAAAGGTTGTGTGACATCCCAAGCAAATTTTCACCTAGCTTCTCTTATTTGTGGTAATAGATGCTAGGTGAAGGCTTTGCTATGATGTCACTTGTAGGATCTATGGGCTCATAGGGGGTGAATTGTGCTATTAAAAGCTTAGATAAAATTTGGTTGATCATTAAATTATATGCCAAAATAATTAATGTGCATGCAAAGAGTGAGGGAAAAGAGAGAGATTGAATAATCCACAAGATGAAGGTAAGCAATTTAGAGTGGTTCCTACTCTCAAGTAGGTAGCTTCACTAATAAGACTGCAATACTTAACCGTTTGGCTCAGCGGTAAAGCCTGCTAGTCGTCGTAGAGCAGATCGGGGGGTTCAAAACCCGCCTCCAGTAAAATAAAATTATCAAAAAAAAAACTGATAGGACCACATGTAAGGTCATAAAAGGGGTTGAATGCAATGTTATATTTAGTTTTTTTTCTAATAACAAACTGACCCATGTCTTATTATATATGAAAGTATGTGGAAATAGCTGCATGCAACTTTTATCATTAGGTTTTTGAATTAGTAATTGAGCATTATGTATAATAATAATGTCATATGTACCATAAAATTAGGAGCTGACCCATACCAATATCCACATTGGCATCGTCTTCTGCGATTGTGGAATTGAGAGTGTGACACAACTAAGTTTGAAAAAGATATAAGATGTAGTCCCTAGGACTTAACACCGACGGAATCAATCTGATGACATTGCAAACACCGAAAATCCGTCATAGTCACACTTATCCCTTGGTTCCCTTTTTATGAAGTAATCTTCTTCCGCTTCCTCGCTGAGTTTCAATCCCACAACCTGCGCTTCACAAGCAACATGCTTAACCAACTGAGCTAGTTGGCCCCGCGCTTCACAAGCAACAGGCTTAACCAACTGAGCTAGTTGGCAAGTGCATTCTTCTTCCGCTTCCTTAACATGGCATCTAATACAATTTTCGACATTCCTCTTTTGTTTCTGACGTACTTTTCTGGCAACACAATTGCCTATTAATTTTATATTTTTTTCAAGTAGATAGGTGATGCAATACCATATTTAAAATTTTCAATGTTAATTAATATTTTCAAACTAATTTAATGCACGGTTTATTGCCTGGTGTTATCGAGAAACCAATTGAGGAATTTTTTTTTCATGTTAGTTGAAATCGGAAATTTATGGTTAATGGTCAATGGTCAATTTGTTAGGAATGCTGCCTACCATTACAAAAATAAACAGTAGATACTCTGCCAAGAGCTCCGGAGTCGATCCATTGTAAATGATATAGCGCACGCCTAAGCGATCGTTCCTATACTCTGACAATCCATTACAATATAGTTTCACTGCAGTCGGTACTGCAATGATTCAGTACTTACCCAAAACAAAGTTAATTCCAATTGGCACAGAAATGATTCAGTCTTTGCTCAAAAATTACATACAAAGACAATTGCTTTGTTCAACATGAAAACACTGATAGTAAGTTATGCAATACGGGAAAAGAAATCTGCACGCTAGAAAAGGAGAAAAAAATATTCACTCTAGAAACAGAAAATGGGGAAAAAACTCTTCACGAATGACAAAAGAGCAGGACTGAATTACTAGCCAAACATAACGACGACCAGTGCAGTAGCTACTGCAGTAATAGCTACTTACGAATTGCAGCAATTCGTCGAACAACATCAAACATCGCAGGCCGTTCATCAGGGTGCTCAGCAGTGCAGTCAACGGCAACCTGCAGCAGCCGAGCCATCTCCTCCACCGCATTCTCTTCCCTCGCCAGCTCCGGATCCAACACCTCGGTTGTCCACTCTTCGCTCCTAACAGACCTCACCCAACCGGGCAATTCCACATTTCCATCGTCGACGTTGGGTGCTTTTCCGGTCAGCATCTCCAGCAACAGCACCCCAAAGCTGTACACGTCCGCCTTCTGGGACGCTGTCCGGGCGCTGGTCACCTCAGGGGCACGGTACCCGGCGTTGCGGCTGTTAGGGAAGGACGACGGCCTAACGAGGTGGACGAGGCCGTGGTCTGAGAGGCGGGCATCCTTGGAGTTCCGGTTGTCCATAAGGACATTGGACGACTTGATGTTGCCATGGGAGGAGGTTTCGGGGATAAGGCTGTGGATTTGATCGATGGCGCTGGCGACTTCGAGGGCGATGCGTGAACGGTCTACCCAGTCAAGCGTAGGCCGGCCGGCGCCTCTGTTACCTGCATATCAAAAGGGCACGAGTACTTACAGTTCCGGGGCAAATAATGGAACAGAGGCGGGCGAAGAGCAGCATACCGTGCAGAAGGGCAGATAGGCTACCGCCGGGAAAGTAATCATATACAAGCAGCTTTTCATCCTTGCTGTAATAGTACGCCCTCAGCGGCACGAGGCTAGGATGATTCATTTCCCCGATAGCCTCCGCCCGCTGCCTGAACTCCGCCTCGGTGAGCTCCACGTCTCTGAGCCGCTTCACGGCCACAACCGCACCGTTCTCCAGAATCGCCTTGTACGCCGTCCCGAACGTACCCTTCCCCAGCACCTCTGCGGACGCACGCAGCAGCTCTTCCAAGTCGAACTCTTCCATTCCGCCGAAGAAAACCAGCTTCTTGCACAGCATCCCGCTTCCGGTCCCATATCCCGCGGTTGGGGCTGGCGGCGGGTGTGTGGGTCCACCGGTGCTCGGCTTCTCTCTCGTCGGAGTGTCGGTATCAGCTGGTTTGACTGTACCGGCGAGCTCGGGTGACCTCGTCCTGTTCCCACGGCGGAAGAGGAGCAGGATGAAGAATGTGAGGAACAGGAACCCGAGGGACGATCCGACGATTATCCCTGTAATGGCGCCACCGGAGAGCGATTTCCCGCCACCAGCACTACCACCGGTCTCGTTTTCTGTGCCGGGCCCTCCTCGGGCCACAGGAAGAGGTGAGTTGTGAGGCTTGCTAGGGCAAAGCGGCAGTGGAGTGCCGCAGAGGGAAGTTCCTAGGAAGGCGTCCGCCGGCATGGACTGGAACGACGCCGGGACAGACCCATTTAGACCTTTGTTGAAGGAAACGTTGAACTGGGTTATGTCAGGTAGGTGAAGAGGAGGGATCACCCCAGAAAAAGTATTATTTTCAAGGAAGAGAGTAGCCAGCCTCGAAAGTCCGCTCAACGCGGTCGGAACGGGGCCGGAGAAGGAGTTTCCGGCGAGGTTGAGCCGAACGAGGCCGTGGAGAGCCAGTACACTTGTAGGGAACTCGCCGGTGAGGCGATTGCCCTGTAAGTACAGACTCCGGAGCCTGGAGCAGCGTGCGAGGTCAGAAGGGAGGTTTCCTGAGAGGGCGTTGAGCCGGAGGCTGAGCGTGCGTAGAAATGTCAGGTTCCCGAGGGTGCCTGCCGGGATGACACCAGCGAGCAGGGAGGCAGGGAGGCGGAGGGAGACGACGTTGACGCCACGGCATGTAACCCCTGGCCAGCCACAATAGGACGGATCGGACGCGTTCCATCGGAGCCCAGCAAGCCTTCCTACCGCGGCCTGGAGCGCCAGTAGAGCCTGCCCGTCAGAGGCATTTTCCGCCGCCGCCGCCGTGTAGAAAGTGAAGAGGAGGAAGAATGTGCAGAACGCCATGCGGCAGCGAACGGCCATTGTAGGCTCCGGAGCAAGACCAGCGTCTAGAGTGTAGGCATGGGACAAGTAAGGGGAGAGGGTTTGGCACCCCCAAACCAGACGACCCACCGGACGACCTCTCCCGTGCACACAGCCCTTTGGCAAGGAAGTTTAGAATAGAGACACCACACACCAGTACACTAACACTGTGGGATGTGGCGGAACCAGAAAGCTGCCGCTGCTCTGTATTGGCGGGGGATTTCGAGGAAAGTTTATAATAAATGTTCTAGAGAGCTGTAGTAGTTTCATCAACTTCACTATTAATTATTGTTCTGCTAAATAAGAGGAATCAGAAAGGACATACAGGCATTAAATGCTTTTGATGGATTCGAAGCAGTTCTGTGACAAATGGCGCAAGAGTTTTTACGCTACAATCACTTGGATTAGCAGAATGAAAACCAGGTCATCACCGTTTAGTCCTTGCATCTTAATTCTACTAATTTTAAAGTTTCACAACAGTATAGATCTGAATGATCTATCCGAAGATCTTTTTACAGGTCCATGTCCCCAACTACCTTTGCCCCCTTTTCCATTCTGCTTTTGCGCCAATGCTTTCCTTGATCCCTATTTTTATTTGAAGAATGAAGTTTATGTCTTTGGGAGCGGCGCTAAGATGTTCATAAGAAAGAACTTGAAGCTAATAAAGGTGTATTCCATAATGACGAAGCTTAGAAGAAATCATTTATATTTTTCATGGATTCAAATAGTTCGCACTTTAGTTGTTGCAATAATTGAAACTTAGATATTGAGCATATTGATGTTTGGAAGCATGGTAATGAGGTAGACAAAAAAATGTCACACGCTCATGGCTTTATGTGGTCCGACAATTGAATTTAAAGAGAGAGGGTGTTGGGCAAAAGGGAAATTAATAAAGAAGGTGAGGATTGAGGAGCAAGAGAGGGTGTTGGGAAAAAGGTGCACCAATGAATCTAGAGTGCGGAATTGAGGATGCAAGCACCTGTTTTTTTTTTTTTTTGGGGGGGGGGGACTACATACGGTGGTAGGGGTAGTTGGGGAAGGAATGGGGGGATTTAAGATGCAAGAAGAAAAAATATGAGCAATCACAAGTGCACTTGTGTTAGTTGGGGAGACACTCAAGGATATCAGTTGTAGCATCCAATTGTAATGGTAACATCCCTATCTAAGATATCTAATAACCATTATGTATGTCACTTACTTTGTTAAGAGGTTGGTTTAATGATACTGCTAAAGCAAATAAATATTGTTACACTTTATAATAGTTGATTTACATAATTGAAATAAAATAATAAAGTAAGTATCACCTCTTTTTATAGAAAGTCTTCTTGTTAAGTTTAACCATTATTAAAAGGATGGCTCCACCATAGTTGTGTACAATGATGTTTCAATATTGAAGCAGTGCATATATAAAGATGATTTGACACTAAAGAGGTTGTTTGATGAATAGAGAAAATGCTATAATAATCTAAGAGTTGATCTAAAATCAAATTGGTTTTGTTACATGCATGTTGTGTTTATCACTCAGTATATTTGAACGACATGGTTGAATATGAGTGTGATTGAGTAGATTTTTAAGTTATTATGTAGTACTTAAATATCTTCAAAGATGAAATTGGATGGATTGGTAATAATTAATTTCCTATTTTCATTTGAGATTATGTTTAGGTTTTGTCAATATTATATTATAGCTATCACAATTTCGTCATAGACTTCTAGAGAAATTAATTAATGAGTGCATTGTAGTTATACAACTAGGTAGGCGGTGCACTCAATCGATTCTGGGAAATAGAATAATTCAATGCCTATAGAGGTGTATCTATTGTGTAATGGTGGAGAAATTGAGTAGACGTTCACATAGATATTAATAAACTATGTAGATAGTTCCTAAAGATACCAATGAACCTTGATAAGTAACCCTAGTAATATTATAACTATGATTACTAGCACTTTGTATGTATTATTATGGAGTTTTTCCATGTGTTATAATAAATGTTCTAGAGACACCCAAGGATATCACTTGTAGCATCCAATTGTAATTATAACATCCCTATCTAAGATATATCATAATCATTATGTATGTCACTAGCTTTGTTAAGAGGTTGGTATAATATACTGCTAAAGCATATAAATATTAGTATACTTTATAATAGTTTATTTACATAATTGAAATAAAATAATAAAGTATCACCTTTTTTATACAAATTCTTGTTAAGTTTAACCATTATCAGAAGGATGGCTCCACCATAGTTGAGTAGAATGATGTTTCAATATTGAACTAGTGCATATATAAAGGTGACTTGACACTAAAGAGGTTGTTTGATGAATAGAGATAACGCTATAATAAACTAAGAGTCAATCTGAATCAAATTGATTTTGTTGGATGCATGTTGTGTTCATCACTTAGTATAAATTTGAAAGGAATGGTTGAATATGAGTGTGATTGAGTAGATCTCTAGTTATTATGTGCTACTTAAATATCTCCAAAGACAAGTTTTGATAGATACTTAACCTTTAATTTCCAATTTTCTTTTGAGATCATATTTAGGTCTTAACAATTTTAGATTGTTGCTATCACTATCCCATCAGACTTCTGAAGAAATATGTTAATGAGTGCATTGTAGTCATATCGTTAGGTAGGTGGTGCACTCAATCGATTCTGGGAAATAGAATAATTCATTGTTTATAGAGGTGTATGAATTGTTTAAAGGTGGGGAAATTGAGTCCTAAATAGTTCCTAAAGATATCAGTCAACCTTGATAAGTAACCCTAGTAATGTTATAACTATGATTGGTAGCACTTTGTATGCATTATTATGGAGTTTTTTCATGTGTAATCTTCTTCTACCTTGTATCTTGTTTACATGCTTGTCACTTGGACATGTGTGAGTTGTGGACAATCTTGCATAGAGAAACATGCTCCCTTAAAGATGACTATGAATATGTAATAGATAAGATAACCAAAAACATGATGATAATGCCTTAGAATATAATAAGAATGCATGCTAATCTATGTAATATACATACATAACCATAATGCATGTTCATGACCTATGCCTTACGAATGTATAACGTGTGTCATGATGTTGATATATATGAAAATGTGAACATGAGAGAGGTGAAGGGTTATGTGTGATGATATTATTAATGTCAGGTATTGAGGCAACCATGTGATTTATGGTCATCCAAGATAACTTGTGAAGAAATATTTGTTATAGGAAGTTGTGTTATGTGTAGAGCAGTCGTCAACCCTAAGATTTAGAGAAGTTCCAATGAGATGGGTGTGAGACCTTGATCCTTCTTATGGGTGGAAGGAGAGTGTTGAGTCCTTGATGTAAACTCCTCTTCATAGGGGTGTTGGACCCTTTGTCATGTCCCATTGGGTAGTGAGTCCCTTGTGCCATTTCCCATAGAGGTTGGAGAACGTGTGGGGACATATCTACATATGTTGAGGCAATACCACATAGTCTATGTTGAGATGATGTGTTGTGATCTTAATATGAATAATATATATATAATAATTATGCCTAAAGGTTTGATAATACAATTAAGACAACTTTGATATGTTGCTTATGTGTTTGACAACCCATCACACAAAATAAGATTACTTAAAACTAAAATGCCAATTAAATACTAACTAACTGCATTACCAAAAGAGCACATTATTTAAGTCGAATAAAAGTTCCAAAATTCTATACAAATACTTGCACAAAGGCCCAAACTTCGCACATATTAATATCATGTAATTTTGCAAGAGTTTGGTGACCTCAACCACAACCTATATACAGAAGGTACTAGCTAGATAATTACAACATATAAATTATTTACAACATACAAGCAAAAACTCAAGTCAATATGCATTATCACAATTTCCCTACCCAAATCTAAGAGTATATGGATGACTCTGAAACCCTAACCAAGACCAACCTAACCTATTAACTCTATTGATCCCCGAATTGAGTCTCCTTACTACCAAAGATCTAACTGCACTGCTAGTCACCTAAAATATATAGAAAACCATGGGGTGAGACCCCAAGCCTCATATCATAAGTTATTAACATTTATTGCTTACAAAAGGTTATATAAATAAACTATCAAAAGAAGATAATATAACAGGTTGGAGTACAAATCAAAGTCTATACAATGAAAAGATATAGATAAATGTGCATATTGTAACACCTGGGCCCACTTCCCAATGCTCTAGTAGAGTTTCAAAAATGATGATTGGCTGCAAAGAACACCACTGTGTGTTTTTTCATCACACACACACAAGCCAAGATAAACTTCCTGACATGTCACCCATCCTAATATTGCTCCAGTCTGAGCACACTTAACTTTGAAGCTCTTTAGTGATGGCCTTCCTGAAAAGGAGGTGCACATTGGTGACATGGTTAGTCCAATCATTCTTTTTAAGATCATTTTAATCGAGGCCTCAAATTTTGGGACATTACAATATCTCGTTTAGACTCTTGATGTCCTCATCAAAGATGAACTATATGGCCGCATAATATTTCCCCATTTTAGTCAGTTTCCCATAATGCCTAGCAGTGCAAGGCTGGCTACACCACCATGGAAAACCCTTTCCAACTTGCATGAATTACATGACTCAAAATTGGCATGCCACATGCCCATGTAGGAACCACCTACTGGAGGGGTTATAGCTCTAATATCATTTATAATGCTTGGATCCAGTTCCCAAGGTTCTAGTAGAATTTTAGGAATGACGAGTGGCCCCACTTGCCACTATTGGCCTTAACTATGTGCTTTGTCCCCACTCATGCACAAGCCAGGATCAACTTCCTAAATGGTCATCCATCGTAGTACTTCTCCAATATGAGCACGCTTAATTTTGGAGTTCTTTAGTGATATATGGGCTCCCTAAAAAGGAGGTGTATATTGGAGACATGGATAGTCAATCATTTCTTTTAAGATCATTGTATTTGAGGCCTCAAATCTCAAGACGTTACACAAATATAGGTAACCGGATATGTAAAGAAATTAATCAAATACGATATTAGCAGAAATTGAAAGGCGGTAATATCATACAATGTATTCGTCAAATAACCCTAAACAGTTATACTACACAGTTGAATTACACAATTCATTAAGCTCTTGATAGTTTGAGACGTATGAATCAAACTACTAGATGGCCATTGAGAAGACACAATCAACCCTATATAAGATCTAAGATGTCCATAATCCTAAATATTTATTCTTCTTCATTAATACGAGTAATAAACTATAGTGGAACAATAGCTCAACCTACAAGTGGGAACATAATGGCCATCATTGTGAGGAGTGGGGCCTGGGAGGGGTCCACTCTTTACATAAATTGAAGGAAATAATTGCATGATACTGATAACATCCAATTTTGTGGATATTAGTGTGCCTATTTGTCCTCATAATGTCATCTTTTTTTATTTATATAATCAATTCTAATTGCTTTTTGCAAGACTTAATATGACTATCTAAACTCACCCTTCCTCTACTTACACATAATACACATCTCAGTTGTCACTACACCCAAAGCTAGCTTAGAGGTCGATGAAGATAACACTGAGTCAACAGTCATTGATGATTCATCTCTGCGGTCGTTAAGCATCTAAAGGCCCTTTGACCAAAGAAGAAGGCATTCCTTATGACCGAATAAGAAGGCATTCCTTGCGACTGAAGAAGAAGGCATTCTCTGTGACTGATGGAACTTATGACATCTCTTCAGTCTCTGAATTGAGCGCCACTGTGACCAAAGGACTAGTCACCTTAATGACCAATGAGTTTGTTTCTTCAGTGATCATTCTGTACGACCACAATGACCAAAGACCCTCTATGGTCACCACAATTTTATATGACCGATGAAAACATGTATCCTCAATGGTTGATGAAGCTACTTAAGTCGGTTAGCATGGCCTATAAATAGACCCCCACTTCAACCATGAAGGGGGTCGTGACATATAGGAGATGATGAAGTGCTGCTTCATTCCATACTCACCCATCGTTCATCCCGTTGATCTTGGATCTTTGAAGATGAGAGCCAGAAGAGGGAGAAGATCCATAGCACTCCCATCCTCCTTGACTTATCCTATGAAAGAAGGACTAGCTGCTCATCGTCATTCACCCCAGATCCAGATATGAAGATAACATGCACCAACCGTGGTTGTTTGTGATCACAGTTGATGTATCCCCCTTCTTCCCTTCTCAATCTATTCATCCGTGTGTATCTAATTTGTTGTTATCCATAATGTCTTTCCATGTTTGTAAATCCGTAATGCTACTCATTACCATGAGTGGATAAACATATATCTTGGGTTGGGGAGTAGCCACTAAAGCTCTTCCGACATGTATATACTTACATCCATTTGAATATATATGCTCTTAGCAAGAATTATCTTCATACACTTGGTCTTAATTCTTTGCTTGTATGATTAGCTACGATCTTGTATTGTTTGATTGTTAGTGCCTCTAAAGAGTAGCACTAATCTTATCTAAGTATTTTGGAGTTGCATGAATGCATGAGAATGTTGGAATGCCTAAGCCAATGATCATATGGTTATATTTGTGATTGTTTCTTTGCCATCTCTAGAGAGAGACAAACATATAATAGATCTATCCTAAGCTCAAGAGAGGAGGGAATAGACATATATGATGATTTTTTGTAATATTTATAAGGGTATACAAGGGGTGTGAGTATTGCATGTTGGTGAGAGATCTTTGATGGTGAAACCCAATCCAATTTCCCATCCATCTTTGTTACAACACCTTTTGTTTGTTCTCATTCCTTTGTTTTGTTTTCTTGTTTTGCTTTTCTTCTTTTATTTTAGTTGTGTCTTGGAGTAACACCGTTTTGTAAGGAATAATAAATTTAATCTACCCCTTTTTGCTTGGTGTATCTGAGCCAAGGTTCTAAGTTCAACAATTATCATTACTTATCAATATGTTTGACCGTGATCTACTACATCAGACCTCGTATAATAGTTGTGGGGGTCTGAGTGTTGAGATATAAATTTAAGAGTCGACTACTTTAAATCTGCTCCATTTTTTTATGTGTGATTTAGGTCGGTTAGATACCCCAATCAATCACATTTATACAATATATCAATTTAAACAATTGGGGTTCACAATATCTTCTTAAACAAAATGATAACATGAACATAGTTTTTGTTGCATAGGAAAATAAATCTAACTATTCCAAAATTTTCTCATTTAAGTTCAAGAAAGGGGGCATAAATGGCATCTAACGAGATTTAAAGCCTATACTAATAGGATCAGTTTGCGGTGAGCAATCAGTCCATCTCAGAAGTCCTCTTATAGCTAGATATGGGCGTCAACACCTATCTCCTAGTCCTCATGATGTGAAACCTCTATGTGAGTGGAAGGCCAAACCTAAGAAGGAGAAAATAAAAGGAACGACGTCAATAAACATTGAGTATGTACAGAGTAAAATAAATGTGCATTAATTAAAGCAAGAGAAAAATTGAATAAAGAGATGTCAATAATCAGATATCCAAAAGAGAAGCTTTTGTTAAAATAATTTAACATGCCCAAAAGATGAGGCAATTATTAATAAGTATATGATTAATAAGATTTTTCTTTTCATACTCACATCAACATAACCACAAAGATAAATAGCTACATGGTGAAAAAAAATAATGGCTAGCATACACTAAAAAGTAGGATAGGAACCCGTATGTATTCCATACCAAAGGGTAGGAAGACTAAAACCTCAGTTCCAAATAAATATAGATTTTGTAGGGGAATATAACCCAGTGCATGGTAGGGAAATAAAACCCAGTGCCTAATATCATATGTGGTAGGGGAATCAAACCCAGTGCATGGTAGGAGAATAAGATCCAGTCTATATGAACATTATAAGTGGTAGGAGAATATAACCCAATGCCTAAATGGTGTCACTTCTTCTATTTATTACTAGTCATTCACACATATAAATAGGGCAAGCAAGAACAAAGTATAGTTATTTTCATGCAAAGAATGAGAGTATTAAGATTCCATCAAGTGGGGTCAGAGGACCCAGGTCATTAACAAAATTACTCAGAGGATCATCAATGTGGTATTCACATATCAAAGTTAACAAATTAGGAAGATATTCACAAGGAATAGTACTTTTACAAGATAATATGAATGTCCACAATTTAATCAATGCCGCATATGGGAAAAGGATATTTAGTCATGAATAATGCACAATTAAAATGGAATAGATGCACATACTTGACTTGAGTATTAAATTAGATATCAAAATCTACCCTTCCAAGCCTAAAGTCACCTCAAACCTACATATAATTTTTGTACATCAATCAAGGTTCAATTTAAGATATGACCCTAGAAATCCAAATCCTTCTTCCAAACCCTAGTTTGACTCTTGTTATTAACCTAACATTGGGTTTAAGGTTAGATATTATTACCCTAACTCAAAATCTTAACTTTGTTAATTATAATGTTTCCCTTAATTATCAATAAGAAAATAAGAGATATTAAAACCCTAAAATGCAATCTTTAAAATTTTGGAATCAGGCAATGAAAATTGGACCAAAAGGCAAAAAAATCTCACAATATGTATTTTTTATAATTCTCTATGGATTTTACAAATTTATGGTATTTACTTATGAATTGTGAAAAATGGTATGCAAATGATCAAAATGACCTTGCATTATCTTCTCGATATATTAGGGCATGATAGGGTAATATCATCACAATGTCATTCACTTATGCATATGATAAAATAGAATAAAATGCTACTATTTATAAGATTACCCATGCAGATAGGTTAGTTGTCAAAGGAGATGAAGGGGGTAATTTTTTAACCTCCCCCATGATTCACCATCTCCCCCTTGATCGCAAGACATGGTTGCGACTTGCAAGTAACACAAGTAAACTCCAAATTGGGGAAAATGAGCTAAATCAAAATCTAAAGATTCAGTCATCACAAGAACAAAGACAGGGTATCACAAACATTACACATGAATGAATTTGTCTACAACAAGGAGAAATGTTTTCAGTCTTGGCCAGATGTGTTGATGGGAATATCGAGTTCATCGACAATGGGGAATGATAACTTGAGTGAAATTGACTTGGGAGGATGAAAGTACTAGGGTTGATAGAGTCATTGGAGTAGTTATATATAGGGTGGGGTATTAGGGTTTCTGCAACTAGATGCTTCAAGAGACTTGGGGTGAGAATTAGGAAAAATTCAAATAAAGCAAGTTAGGTTCCATACTAGGGATCAATTGATGTAGAATCCTTCACGGAACCCATTGGAGAAAATTTGGTGTGAAACATTTCATTGTGGAGAGATCTATGGCTCTTTGAAGCATCCATGGCCACCTGTGTTCAGACTTGCAAGAGAATAGGGGAAGAAGACAACCCATGAGCCGCATGATCGGGGATCAAGTTAGACCGCTTAGATCATGGCCGTTCAAAATGCAAAAAAGAAAAGGACAGAGGAAAAATAGGTGCATGACAGAATAAATGTGGGAATCTTAGTCTAAAGAGGATTAGGAATAATGTGAGGGTATATTTATTGTTCTTTTCTTTTCTAAGCAAATTCGAAGTGTAAATAATATCCAAATAAAGTGTAATTTTGCAAGTAGACTAACTAAGACCCAAAGAATCTAATTATGAAGTGAATTTTATCTCTTAGAAAACTTTAATACTCAAACCAATAATTTAAGGGAAAGTTTACTTTATACATATTATTGCATTCTTTTATAATTCAATAACCAAATTTTGTGTTTGACTCCTAAAGCTATCCATTGGAAAAGATCTAGGAGATTTATTTGAACTTAAACCCCTCAGTTTAATAAATTTATAAAATTAACCCCAAATTAGTGTATTACTCCTATTTTTTATATTAAAGCCTCAAATGATATTTTTTTGGATAAAACTCTTATAATTGAAGATTATTGACATCCTAGTTGAACATAACTTAAGAAGAGGGTTCTAAAATAAAAAGATCATATCTTAAAGGGGGGAATTTAGTATTTACCTAGGTTTGGGTATGTTATAATTGCACTTAAAACATAGTTCGTCCTGGGCACACAGGCCATGTCACCAAAAATCAAGGTATACAACCCTCAAGTCTGAGTTACGATCACATACATTGTCTATCATATATAATTCAAGACACGGTTGCAACCACTCTCTATAACCTTGAAATATAGATGACAAATATAAACCCTCTCCACACCTACTTATACTCACCAATATACAAGTTCGAGTTTCTTCTCTCACTTACAGTTGCTACAAGGATTAGTTATGTCACTATCCAACAAGTTCTAACACTGACATTTCAACTGTCATAAGGCACTACATACTGAAGATTGCACTTGATTAACTAAGACAATTACATGTTTTGTGATATCATCAATCCAATTACATACAAGACACATAGATGTATCTATGAAATAAATCATGTCATGCAAAATTCTAAAGATACAACATTATAAAACAATTGTATGTCACTCAGTTGGTATATATAACCATCCTTGGCCATAAAGAGGATCAAACCATTATTTAGGGCACATGAAAGCCCAACCTGACATTAAAACCATAACAGTGATCATTACTCGTAGGAATATCACTATCATATGAAAGTATAGGTAGATGTATAGAGAGAAAATAAAAAAGAACACAAAATTTCAATTTAAAACTCCGGTGGATGTAAAAATTATGCTATTTTCAAGATTTAGGTAGAGAAAGACTAAAACCTAGCAGTGGAAGATTCTTGTGAAGGATGGTTGCGTCTATGAGTGTCTTTGGAGATAGGGTCAGCGATAGGGCCGACAACATTGGCAAACCCCCGACTAGATCTGATGTACCAGTCACTGATGGTGAAGATCGCCTTCCCTTCGCACAACCCCAAGCTCATCCTCTTTCTACTCGGGTTTTTCAAGACATCCCTTTAGCTAAAGAGGTAAGGGGTTGGTTGGATGTTTGTAGAAGTTCTGATACTAACAAACTAGTACTCTAAGAGAAGCAATTGAAGATTGTTGATGAATCAGTCAAGTACTCATGCGCTACCACTGAGAGGAACATTGCTAGTTGGAACAATGCAACAGAAAGATATGTGATAGGTCAGAAGCCTCACTGGCCTACTTTACATTGTCATCTATCTTTGATATGGAAGCCAAAAGGATATTTTGAGATCCTATCTAGAGGGAATTATTTCTTAATCATCAAATTCTCTAACCCGATGAATATGAGGATTGCACTTGAGCAAGGACCCTGTCTTGTTGCATGTAAGCTATTAATATTGAAAAGGTGTCAAAGAGGTGAACCATTGGAGAAACTCAAGTTAACGGAGGTTCTTATTTGGGTCAAGATTCATGATCTCCCTCTAGGGTTGTAGAATGAAGATTTCTTCAATCTAATAGGGAGTTATATTGGGATTTCATTGCATCCAGATCTTCTTACTCATAAGTTTAC
The DNA here is from genome assembly GCA_963693085.1 of Alisma plantago-aquatica. Taxonomy (NCBI): domain Eukaryota; kingdom Viridiplantae; phylum Streptophyta; class Magnoliopsida; order Alismatales; family Alismataceae; genus Alisma; species Alisma plantago-aquatica. The sequence goes on from OY856411.1 coordinate 182,247,601, forward strand.
GAGATTGGAGTTTGTGAGAGTCCAAATTTTGACACCGAAAATGTCGTCTTTCCCAAAGCAAGTGATCCTGATTAGTGAGGATGGGATGAAGGACATGGTCAAAATAGAGTATGATTGGTTTCTTCTGTGTTGTAAAGATTGTGGAACTTTTGGTCCTAGACAAGGTGAATGTGCCAAAAGCTTGAACTACAAGAAAGGTAATCAGATATGGGTCAGGAAGTACAATTTAGATGCTTGAAACTTTTATGATTGCTCAAACAAAAGTACCAGTAAATGCCTAGTCCTCTAAAAATGTGACTTAAGGGTGTGTATCTCAACTGACTTCTCAAAGTTCTCAACAAAATATAGAAGTACTAAAGAAAGTTGATAGTCCACAAAACTCTATATTGTTGAACAAGGAAGCTTCTTCACAAACTCATGTAGTGTGGAACAAGGAAGCTTCTATGGATACTCCAAACTCTAACACGGTTTGAGTAAATAAGGAAGGAAGCATAAACCTGCTCCTCAAAATGTATCTAAAGTGAAAGCAGTAGGAATTCTAGTTTCTCCTAATAGTTTCATAACTCTTAAATTCACTAATGGTTCTAAAGTAGTGTCAAGTGTGAAGGACAGTGATGGTATCTTGAACAAGAGCAAATCTTCAAATTCCACTCTTCCTTAGGGTTAGTACAACTATTCTACCGTGGAATTTGAGAGGGTTGAATAAGCAAGGCAGGAAAAAAGCTATCTCTGAGTTGATTCAGAAGAATAATGATTCTATTATATGTATTTTAGAATCAAAAATCTGACACCAAAAAATTCATATGGCTATTAATAATGTCTGGATGGGGGCTTCTTGGATGTCAAATAATTCTTCTCATCCACTAGGGAGAGTGATTATTGTGTGGGACATGGGGATTATAAGTATTAACAAGATTAGTGAGAGTGATTAGTTCATTCTAATAGAAGTCCATTGCAAAGGTATATCTTTCTCTCTAGTGGTTGTATATGAGCATAACTCAGAGTACAAATGTTCTGACTTATGGAAGGACCTTTCTTTTCTTATGATTAAGTCTCCTTGGATTTCTTATGGGATACTTTAATTAAGTTAGGCTCTCTTCTGAAAGGTTTGGAAAGGTCAAATCTTCTATTGTTGCTATGAGTCAATTTAATGAGTTTATAAATGACAATCAACTTATTGAGTTGGATTTGGCTGGAGCCCGATTCACTTGGGATAACAAACAATATGGTAGCAACCTTGTTATCCCTAAAATGGATACAATGTTGTAAAATAAAGCTTTCATTGACCTTTTTTTGAAATTTGGGGAAATATTTCTTATACTATTCATAGTGATCACAAAAGTCTTTGCACTTATCCGGATGAAGCTACTTATAAGAAAAAAAAACTCCGTTTCAATTTATAAATGTCTGGGTGGATATGCCTAGTTTTCATGATAATCACTCTATACTAGGGAGAGTGATTATTGTGTGGGACATGGGGATTATAAGCATTAACAAGATTAGTGAGAGTGATTAGTTCATTATGACGGAAGTCCACTGCCAAGATATATCTTTCTCTCTAGTGGTTGTATATGGGCATAACTCAGAGTACAGATGTTCTGACTTATGGAAGAACCTTTCTTTTCTTAGTATTAAGTCTCCTTGGATTTCTTATGGGATTTAATTAAGTTAGACTCTATTCTGAAAGGTTTGGAAAGGTCAAAACTTCTACTGTTGCTATCAGTCAGTTCAATGAGTTTATAAATGACAATCAACTTATTGAGTTGGATTTGGCTGGATCCCGATTCACTTGGGATAACAAACAATATGGTAGCAACCTTGTTATCCCTAAAATGGATAGAGTGTTGTAAAATAAAGCTTTCATTGACCTTTTTTTGAAATTTGGAGAAATGTTTCTTATTCTATTCATAGTGATCACAAAAGTCTTTGCAGTTAATAGGATGAAGCTACTTATAAGAAAAAAACTCCCTTTCAATTTATAAATGTCTTGGTGGATATGCCTAGTTTTCATGGTTTTATCAAGGAGGCATCGAGTGAAGAAGTTGTTTGGAATCCTATGTTCAAGCTGTGTGAGAAGCTAAGGAAAACTAGAAGAGCTTTGTGCTTGTGGAATAAATCAAAAGTTGGTAATATATCTAAGAATCAAAAAATCATAGAGGTTGAAGGTAATATGATCAGGAAAAAATGGACTCTAATCCTATTGATGATTTGATTGCAGATGTTTTGGGGAAAAGAAAGGAAGTTGTCATAGCTTATGAAGTTGAAGAATATCTTACTCGTCAAAAGTGAAGAATTCAGTGGCTCAATCTGTTTGATAAAAACACATTTTTTTTCATTTCTTTGCTTAGAAAAAGGGGAGTTAGGAACACTATTAGTTGTGTTAATATCAATGGTGATATCTTTTCTAATGAGGACACTATTAAGGGGAACATTGTCGATTATTATTCTACTTTGAGAAAGAAATGGATGTCAAGAGTGGCTGGAATGAGAATTGGAAGCCGTCATAGATTAGTGAGAATCATTTCAATCTTTTATGTAGGAAATTCATGTATAAAGATATAGATGATGTAGTTCATTACTCTAATGATGATATGGCACCATCCCTGATGGTTTCAATTTTTTTTTTCAAAAGGTGTTGGGACACTATTGGGAGTGATGTGAAGAAAGTTGTGCATAATTTATTTGATCGTGGCTTCCTTATTCAAGAATTTAATCAAACCTACATTTCTCTTATCCCCAAAGTAAGGAATGCTACTGGTACTAAAGACTGGAGGGTCATTGTTTTATGTAATGTGGTGTATACGATTATCTCAAAACTTATTGCAAATAGGTTACAAGTTATTCTGCCTGAAATTATCAGCCCTATGCAATGTGATTTCTTAAAATGGAGATCAATTTCTGATGCCACCCTTCCTGTCAATGAAGTTCTAAATGACATGATGAATATCCAAAGGCTCAGCCCTATGCAATGTGATTTCTTAACTTGGAGATCTATATCTGATGCCACCCTTCCTGTCAATGAAGTTCTAAATGACATGATGAAAATCCAAAGGCCAAAATTTTGTGCTAAAATAGATTTGATGAAGGCCTATGATTCAGTTGATTGGAGTTATCTCAATACTATTTTGAATAGAATGGGTTTTCCTTCTTATTTTATTCAATGGACATATACCTTCTTTAGTACCATAAGAATTCAAGTCCTAGTTAATGGAGTATTGTCTGATCCCATCTTTCCTAGTAGGGGCATTAGACAAGGTGACCCCATAGCTCCCTACATCTTTTTGATATTTATGGAGGGACTTACAACTATGATGAATAATGTTATTGATTTTGGAGCTATTAGTCCTATGAAAGCTTCTAGAAACTTATCAGTTTTAGACATCATGTTTATTGATGATGTTGTCTTATTTTATGAAGCAAATGAATCTATGTAAGGACTCAATGATGTTCTTATAGATTTTGGCAATGTTTCTGGCTTGAAATTCAACAAATTAAAGTGTCATGTCTTTTGTAATAATGATGAGGATAAGGTGAAGTTTCAAATCTTCTGAACATGCAGATTGGTTCTTTGCCAATGAAGCATTTGGGCTTGCCTTTGTTTAAAGGCAGTATTACAAGGAGTCTTTAATTCTCCTATTATTGAAAAAATAAAAATTAGGGTGGAGGGATGGAAATTGCATCAACTTTATTTTACAGGGTTATGTGAACTTCTGGTTTGTAGCATACTAGATCTCAGACCCTACCCTAGAAGTTGACATTTTGGACTTCGCCAAACTAGGTTGAAGGTTAGACCTAAATAGATGTTTAGTATAACCCCAATGATCTAATGCATGTATAGATCACCTTAATACAACCTAATGTTCTAAAATTAATCTTAGGTTTATAATGGATACATAAAATATGCCACATAACTCATTTTGGTGGTAATATGAAGATAAGGAACTTAATTGGATGAATAATTTAGATAGTGGGTCGTTAATGGGCCATATGAAATATCTCATAAAAAGATGTCTCAAAAGTGGAAACAAACTTCGAATTCAAAATATACATATCAAAATTAGCCTACATGTCAAATTTCATCTAATTTGGACCACCTTGAAATATTAGGATAAGTTTAGGAGAGAGAAAGTGAGTAAAAGGAATAAGTAATGAATAATGTGATTATATAACTTCAAAATATGAAAATAATGGAAAATTCATATTCAACACATCAAAGATAACTTGTGGATGAAGTTTGGTCCAATTTGGATGTTATTTGTGCAAGATATGCAATTTTAGGTACATTCTGGACTTTTTTTTCAATTTACCCAATTGGGAGGTTTTATTTGCAAATTGTCACATGCATAATAATCCTTGTATATTCCCTTACCATTCTCGAGTTTTTGAACCATAGGGAACCTAGTTGAACCGTGGTTTGAATCTATTTCTTTCAAAGGAGATTTTAGGGATTACTCTCTTTATAAATGAGCCTATCTTTAGAAGCTATCAACCAATGGGTTATTTCTTTGATTGGAGGTCAGTTGGGATGGCCTATAAGTGTCCATAAATTGACATTTTATATTCAAGAAGACTCTATGAGCTGTCCTCTTGCATGGCCATGAAATCACTAGGCTAAGGACACATGGAAAGCTCCATGGACACGTCATGCTTGACTTCTTCCTTATCCATAAAGGTTTGCATGTCCATAGGCACCCTTAGCATTGACAGAAGGAAAGTAACTTGACACCTCATTCTTGACTTATTCCTTATCCATAAAGACACCCTTATACATGACACATGGAAAGTCTCATAGACACCTCATACTTGACCTCTTTCTTTATATAGCCATATCTACCCCTTGCCAACTCCAAATTTGAAAAACCTTGCTCTCCTTTCTTTACTCTAGCTTAGAGCATAACTACTACTCTATTTATCCATGAAGGTTCTGTACCAAGGTAAAATAAGGTGCCTAACTTGGTGAAGAAGGCTCCTAGGGTTCCAAATTTGTTCTATTTAGGGTTTCTAAAGCTCCTCCTTGGTTATTTCGACCAAAACTGGTAAGTTTTCTCCTTTCTTTCCTTATTTTCATGTTGTTAGTCTTCCTTCCACCTTCCTCCAGGTCAAAACCATGGCCTTCCATGGTAAAAATCCACCTCAAATCCATAAACACCTCATCTCCATGTTCTTTTGTTAGGGTTTTTCACCTCTAAAGTGGAGAAGGTGCTTCTTGCTCGAGATAGGAGCTTTGTTGGAGAAACCAGCCCCTCTAAGCTTGGGAACCTTACTTATTGGACCTATAAACCTTCCCTAGAGGTTCTTTGGAGGCCTAGGCTTGGATCTAGGCTTGACTTGGATTGTTTATACTCCGAAGTTGAGGTAGAGGTATGATGTATCCCCTATTCTTCTATGTTGATCAATTCACCTATGCTTATTCATTCTCTTTGTCCTATGGACATTGGCCTATACACAATGTCTATTCTTTTGAAAAGCATGGTTCATGTGAACTACTTTATTTGATATTGATCATGTGATCATGGATATTCTTTTGAACTCTTATCTTATGCTTTGTTCATGATGGAACTCTAAAAGATGGCATGTGATGTCTTTTGCCCACTTATGAGGTGGATGTATATGTTGGTCACTTATGTGGTGACTAGTTTATATATTATGACTATACTTTCTACTTGCCTCTACATTTAGCATGCTATGTGATTCAGTAGCACTAGAGTAGTGTAATTGCATTGGTTTTTTATGGCAGATGTGTTATTTCCTACTGAGCAGATGTGATATTTCCTGCTCTTTTGGGATGGAAAGGAACCTCATACCCAGGGCAAGATGTGTGATTCTTGGCCCATGTTTTATATATTTCGGAGATTGATAGTATTCCTTTCTCTATTAGGTTTCAATTTTATGAGACTTGGCCGCATTTGTGTTTATATTGTTCTAGGGCTATGTTTATCTCACATGCATGCATGTTGATGATATGGGGTGTGCACCCTGATTCTTTACATGTGCTTGTATGGCACAATCTTTATGTTTTTTAGTGGAAAGTGTTCTTTTTTTATCATATGATTTCAATTCCTTTTCTCTTGATACCCATTTGGGTGGGCCTTATCATTTCTGTGGGAAGCCTTTTATATTTGATGTCCTTTATTCCATATATTGCTCAATTTCCTATTCAGTATGCACATACCAGCCTTTGCTGATGTCATCTATTTTCTCTTCTTGTTAGGGTATGCTTCCAACCCTAGGTGAAGGACTTGGATTATATGGCATGAAGTTTTGGAATAGCTTAAGGAGTTAAAGCTTGGAGACAAAATTGTTATGGTTTAGATTTCCCTCTACTTAGATCCTTATGATGTATCATACATGTAAACCCTTATGGGAGATTATGATGTACTTTTATAATAACCTTGTTATAAATTGAATATAGTCAACATTTTTATTCTGTTGCTGTACTTTGGTTGTTTTGAATACCATTTATTGAAATTTGAAAATGTTATACCTATTCCAGCATACCTTTGAGTGTGTTTGGAATGGATGTTTTATTCTTCAAATTTTTTTAGTAAGGGGGAGATCTCGCCTCCTTACATCATGGTATCATAGCCCATGGTAGTCGGAATCTGACTATTTCAATTTTGTCTCACTGGTTAGAATACTTGCCTTACCATTAAGTGACATGTTTTCCCTAGAGCTGATCAATAGATAATGAAGGGTTGATTTAGGATCCTCTAGTTTCACATTAGAATAATGATGAATAGATCCCTAAAATACTTACAACTAAAAGATGCATAAGTAACCATAGTAACTTGAGGTTGTTTAGCTTGGCCTTTAGGCAGCTACTAGGACATGAAGTTGAAAGCAAACATGTTTAGAAAGAATTAGGGTTCGGCGGCTGGCAAGATTTTCCTCCACACCACTAGCTTAGTTTACGAGGACTTATGAATCTCTATGATAGCGGCCTGGCCTGAGCTGATATGAATTGTTCAAAATAGCATGCTTTTAGGCAATAGTAGCCTTAGACATCTATATGATTTATCTTTAGGGACCCTAATATGTTGAATGAGTATCCTAGGTGTAAAGACTTATTTGAGGACGAATAAGAGCAAGTTAACCCATAGTTCATAGTCAGTCTTTACAAGTTATGTTTTTTTGCATGATGCTTATGTAGTTGGATATAAGGAAGTGTAGTTGAACCTTTTGTACTCAAATAATAGTTTTGACTTAATAAGATGAATCCTTTAAGGGGTTGTGAATAAGTTGTTTTCGTATATGTGGATGTTTTGATTTTGAGGATGAAATCCCTTTAAGGGGTGGTGTGCTATAACATACTAGATCTTAGACCCTACCCTGGAAGTTGACATTTTGGATTTAGCCAAACAAGGTTGAAGGTTAGACCTAAATAGATGTTTAATATAACCCCAATGAGCTAATGCATGTATAGATCACCTTAATATAACCTAATGTTCTAACATTACTCTTAGGTTTATAATGGATACACAAAATATGCCACATAACTCATTTTGGTGGTAATATGAAGATAAGGAACTTAATTGAATGAATAATTTAGATAATGGGCCATATGACATATCTCATAAAAAGATGTCTCAAAAGTGGAAACAAACTTCAAATTCGAAATTTACATATCAAAATTAGACTACATGTCAATTTTCATCTAATTTGGACCACCTTGAAATATTAGGATAAGTTTAGGAGAGAGAAAATGAGTAAAGGCATAAGTAATAAATAATGTGATTATATAACTTAAAAATATGGAAATAATGGAAAATTCATATTCAACACATCAAAGATAACTTGTGGATGAAGTTTGGACCAATTTGGATGTTGTTTGTGCAAGATATGCAATTTTAGGTACATTTTGGACTTTTCTGCAATTTACCCAATTGGGAGGTTTTCTTTGCAAATATTCACATGCATTATAATCTTTCTATATTCCCTTACCATTCTTAAGTTTTTTAACCATAGGGCGCCTAGTTGCACCTTGGTTTGAAGGTGTTTCTTTCCAAGGGTATTTTAGGGATTACTCTCTTTATAAATGAGCTTATATTTAGAAGCTATCAACCAATGAGGTCATTTATTTGATTGGAGGTTGGTTTGGATGGCCTATAAGTGTCCATAAACTGACATTTGATATTCAAGAAGCCTCTATGAGCTGTCCACTTGCATGTCCATGAAATCCCTAGGCTAAGGACACATGGAAAGCTCCATGGACACCTCATGCTTGGCTTCTTCCTTATCCATAAAGGTTTGCATGTCCATAGGCACCCTTAGCATTGACAGAAGGAAAGTAACTTAACGCCTCATTCTTGACTTCTTCCTTATCCATAAAGGCTTGCATGTCCATGGACACCCTTATACATGACACATGGAAAGTCTCATAGACACCTCATACTTGACCTCTTTCTTTATATAGCCATATCTACCCCTTCCCAACTCTAAATTCGAAAAACCTTGCTCTCCTTTCTTTAATCTAGCTTAGAGCATAACTCCTACTTTTTTTGTCCATGAAGGTTCTGTCCCAAGGTAAAAGAAGGTTCCTACCTTGGTGAAGAAGGCTCTTAGGGCTCCAAATTTGCTCTATTTAGGGTTTCTAAAGCTCCTCCTTGGTTATTCGACCAAAACTAGTAAGTTTTATCCTTTCCTTCCCTATTTTCATGTTTTTCATCTTCCTTCTACCTTCCTCTAGGTTTAAACCACGTCCTTCCATGGTGAAACCCCACCTAGAACCCATAAATACCTCATCTCCATGTTCTTTTGTTAGGGTTTTTCACCTCTTAAGTGGAGAAGGTGCTTCTTGCTCAAGATAGGAGCTTTGTTAGAGAAACCAGCCTCTCTAAGCATGGGAACCTTACTTATTGGACCTATCCACCTTTCTAGAGGTTCTTTGGAGGCCTAGGATTGGATCTAGGCTTGACTTGGACTGTTTAAACTCTGAAGTTGAGGTATGATGTATCCCCTATTCTTCTATATTGAGCAATTCACCTATGCTTATTCATTCTATTTGTCCTATGGACATTAGCCTATACACAATGTCTTTTCTTTTGAAAATCATGGTTCATGTGAACTACTTTATTTGATATTGATCATGTTATCATGGATATTCTTTTGAACTCTTATCTTATTCTTTTTTCATTATGGAACTCTAAAAGATGGCATGTGATGTCTTTTGCCCACTTATGAGGTGGATGTATATATTGGTCACTTATGTGGTGACTAGTTTATATATTCTGACTATACTTTCTACTTGCCTCTACATTTAACATGCTATGTGATTTAGTAGCACTAGAGTAGTGTAATTGCATTGGTTTTTATGTCAGATGTGTTATTTCCTTCCGAACAGATGTGATATTTCCTGCTCTTTTAGGATGGAAAAGAACCTCATACCCAGGGCAAGATGTGTGATTCTTGGCCCATGTTTTATATATATGGGAGATTGATAGTATTCCTTTCTCTATCAGGTTTCAAGTTTATGAGACTTGGACGCCTTTGTGTTTATATTGTTTTAGGGCTATGTTTATCTCACATGCATGCAGGTTGATGATATGGGGTGTGTACCCTAATTCTTTACATGTGCTTGTGTGGCACAATCTTTATGTTTTATTAATGGAAAATATTCTTTTGTTATCATATGATTTCAATTCCTTTTCTCTTGATACCCATTTGGATGGTCCTTATCCTTTCTATGGGAAGCCTTTTATATTTGATGTCCTTTATTCCATATATTTCTCAATTTCCTATTCAGTATGCACATACCAACCTTTGTTAATGTCATCTATATTCTCTTCTTGCTGGGGTATACTTCCAACCCTAGGTGAAGGACTTGGATGATAAGGCATGAAGTTTTGGACTAGCTTAAGGAGTTAAAGCTCGGAGACAAAGTTGTTATGGTTTAGATTTCCCTCTACTTAGATCCTTATGATGTATCATACATGTAAACCATTATGGGAGATTATGATGTACTTTTATAATAACCTTGTTATAAATTGAATATAGTCAACATTTTTATTCTGCTGGTATACTTTGGTCATTTTGAATACCATTTTTTGAAATTTGAAAATGTTACACCTATTCCAGCATACATTTGAGTGTGTTTGGAATGGATGTTTTATTCTTCAAATTTTTTATTAAGGGGCTGATCCTGCCTCCTTACATGGTTTCTACTCTATCATCATTTCATTTGTATTGGGTTGCCTCATTCCCCATTCCCTGTAGTGTTATTGATGAGATTGATCCATTGTGTCATAATTTTATCTGGGCTGGTGCTGATCTTAAAAGATCCTTTTATACTGTCGTATGGGATCACATTTGTGCCTCGAAAGATGAAGGGGTCTGGGTATAAGAGTTACAAGAGACATTGTCAAAGATTGTCTTATGAAGAATGTATGCAGAGTGGCCACCCAAAAATATAGTTTATGGGTCAAATGGGTGAATGAGAGATATTTAAGAGGTGATTCTGTGTGGGGGTTGAAGAGTAAAAGCACTACTTCTTGGATTTGGAAACAGATAATTAATGTTCATGATACCATTATGGAGAAAGTCTTTTTCAAGCCTGGAAATGGTAGGAAAATTATGTTGCGGAGAGCTCCATGGACTAGAAAAGGTTATTTTCTGGATGATGTTCTATATGTTAAAGATGTCTCTAATCTGGGGAATGGTAAGTTATGTATCTCAGTTGTGTAATGGAGATAGATGCTACATGCAAGTCAAGACACTGCAGTCATATTATAGATAGTATTAAGAATCGTTTCTCTCCTAGTTTGAGTATGGATGAGTTGTTATTAGATGAAGCTAATCCCAAGGGTTTGAAGGACTTATGGAATTGTTGTAGATTCAAGCATGAGAAAGTTCCTTTGCACAAATGGGTGTGGAAAACTAAAGCTCATAATTGATGCAAATATTTTATATGGATACATGTTCAAGACAAACTCTTAACTCAAGACCATCTTGTGAAGAGAGGTTTTTATTTCCCCTCTATGTGTATCATGTGCAAGAAGGATGGTGGGGATCTTTAGCATCTATTCTGGTCATGTGATTCGACCAAAGATCTCTGGATCCATGTTATGAAGGACAGTTGTGTTCATAAAGTTCACGTTGATATGAATGATATGTTATAGTTTAAGAAGAGAAGTTATGCAACTGCAATGTTAGTCTGCCATGAAATCTGGAGAGAGAGGAATGTCAGACTTTTTGATGAAAAGTTTAAGAATGTTAAGCCCATATTGGTCCACATCGAGGCAGGTTTGAATGCAATTCTTTGATTTTTCTATCTTTGTACAACTAATATAGCTTGTTTTTTCTTTTAGACACCATGCATTGTAAATTCCCACGTTTTTTATATATACAAAAATATACGCAAGCTTTGAGGGATAAAAAATACTAAAACTTTTGATGCTAGAATTTCTTCCAATCATAAGTTGAACAGCCTAACACCTAGGAAAAGCCTTAAACTCGTGACAAAACTTTCCCAAAATAGTAAGGAAATGTATATAGGTAAATTTCTCATACTGTGGCTTAGAAACATCATAAGATGGGCATCTTTAGGGACATTTACGCATGCATTTATAATTTTAGTCTTGTATACTAAAAAAACACTCACTATACATTGGAAATATATTTTGGGTCTATGGAAGAAATGAAAGTTCGTATCTCCATATAGCTTATACCAAACAATCCATAAAATATCATCTTGTATCATATTAAGGATTTTAAGAGCAAGGTTGGTGTTATGTATGTAACAAGTAGGCAAGAAATGCACCAAAGGTTATATCATGTGCCTCAAGGGTGAATAAAAACTTCCAAGTATCAAGGATCCACAAAAACAAGAAGCAAAGATCTGAGTTTTATCCTCCAAAAGCTTTAAGAAAGCTCCTTTCCTCAAGAACAAGGTGGATCTAGAACAAAGAGATAAGAAAAGAGGATTCTTAACTATATTTTTGGTTTTCCAAATTGTAGCATCATGGATCTCAGTCATGATAGAGGATAGATGAGGTAAACAGTAAGAGAAAAGGTTAGAATAAAAGATCTTACATGTAGGAAGCAGGAAACCATGCTAGAAGGCTTAGATTCATTCTAGGGGATCTATTTCCAAGGCATGCATCGACATGTATCCATGATCTTAAAAGATTTTGTCTCTTAGAGTCCTTCCTGTCATCTATTGATGGTTTCTTGTTGGTGTCTAGTAGTAGCAATGAGTTAGGTAAAAGGTTTGTTAGATGGAGGTGGGTAGGATTATTTATAGTTAGGATAGAAGAGAGAGAAATTCAAAGGATCTAACAAAGTATTTATGTCAGTCAAATGGATAGTTGTCCCACTAGTTTGTGTCTCCAAAACCCCCATCGTTTGATAACCAACAAAAAGCAGAACTTCTATTGGTTGATGACCACCCAGAATTTCTATTGATTTACAACCACCCAAAACAACCATCAGTTTGCAACCACCCAGAACAACCAACAATTTACAACCATCCAAAATAACCATCGATTTGCAACCACCCAGTACAACCATCATTTTGCAATCAACAAGTTAAACATCAGTTCACAATCACCCAGAACAACTATCAATTTGCAACCACTCAGAGCTTCCAACAGTTTATGAACATGCTGAACTTCCATCGTCTTGTTAACATGCAAAACTTCCATCAATTTGTGAACATGTAGAACTTCCATTAGTTTTTGAACATACAAAACTTCCATCGATTGGTGAACATGAAAAACTTCTATCGTTTTGTGAACATGCTAAACTTCTATTGGTTCATGAAGCTAAACAGGCACTGGTAAGTTCACTTACCATCACCACCATACTAGTTTATTATATGAGATTGGTACCTCATGCAATAAGGTTAAAAAAATCTATATAAGATAAAAATTTACCATCTTATCAAGAACAATATGTAGCAAAATATAATATATAAAAATTATAGTTAGATCCCAATAATAGGGAATTTGCATATAAGCCCTCAAAAGCACATAAAGTTGCATAAATTGAGCGAATAAAATCTGAATTGGCTGAATTTATTTTGAAATATCTCTACCAACTGACATTAAAACATAATCTAAAGTTAACTAGGAAACTAAGCATTCAATTAAGACAAACAAACATGTTTATACATTAAGTCAAGTTAGGGGCCTTACAACTATAACCCCCTAAGAAGGAGTTTGCCTCGATCTTCTTTTTAGTTTGGTGAACCATCTTAGAAATCAACAATTGATATTCATATACCATGTACCAACAAAGAGGCAAGCTACAATTCCTTCCATTCCAAGCCACGTACGGTGCTATATCTATACTCCTATGATAATTGTTATTATAGACAAAGTCAATCATGCCAAGGTGAATATCCCAACTCCCAAGAAATTTAAGTACACATTCTCGTAACAAATGTCTAACATCTATATGGACCTATCTGATTGACCATGTCTATTAGTGAAAGGTTGTACTGAACTCAATCTTGTCCCAGAAGGCCTATGTATACTTTCCTAGAATCTTCTCATAAATTGAGGATCTCTATTTAATACTGTTGTAGATCGTATTCCAAGTAGGAAAACCATCCCATCAATATAAAATTGTGCCAACTTCTCTGTGATGTAGGTAGTCTCACTGGAAAAAGTGAGCTGACTTTGCTAACTGATCAAAAATCACCCAAATGGAATCATGACCCTTGGTTCTTCTAGGAAGACCGACCACAAAGTCCATGGTCACGTGATCCAAAATTTACTGTGGAATTGGCAAAGGTTGCAACATCTTGACAGGTTTGTGATGCTCTACCTTAACCTATTGACAAATTGGACCCTTAACCAAAATCTCTACTACATCACATACCCAACCCAGCCACCAGTACAAGTCTCTGAGATTATGATACATTTTTTACTACGATGATGCATCACATACATGAAGGAATGATCCTCCTCAAGTACCATCTCCCTTAAACGTCAACATTAGGAATGACCATCTGGTTGTGAAAGCACACAGTCCCATCATCTGTCTCATGAAACCCATCATGCTTTTTGCTGCCAAACTTTGATATGATGTTTTTTTACATTATCATCCTTATGCACATCTCCAGTATGTTGTATCAATGTCAACTTCATCTATAACTATGCCTAAAAACCTTCTACCAAAGAAACCTGTAGATGTACATTCATCTGCCAAAGCAGCACCAACATGTCCCTCTTGTAGCAAGCTATAGAGTACAAATGTACTTTATCTATAGATGATGATGAAGACAAATACAAGTTTCTATTGAATGCATCAACCACTACATTTGCCATTCCTTGATGATAGTCTATTACATTTGTAGCCCTTTATCATTTCATCTATCCCTCTGCCAAATATCCAACTTCTGCTTTGAGAATATGTACTAAAGATTCTTGTGATCCATGAAGATTTCACACTTCTTTCCATACATGTAGTGCCTACCAATATTCAAAGAAAGAACTACAACTGCTAACTCTGGTTCATGAGTTGGGTAGTTCTCCTCATGTTTCTTAAGTCTCGAGAAGAAAAAGAATTCACATTCTTGTTCAACATCAACACACACCCCAACCCATCCTGGAAGCATCACAAAAAATGACACAACCTTTACTAGGCTCTGGCAACACCAAAAATGGAGTAGTTGTCAACTTCTTTCAACAATTGAAAAGATTATTGACACTTCCCTTACCAAATAAAAGGTACACCCTTTCTGGTCAGTGTAGCATCCCAATATTTGAGGCCTTGGATAGAATAATCTTGAAAGGAATGATTGGATTACCCATATCACCAAGGTTCACCTCCTTGCTAGGATGCCCATCACTAAAGACCTCTATGGTTAAGTGTGCTTAGCCCAAAGTAGTAACACGATGGGTGACCAATCTGGAAGTTTATCCTAGCTTGTGCGTGAGTGAGGACAAAGCATGTAGTTAAGGATACTAGTGGTATTTGGGGCCAGTCGTCATTCTTGAAACTCTACTAGAGCCTTAGGCAATGGGCCAGGGCATTACAAATGGTATCAGAGACATAACCTCTCCAGTAGATGGGACCCACATGGACATGTGGCATGCCAATCTTGATTCGTGTGGTCCAGACATGTTGAAAAGGGTTGTCCATGGTGATGTATCCACCCTTGTGCTCGTATTATGTGATTGGGAGTTGGGTGTCTCTAACGCTTGCCCATTTGTAGAACTAAAAATATTATATGTGGCACCAACTCACATAGATAATTAAAGCACAGGAAAACATCACATATCTATCTTACTAAAGCATTCAAATAACCAACTGACAAAGTTTACAACTAAGGTTCTGACATAAAAAGCCTAAAAGTTTGGGAGTAACCATCCCGAGATTAATGAAATAGTAAAGAACATAGCTAAAAGACAACTCCAGGCTAGAAGGATCGTCTAGGGTAAAGTCCCATCAGTGAAAGATGTCTTTTGAATCTTCAGACACTCAAACTAATATTCAAATAACTGCTCCTTCTCTGTGAACGTCGCGTCCCCGGCCTACACAAAAGAGGAAAACCTAGCAGTTGGAGTAATGGCAAGAAATCTATAATAAGGATAGAGTATGCATGGAGAACTAAAGTATTTTACTAAAGAAGGCTAAACATATGTTAATCATTTATTTTAACTTTGTGGCCACCATTATATGATAAGTACTCCTCTAGTGACATTGTAGTGTCCTCTATGGTGCAATGCACCCTCTGTTGACACTGAAGTGTCCTCTATGGTGCAACACCCCCTCTGTTGGCACTATATGCCCTATATGACACACATAGTGTCCTCTAAAATCATTCTGGGACTCTATGGTGAGGACTTATCCTATAATGTATATAATTATTGTTGTGATATCATTTTCTATCTATATTATTAATTTCTTATCTCTGAATCTGTATCTATTATCTTTAAATTTGTTATCTATGAATCCATATCTATTATCTCTGATTTTATATCTCTATTCTGGATGTAATCTAAATCTATATTTGAATCTTGTAACTCTATTCTCTAGTTCTAAAGTGACTCAAAGTTTGAGTCCATGAGTAGAAATTGTATTGAATATTCCAACTCTCATGATTTTTAGTATCACAATTGATATCCTGCAATATATCTAAAGGCACATGATAGATTGGACTATATAGAATAATATAATCTAAATTTGAGCTATTTAGACAACATGTCTAGTTATGAAGTACGAATTAGATTTCTAGGACATGGCCCACTTACATGCAGTAAGTCAAGATGCTACTCTCACTACTCCTTGGTATATTGGGTCTGACTTTCTCCTAAAAATTCCAAAGGCTCTATCAGATTCATATCCTTTCCTTTTTGGTCATCATCTTTAGGTTCATAATTTCTTTATTCACCAATACATGCATTTGGGTATGTATATCATTATTATGGTATACAAAGTTAGGTTACTAATGTGTCTTTGTAGATGTTTCTTTGATAATCATAATAATATTAGGATTCATAGTTTTGGTTTATCATGACAATATTATATTCATATACTATAGAGTTAGACCAAAGTCTAAAAGCATCAAAAGTATACAATTTTCATAGGCTTAGGTTTATACATGTAATATGTATTTCCTAATATTTATTACTACTTATAAGTTAGGGTTAGGATTATTATTAGGATCACATAGATTATCATTAGATGGAATGAGATCATAAAAATACCAAAATACATTTTAGTGATATTAACATATTAAGTATAATTACAAGTATAAAAATGGATTTATATTTCATACTCTAATAATAAGATACTAAACAAAGTAAACTAAGGGTCCCGATAGGTAGATTATATTTTCAGGAGTCTCTTGTTAAAATTTCATAATTTTCTATTGTAGGAATGATTTACTATGATTTAATCAAGATTAATAAGCTACTGACCAATAGGAAAAAAGATAAAAGTGTTGTTGAATAAAACAAAATCATAGATGTGTGTTTTGTGAAATACCGATATGACCTTGCAGCCATTTTTAGATCATAGAGTGACACGGGGGCACAATGGTCAAAACATAATGTTGAATGTTCATGCATGCCCAAGAACTGGGGATGGATTTGATCCTCCCCTGTACAAAGCCTATGTTCATTTGATCAAATAGAAGCCTCAGATCTCTTCCTGAGATCAAGGTGAAGTGAACGAGCTCTTGTTTGTCACCTGTGGTGCACTGAACTTCCTAGAAGGGTCGTTGGAAGCCACTGCTTCCATGGCCAAAGCACGAAGGCACAACCACATGGAAAAACTTGACAAACTGAAGAGTCAAATGATTTTGTGAGATCACCACAAAGCCAACCAATCAAACCAGAGGTCACAATGATGACTAACATGGTCAATTATCGCACTAACAAACTCACTCAAGGTTGAAATCCCTAAGTTCTTAACCAAAACCTTGTGCAATAATACCACCCGCAAGCGGACGGGTCTTATCACAATATAGTTGAGGATCGAATCCCAAGGGACAACATTTTTAAGAATCTTTAGCTAGTCGAATCTAGTTGAAATCAAGACTAATATTTAGAACAAAGGTTGGTTGATTTGAGTTTAATTAAACTAAATGTGAGGAAAGTAAAGAAGGATTAAAAGTTGATTAAAGATTTATGATGGGAATCATTGGGATGGTCCCGGGTTTCACCACCACTACACATGCAGACACGTCCAAACACAAACATCCAGGCAAGATATAACTATCCAAGTAGAGATGCTGCAAAACCCCCCATACGGGCATCAAGTTCGCATAAGTATCACCTTAGGTATATGATGTCTCGTCACCATCCAGATCACATACTTGCTCTGAAGATACAGACATACAAATGAAGTTGTGGCCCTCCCTGAGGGATGTTTAGGCACACAGAAGCATCACTGTGGGCTAGATGGCTTGTCCCCTCACACATCATACACTTACAACCTCAACGAATCCCATTCTATTTCTAGTTTGGGAGTCAACTGCGTTAATCGACATTCAAACCTACGTATTGAAGTTCTTGCAACATAGGAAACGAACAAGATAAATGCAAGCAGGTGATCAATCCACAAGCACACATCGACGATTAACAACGAAATGAAAGATTATATTCATGCCATGGAATGTTTAACAAAAAGGATATGAAAGCGTGGGCAGCGGGGCTAGTCCCCGCACCCCAACAAAAGGAGACTACTCGCTCATGGTGAGAGAAACAAGAAAAATAAGAGAGAGAGAGAGAGAGAAGAATCTGCCATGAGCATGGTGAAGAAGATGATCATAGCTCGGTGGAGAAATGGTCTTCTACACAATGTTGGGGAAGATCTGGATGAGGAGGGAAGAACACCATGGCAGACGGGGCATATATTCTCTCCCCACCTTCTCTTTCTTCTCGTAGTCCTTACTCGCAGTAGGAGGAGCAGCTTGTGGATGAGATGACAGCGTAGAATGGCATAGATGCAGCAGATCTGGATCTAGATCTAGATCTGGATGAAGTGGCTTGCAGATCTAGAGTCTACACTCTATATTTGGGTGAACGGGGCATAAAACCATCACGGGGGAAGGTTCTTGGCTATGGAGGTCATCTCCTTAGGCCCAGGATAGACCTACAGCCTAACGATGTCTGTCGATGATCTTTGACTGGATGGAGTCACGTTCTATTTATAGGCAGGATGGGCACCGACTTGGCACCGACTTATTTTCACGACCTTGGTAATTTTGCAGCAGGTCGCGGCTTTTGTATTTTCACTGATCACGGTTCCTTTTGCAGGTCGTTATTCTCTTCTGCGAAACGTGTGCCCAGGTCACAGTTTTGACAGTGGCTCGATCTGCTTGGTGATGGAGTCGCGGTGTTGTTGCTGTGTTAGCAAGAGAAGAGGTAGAGAGGTGGCAGATCTTTTATGCTACTGTGATGGTGTTGTAGAAAAGAGAGGGGGTCGCGGTCATGTAGGGGTGTGAGAAAAGGATGGAAACAACAGATGATCATGGTAGGTGGTGGATGCGTATGTAGATGCATCAAGTCAGGTCACGATTACTGGAAGCGGTCACGATCATATAAGATCACGGTCGTGATATGAGGGAAGGGAGCAGAAGGTCGCGATCTCTTGGCTTGGTCGTGCCTTTGCTGCAGGTCGCAGTATTGAGTTGCATGGTCGTGATTCACAAATAGGGAGGTCGCGGTTCCCTCTGTTGATTGTAAGGTCACAGTTCTAGGGATCTCGGATAGGTTTCCGTGGTTCTTTGTTGTCACAGTGTTGCTACGCTTGGTCGCGATAATGGAATTGATGTGTCCGCGATCTTTGAGGAACTGCAGGTCACGATTACTTGGAAGCGGTCATGATCAGCAACAGGTCGACATTGTCGTAATGAGGAGATGGTGTGGTAGTGAAGAGGTGATCATGGTCTCAGTGCAGAGATGATCACAGCTTGCAGGTGATGGGGAGGAGAGACCGCAGGTAGGATGGAGGTAGGGAGATCACGAGGAGGTCACCACGGGCATGGGTTTCTGCCGCGAGCGTGGCTAGTTGCAGGTCTCGGTTCCTCGCTAGTCGCATTCCTAAGAAGAACATGGCCGCAATGGATGGAAGCACTGGTCATGGGTGTTGAAGAGGAGTGGGGGGTCGCAATCATGGGCAGCTGGGTTGATCGCGGTTGAGGGGTAGCTGGCAGGGATCGTGATCATGTGAAGGTGAAGGTCGCAATTTTGAGGCGGTCATGATCCAGTAATCGCGGATAGGTGGTAGGGATCATGATTGGATGGTTGCTTAGACCGCAGGCAGAGAGGGTGGAAGGTCATGATGTCTGCTGGCTCTCGACCCTGAGTTGTGGCTACTGCCTTGATCACAAGGGTAGGGTTAACTGGTAGAGAAGGGACGTGATAGAGGTGGGTCACAAAGTGATATGAATCAAGGAAAAGAACAAGGTTGATGGGCCTCAGATTTCTGTAGAATTGAAGAAAGGCCCAATTAGCTATGGTTGATATTCTTCGGCTCATCGTGACCTGAAAATAGGTGCAAAAATTGTATTAAAATAGGGATAATTTTAATTAAGCCAAGTCAATGCACATATTAGAAGATAAAGCTAATAAATGCACGAACGCAACCAAAACTGGGCCAATCGAGATGATTAAGATAAGACGAAAAATATACATTCATCAAGATACCCCGAACTTAAACGTTGCTCATCCTCAAGTGACATAAAATTTGAAACACTCACCTAATGCATACTTTTAACTCGTGTGACTGCCTCATCTTCACATCACGATTATTTCTTTTCTGGTCGGTATGACTAAGCATCTCAACATCCTGAGATCACAGAACACATCTTACCAAATCTTCGTTCACGAGTTTGTTTCCCAACATCACTTCCTCTCCACTTCTCCCACATCAAGCATGTCTAAGAGCTTTGTAGGAGTCCAGTGATACCCACAGAACAATAAGTGTGCACCTGATCTGACACTGGTGTTTTTAGGATATTGGTAAGCGTAGGCATTCATTGTGCCAGTAGGTGGAAAGGGGAGTGAAGGGTGGTATGGAAGGAAGAAATAAATCTCTCCTCTATTCGACTTGAGATTTTTATTATATGATTTGCAGCTTCATTGATTGCATTTTTTGTGTGTGAATCTCTCCTCTATTCGACTCGAGATTGCATTTCTTTTTGTGTGCTCTTTGGCATATTTTCTTGGTGGTACACCCCTATTTATTAGCGAGGGGTATGGGAGAAGCGTAAAGAGAGAGAGAGAGTATGCCACCCCGAACTTAGGGTTTGGCACTATATTGGCTATTTTGTTTGTTTTTAATGAAGAGAGGGGTAAGAAGGTGATAGAAGAAGTGTAGAAGAGCATTCAGATCAAAATGCAACTTGATTTATAATTCAGTGCACTGGGTTGTCCTCCTTATCATACTCTGCTCAAATAATGGCTTGGTGTGGATCCGGTGGAGATTCCATGCTATAATTACACTAGTCAGTTAGGAAGCACAATGTGTTTGATCCCTCTCAGTTCAACAGATACTTGCCATATCTACTGATCATGATGTTAGGATTCATAAGCTTCACACGATGATTTCTAACCATTGGCTAGTTTTAGAAATTGCCCCCCTTGAGGTTTTGCTTCGAATAAGGAAGGTATAATGATTCAAAACTACATGGAAAAATAGGATAGCCGGCTAGGTAATGGCTTTGATTGAAACAAAAGCGTCAAAACTTCATCAAGTTTCTATACAAACTGCTATGAAAAATTTGCTCAAAATTGCAACGATGAGATCTTAAGTCTGAAATAGATAGGAGAGGGTGGAAAGTAAAGTATGTACCACCCACCCTCCACCCCAAACTTAGAAATTTGCTCACCCGAGCAAACTCTAAATCCAAGATGGAGGGGAAAACTCGTGCCAGTTGGTCCACCAGATGTGGTTGCGTTCCTTTCGGCGATGCGTCCTCCATCTGAAATCTCACAAAAATGACAATTATTAGAACATAAGACTGCATCTTGCAATGCATTGCCTACTAGGGGCAAAATTGTTCTAATTTTAAAACTTAAAAATAAAAACTAAGCTAAGGATCGGGTTGCCTCCCGATAAGCGTCTTTGTTTTATGTCGTCAGCTCGACTTGATTTCTTCAGTTTTTTGGTAGATATGTAGGTTTGGACAGATTCATCGATTCATCTGTGCTAGTGTCAGTTGTGGTGAAATATCTTTTCAAGTGTTGGCCATTTGCCACAAAATTGCCTGACTTTTCACTCCATAAAGTGAATGCACCATGTGGATAGATGCTTTTGACAATGTATGGTCCAGACCAACGAGAACGGAGTTTCGCTGGGAATAACCTCAGTCTCGAGTTGAACAGCAGAACTTGGTCTCCCACTTGAATATCCTTCCTCTTCAGATGACCATCATGCCAAAGTTTTGTGTGTTCCTTGTAGATTTGTGCATTCTCATAAGCCGTCATCCGGAGTTCTTCTAGCTCTTGAAGTTGCAGAATCCTAGCTTCACCTGCTTTCTTAATGTAAAAATTTAGTTGTTTTATTGCCCACCATGCTTTATGTTCTAGTTCCACGGGAAGGTGACATGATTTTCCATAGATAAGTCTGAAGGGTGTTGTTCCAAGAGGAGTTTTGAATGCGGTTCGGTAGGCCCATAAAGCATCATTGATTTTCACTGACCAATCCTTTTGGTTGCGTCCTACTATCTTTTCCTGGATAGCCTTGAGTTGACGATTCGAAACCTCTACCTGCCCACTTGTTTGTGGGTGGTAGGGGGAAGCTACCTTGTGTGTTATACCGTATATTCTCAATAACGCTTCAAAGCTTCTTTCCAGAAAATGAGAACCTCCGTCGGATATCACAGTTTGTGGGATTCCAAAATGGGGAAAAAAATAATATCTTTGAACATTTTAATGATAGGTTTTGAATCGCTAGTGATGGTTGGCATTGCCTCCACCCATCTAGAGACATAATCCACTACAACTAGGATGTAGGAAAATCCATGTGAGTATGGGAATGGACCAATGTAGTCCACTCCCCAAACATCAAAAATCTCAACTTCTTTCCATAGCTTAAGTGGCATCTCATCTCTTTTCGTAATGTTTCCCGTTCTCTGACACTTGTCACGTGATAGAACAAAATTGTAAGCATCTCTAGATATGGTTGGCTAAAAGAAACCACATTGCAAAGCCTTCAAAGAAGTTTTCTTAGAACTCATATGGCCTCTGACTGGGCCTGAGTGGCATTGTTCTAAAATAAGTTGGGCTTCTTCCTCAGTGATACAGTGTCTGTAGAGGCCATCAACACAGAGCTTGAAGAGGTACAGTTCATCCCACTGATATTGCCTCACACCATGCATGAATTTCTTTAGAGCATTGACAGTACACTCAGGGTGGATGACACCAGCGGCAAGGTAGTTCACATAGTCTGAGTACCAAGGAGTAGCTTCTGAGACTTTCATAAGCTGGTCATCTGGAAGAGAGTCATTAATTAGGATCTTCTCAGTTTCCAGAGTGTGTATATGACTTAAGTGGTCTGCTACAACATTTTATGTGCCTCTCTTATCTCTAATCTCAAGATCAAATTCTTACAATAGGAGAATCCATCTTATTAGCCTTGGTTTTGCATCTTTCTTTTTTAGAAGATAACGAATAGCAACGTGATCGGTGTAGACAATCACCTTTGAACTAATGAGGTAGGATCTAAGCTTATCAAAGGCATATATGACTGCTAGGAGTTCCTTCTCAGTAGTTGCATAGTTCCTCTGAGCTTCGTCAAGGGTCTTCGATGCATAATAGATGACATGATGTTTCTTCTCTATACATTGGCCCAGAACGACACCCACAGTGTAATCACTGGCATCACACATAATTTCGAATGGGCGATCCCAATATGGGGCTCAAATTATGGGTGTTGTTGTAAGGTCATGTTTTAGATTGTTAAAACTCTTGATACATTCTTCATCAAAATAGAAGCCAGCATCCTTCAGCAACAAGTTTGTCATGGGCTTGGTTATCTTGGAGAAATCCTTGATAAACCTTCTGGAAAAGCCCGCATGACCAAGGAATGCACAAACTTCTCTTACATTGGTTGGGATAGCGAGTTCAGAAATTACTTCAATCTTTGCTTTGTCTACTTTGATTCCTCGATTGCTGACCCTATGGCCAAGGACAATGCCTACTTTTACCATAAAGTGACACTTCTCCCAATTCAGCAGTAGATGTGCTTCTTCACTTCATTTGAGGATGAGGGAGAGGTTCTTGAGGCACGAATCATTTGAATCCCCATATACAGAGAAATCATCCATAAAAACTTCCATAATGGTTTCAGTTAAACCAGCAAATATGGCTGCCATGCAACGTTGGAAGGTTGCAGGCGCATTACAGAGCTCGAATGGCATCCTTCTAAAGGCATATGTTCCAAAGGGGCAAGTAAAAGTAGTTTTCTCTTTGTCATCTGGATGTATAGGAATTTGATAGAATCCAGAGTAACCATCGAGATAACAGAAATATTCTTGGTGAGCCAATCGCTCTAAGACTTGATCTAGGAAAGGCATCGGAAAATGATCCTTGCGTGTGGCCT
Source organism: Alisma plantago-aquatica (assembly GCA_963693085.1). Taxonomy (NCBI): domain Eukaryota; kingdom Viridiplantae; phylum Streptophyta; class Magnoliopsida; order Alismatales; family Alismataceae; genus Alisma; species Alisma plantago-aquatica. The sequence goes on from OY856411.1 coordinate 182,271,598, forward strand.
TGTTCAATTTCTTGTAATCGATGCACATCCTCCACCCAGTTACTGTTCGAGTGGGGATAAGTTCATTATCTTCATTCCGTATCACAGTAGTGCCACCTTTCTTTGGAAAAACATGTACATGACTCACCTAAGGTGAGTCAGATATCAGATAGATGATTCTAGTAGTGAGCAACTTGATGACTTCGTGGCAAACTACTTCCTTCATATTAGGATTCAACTTTCATTGATGCTCAACAGTCGGCTTGTGGTCTTCCACCATAGGGATATTGTGCGTGCAAAGAGCTTGACTGACCCCGGTGAGATCGCTCATCTTGTAACCGATAGCTTTCTTTCTTTCCTTTAATTCTTTCAGATGTTTATCTTCTTGTTCGGTAGTTAGATCAGAATTTATAATAACTAGACAAACCTTGAGATCATCCAAAAACACGTACTTCAGTCCCTCGTGCAGGGGCTTCATTTCAGGGGCTTCTGGCTTCTTGCATGGCTCTTCAGTTACATTCACAACTTTGAGTTCCTCGAACCTAGCTTCAGGATCTTCTTCTACATAGTCCAGGTGAAGGATACTATCCTTAACTTGTTCGCTGATGGAATTATCAGCAGATGGGTTTGTTAGAGCCACTTCTAAATGATCGTCTTGTTCATACTCCTCTTGTGTGAGGAGTGACATTTTCTCAATGCAATCAATCAAATAGACTTCTTCCTGCATGCTCGGTCTTCGCATGCTTTCGAAAACTTTGAACTCGAGGGTTTCTTTACCTAGTCTGAGTAGCAAGGTCCTTGCTTCAACATCAATCAAAGCTCTTGCAGTGGCAAGGAACGGACGACCAAAGATAAGAGGGTATCTGGCATCTTCCTTTATGTCCATGATGACAAAGTCACATGGGATATAAGAGTCTTTTCCAACCTTGACTGGGACATCTTCGATGATTCCTAAGGGAAGAGGCATAGAGTTATCTGCAAGTTGTATGGTCATTCCAGTTGGGAGGAGTTCTGCAAACCCTAGTCTCTTGCAAAGGCTAAGTGGCATGATAGAGATGTTAGCACCGAGATCGGCCAATCCCTTCTTACATGAAGAGTCACCGATATGGCATGAAATCCCAAAGGATCCTGGATCTTTCTGCTTCTTGGGCATCTTGCTATGGAAGATATTAGAAGTGGTTGTTGTAGCTTAACTGTCTCGTATTCTTCAGTTATATACTTCCTTGTGAGGAGAGACTTTAAGTACTTAGTCCAGGCTGGTATCTCGGCCAGCGCATCTAGAAAGGGTATATCAACATGAAGCTTCTTCATAGCTTCCGTGAACTTGTTGAATCGAGTATCAAGCTTTGTCTGCTTCAAACGAGCTGGGAAAGGAGGACGAGGCTTGTATACTGGCACATCCGACTCAAGTATGTCTTCTGCCTCTGCAGCCAATGATTTTTCAGAACCTTCCTTGTTCATCTTATCATCAGTCGCTGGCACTTTTGGTTGAGACTCAGATGTTGTAGAGTTTTGGATAGCCTCAGAGTCATCCTTGTCTGTAATAACCATAGGTGCCTTGACAGAAGGATCAGAATAGTCTTTTCCATACCTGGTGGTGACAACCTTCAATTGCTCTGTGTGCTTAGGATTGTTCTCTGGTTGGCCAGCAAAGGCTCCAGCAGGTGGCTTCATGCAAGTTGAGCTAGTTGAGATTCAATAGCCTTCTGATGGGTTTGTTGGTTAGCTATCATAGTCTGTTGTGACTGCAACATCTTCTCAATAGCTGACAATTTGTCATCAAGAGAGATGGGATCGACTTGTTGCCCTTGTTGTTGTTGTTGATAGGGGACTTGGTTGGGGTTCTGAAACTGAGAATTTTTCTGATAATTGTTGTAGTTTCTATTCTGGTAGTTTCCTCTAAAGTTCCCTTGATTCTCGAAATTTGGTTGTTGGTTATACTGGATTCCTGGTGGGCCTCGTTGTTGAGTATTTGAACCAAGTTGTCGCGAGTTTTCTGATCTAGAAGGATTTCCATATTGAAAACCTGGATGGTTCCTATTCTGATTCGGATTATAGTACCCCTGACCAGGGATGGTGTTGAAAACATTCAGATTTTCCATTTGACCATTATCTCCTTGGGCACAAGTATTTCCCAGAACAACATTGTGACGTCTCACTCGCAAAAACAAGATTAACTAATTCGGAAGCATATTATTAGCAGTGGAATTACTGAAATTAAAAAAAAAAATTAAAAATTTTTGCAATGAGATCCACAAACTGTAGAACTCTTTCATAAGGAACCAAAGTAAGTTATTTACATTCTGATTCATCAGTACATCTTTGTATCATTTCATCTTGAGAATCACAAACATTGACTGCCCTGTTAAACTGTACATAAGCAGTATACAAAAATATCGAGGCATCAAGACAAAAATCTCAGATTTATATCAAACCATCTACTGACTCCAAGGACCTGAGAGTAAAGAGATGACACATAGGACTCTCTATATACAAAACCTAACAGACAGTGTCTCCACTTGAAGACCACTGATGTCCTTGTTGTTGCTGCTGTTGCTGTTGCTGCTCACCCACTGAAGGGTTTCTTCTTCCTCGGCGTCTACCTAAAAAGTTGAATCCCACGGGAGTGAGACAATTGAAAATTGTCCCAGCAAGAGATATAACTCTCTGCCAGAAGAATTGTTATTGCAGATAATATAATAACACTGAGCAGTAGAATTATAAATAATCAACATCAGATAAATCATTAACTAAGCTAAGTAGACTAGCATTCTCTATACAGTTCATTCCAGTTATAACTTGATTAAGTAGCAAGTCATTTATTCAATAAGAAATATGAAGAACATGTATATAATTTATCCATATAGGACATAATAGATAATGTATCATCAATCATTTATTCTAGTAGTTCAACCCTAAGCAAATATGCTACACATCTGATTGCATTTTTTAAACATACTTATGCATGAGGAAATGAGCTATACCGCTCATACTCCAACCGACCATTGCAAAATCAAAATCGGTACCATACATAGGTCAATAGAAGAGCCGGATTTCTATGACCTCATCCTCCTCAGTCAGTGTGAGGAACAACATGCAGGACATCTCGTGTCTCTTCCAAATAGCTTTCCAGGGTATGCTAGCAACTTCGCTATTAGAGTTACATTGGCATGCCGTACTCTCTTCGCAATCGAGAGATTTCATGTTTATCTCACCTCGATTCAACATTAACATCATCATCGGGAGATTAATGATACATCATCCCGACATATACATATAATGAAGGATTGAGAGATTTAATGCTTATCTCACATCAATTCCTCCATTAGGGTGTAAGGATAATCACACCCATAACCCCCACATACTGAAAAGTATGCTCTCTAGGAGTTCCCTTAGGAAAACCCATTTCACGATCACCAAACTACTGACGATGATGGATCTATGGTCAGGGATCTACATGATATCATTTCACTTGATTATTTAAGTACATTACATCATTCTTTTAGAATCAGGCATGTTTTCAAACATAAACCATTATAACAATTGCTAAAAAGAAAGAGTACTACTTCTATCAAGTTCATTTCATAGCTTTATTAACATTGGGAACTCAATCCCTTATCATCTCATCATCATGATTCAAGAATATGGGTGTTCAAACCCTTAGATCATCAATATACTTGTTACCACTTTAACAGGTAACATAATGCCATCAAGTCATCTGACACTATAAACATGATAATTACAATGCATGTATTTCACATGGCTCTTACATCCTATCAATCTCTTTTGTTACCTTTCACTAGGCAACATAGCATATCATTTCTTACAAAGCTCATAAAGTACTTTCAATAAACAAGGCATCATAGCTCATACCTGGTTATGTTCAATATCTCATAAAACCTGCATGATTAGTACATATGATAATAGATACATCTATTTCATATCAGCACAATGTAAAACAACTATAACATCTTTAATCAAGGAATACACCACTATACCCTTGCTAGGGTTAGGGTTTTCCCTTTTCAATTCAATTAGGGTTAATCATTCCCTTAGCTCAATTAGGACTAATGACTCATCATTTCATTGTCCAATCTTAGAGCTTCATGCTATAAAGTATAACCCACAATTAGGGTTTCACATTCTCATTCACCTTATTTGGAATTAGGGTTTGCTATTTTCATTGCATCACCCTAGATTAGGGTTTACTATTCACATCACATCACCCTATATTAGGGTTTACTATTCACATCACATCACCCTAGATTAGGGTTTATATTCAACACCCACAATTAGGGTTTACTATTCACCCCAAATATGAGTGATCATCAAAGTACCTTGAATTAAGGTTTCTCATGCCATCATTATGAATTAAGGTCATACTATCATCATGTATTAGGATTTCACCTATCAATGCCCTCAATTAGGGTTATGATTCATTAACCTTCATAATTAGGGTTTCATGATCTCACTATGAATTAAGATCATACCCTAATTAGACATCTATCCATAATGAGAGTCCATTACATGATTAACATTCATATAGGAAGTCTTATCTTTCATCATCCATAAGATAGTACTTACTTCAGCCTTGATTAGACTAAATCAACTCAACTTAAAAGGAGAATTGACATCATGAGTTATGTCATTACCATCATGACCATTAAGGCTTATTCATTCAAAGGTAGTAATCATCTTATCTCATTAAGATACAATTACTATAATCATCGTTGATTACATCATGTATTAATCAATTAATCAATTTGTCCTTTAACCACTTTAAGTATCTATGTGGTTTTGGTTAGTTATCCACCAAACGGTCTTGACCAAGTCAGGCCTCAAACGGTCTTGCTCAAACCATGAAACCATTTGGTAAAGGTGACCCTCAAGATCGTTTGCTAAAGTTGACCCTCAAGATCATTTGTTAAAGGTGACCCTCAAGATCGTTTGCTAAAGTGAAGTTTTGAAACCGCATGAACTCAACTAGTTTGGGATCGTTTGGTCCCAAACGGTCTTGAGACCGCTTGGTCCCAAACGGTCTTGAGATCATTTGGACTCAAATGGTCTTGAGACCATTTGGTCCAAACCTTCTCTAAACCTCATGGACCAAAGATGGTCTCAACCAAGCAAATTGAATTAGGTTTTCCAATGTTGATTCCTTCAACCATTGAATCTATGGAACTACTCATCAATTGGACCTATAACCATACTTCAATTGAGTTAATTAGGTCATCCTTCAACTGATTTGACCCTCAATTGACCCTTAATTGGTTATCAATTAGGGTTTGAATCAATTGGATTAGGGTTTGCAATCGATGATCCTTCAACATTAACCAATGTGAGATTAGTTACTTTGAAACCATTAAACCTTCATCCAAAATGAACATGATCTGACCCCAAACGGTCTTGAGGTCGTTTGGATGACCTCCAAATGGTCTTGAGACCGTTTCCCCATCACATCATCATTAATCAAGTCATTCAATTAGGGCTTGGATCCTATGATTGGTCACCAAATCAACAATTGATTATACTTCAACCTAGTATCTTTGGATCTTCAATTTCTCAACCATACCTAACCCTAGACCTCCAAATGGTATTGGGTGATCACCAAACGGTCTTGAGACCGTTTGGGTGATCCCCAAACAGTTTTAAAATCGTTTGGGTCAATCAACCCAAGTTTCCAACTCAATCACTTATCAAATCAACACTCAACCCGATAAGGGTTTTGGTGATTCATTGACCTTCAACTCATGAACCAATTGGAGATAATCAAATATAATTAGTGGATTATCAACCTAAATCATTATGAAAAAATACCCAAATGGTCAACCCTGGTCAACATCACCAAACGGTCTGGAACCATTTGGCCACATGCGGTTTGGGTGAAACCATTTCCCTTCAAATAGTTTGAAACAGTTTGCTCCCAAACGGTTTGGGAAACCGTTTAGTAAAGTTGAATTGAAACCATTTGGATAGGGATTACTTTGGATAAACATCTATGATGACGTCATCATATTCTTCCTTCGTACATCCAAGAACAACAACCGTTTTTCATGGGATGTTCAGTAGGAAATCAAAAGAGTATCAAAAGAAGATAATTAACCAACGATTATTGAAGAGAAGGATGCAATAGCAATGATTAAGGGTTTGAGTTATAAAACCCACCTCTAGAACTGATCCTAAGCTCCAAGATACACAGATATAATGGTGTATGGAGTTCCAGCAAGTCTCCAAGGTCCGTCCTTGAGCTTTTACATGAGCAAGTTGGCTAGGATTGGAAATCGAGTGAAGAAAACCAATAATCAAGCATTGATTTAGGGTTTTCACCATGAATCCGAGGTAGAAGATGATCAAAACTTACCAACAGGTTATGGTAGTCCTTCTCCTGCTCCTGAGCTCTCCCTTGGTCGGCCAAAGCAAGATGAGAAAAGAAAACTAAGGAAAAGGTCCTTAAGTGTATTGGAAAAAGATATGTATAAGGGATTTCAATGAAAGAGAAAAAGGAATTATTTTCCTTAAATTCCGAAATTATCTCCACCAAATCCCACTCAATTTCTTTGCCACGAAGCCACCTTAATTTTCTTGCAAAACCTCTCCATTATCCAAAGATTAATGGAAAATAAATTAAGCACCTTAAAGAGTTTTATATTAATATCCAACCTTTTAGTGGATATTACTTTTTGTTATATTAATGTGAGTGGCTTCCACTCAACCAAGATCTTTTTTTGCCATAGCAAGGCACAAGCTCGTCCAACACAATTTCAAACACACCCGTAAACTATTGGTTGAAGGGCTCCTTAATTAATTTATTTCTTTTTGCATTAAATTAAATTAAAGTTCCATTTATGCTTAAATCTTGATTATTTTAATGTCAAGATTCTCTCTCCTCCATGATAATTCAAATGAGGTGCCCATCTCGTTTTATTTGCTCTACTTGATGCCAAGAAACATGTGGTACCCTCAAGAGGTGGTATTTTTCATATTGAACCCTAGGTTTTGGGTAAATTGCACATTACACCAAAACTAGGTTTTAATGCACAAGGATTGCTCTACAAGCTTTATCTTGATGTCCAAGCTTGTGGAAACCATACCACTACATCATATTCATTCATATGATGTCTCAACATCAGAGGAACATCTTATCATGTGAAATTTGCATGTTAACCTCTCAATTTGGGTAATTTGCACTTTAGTCCAATATTAACAAAATAATGTTTCAACATTATTAAAAAAGGACTGAAATTGAAATATAAGTTCCTCAAGAGACTTAATTACTTTTGAAAAGATAAGAGCAAGCATCTAATCAACTTTATTAGGTAAAACACCTAGGGTTAGTACATAACCCAGGTCAGGGATGTTACAAATTATCCACCCCTTACAAGGATTTCGTCCCCGAAATCATTAACAAAACATTAAGAGAAAAGAGTAGGGTATTTTCTTCTCATTTCTTCCTCTAGTTCCCATGTAGCTTCTTCAACACCACGTTGATTCCAGAGAACTTTTACAAGACTAATGTCTTTCTTCTTCAGCTTCTTGATTCTTCTATCGAGAATCAACATAGGCCCTTCAACATAGGATATATCATCGTTTAATTCTACTTACATAGGTTGCAGAACTGATTATGTGTCAGGATGACATTTCCTTAGCATGGAAATGTGGAACACTGGGTGTAACTTTTGCAGCTCAGGTGGTAACTCCAGCTTATAAGCTACCTTTCCAATCCGTTCAATGATTGGATAAGGCCCCATAAATCTAGGAGCTAACTTTCCTTTCCTTCCAAATCTAAGAATTCCCTTCCAAGGTGAGACCTTAAGGTACACTTTGTCTCCAACCTGGAATTCTAAAGGTCTATGACGCTTATCAGCGTAAGATTTCTACCTATCTTGTGCAGTCTTTAGTTGTTTTTGTATTATTTTAATCTTCTCGGTGGTCTGCTGCACAAGATCAGGACCCAAAAGTTGATATTCACCAGTTTCATACCAACATAGGGGAGATCTACAACGTCTACCATACAAAGCTTCATAAGGTGCCATATCTATACTGTGTTGATAGCTATTGTTATAGGCAAACTCTATCAAACTTAAATGTAGATCCCAACTTCCTGTAAACTGGAGAACACATGCCCTAAGCAAGTCCTCCAAGGTTTGTATAGTCCTTTCTGATTGTCCATCTGTCTGAGGATGAAAGGTTGTACTAAACCTTAACTGTGTGCCTAAGGCTTTATGAAGTCACTCCCAAAAATGACTTGTAAACTGGGGAACTCTGTCAGAAACAATGGTAACTGGGACCCCATGCAGCCGCACTATGTCATCTACATATAACTGTGCCAGATTCTCAGCAGAATAGGTTGTTTTGACAGGTAAGAAATGTGTTGTCTTTGTCAACCTATCAACTATTACCCAAATGGAATCATGACCTTTGGCTGTTCTGGGTAAACCAACCACAAAGTCCATGGTTACATGATCCCACTTCCATTGTGGTATAGGTAAAGGTTGCATTGTTCTTGCAGGGTTCTGGTATTCAACTTTAACTTGCTGACACACTGGACACCGCATAACAAACTCAGCAACATCCTTCTTCAAACCAGGCCACCAATACATATCTTTCAAGTTACGATACATCTTGGTGCTTCCTGGATGCATATCATACATTAAAGAATGAGCTTCTTCCAGGACTAACTTCCTTAAGTTATCAACATTAGGTACTATCATTCTACCATGATAACAGGCTACCTGATCATCTGAGTCATGGAAACCATCTCATTTTTCACTACCATACTCTAATTTAATCTGTTGAACTACAACATCGGCTTGATGTGCCTCCTTAATCTGCTGTCTCAGAGTAGGTTTTATGTGCATCTCAGCTAGCAACCCGGATAACAATGATACTTTTAACTGTACATTGTCTTGTCTTAAAGAGATAAGCATATCCCTCCTAGAGCACACCAAAGAATTCAACTGTGCTCTATCTAGGGCTGGTGTTGCTGATTTTCTACTTAAAGCATCAACAACCACATTGGCCTTCCCTGGATGATAATCAATTGTACAATCATAGTCCTTGATTAACTCCATCCAGTGGCATTGTCTCATGTTAAGCTCATGCTGAGAGAAGATGTACTTTAGGTTCTTATGGTATGTGAAAATATGGAATGTCTCTCCATAGAGATAATGTCTCTAGATCTTCAAGGCATGGACTACAACAACTAGTTCTAGATCGTGGGTCGGATAATTCTCCTCGTGTTTCTTAAGCTGTCGAGAAGCAAAAGAAATCACTTGTTTATCCTGCATTAACACACATCCTAGTCCATTCTTAGAGGCATCAAAGAAAACTATATACCCTTTCCCTTACTCAGGTAGCACTAGCACTGGTGCACTTGTCAACCTGTCCTTCAGCAACTGGAATGATTGTTGACACTTGTCATTCCAGGCAAAAGGAACATCCTTCCTGGTCAACTTAGTTAAGGGTAAAGCTATAGGACTGAAGTTCTTAATGAACCTCCTGTAATAGCCTGCCAACCCTAAGAAACTGCGAATCTCCGTCAGTGTTTTCGGTTGTTCCCATTGCAGGACAGATTCTACCTTTTTAGGGTCAACACGTATACCGGAAGTAGATATTATGTGTCCAAGAAAAGAAACTTCTGGTAACCGGAACTCACACTTGCTAAACTTAGCATACAACCTATGTTCTCTTAGCAAAGTTAGAGCCTGACGAAGATGTTGTTCATGCTACTGAGCATCTTTACTATAGATCAGAATGTCATCTATAAAGACGACTACACACTGATCAAGAAAAGGTCGAAAAATTCTATTCATGAGTTCCATAAATGCAGCTGGTGCATTAGTTAGTCCAAACCACATAACTGTGAACTCATAGTGACCATACCTTGTCCTAAAGGCAGACTTAGTTATGTCACCCTCCTTAATACGTAACTGATGGTATCCCGACCTCAAATCTATCTTTGAGAAGACAGTTGCACCACACAACTGATCAAAGAGATCATCAATCCTTGGCAAAGGATACTTGTTCTTTATTGTTACTTTATTTAATTGTATGTAATCAATACACAACCACATCGACCCATCTTTCTTTTTAACAAAGAAGACCGGAGCACCCCAGGGTGAAGTGCTTGGTCAGATAAAACCCTTCTCAAGCAACTCTTGCAGTTGTTTCTTGAGTTCTGCCATCTCAGCAGGCGCCATCCTATACGGTGTTTGTGTTATTGGTTGCGTTCCCGGGATTAGATTAATCTCAAAATCAATCTCTCGGGGCGGAGGTACACTTGGAAGTTCTACATGAAACACATCTTCAAATTCCCTGACTATAGGAACTTCAGCAGAATTAGAACTCTCCATGGTGGTATCTACCACATGGGCCAAGAATGCATAACATCCTTGTCTCATCAGCTTCTCAGCTACCATAGCTGACACAAGATAGGTTGGAAGAATCTTTCTATCTCCTTGAAAGATCCATGTGTCACTTTCATCAGTGAACACAGCTTGCTTGGACTCACAATCCAAGACAACCTTATACCTTTCTAAGGTATCCATCCCAAGGATTATATCGAACCTGTGCATCTCAAGTGGTATAAGATCCACTTGAATGAGATGTTCAGAAAAGGAAAGAATGCAGGGAGAACACACCTCCCGCAACACCGCAGATCCCATCAAAGGAGTTTCCAACTTCAAACTCTCTGCCCTATGGCCAACTATCATATTGCAGTCAAGAATCACTCTTTGAGTGATAAAGGAATGCGTAGCACCTAGATCAAGTAAAATATATACGATGCAGGATGTAGACATATCATAATAAAATAGTTCCATCTGACCTGTCACAACCCGAGGGTTGATCACTACATCAGGTGGATTCATCGCATAGAATCTCGCCGTTGCCTGTGGTTGATTCGGTGCTTGATGACTGGGTGTCGATGATCCAGCTTGGGACGCTTGTCCACGTCCTCTAGAGCCACCTGGAAACTATCGCCTTTGAGAACTTTGGTGACTCTGCCTTTGAAGTTGAGTCACACTTGCCTCTCGGGCTCTACAATACTTCATCATATGCCCCATCTTTCCACATATGAAACAACTTCTAATCCCTTACTGTAGTCTGGATGGTCCCATAACCAACACGGATGCTGAGCTGTGGGCTCCTTCTAGTGGTAAACTTCGTCCTCTACCCCTATTTGACGTCCACTGCGTCTGGGTACTAAATCTGGGTGGTGGTGTAGGCACGAAAAACCTCAGTTTCTTGAAACCTTTGGATGAAGATCCTTGGAACTGGGGGTACACTTTCTTGTTCTTGGTCTGTCACTTCTCAGTCACAGACCTCTCTATCCTTCTAACAGACTCCACAAAAGTAGCAAATATTTCCCTGTTCTCTAAAGCAGACACATGGGTGGTCAACTCAGCATTTAATCCCTTCTCAAAACGCCAAATCTGCTCTTCATCTGTGGTTGCCATCTGCAGACAGAACCGCAAAAGCTCTATGAACTTAGCCTCGTACTCACTAATGTTCATTGGTCCTTGTCTTAACCTCTCAAACTGAGAGATTTTCTCATCCAGGAACATCTTAGGAAAGTATCTGTTGACAAATTCTCATTTGATATACTTCCCATTCGATCTCCACACCTGGCCTTTTCCCTTCCTCTATGGTCCACCAGTGACCAGCACTCCCCTTAAGAAGGTACACTATGTGTCTAACCTTCTCAGCTTCTGGGATGTTCAGGATTATAAAGGCCTTCTCTAACTCAGTTAGCAACATGTCAGCATCTGCTGGGTCAGAAGTCCCAACACATTCCGTGGCTCCAACCCGACGTAGTCATTCAAACGGCTTGTCGGTTCCCTGTCTTTCATCATGGGCAGGTTCCCTAGGTGCAGGTATGGGCATTCTATCAGTCATATGTGTCATGGTAGTCATGAACTGCCCAAACATGGCTTGGAAGGCTGGATTCCCCATGTCAGCTGGATTGAACTGGGGTGGTTCATGCACAGGTTCCTCCCTTCTTTGGTCTCTTACACCTCCTCCGGGTGCAGCCACACTACTTTTAGCAACATGTTCATCATGTGATCCAGACATCTTTAGTTTTATCTTCTCCTCCTATATGAGCATAAGACACTATCAGATAGACTGGAAGAAACTAGAACATACTCAACAACCTTAGTCCTATGTCTCTATAGACTCAGCGAACCTAGAGCTCTGATACCACTAAATTTGTGACGTCCGACTCGCGAAAACAAGATCAACTAATGCGGAAGTGTATTATTAGAAGAGGAATTACTAAAAATCACAAAAAAAAATTAAAACTTTTTGCAATGAGATCTACAAACTGTAGAACTCTTTCATAAGGAACCAAAGTAAGTTATTTACATTCTGATTCATCAGTACATCTCTGTATCATCTAATTTTGAGAATCACAAACATTGACTGCACTGTTAAACTGTACATAAGCAGTATACAAAAATCTCGAGGCATCAAGACAAAAATATCAGATCTATATCAAACCATCTACTGACTCCTAGGACCTGAGAGTACAGATACGACACATAGGACTCTCTATATACAAAACCTTACAGACACTGTCTCCACCTGAAGATCACTACTGTCCTTGTTGTTGCTGCTGCTGTTGCTACTCACCCACTGAAGGATTTCTTCTTCCTCGACGTCTACCTAAAAAGTTGAATCCCACGGGGGTGAGACAATTGAAAATTGTCCCAGTGAGAGATATAACTCTCTACCAGAAGCATTGTTATTGTAGATAATAGAATAACACTGAGCAGTAGAATTATAAATAATCAACAGCAGATAAATCATTAACTAAGCTAAGTAGACTAGCATTCTCTATATAGTTCATTCCAGTTATAACTTGATTAAGCAACAAGTCATTTATTCAATAAGAAATATGAAGAACATGTATATCATTTATCCATCTAGGACATAATAGATAATGTATCATCAATCATTGATTCTCGTAGTTCAACCCTAAGCAAATATGCTACACGGATGATTACATTTTTCAAACATACTTATGCCCTGAGGAGATGAGGCATACCACTCATACTCCAATCGACCATTGTGAAATCGAAATGGGTACCATACATAGGTCAATAGAAGAGTCGGATTTCTATGACCTCATCCTCCTCAGTCAGTGTGAGGAACAACATGTAGGAAATCTCGTGTCTCTGCCAAATAGCTTTCCAGGGTATGCTGGTAACTTCGCTATTAGAGTTACAGTGGCATGTTGTACTCTCTTCACAATTGAGAGATTTCATGTTTATCTCACCTCGATTCGGCATTAACAGCATCATCGGGAGATTAATGATACATCATCCCGGCATATACATATAATGAAGGATTGAGAGATTTAATATTTATCTCACATCAATTCCTCCATTAGGGTGTAAGGATAATCGCTCCCATAACCCCCACATACTCAAAAGTATGCTCTCCAGGAGTTCCCTTAGGAAAACCTGTTTCACCATCACCAAACTACTGACGATGATGGATCTATGGTCAAGGCTCTACATGATATCATTTCACTTGATTATTTAAGTACATTACATCATTCTTGTAGCATCAGGCATGTTTTCAAACATAAACCATTATAAAAATTGCTAAAAAGAAAGAGTACTACTTCTATCAAGTTCATTTCACAACTTTATTAACATTGGGAACTCAATCCCTTATCATCTCATCATCATGATTCAAGAATATGGGTGTTCAAACCCTTAGATTATCAATATACTTGTTACCACTTTAACAGGTAACATAATGCCATCAAGTCATCTGACAGTTTAAACATGATAATTACAATGTAGGTATTTCACATGGCTCTTATAGCCTATCAATCTCTTTTGTTACCTTTCACTAGTCAACATAGCATATCATTGCTTACAAAGCTCATAAAGTACTTTCAATAAACAAGGCATCATATCTCATACCTGGTTATGTTCAATATCTCATAAAACCTGCATGATTAGTACAGATGATAACAGATACATCTATTTCATATCAGCACAATGTAAAACAACTATAACATCTTTAATCAAGGAATACACCACTATACCCTTGCTAGGGTTAGGGTTTTCCCTTTTCGATTCAATTAGGGTTAATCATTCCCTTAGCTCAATTAGGACTAATGACTCATCATTTCATTGTCCAATCTTAGAGCTTCATGCTATAAAGTATAACCCAGAATTAGGGTTTCACATTCTCATTCACCTTATTTGGAATTAGGGTTTGCTATTCTCATTGCATCACCCTAGATTAGGGTTTACTATTCACAGCACATCACCCTATATTAGGGTTTACTATTCACATCACATCACCCTAGATTAGGGTTTATATTCAACACCCACAATTAGGGTTTACTATTCACCCCAAATAGGAGTGATCATCAAAGTACCTTGAATTAAGGTTTCTCATGTCATCATTATGAATTAAGGTTATACTATCATCATGTATTAGGATTTCACCTATCAATGCCCTCAATTAGGGTTATGATTCATTAACCTTCATAATTAGGGTTTCATGATCTCACTATGAATTAAGATCATACCCTAATTAGACATCTATCCATAATGCGAGTCCATTACATGATTAACATTCATATAGGAAGTCTTCTCTTTCATCATCCATAAGATAGTACTTACTTCAGCCTTGATTAGACTAACTCAACTCAACTTAAAAGGAGAATTGACATCATGAGTTATGTCATTACCATCATGACCATTAAGGCTTATTCATTCAAAGGTAGTAATCACCTTATCTCATTAAGATACAATTACTATAATCATCTTCGATTACATCATGTATTAATCAATTAATCAATTTGTCCTTTAACCACTTTAAGTATCCATGCGGTTTTGGTTAGTTATCTACCAAACGGTCTTGACCAAGTCAGGCCTCAAACGGTCTTGCTCAAACCATGAAACCGTTTGGTAAAGGTGACCCTCAAGATCATTTGCTAAAGGTGACCCTCAAGATCGTTTGCTAAAGTGAAGGTTTGAAACCGCATGAACTCAACTAGTTTGGGATCGTTTGGTCCCAAACGGTCTTGAGACCACTTGGTCCCAAACGGTCTTGAGACCGTTTGGTCCAAAGCTCCTCAAAACCGCATGGACCAAAGATGGTCTCAACCAAGCAAATTGAATTAGGTTTTCCAATGTTGATTCTTTCAACCATTGAATCTTTGGAACTACTCATCAATTGGACCTATCACCATACTTCAATTGAGTTAATTAGGTCATCCTTCAACCGATTTGACCCTCAATTGTTTATCAATTAGGGTTTGAATCAATTGGATTAGGGTTTGGAATCGATGATCCTTCAACATTAACCAATGTGAGATTAGTTACTTTGAAACCATTGAACCTTCATCCAAAATGAACATGACCTGACCCCAAACGGTCTTGAGGTCATTTGGATGACCTCCAAACGGTCTTGAGACCATTTTCCCATCACATCATCATTAATCAAGTCATTCAATTAGGGCTTGGATCCTAGGATTGGTCACCAAATCAGAAATTGATTATACTTCAACCTAGTATCTTTGGATCTTCAATTGCTCAACCATACCTAAACCTAGACCTCCAAATGGTCTTGGGTGATCACCAAACGGTCTTGATACCGTTTGGGTGATCCCCAAATGGTTTTGAAACCGTTTGGGTCAATCAACCCAAGTTTCCAACTCAATCATTTATCAAATCAACACTCAACCCGATTAGGGTTTTGGTGATTGATTGACCTTCAACTCATGAACCAATTGGAGATAATCAAATATAATTAGTAGATTATCAACCTAAATCATTATGAACAAATCCCCAAATGTTCAACCCTTGTCAACATCACCAAACGGTCTGAAACCATTTGGCCACATGCGGTTTGGGTGAAACCATTTCCCTTCAAACAGTTTGAAACCGTTTGCTCCCAAACAGTTTGGGAAATCGTTTAGTAAAGTTGAATTGAAACCATTTGGACAGGGATTCCTTTGGATAAACATCTATGATGATTTCATCATATTCTTCCTTCGTACATCCAAGAACAACAACCATTTTTCATGGGATTTTCAGCAGGAAATCAAAAGAGTATCAAAAGAAGATAATTAACCAACGATTATTGAAGAGAAGGATGCAATAGCAATGATTAA
This sequence comes from Alisma plantago-aquatica, assembly GCA_963693085.1. NCBI lineage: Eukaryota > Viridiplantae > Streptophyta > Magnoliopsida > Alismatales > Alismataceae > Alisma > Alisma plantago-aquatica. The sequence continues at coordinate 182,287,718 of OY856411.1, forward strand.
GGGTTTGAGTTATAAAACCCACCTATAGAACTGATCCCAAGCTCCAAGATCCACAGATCTAATGGTGGATGGAGTTCCAGCAACTGTCCAAGGTCCGTCCTTGAGCTTTTCGATGAGCAAGTTGGCTAGGATTGGAAATCGAGTGAAGAAAACCAATAATCAAGCATTGATTTAGGGTTTTCACCATGAATCCGAGGTAGAAGATGATCAAAACTTACCAACAGGTTATGGTCGTCCTCTTCTGCTCCTGAGCTCTCCCTTGGTTGGCCAAAGCAAGATGAGAAAAGAAAACTAAGGAAAAGGTCCTTAAGTGTATTGGAAAAAGATATGTATAAGGGATTTCAATGAAAGAGAAAAAGGAATTATTTTGCTTAAATGCCGAAATTATCTCCACCAAATCCCCCTCATTTATTGGCCACGAATCCACCTTCATTTTCTTGCAAAACCTCTCCATTATACAAAGATTAATGGAAAAGAAATTAAGCACCTTAAAGAGTTTTATATTAATATCCAACCTTTTAGTGGATATTACTTTTTGTTATATTAATGTGAGTGGCTTCCACTCAACCAAGATCTTTTTGTGCCATAGCAAGGCACAAGATCGTCCAACACAATTTAAAACACATCCTTCATCTATTGGTTGAAGGGAACCTTAATTAATTTATTTCTTTTTGCATTAAATTAAATTAAGGTTCCATTTATGCTTAAATCTTGATTATTTTAATGTCAAGATTCTCTCTCCTCCATGATAATTCAAATGAGGTGCCCCTCTCATTTTATTTGCTCTACTTGATGACAAGAAACATTTGGGACCCTCAAGAGGTGGTATTTTTCATATTGAACCCTAGGTTTTGGGTAAATTGCACATTACACCAAAACTAGGTTTTAATGCACAAGGATTTCTCTACAAGCTTTATCTTGATGCCCAAGCTTGTGGAAACCATACCACTACATCATATTCATTCATATGATGTCTCAACATCAGAGGAACATCTTATCATGTGAAATTTGCATGTTAACCTCTCAACTTGGGTAATTTGCACTTTAGTCCAATATTAACAAAATAATGTTTCAACATTATTAAAAAAGGACTGAAATTGAAATATAAGTTCCTCAAGAGACTTAATTACTTTTGAAAAGATAAGAGAAAGCATCTAATCAACTTTATTAGGTAAAAAACCTAGGGTTAGTACATAACCCAGGTCAGGGATGTTACAAATTATTGATAACCTCTCACTTTGTGATACTATTTTATTAGTTTTCCCTTATTTTCCATACTCTTTCTTAAATAAATTAGAAAGAATCATTAAATATTTACTTTATTTCTGACACATCAATAGATTAACTTTTCTCTTCTTTATCCTTGCAGAAAAACACAAAAAAATTACAAAAATCCCAAACGGTCCCAAGACCGTTTAAGGCCAAACGATCCCAGGACCGTTTAAGGCCAAACGGTCCCAACCCCGTTTAAGGCCAAATGGTCCCAAGACCATTTAAGGCTAAACGATCTCAAGACTGCATGAACTCTAAACGGTCCCAAGACCGCATAAGCTCAAACGAGTCCAGCACCCAAACGAGTTCGGCGCCCAAACGGGTCCAGCGCCCAAACGAGTTCGGCGCCCAAACGGGTCCAGCGCCCAAACGAGTTCGGCGCCCAAATGAGTTCGGCACCCAAACGGGTCCAGCGCCCAAACGAGTTCAGCGCCCAAACGTGTCCAACAACCAAACGGGTCCAACGCCCAAACGAGTTCGGCGCCCAAACGAGTCCAGCGCTCAAACGGGTCCAGCGCTCAAACGAGTTCAGCACCCAAACGGGTTCAACGCCCAAACGGGTTCAGGAACCAAACGGGTTCAGCGGCCAAACGTGTTCAACACCCAAACAGGTTCAAGACCGTTTGCGCTCCACTTAAGCCTATAAATAAGACCCAAAGGGGTCCTCAAGAGGGGGAGAACTCTCAGACGCCCAAAGGCTGCCTCTCCAGTTCCAGAGCACTCCCATCTTTCATCCATCGCCCCAAGGCTGCCAGTTTGAGATCCACGTTCCATCTTCAAGCTACCTTCTCTCTCAACAACAAAGAAGGTGGGAAGAGAAGATCCATCATCAAAGCATCCACGAAGTGCGAAGATCGTTGCTCTCTTCACCAAGGGTTCATCCTTCCCTCCTCCGTGGAGATGGCGTTCTTTCTCTCTCTTCTCGCCTCCCTCTTTGTCCTTGATATGAGCGAGTAGTCTCATTCACTAGGGTGCGGGGAGTAGCCCCGCTACCCATGTTTTCATTTCATGCAATGTAATTCAACTGTTTGCAATAGAGATACTCTCCTTTTCAGTTCAACATCAATCGTTAAATGAATGCTTGTTGCTTGATCATCAACTTGTATTACCTATTGTCTTTTGGTATGCATTGTCTACGTTTGTACCCTTAGATCTGAATATCGATTGAAAGTTGGTTCTGGATGTATGTAGTCACCATACGTCTGTTTCGGTATCTAGGAGTGCTTTCATGAGTGGAGTAAACTCACTCCCATCGTTGCACTTTCATACTAAGAAATGGAATCAGTTGACGTATGAAAGTGCAACCTTGGCAAGGTCGAGGAACACACTTCATGAAGAAGTAATGCAAAGCAAGTGACCATTCATTATGGGATGGCTGGCATTGCAATACTCCACACTTCTCGTAGTTAGTTATCTGAAAAGAAACTAAGTCTACAAGATACTAACTGATTAGAATCTCTTTGCAGGTTGTTTTATTATGTTGCATGTTTTGATCCATGGGTAGTGGCGTGAAACCCGATAACATCATAGTGGTTTTTAATCATTGTTTACAACCCCAATTTCTACTTTCTAGCTTTTACTTTCCTCGCACTTAGTTTAAACAACCAAATCAAACTTTCTATCTAAATATCAACCGTTAAGTAATTAGGTACGACTAAAACATTTTCCATCTTGATTAATTCTAATCAAGACCGTTGTCCCGAGGATTCGACCCTTAAACTATACTACGATAAGACTTCCGCGTGTCCTAGCACACGTGGGTGGAGATCTTACCATAGTACAAGCAAGGCTAAACCTAGAGATTCATCATCTCTAGGATTTTTAGGGGTGTTGCAAAACTCCATCAAAAATTGGCGTCGTTGCCGGGGACAACGGAACGTTTTAGTTTTTACTTAACAACTTCTTGGTTGATTAGGATTTTACACTTTTCCTTGATAACTACTACAAATTTTCTTGACCTCTTTGCTTCCTTTCATCATCTAACTGAGTGAATTTCTTCCTACTCAGGTAGAAAACGTGTATGCTAACCCCGCATCACATCGGATTCTCCCCTGAACCAGAGTACGACTCTGAGGTAGAAAGAAGTTTCCACCGAAGGATTAGACTTAACCGCCAAAGAGCCAGACATATGGCTGAAGAGCAACGCCTCGTTGCAGAAAGAGTTAACGCCGCCATAGCTGCACAACGAGCAAAACTTATCGCTGACACTCGTGCTCAAGTGCAGGCCGAGATTCGAGCTGAGGAACAAGCCCGCATCCAAGCCGAGAATGCCGCTGCTCAATTAGCATTAAGAAACAAGCAACTTCGGGACTACGCAGTCCCAAAGAATTATGAATATGGTCACCCAGTCCGACCACCGATTATTAACATACCAAACTTTGAAATCCGGACGCAATGGATCCAGATCATGCAAGGCATCTCTTTCTCTGGAGGATCTGGAGACGATTGCATGGATCATCTTAAGAGATTCAAGTCACTCTGCCGACTTGTACCTCAAGCAGGAGTTGCCTTGGAAGCAATAATGTTACACCTCTTCCACTTCACCTTATCTGGAAGAGCGCTAAGTTGGTACAATGCTTTAGATAGGCACCCTATCATTACTACTTGGACTCCCTTAGAAGAAAAGTTTCTTGAGAAATTCTTTCCACCTTCACTAACCTATGAGATTAGGGGGCGGATCAACCATTTTGCCCAACTACCCGGAGAAACACTTGCAGAAGCTTGGGAAAGATTCAAGGAACTCCTGAGAAAGTGCCCTCACCATGGCATATCCCAAAATCAACTGATTGAAACATTCTATAGAGGAGTAAGTGATGATATCAAGAAGTTTTTAGACTCCTCATCTGGAGGAAACTTCATGAGAAAGAACTATGAAGATGCTTGGAATATAGTTACGTTAGGGGCCGAGAACCAATCCAATTGGGGAAGGTCGTCTAACCAATCCAAGGGAGTTCTTAAAGTCTACAAGGCTGAAGAATCTATGGAACTCAAGGCCATTGCAGAGGCCTTGAAGACTATTGCTAGCAAGCAACAAGCTCTCGAAACTTCTTTCGGAGAATACGACAAGAAGAAAGGCTCCCAGGTTCAACAAGTAAAAGCAACTACTGGAACTTGCGAAGCCTGTCATGCATCTGATCATCCCACACTATCATGTGGTCTGCTATACAATGTTATGATGGATCTACAACCACCAGTGCCGCAATATGAACCCATTATTGAACATCCCGAGGACCAAATGCCAGAGCAAGCCAACTCCATTCACTCAATACCTGGCCAGGTGTATTACAATCTAGATAAACCAAGAAACCACCCTAGTTTTCAATATGGGAATCCTGCAGGGACTGCCAATCCACAACAACAGACACAAGGCGGATCTTTCAATAGACAACCACCAGGATTTCAGAATAACTTCAACCAAAATCAGGGGAATTATAGAAATGGTTTCCAAAGATCAAATTATCCTAGGAATCCCTCTTACCAATATACCCATCCAGGACTGCACCCACAGCTGCAACAACCTCAGTTGCAGCAGCCACAACAACCGCAGTTAACCGCACCTCCACAGCAACCACAAGGGCAACAAGTCACTCAATATCAACAGAGGAGTGCCCCTTCCCAACCATCTGATGAAATTTCTTTGATTAGACAAATTCTTCAATCTCAACAAACTATGCTTGCAAACCAACAAGCTCAACAAAAGGCTGTAGAGGCCCAATTAGCACATATTGCTGCTCAGTTGAAACCACCAGCAGGTACCTTTGCTGGGCAACCAGAGGCAAACCCAAGGCATGACCAAAATAGACCTGAGCAACTAAATGCTGTCACCACAAGGTCTGGTCGTGTCCTTCCTGATACCACTAGAATCATCCATGATGATGATAACGATTTAGCTATTCTTTCCCCAACAGAAAGCTCAACTCAGGAAAAGGAAAAATCTACTAAAACCACTGAAAGAGAAAAAGAAAAGGAACCAATGCCAGAAGTTCCACCCAGAATCCCTTATCCGGACAGGCTGAAAGGAACCAAAATGGACACTAGGTTCCAGAAATTCAAAGAAGCTATGAAGAAACTATACATTGATATACCATTCCTCGATGCTCTTTCCGAAGTGCCTGCTTGGGCCAAATACCTGAAAACCCTTCTGTCAAGAAAATATATGACAGAAGAGCACGAAACAGTGAAACTAGCTCAGACCACTTCAGACATTCTGCTTAACAAAATGCCAAAGAAAAAGAAGGACCCAGGTTCCTTCGGTATTCAGTGTTCAATTGGAAATGGCTCCAGCAAGAAGGGATTAGCAGATTTAGGAGCAAGTATATCCATTATGCCCTATTCTATGTGCAAAATATTAGGCTTCACTGATTTGTTACCTACGACAATGAAAATTCAGTTAGCCGACTCTACCATAATTGCTCCCCTTGGAATCATTGAAGATATACCTGTCAGGATAGGAACGAATTCTTATGTTCCGTGCGATTTCGTTATTATGGACATATAAGAAGACCTAAGATACCCGATAATCTTCGGCAGACCTTTCCTAGCTACTGCCCGAGCGCTTATCGATGTAGAAGCAGGAATTATTATCTTGAGACTTGGGAAGGAAGCTTTCCAGTTCAGAGTCCTTAATAACATGAAAGGTCCAAACATTCAAGAGGAAGTCTTTCTCCTGGACGCTATATATCAAATGTCCCAATTAGAAATGTCTGAACCCTCCGATGATTTGGAAGATATCTTGATAAATCCGGAAGTAGAATTCTCGGAAAATGAACTTGTGCAAGAATGCCTTCAATACTTAGAAAAAGCTGAAGAAGCCCCAACGGTCACCTTTGAAGAACTCAAGGCCGTCACCATTATAGAAGCAACTGAGCCACCTAAGGCTCCTGAAATGAAAGCTCTACCTGAGGGACTCAAACATGCCTTTCTTGACAACGAGAAACTTTGTCCAGTGATTATCAGCTCCACCCTGGAGGTGGACTAAGAAAACAGACTTCTTGATGAACTAAAGAGACACAAGAAAGCTATCAGATACAAGATGACTGACTTGACAGGTATAAATCCAGCTTTATGCATGCACAGATTGCCTATGGTGGAAGAATTCAAACCATCAAGGGAACATCAAAGAAAGTTGAACCCTAATCTCAAGGAGGTAGTTCGCCTCGAGGTTCTCAAACTTCTGAAAGCAGGTATCATCTACCCAATCTCGGATTCTCAATGGGTAAGTTCCGTGCAGGTGGTCCCAAAAAAAGGGGGGACCACTGTTGTTCTTAATGATAAGAATGAACTAGTACCTACTAGAACAGTAACTGGGTGGCGAATGTGCATCGACTACCGAAAACTTAACAAAGCAACAAGGAAAGATCATTTCCCCTTGCCCTTCTTGGATGAGGTTCTCGAACGACTCGCTCACCAAAAAATTTTCTGTTACCTTGATGGATATTCAGGATTTTACCAAATCCCAATCCATGCTGAAGATCAAGAAAAAACCACCTTTACTTGTCCTTTTGGAACATATGCCTTTAGAAGGATGCCTTTCGGGTTATGCAATGCACCCACAACCTTCCAAAGATGTATGACTGCTATCTTCGCCGGATTAACAGAATCTATCATGGAAGTCTTCATGGATGATTTTTCTGTATACGGAAATTCTTTCGACGACTGTTTACTCAATCTAGGAAAAGTCTTACAAAGATGTGAAGACACCAACCTGATCTTGAATTGGGAAAAATGTCACTTTATGGTGACTGAAGGTGTGGTCCTAGGACATCGAGTAAGTGAAAAAGGGATTGAAGTGGATAAAGCAAAGGTCGATGTCATCTCAAAGCTAACTCCACCTAAAGACATCAGAGGAGTCAGGGCATTCCTTGGTCATGCAGGATTCTACAGAAGATATATAAAAGATTTTTCAAAGATAGCAAAGCCAATGACTCACCTACTGACCAAAGAAGCAGATTTTATATTTGATCAAGAATGCATTAATAGCTTCACAACTCTGAAGAATGCCCTTATCTCTGCCCCTATTCTAAGAGCTCCTGACTGGTCACAACCGTTTGAAATTATGTGTGACGCTAGCGATTATGCTATAGGGGCAGTCCTTGGACAAAGGATTGACAAAAAGCCTTAAGTCATATATTACGCCTCCAAGACACTTGATGAGGCACAAAAGAACTATACTACCACCGAAAAAGAGTTCCTGGCAGTTATCTATGCTTTTGAAAAATTCCGGTCTTACCTAATCGGGTCAAAAGTCATAGTATATACTGACCATTCTGCAATACGGTACTTGGTCCAAAAACAAGATGCTAAACCCCGACTTATCAGATGGGTACTAATGCTTCAGGAGTTTGATTTAGAGATTAAAGACAAAAGTGGGGTTGAAAATGTCGTCGCGGATCACCTCAATCGTATTGAAGCTAATGACTCCGATAAAATACCCATTCGAGACTCTTTACCGGATGATCAACTAATGAAGATTACTACTAGATTTCCTTGGTATGCTGATATTGTTAATTATTTGGCAATAGGAATCATCCATCCGTCTGCATCATACCATGACAAAAAGAAATTCATTCATGACGTTAAGCAGTACTTATGGGACGAGCCCTACCTATTCCGCTTATGCGCAGATGGAATTTTTTGTCGATGCATTCCAGAAACAGAAATCACCCCAGTTTTAGAACACTGTCACTCAGGCCCTACTGGGGGGCACATGTGCTCTAAGAAAACTGCTCTTAAAATTCTTCAATCTGGTTTCTACTGGCCAACCATCGCAAAGGATGCACATGAATATGTGCGATCATGTGACAAATGCCAACTATCTGGAGGAATAACTAAACGAAATGAAATGCCTTTGAATATGTAGCAAGAAGTCGAACTCTTTGATGTTTGGGGAGTGGATTAGATGGGTCCTTTCCCCCCATCTTACGGATTCACGTACATTCTAGTAGCTGTGGATTACGTTTCGAAATGGGTAGAAGCTCTACCGACCACTTCTTGTGATTCCAAACCAGTCATCAAAATGTTTAAAGAAATAATATTCCCCAGATTTGGCGTTCCAAGAACAATAATATCCGATGGCGGATCTCATTTTCTTGGCGGAGTTTCGAAGCACTATTAAGAAAATATGGAGTCAAACATAAAGTTTCCACACCTTATCACCCACAGACTTGTGGACAGGTCGAAGTCTCCAACAGGCAACTCAAGGCCATTTTGGAAAAAACTGTTAATAGGCACCGCACAAACTGGTCTACCAAACTTCCTGACGCTCTATGGGCCTATCGCATAGCTTTCAAAACACCAATTGGAACAACACCATTTTGATTGGTGTATGGGAAGTCGTGTCATCTACCAGTCGAATTAGAGCATAAAGCTTGGTGGGCTATCAAGCAATTGAACTTTGATCTCAAGAGTGCCAGTGAATCTAGACAACTGCAATTATAAGAATTGGAAGAGTTGCGAATGACAACATACCAAAATGCCAGAATTTTCAAAGAACAAACCAAGATGTGGCATGATGGCCACCTAAAAAGAAAGGATATAATCATCGGAGATAAGGTTCTCTTATTCAATTCCAGACTAAAATTGTTTCCGGGAAAACTGCGCACAAAATGGTCGGGGCCTTTCACTATCAAACATATCTACCCGGCAGGAGCAGTTATTATCCTTGATGATAACGGGGGAGAAAGAACCGTCAACGGTCATAGGTTAAAGAAATACTACATTCCAGCAGACAAATTGCCAAGACAAACTATAGAGATCCAAGATCCTATAACATCAGCATAGCCAGATCAACATTTCGTCGAGCCAGTGACATTAAACCCAGGTGCTACTTGGGAGGCAACCCAAGATCTGAGTATCATTGTTTTTCGTCTTCCCTCTTCTTCTTTTTAGTTTAAGTTTTCTTCTGAAATATATATACAAAAAAATCCACATAAACAAAATAAGCATAAAAATCAAAAACATCAAAAACCTAAACCTCCCCAAACGGTCTCGCACCTGTTTGGAGTTCCCGCACCCGTTTGGAGTTCAAACAGTCTTGCACCCGTTTGGAGTTCAAACGGTCTTGCACCCGTTTGGAGTTCAAACAGTCTCACACCCGTTTGGAGTGCAAACGGTCTCAGATCTGTTTGGAGTTCAAACGGTCTTGCACCCGTTTGGAGTTCAAACGGTCTCGCACCCGTTTGGAGTTCATACAGTCTCGCATCCGTTTGGAGTTCAAACGGTATCGCACCCGTTTGACTTCCGGAATTTGTAAGGACGCCCTCCCCAAGCCTATAAATAACACCCACACCCTCCTTTCTCTCTTCTAGAACCTCTCGCTTTCTTTGTTTCACTGCCGTTTCACTCCAGTTTCCGCACGCACTTTTGCTTCTTCGAGCTTACCGTTATCACCTCCGTCTTTCACCGCCCTTCCTTCTGCCACAAGTGTCCCCAACAAATTCGACAATCAAACGACTACGGCTTCCATGTCCTCTATTGGATCTACACCATCATCGTTCTTCAGAAACCAGTAGAGGATATGAATGACGTAGACTATCACGCCCTGCGAGGACAATTTGCAGCTAAACTCCTTCAAGCACCAGGGGCAAGCACAGGATTCACTTAGCCTGCGGCCCTTGTCCTCGTACTACTCCACCTATCACTTTGACACTCTGAGGACAGAGTGCGTGATAAGTTAGGGGGGGTACATTAGACAAAGGCGAGGTATCATCTCTATATCCTTTCTCCATCTTCTCCTAATTTTTTTTGTATAAATTTTCTCAGTTTCCGTTACACCTTTAGCTTCTTAAGAATGGTTCATCTTTAGAATAAAAGTCACCCTCAGCTAACTTTAGAATCAGGTTAGTCCTCAAAAGTAAAATAGCACTTAGACAAACAATGTCGACTTAATAATATCTCTCCACCTTGGGTTTTCATGCTTTTGTTTCACTTCTATATTTGACTCTCCACAAGGTCAATATCAAGGCAGAAATAAGCCGAGCTCTCAAGGACGAGAGGCGTATCAGGCAACTTACGAATTAAGAAGTCTCGCAAGCGGACCACACAATAAGTGCATGTTGAAAAACTCTAAGAACAACTTTTCTCTCTTCAAATAAAAGAGGCTTGGCCGCCCAAAATAAATTCCAAAAGTAATCCCCAAATCCCAAACCTGTGAGTTTTTCGAATAAAAGCCAGAGTGTTGAATAAAAACATGAGAGTTGTGCCATGCATAAGGACTGATAAGAAGAGCCAATAAAGGTCTCACCCGGCCGGTACATTCAGCTGCCCTCATAAAGGCAGATGTGTCGTGCCCGGTAGTGGGACCCTAAGGTTTCTAAATATAAGAGAAGGCTGATAAAGAGCTTACCCGGTCGGTACATTCAGCTGCCCTCATGAAGGTAGATGTGTCGTGCCCGGTAGTGGGTCTCTAAAAAGCATAGACAAGCCCTCAACCACAAAAAGGGAGAGTTACACTTTAAGCCTTTAGCCAACCCTCATACCCACTCTAGTTACCGGTAGGTTCCTCAGAGAGATATAAAGCTGATTAGAGTCAACAACATGCACAGAATAAAAAGTGGTCCCAATGCAAGCTACGAGATACGGAAGGAACTTGAGACCCATGCATCTCTCAAAAACTTGAAAGAGTCAAGGCAAGCAATAAGATCCGATATGATTTGAGGAGAACTCAGGTTGAGAATTAAAACAAGAGTATGGAAACCCGAACTAAATAAAATCGCCTCGCCACTGCATGCCTTAGCTCTATCTAACTTGAGGACAAGCTAGACTCTAAGTTAGGGGGGGTGATAACCTCTCACTTTGTGATGCTATTTTATTAGTTTTCCCTTGTTTTCCATACTCTTTCTTAAATAAATTAGAAAGAATCATTAAATCTTTACTTTATTGCTGACACATCAATAGATTAACTTTTCTCTTCTTTATCCTTGCAGAAAAACACACAAAAAAAATTACAAAAATCCCAAACGGTCCCAGGACCGTTTAAGGCCAAACGGTCCCAAGACCGTTTAAGGCTAAACGATCTCAAGACCGCATGAACTCTAAATGGTCCCGAGACCGCATAAGCTCAAACGAGTCCATCACCCAAACGAGTTCGGCGCCCAAACGGGTCCAGCGCCCAAACGGGTCCAGCGCCCAAACGAGTTCGACGCCCAAACAAGTTCGGCACCCAAACGGGTCCAGCACCCAAACGAGTTCGGCACCCAAATGAGTTCGCCACCCAAACGGGTCCAGCACCCAAATGAGTTTGGCGCCCAAACGAGTTCAGCGCCCAAACATGTTCAGCAACCAAACGGGTCCAGTGCCCAAACGAGTTCGGCGCCCAAACGAGTCCAGCGCTCAAACGGGTCCAACGCTCAAACGAGTTCAGCGCCCAAACGGGTTCAACGCCCAAATGGGTTCAGGAACCAAACGGGTTCAGCGGCCAAACGTGTTCAACGCCCAAACGGGTTCAAGACCGTTTGGGCTCCACTTAAGCCTATAAATAAGACCCAAAGGGGTCCTCAAGAGGGGGAGAACTCTCAGATGCCCAAAGGCTGCCTCTCTAGTTCCAGAGCACTCCCATCTTTCATCCATCGCCCCAAGGCTGCCAGTTTGAGATCCATGTTCCATCTTCAAGCTACCTTCTCTCTCAACAACAAAGAAGGTGGGAAGAGAAGATCCATCATCAAAGCATCCACAAAGTGCGAAGATCGTTGCTCTCTTCACCAAGGGTTCATCCTTCCCTCCTCCGTGGAGATGGCGTTCTTTCTCTCTCTTCTCGCCTCCCTCTTTGTCCTTGATATGAGCGAGTAGTCTCATTCACTAGGGTGCGGGGAGTAGCCCCGCTACCCATGTTTTCATTTCATGCAATGTAATTCAACTGTTTGCAATAGAGATACTCTCCTTTTCAGTTCAACATCAATCGTTAAATGAATGCTTGTTGCTTGATCATCAACTTGTATTACCTATTGTCTTTTGGTATGAATTGTCTACGTTTGTACCCTTAGATCTGAATATCTATTGAAAGTTGGTTCTGGATGTATGTAGTCACCATACGTCTGTTTCGGTATCTTGGAGTGCTTTCATGAGTGGAGTAAACTCACTCCCATCGTTGCACTTTCATACTATGAAATGGAATCAGTTGACGTATGAAAGTGTAACCTTGGCAAGGTCGAGGAACACACTTCATGAAGAAGTAATGCAAAGCAAGTGACCATTCATTATGGGATGGCTGGCGTTGCAATACTCCACACTTCTCGTAGTTAGTTATCTGAAAAGAAACGAAGTCTACAAGATACTAACTGATTAGAATCTCTTTGCATGTTGTTTTATTATGTTGCATGTTTTGATCCATGTGTAGTGGCGTGAAACCCGATAACATCCTAGTGGTTTTTAATCATTGTTTACAACCCCAATTTCTACTTTCTAGATTTTACTTTCCTCGCACTTAGTTTAAACAACCAAATCAAACTTTCGATCTAAATATCAACCGTTAAGTAATTAGGTACGACTAAAACGTTTTCCATCTTGATTAATTCTAATCAAGACCGTTGTCCCGAGGATTCGACCCTTAAACTATACTACGATAAGACTTCTGCGTGTCCTAGCACACATGGGTGGAGATCTTACCATAGTACAAGCAAGGCTAAACCTAGAGATTCATCATCTCTAGGATTTTTAATGGCGTTGCAAAACTCCATCAAAAATTGGCGTCGTTGCCGGGGACAACGGAACATTTTAGTTTTTACTTAACAACTTCTTGGTTGATTAGGATTTTACACTTTTCCTTGATAACTACTCCAAATTTTCTTGACCTCTTTGCTTCCTTTCATCATCTAACTGAGTGAATTTCTTCCTACTGAGGTAGAAAATGTGTATGCTAACCCCGCATCACATCAGATTCTCCCCTGAACCAGAGTACGACTCTGAGGTAGAAAGAAGTTTCCACCGAAGGATTAGACTTAACCGCCAAAGAGCCAGACATATGGCTGAAGAGCAACGCCTCATTGCAGAAAGAGTTAACGCCGCCATAGCTGCACAACGAGCACAACTTATCGCTGACACTCGTGCTCAAGTGCAGGCCGAGATTCGAGCTGAGGAACAAGCCCGCATCCAAGCCGAGAATGCCGCTGCTCAATTAGCATTAAGAAACAAGCAACTTCGGGACTACGCAGTCCCAAAGAATTATGAATATGATCACCCAGTCCGACCACCGATTATTAACATACCAAACTTTGAAATCCGGACGCAATGGATCCAGATCATGCAAGGCATCTCTTTCTCTGGAGGATCTAGAGACGATTGCATGGATCATCTTAAGAGATTCAAGTCACTCTGCCGACTTGTACCTCAAGCAGGAGTTGCCTTGGAAGCAATAATGTTACACCTCTTCCACTTCACCTTATCTGGAAGAGCGCTAAGTTGGTACAATGCTTTAGATAGGCACCCTATCATTACTACTTGGACTCCCTTAGAAGAAAAGTTTCTTGAGAAATTCTTTCCACCTTCACTAACCTATGAGATTAGGGGGCAGATCAACCATTTTGCCCAACTACCCAGAGAAACACTTGCAGAAGCTTGGGAAAGATTCAAGGAACTCCTGAGAAAGTGCCTTAACCATGGCATATCCCAAAATCAACTGATTGAAACATTCTATAGAGGAGTAAGTGATGATATCAAGCAGTTTTTAGACTCCTCATCTGGAGGAAACTTCATGAGAAAGAACTATGAAGATGCTTGGAATATAGTTACGTTAGGGGCCGAGAACCAATCCAATTGGGGAAGGTCGTCTAACCAATCCAAGGGAGTTCTTAAAGTCTACAAGGCTGAAGAATCTATGGAACTCAAGGCCATTGCAGAGGCCTTGAAGACTATTACTAGCAAGCAACAAGCTCTCGAAACTTCTTTCGGAGAATACGACAAGAAGAAAGGCTCCCAGGTTCAACAAGTAAAAGCAGCTACTGGAACTTGCGAAGCCTGTCATGCATCTGATCATCCCACACTATCATGTGGTCTGCTATACAATGTTATGATGGATCTACAACCACCAGTGCCACAATATGAACCCATTATTGAACATCCCGAGGACCAAATGCCAGAACAAGTCAACTCCATTCACTCAATACCTGGCCAGGTGTATTACAATCTAGATAAACCAAGAAACCACCCTGGTTTTCAATATGGGAATCCTGCAGGGACTGCCAATCCACAACAACAGACACAAGGTGGATCTTTCAATAGACAACCACCAGGATTTCAGAATAACTTCAACCAAAATCAAGGGAATTATAGAAATGGTTTCCAAAGATCCAATTATCCTAGGAATCCCTCTTACCAATATACCCATCCAGGACTGCACCCACAGCTGCAACAACCTTAGTTACAGCAGCCACAACAACCGCAGTTAACCACACCTCCACAGCAACCACAAGGGCAACAAGTCACTCAATATCAACAGAGGAGTGCCCCTTCCCAACCATCTGATGAAATTTCTTTAATTAGACAGATGCTTCAATCTCAACAAACTATGCTTGTGAACCAACAAGCTCAACAAAAGGCTGTAGAGGCCCAATTAGCACAGATTGCTGCTCAGTTGAAACCACCAGCAGGTACCTTTGCTGGGCAACCAGAGGCAAACCTAAGGCATGACCAAAATAGACCTGAGCAACTAAATGTTGTCACCACAAGGTCTGGTCGTGTCCTTCCTGATACCACTAGAATCATCCATGATGATGATAACGATTTAGCTATTCTTTCCCCAATAGAAAGCTCAACTCAGGAAAAGGAAAAATCTACTAAAACCACTGAAAGAGAAAAAGAAAAGGAACCAATGCCAGAAGTTCCACCCAGAATCCCTTATCCGGACAGGCTGAAAGGAACCAAAATGGACACTAGGTTCCAGAAATTCAAAGAAGCTATGAAGAAACTATACATCGATATACCATTCCTCGATGCTCTTTCCGAAGTGCCCGCTTGGGCCAAATACCTGAAAACCCTTCTGTCAAGAAAATATATGACAGAAGAGCACGAAACAGTGAAACTAGCTCAGACCACTTCAGACATTCTGCTTAACAAAATGCCAAAGAAAAAGAAGGACCCAGGTTCCTTCGGTATTCAGTGTTCAATTGGAAATGGCTTCAGAAAGAAGGGATTAGCAGATTTAGGAGCAAGTATATCCATTATTCCCTATTCTATGTGCAAAAGATTAGGCTTCACTGATTTGTTACCTACGACAATGACAATTCAGTTAGCCGACTCTACCATAACTGCTCCCCTTGGAATCATTGAAGATATACTTGTTAGGATAGGAACGAATTCTTATGTTCCGTGCGATTTCGTTATTATGGACATACAAGAAGACCTAAGATACCCGATAATCTTCGGCAGACCTTTCCTAGCTACTGCCCGAGCGCTTATCGATGTAGAAGCAGGAACTATTATCTTGAGACTTGGGAAGGAAGCTTTCCAGTTCAGAGTCCTTAATAGCATGAAAGGTCCAAGCATTTAGGAGGAAGTCTTTCTCCTGGACGCTATATATCAAATGTCCCAATTAGAAATGTCTGAACCCTCCGATGATTTGGAAGATATCTTGATAAATCTGGAAGTAGAATTCTCAAAAAATGAACTTGTGCAAGAATGCCTTCAATACTTAGACAAAGCTGAAGAAGCCCCAACGGTCACCTTTGAAGAACTCAAGGCCGTCACCATTATAGAAGCAACTGAGCCACCTAAGGCTCCTGAAATGAAAGCTCTACCTGAGGGACTCAAACATGCCTTTCTTGACAACGAGAAACTTTGTCCAGTGATTATCAACTCCACACTGGAGGTGGACTAAGAAAACAGACTTCTTGATGAACTAAAGAGACACAAGAAAGCTATCAGATACAAGATGACTGACTTGACAGGTATAAATCCAGCTTTATGCATGCACAGATTGCCTATGGTGGAAGAATTCAAACCATCAAGGGAACATCAAAGAAAGTTGAACCCTAATCTCAAGGAGGTAGTTCGCCTCGAGGTTCTCAAACTTCTGAAAGCAGGTATCATCTACCCAATCTCGGATTCTCAATGGGTAAGTTCCGTGCAGGTGGTCCCAAAAAAAGGGGGGACCACTGTTGTTCTTAATGATAAGAATGAACTAGTACCTACTAGAACAGTAACTGGGTGGCGAATGTGCATCGACCACCGAAAACTTAACAAAGCATCAAGGAAAGATCATTTCCCCTTGCCCTTCTTGGATGAGGTTCTCGAACGACTCGCTCACCAAAAATTTTTCTGTTACCTTGATGGATATTCAGGATTTTACCAAATCCCAATCCATGCTGAAGATCAAGAAAAAACCACCTTTACTTGTCCTTTTGGAACATATGCCTTTAGAAGGATGCCTTTCGGGTTATGCAATGCACCCGCAACCTTCCAAAGATGTATGACTGCTATCTTCGCCGGATTAACAGAATCTATCATGGAAGTCTTCATGGATAATTTTCTGTATACGGAAATTCTTTCGACGACTTTTTACTCAATCTAGGAAAAGTCCTACAAAGATGTGAAGACACCAACCTGATCTTGAATTGGGAAAAATGTCACTTTATGGTGACTGAAGGTGTGGTCCTAGGACATCGAGTAAGTGAAAAGGGATTGAAGTGGATAAAGCAAAGGTCGATGTCATCTCAAAGCTAACTCTACCTAAAGACATCAGAGGAGTCAGGGCATTCCTTGGTCATGCAGGATTCTACAGAAGATTTATAAAAGATTTTTCAAAGATAGCAAAGCCAATGACTCACCTACTGACCAAAGAAGAAGATTTTATATTTGACCAAGAATGCATTAATAGCTTCACAACTCTGAAGAATGCCCTTATCTCTGCCCCTATTCTAAGAGCTCCTGACTGGTCACAACCGTTTGAAATTATGTGTGACGCTAGCGATTATGCTATAGGGGCAGTCCTTGGACAAAGGATTGACAAAAAGCCTTACGTCATATATTACGCCTCCAAGATGCTTGATGAGGCACAAAAGAACTATACTACCACCGAAAAAGAGTTCCTGGCAGTTATCTATGCTTTTGAAAAATTTCGGTCTTACCTAATCGGGTCAAAAGTCATAGTATATACTGACCATTCTGCAATACGGTACTTGGTCCAAAAACAAGATGCTAAACCCCGACTTATCAGATGGGTACTAATGCTTTAGGAGTTTGATTTAGAGATTAAAGACAAAAGTGGGGTTGAAAATGTCACAGATCACCTCAGTCGTATTGAAGCTAAAGACTCCAATAAAATACCCATTCGAGACTCTTTACCGGATGATCAACTAATGAAGATTACTACTGGATTTCCTTGGTATGCTGATATTGTTAATTATTTGGCAACATGAATCATCCATCCGTCTGCATCATACCATGACAAAAAGAAATTCATTCATGATGTTAAGCAGTATTTCTGGGACGAGCCCTACCTATTCCGCTTATGCGCAGATGGACTTTTTCGTCGATGCATTCCAGAAATAGAAATCACCCCAGTTTTAGAACACTGTCACTCAGGCCCTACTGGGGGGCACATGAGCTCTAAGAAAACCGCTCTTAAAATTCTTCAATCTGGTTTCTACTGGCCAACCATCGCAAAGGATGCACATGAATATGTGCGATCATGTGACAAATGCCAACTATCTGGAGGAATAACTAAACGAAATGAAATGCCTTTGAATATGTGGCCAGAAGTCGAACTCTTTGATGTTTGGGGAGTGGATTAGATGGGTCCTTTCCCCCCATCTTACGGATTCACGTACATTCTAGTAGCTGTGGATTACGTTTCGAAATGGGTAGAAGCTCTACCGACCACTTCTTGTGATTCCAAACCAGTCATCAAAATGTTTAAAGAAATAATATTCCCCAGATTTGGCGTTCCAAGAACAATAATATCCGATGGCAGATCTCATTTTCTTGAGCGGAGTTTTGAAGCACTATTAAGAAAATATGGAGTCAAACATAAAGTTTCCACACCTTATCACCCACAGACTTGTGGACAGGTCGAAGTCTCCAACAGGCAACTCAAGGCCATTTTGGAAAAAACTGTTAATAGGCACCGCACAGACTGGTCTACCAAACTTCCTGACGCTCTATGGGCCTATCGCACAACTTTCAAAACACCAATTGGAACAACACCATTTCGATTGGTGTATGGGAAGTCGTGTCATCTACCAGTCGAATTAGAGCATAAAGCTTGGTGGGCTATCAAGCAATTGAACTTTGATCTCAAGAGTGCCGGTGAATCTAGACAACTGCAATTACAAGAATTGGAAGAGTTGCGAATGACAACATACCAAAATGCCAGAATTTACAAAGAACAAACCAAGATGTGGCATGATGGCCACATAAAAAGAAAGGATACAATCATCGGAGATAAGGTTCTCTTATTCAATTCCAGACTAAAATTGTTTCCGAGAAAACTGCGCACAAAATGGTCGGGGCCTTTCACTATCAAACATATCTACCCGGCAGGAGCAGTTATTGTCCTTGATGATAACGGGGGAGAAAGAACCGTCAACGGTCATAGGTTAAAGAAATACTACATTTCAGCAGACAAATTGCCAAGACAAACTATAGAGATCCAAGATCCTATAACATCAGCATAGCCATATCAGCATTTCGTCGAGCCAGCAACATTAAACCCAGGCGCTACTTGGGAGGCAACCAAAGATCTGAGTATCATCATTTTTCGTCTTCCCTCTTCTTCTTTTTAGTTTAAGTTTTCTTCTGAAATATATATACAAAAAAATCCACATAAACAAAATAAGCATAAAAATCAAAAACATCAAAAACCTAAACCTCCCCAAACGGTCTCGCACCTGTTTGGAGTTCCCGCACCCGTTTGGAGTTCAAACGGTCTTGCACCCGTTTGGAGTTCAAACGGTCTTGCACCTGTTTGGAGTTCAAACGGTCTCACACCCGTTTGGAGTGCAAACGGTCTCGCACCCGTTTGGAGTTCAAACGGTCTTGCATCCGTTTGGAGTTCAAACGGTCTCACACCCGTTTGGAGTTCATACAGCCTCACACCCGTTTGGAGTTCAAACGGTCTCGCACCTGTTTGACTTCGGGAATTTGTAAGGACGCCCTCCCCAAGCCTATAAATAACACCCCACACCCTCCTTTCTCTCTTCTAGAACCTCTCGCTTTCTCTGTTTCACTGCCGTTTCACTCCAGTTTCCGCGCGCACTTTTGCTTCTTCGAGCTTACCATTATCACCTCCGTCTTTCACCGCCCTTCCTTCTGCCACAAGTGTCCCCAACAAATTCGACAATCAAACGACTACGGCTTCCATGTCCTCTATTGGATCTACACCATCATCGTTCTTCAGAAACCAGTAGAGGATATGAATGACGTAGACTATCACGCGCTGCGAGGACAATTTGCAGCTAAACTCCTTCAAGCACCAGGGGCAAGCACAAGATTCACTTAGCCTGCAGCCCTTGTCCTCGTACTACTCCACCTATCACTTTGACACTCTGAGGACAGAGTGCGTGATAAGTTGGGGGGGGGTACATTAGACAAAGGCGAGGTATCATCTCTATATCCTTTCTCCATCTTCTCCTAATTTTTTTTGTATAAATTTTCTTAGTTTCCGTTACACCTTTAGCTTCTTAAGAATGGTTCATCTTTAGAATAAAAGTCACCCTCAGCTAACTTTAGAATCAGGTTAGTCCTCAAAAGTAAAATAGCACTTAGACATACAATGGCGACTTAATAATATCTCTCCACCTTGGGTTTTCATGCTTTGGTTTCACTTCTATATCTAACTCTCCACAAGGTCAATATCAAGGTAGAAATAAGCCGATCTCTCAAGGACGAGAGGAGTATCAGGCAACTTCTGAATTAAGAAGTCTCGCAAGCGGACCACACAATAAGTGCATGTTGAAAAACTCTAAGAACAGTTTTTCTCTCTTCAAATAAAAGAGGCTTGGCCACCCAAAATAAATTTCAAAAGTAATCCCCAAATCCCAAACCTGTGAGTTTTTCGAATAAAAGCCAGAGTGTTGAATAAAAACATGAGAGTTGTGCCATGCATAAGGACTTATAAGAAGAGCCAATAAAGGTCTCACCCGACCGGTACATTCAGCTGCCCTCATAAAGGCAGATGTGTCGTGCCCGGTAGTGGGACCCTAAGGTTTCTAAATATAAGAGAAGGCTGATAAAGAGCTTACCCGACCGGTACATTCAGCTGCCCTCATGAAGGCAGATGTGTCGTGCCCGGTAGTGGGTCTCTAAAAAGCATAGACAAGCCCTCTCCCACAAAAAGGGAGAGTTACACTTTAAGCCTTTAGCGAACCCTCATACCCACTCTAGTTACCGGTAGGTTCCTCAGAGAGATATAAAGCTGATTAGAGTCAACAACATGCACAGAATAAAAAGTGGTCCCAATGCAAGCTACGAGATACAGAAGGAACTTGAGACCCATGCATCTCTGAAAAACCTGAAAGAGTCAAGGCAAGCAATAAGATCCGATATGATTTGAGGAGAACTCAGGTTGAGAATTGAAACAAGAGTATGGAAACCCTAACTAAATAAAATCGCCTCGCCACTGCATGCCTTAGCTCTATCTAACTTGAGGACAAGCTAGACTCTAAGTTAGGGGGGGTGATAACCTCTCACTTTGTGATGCTATTTTATTAGTTTTCCCTTGTTTTCCATACTCTTTCTTAAATAAATTAGAAAGAATCATTAAATCTTTACTTTATTGCTGACACATCAATAGATTAACTTTTCTCTTCTTTATCCTTGCAGAAAAACACAAAAAAAATTACAACCAAACGGTCCCAGGACCGTTTAAGGCCAAACGGTCCCAAGACCGTTTAAGGCTAAACGATCTCAAGACCGCATGAACTCTAAACGGTCCCGAGACCGCATAAGCTCAAACGAGTCCAGCACCCAAACGAGTTCGGCGCCCAAACGGGTCCAGCGCCCAAACGAGTTCGGCGCCCAAACGGGTCCAGCGCCCAAACGAGTTCGGCGCCCAAACGAGTTCGGCGCCCAAACGGGTCCAGCGCCCAAACGAGTTTGGCGCCCAAATGAGTTCAGTGCCCAAACGTGTTCAGCAACCAAACGGGTCCAGCGCCTAAACGAGTTCGGTGCCCAAACGAGTCCAGCGTTCAAACGGGTCCAGCGCTCAAACGAGTTCAGCGCCCAAACAGGTTCAGCACCCAAACGGGTTCAGGAACCAAACGGGTTCAGCGGCCAAATGTGTTCAATGCCCAAACAGGTTCAAGACCGTTTGGGCTGCACTTAAGCCTATAAATAAGACCCAAAGGGGTCCTCAAGAGGGGGAGAACTCTCAGACGCCCAAAGGCTGCCTCTCCAGTTCCAGAGCACTCCCATCTTTCATCCATCACCCCAAGGCTGCCAGTTTGAGATCCACGTTCCATCTTCAAGCTACCTTCTCTCTCAACAACAAAGAAGGTGGGAATAGAAGATCCATCATCAAAGCATCCACGAAGTGCGAAGATCGTTGCTCTCTTCACCAAGGGTTCATCCTTCCCTCCTCCGTGGAGATGGCTTTCTTTCTCTCTCTTCTCGCCTCCCTCTTTGTCCTTGATATGAGCGAGTAGTCTCATTCACTAGGGTGCGGGGAGTAGCCCCGCTACCCATGTTTTCATTTCATGCAATGTAATTCAACTATTTGCAATAGAGGTACTCTCCTTTTCAGTTCAACATCAATCGTTAAATGAATGCTTGTTGCTTGATCATCAACTTGTATTACCTATTGTCTTTTGGTATGAATTGTCTACGTTTGTACCCTTAGATCTGAATATCGATTGAAAGTTGGTTCTGGATGTATGTAGTCACCATACGTCTGTTTCGGTATCTAGGAGTGCTTTCATGAGTGGAGTAAACTCACTCCCATCTTGGCAAGGTCGAGGAACACACTTCATGAAGAAGTAATGCAAAGCAAGTGACCATTCATTATGGGATGGCTGGCGTTGCAATACTCCACACTTCTCGTAGTTAGTTATCCGAAAAAAAACTAAGTCTACAAGATACTAACTGATTAGAATCTCTTTGTAGGTTGTTTTATTATGTTGCATGTTTTGATCCATGTGTAGTGGCGTGAAACCCGATAACATATTAGTGGTTTTTAATCATTGTTTACAACCCCAATTTCTACTTTCTAGCTTTTACTTTCCTCGCACTTAGTTTAAACAACCATATTCAAACTTTCGATCTAAATATCAACCGTTAAGTAATTAGGTACGACTAAAACATTTTCCATCTTGATTAATTCTAATCAAGACCGTTGTCCCGAGGATTCGACCCTTAATGAGACGACCCCAATTTCTATATACTTTCCATAATGACATAAACAGATATGCGTGCACTCATATCTTATAAATGTCAAAAGGGAAAATACAAGAAATTAGTGAAGTCAACTAAAACCAGAGATATGCCAAGATCTAGTTCACAAACAACAATTAATAGCCACAATAATCACCATTCATTGAGAATAAATAAAGTCATACATAACTTATTCGAATGGAGAGAAGATATATAAATAGTTCTAAAGAAATAATAGTGATACATAGGATATTATCATCCTCAAAGTACTGGAAAGGGAAAAACTACATCTATCATGAAATAGATAAGAAGAACAGAAATCTATCTAATATATCCTCCTTGCTCATTTATTATGCCTTCAGGTACTTTGATCATCTCTTTTACTCCCTTGTTTCACAAGTTCTTTGTACCTAAAAAATACGGGAAACAAAACACGAGACAAAAGAGTATGTGGTAGAAAAAGATACTATAGTATGGTTGCATAAGAAAAGTAACTTTTGAAATCAAAACGAGATAAGAAGAAATCATATTCTTTAAGTGAAGCGATAATCAAGTAAACATTTCTTTTAACATGTCATTCGATGCGATTGTACTACTTCAAGCACCTTTTCAACATACATCTAATGTGGGCCATATAGAAGAGAAAGAGAGGGATACATACATCTAACATGGGCCAGATTTCATACATCCATGTTAGGCACATACATCCAACATTAGGCAGTGCATGTAGCTTCAATCCATCTAACCTTTCATCTTATATTTAGAGTTTTTGTCGGCAAAGGAAAATACACTATAGTGTTTCATCCAAGCACATTTATAAAGTAGTTGCATCCAAGTACAATACTTTTAACAACCATGGAAAACTAGTCATATACTTATAACCACGTACCTTCTAGCAAATCTGATCCTCACAGGTTCCTAGATCAAGGGTTGAGAGAAGATCCTCCTGAAATATGAGTAACCCTATGTTACAATATGTCCTTATCATTTCTTATAACTTTAGAGTTTAGATCATTAGGGTTTAGATCCTTAGGATTTAGATCATTGGATTGGGATCATTAGAGTCATCATTAGGGTACTCCTGATCCTTGAGATCAGAGTTGACCAAAGGAGGTTGATTAATCAAGTTCTTAAAGAGATCTTAGAAGATTAGGGTTTGATATGATGTTTTCAACAAATATTGAAATAGGAAAGTCATATGGAAGAGTCTAGTTACGATCCTTGAAGATTTACTCATATTGGATTAAGATTTCGAGATTCAGGGTTATTCTAACTCATGTCAGGATCAAAGATCAAAAGATATCAACATTTGGTTAAGATCATCCTAAAGATAATCATATAACATTGATTAAAATGGGTTTAGATTACATTTTCGAACAGGAATGATCAACAGGGTCTGATCATATTTTATATGAATAGGTCTCATTTTCCTGATCAAAAAGATATATAGTTTTGCTATTTTCTGATGATCCTACTAATTTCTATAATTAATTGAAAATCGACCAATTAGGAAATTTAATAAGATAAATGAAAAAAATAATAAAAAAAAGAAAAAGGATTGCTGGTCTCGCGGATCAGAAGAGGGATCCAGCTACGTGGATCCTCTCTTTAACCCGCGAGCCAGCCTTGGTCAGCCGGGTCAAGGATGGGGGGAAAAAGGACGTAAATGCCCCTTTTGGGCTTTGGTTGTCATAACGACAGGTTAGGGCAGGTTAGTACTTCTGTCCCTTTGATTGCTTCCCTCACGCGTGAGGCAGCAACGAGGATCGGGCAGTAGAGAAGAAGGGGAGGGGTGAAGAAGCTCAGGCAGGTTAGGGGGTGTCTGGGAGTGTGAGAATGGGCGGAACGCATTCGCGAGGTCTTCCTGAGTCCAACGAACCCAAGAAGCTCGCCGGAGCTTAGCTACAACCCTGGTTTCGATGGCGGGATACTCTGAAAACGGAAAATGGGTTCCAGGTATTTACCTGCCCTCCGGCTGGATTGAGGGGTCACGAAGCTCCGCGTGGGGTTCGTGAAGTTGTTGGTCCACTTCCGGATGCTCGACGTACCCTGGACCTCGCCGACGATGGCAGCCTTGTGCGCAGCTCCGACGGCTAGTCGACCCAGGCTCCTAGGCCTTCGTGGCTCCAACCGAAGGTGTCGGTCATCTCGCCGAGATCCCGATATGGTGTGGGTGTGTTCAATTGGATGGAGGGAGCTTCTGGAGCGAGGGGAGAGTCGAGACAGGTGCAGCGGAGCTTGCTTGAGGTCGGGGAAAAGGGGCAAGTCTCAGTGGAAATCGATGGTGCGGAATGATAAAAGGGAGGTCAGGGAAGCTTTTGGGGGTCTTTTATAGACCCGCGGTGGAGTAGAGGGCTAAGCCGTAAACCGTGCGCCACCGCCAGTGAGAGGCGCGAGGAATCGGGAGTTTGTTCTCCCTATTGCGTGGACGAGGGGAAGTGGGTATAGGGTTGTTGAACTCGTCTCGGTGAGACGAGTCTATCCTCCAAATATCTCGCGCTGAGGTGACGAGATTTGGGCGCTAGCTATTTTGGAGATGTTGCTGTGCTGCCGCGGGCGAAGACCGGGTCTTGCGGGAGGTTAGGGACGATCCATGGACCGTTGGATCTCGCATGATCCCTAATCAGCAGATCGAACGGTTAAAATTGAATCCCAGCAAGGGGCCGCGCCAAAGCAAGGAAATGGGCCGCGTGACATAAATTAAAAGCCCAATTAAAAGGAACTTAGGTCTAAGTCTTTATGATCAAGAGAATAATACACGAAATTAAGATGGGCATAACTCCCAATTGGTTGACCCAATTGTTACCAAATTTTAGGGGCTTGCTAGTGAGGTCAAAGTATATCTTGTGTACAAATTTGGTAGCAAAAATCGATCTGTAGATAGGTAAATTGAGCAATTGCCTCAAAGCATTAGTTTAGGTTATCAAGTAAACTAGGGTTTGTTTACTTTTTGCCAAAAGTGTCATATTAAGCTTAGTCATGCAATGATTAAGTTGAGGGTAGTTTTGTCAACAATAAATTGAGAAAAGAAATAACAAGAGAGAGAAAATAAGGTAAAAACTCACTCCATCACATTCTCCCCTCCTTAAAAAGAATTTTGTCCTCAAAATTCAAGAAGCCTGAAAGAGATGTGGATACTTCCGCTCGACTTCAGACTTGAGCTCCCAGGTAGCATCAGTTGGATCATGGTGGCTACAGAGAACTTTCACCATATCTATACTCCGATTGTTGCGAAGCTCCTTTGTCTTTAGATCAAGAATTCTGACTGGTGACTCAGCATATGACAGATCATCTTTCAGCTCGAGGGGCTCATGATTCAGAATGTGACTAGGATCTTTGACGTACGGCTTCAGATTGGATACGTGGAAGACATTGTGCATGGCACTGTACTGAGGTGGCAAAGTAAGACGATAGGCACATTCTCCAACCCTTTCAAGGATCTCAAAGGGTCCCACATAACGAGGACTGAGCTTTCCCTTATTCTTGGCCAAAGCTCGAATAGGTCGGATCTTAAGGAATACGTGATCACCTTCCTTGAACTGTCATTCTCGTCGGTGAGCATCTGCATAATATTTCTGCCTATCCTGTGCTCGCTTCATTCTTTGCTTAATCAGTGCAACTTTGTCTGTATACAGCTGTATCTCCTCAGATTTCATCAAAGTGTGTTCTCCAACATCGTCCCAGTGTAACGAAGATCTGCATGGTCGACCATAAAGAGCTTCATAGGGAGGCATCCCAATGCTTGCCTGATAACTGTTATTATAGGCGAACTCAGCCAATGGCAAGTAATGGTCCCACGAGATTTCCCAGTCGAGCACACAAGCTCGTAGAAGATCTTCCAAAATCTGTACGGTACGCTCTGACTGTCCGTCCGTCTGCGGGTGATAAGCTGTGCTGAAGTTCAACTTGGTGCCCAGCTCCTCTTAGACTTGCTTCCACAGCTTCGATGTAAACTTTGGATCCCTGTCCGAGACAATGGATGCTGGAATCCCATGCAGACGTACGATCTCTCGGATGTAGAGGTCATCCAACTCAGAAACCCTTGCAGTAGTCTTCACAGGAAGAAAATGAGCTGACTTGGTGAGACGATCCACTATGACCCATGCAGCGTCGTACCCCTTCCTGGTCCTGGGCAACCCTACCACGAAATCCATGGTGATGTGTTCCCATTTCCATTCTGGAATCTCAAGGGGTTGTAGTAGACCGCCTGGTCTCTGATGTTCGGCCTTGATCCTTTGACATGTCAAACACCTAGACACGAAATCGGCAATATCACGCTTCATGCCCCTCCACCAAAACTGACGTTGTAGGTCTTTGTACATCTTTGTCGTGTCGGGATGAACCGTGTACTTGGACCCATGTGCCTCATTTAGGATTGATGTCTTTACAGTTGACTGCTCAGGAACCCACATGCGATTCTTGTAACGGAGACCACCATCAAGACCCACGGACAGATGCGTTTGCGGCCTCGACAGGAGAGAAGATAGCTCTGCAAGATCAGGACTAGCCTTTTGTGCCTCAAGAAGTTTGAAATGCAGGTTGGACGTGATGGAAATGTTATTAACATGCACACGATCAGACAGAAACTGCGGCTTCCAATCAACTAGGGTTTCCATATTTCTCCACTCAGGGACAGAAAGAGATGCACAAACTGCTCTTTTCCTACTAAGGGCATCAGCGACTACGTTTGCCTTACCCGGGTGGTAGGCAATAGTGAAATCATAGTCCTTCAAGTACTCGATCCACCGACGCTGGCGCAGATTTAAGTCCTTCTGAGTCAGAATGTACTTCAGGCTTTTGTGATCAGTGAAGATATCAAACGTTGCCCCATACAAGTAGTGTCTCCAGATCTTAAGAGCATGAATTATTCCAGCCAATTCTAGGTCATGCGTAGGATAATTGAGCTCGTTAGGTTTTAGCTGACGAGATGCATATGCCACGACTTTGCCGTTTTGCATAAGGACACAACCTAACCCATTCCTTGATGCGTCAGTGAAGATGACAAACCCTTCATTTCCAGAGGGCAGAACAAGCACAGGAGTCGACGTCAACTTTTGCTTCAACAGCTGGAAACTGGATTCACATGTAGCTGACCAGATGAAGTACTCATCCTTACGAGTGAGCTTTGTCAGAGGAAGTGCCACCTTAGAGAAATTAGGGATGAAACATCGATAATATCCGGCCAGTCCTAAGAAACTCCGGATTTGTGAAGGATTACGAGGAGATTGCCAATCAAGCACTGCAGAAACTTTGGCAGGATCAACAGAAATAGTGCCTCCACAGATGACGTGTCCCAAAAACATGACTTTGTCGATCCAGAACTCACATTTAGATAGCTTGCCATAGAACTTCTGGGTTCGTAAAATCTTGAGAACTGTCCTCAAGTGTTCCCGATGTTTCTCCACAGAATCAGAAAAGATCAGAATATCATCAATGAAGACAACCACGAAATCATCAAGATAGGGCTGGAAGACTTTGTTCATCAGATTCATGAAGACACCAGGTGCATTGGTCAACCCGGATGGCATCACTAGAAACTCATAGTGTCCATACCGAGTTCAGAAGGCTGTTTTAGAAATGTCAGAGTCTTTGACCTTCAGTTGATGGTAGCCAGAACGAAGATCAATTTTCGAGAAGAATTTAGCAGTGTGAAGCTGATCGAAGAGGTCATCAATGCGAGGGAGAGGATACTTGTTCTTAATAATAGCATGGTTCAACATGCGATAGTAAATACACATTCGCATATAACCATCTTTCTTTTTCACAAAGAGAACAGGAGCACCCCAAGGGGAGACACTAGGGCGGATAAAACCTTTATCAAGGAGTTCTTGTAGTTGTTTCTTCAGCTCCATCAGCTCAACAGGGGCCATCCTATACAGTGCCCTAGAAATCGGAGTGGTTCCAGGAAGAAGGTCTATAGAGAACTCTATGTCTCTATCTGGAGGCAGCCCAGGGAGCTCCTCTGAGAATACATCAAGAAAATCACGTACCACCTCCAGTCTTTCTATAGGCCCGTGGGCAGGACTGGTCTCTGAGACAAATGCGAGGAAGACTTTACACCCTTTATTTACTAGCTTCTTAGCTTTGAGAGAAGAAATTATTATATTATTACAGAATCCGCTCCCCTTAGGTATCACCACATGATGGTTATGAGGACGAGAAAGAAGTACCAACTTGTCCCTACAATCAATTGTTGCATAATATTCATATAGCCAGTCCATTCTGAGAATAACACCAAAGTCTTCCATAGACAAGAGGATAAATTCGAAAGGCAGGTCATGATTTTCGAATTTGAGAGGGAGAACATCAGTTTTCTGTAAAGTTGTAAGAATTCTGCCACTAGGAGTTGTCACATCCAAAATATACCCCAGATCCCTTATATTTAGATTTAACATGGATGCCAGATTTCGAGAAATGAATGTGTTTGTAGATCCAGAATCAAATAGTGCTCTAACAGGATGTCCATTTAAGAATACAATGCCTACATATGATAATTTCGAATTTAAGTAATTGAAGGCATTGAACGAGATATTGAATATATGAAAAAGATTTAAAGTTTACCTTCCACAAGCTGATTTGGATTTGCCCTAGCTTCTTCTGCTATCACTGCAAAAACCATGGCGTTGTGATGTCCCTGAGGGGGTGGAGTACCTGACGGATGCTTGCCAAGGACTGATGCATTGGGACACTTGGCAAGGAAATGTCCCTCTTTCTTGCAGTTGTAGCAGACGGGCTTGGTGTAGCGACAAGGTCCATCGTGTCCTCGTCCGCAGGTTTTGCACTTGTTGCGATAGTCCATCAGCTTTCTATTTCTTGGACCTTTCCTTCCTGAACCTCCTCCCTTTCCTGATCCTTTGTTGTGGCCGGGGTGGAACTTCTTGAACTTCTCCTCTTCAGTGGTGGTTAACCCCAGGTACCCCATGCTAGGTGGCTTCTGCAAACCCTGCTCTCTCTCCTGCTTAAGGGCCATATCTAGGGCTTCATCCAGGTTTTGAGGACGGGAGGCTATGACTAGGGTTTTTAACTATGTGGTAAGACGGTCCACAAAGTGCTCAGTGAGACGCTCTTCAGTACGCATGGGGGCATAGCGCTCCAAAAGCCTAAACTGTCTAGTATAGTCAGCCACTGACAGCTTGCCTTGCTTGAGCTCCATGTACATCACCTCCTTCCTCTTCCTTTCAGCTATGGGCATGAAACGGTCGGTGAATAGGGTTTTGAAGGCTTCCCAACCCATGGCATCCACCTCTCCTCCCCTATTCCCGCCATAATTCTCCCACCATATCCTAGCCCCTCCCTTAAGCATATGGGCTGCAAAGGTGACCTTCTTCTCTTCAGGGACTCCTAGGGTACGGAATCCATTTTCCATGGACAGAAGCCAGGCTTTGACCTTGTCCATCACTTTGGGTTGGTATTCCCCCCAGAAGGAATCAGGGTTTAACTTGATGAAATCTATCACCGTTACTTCTCTTGCCCTAGGGTTACTGGGTTCTGGGATGGCTCGGTTGACTAGGGCTTCCATGAAGTCAAAAAGAGCCTTCTTCTGTTCTTCCCATCTCTCTTGGCCCGTAGGATCAGGATTTCTGGAGGTTTCAGGGTCCTTCCTTTTGTGAGAGTGAGATTCCTCAGAGGATCTTGAGTTTCTGGTTTTTGGAGGCATCCTGAAATTAATTAAACAAATCAGGGTTTATCTCTCAAAAGTTTCATTATTATCATCATTATCATGATTATCATTTCAATTATTATTTTCATTTTTTTCTCATTATTAAAGTTCTTAATGTTACAATTTGCGGAGGATATCCTAAGATGGTCCTTATAAGTCAGTCCTTAAGACTTGTCTAAATAGAGAGACATTTTCTTAGCCTTATAAGGTGAGAAGGAAATTTCAAAGTCAAGATGAGAGGGAAATATTCCTAGAGAAAGAGGTAAGAGGGAATTTTCTAGAGATGAGAGGGTCCTAAATAGGATAATCCCAAAAGTAGGGGAACTTAGAGTATCGTCCTGGTAGACTCACACTGCCTTATAGGTAGCCTCGTGATTGCCAAGCAAAGTGGCTCGGAGACTTTATCCAGACCTTAGGCAGATGCTATCCTAGTCACCTCAACCCTTAGTATCCCAAACTCAAGGACTACCCTAGACTCACAATAGAGTGAATGGGTTCATGTGACTATGTTGTGTGAACCTTGGCTCTGATACCAACTGAGACGACCCCAATTTCTATATACTTTCCATAATGACATAAACAGATATGCGTGCACTCATATCTTATAAATGTCAAAAGGGAAAATACAAGAAATTAGTGAAGTCAACTAAAACCAGAGATATGCCAAGATCTAGTTCACAAACAACAATTAATAGCCACAATAACCACCATTCATTGAGAATAAATAAAGTCATACATAACTTATTCGAATGGAGAGAAGAGATATAAATAGTTCTAAAGAAATAATAGTGATACATAGGATATTATCATCCTCAAAGTACTGGAAAGGGAAAAACTACATCTATCATGAAATAGATAAGAAGAATAGAAATCTATCTAATATATCCTCCTTGCTCATTTATTATGCCTTCACGTACTTTGATCATCTCTTTTACTCCCTTGTTTCACAAGTTCTTTGTACCTAAAAAATACGGGAAACAAAACACGAGTCAAAAGAGTACGTGGTAGAAAAAGATACTATAGTATGGTTGCATAAGAAAAGTAACTTTTGAAATCAAAACGAGATAAGAAGAAATCATATTCTTTAAGCGAAGCGATAATCAAGTAAACATTTCTTTTAACATGTCATTCGATGCGATTGTACTACTTCAAGCACCTTTTCAACATTCATCTAATGTGGGCCATATAGAAGAGAAAGAGAGGGATACATACATCTAACATGGGCCAGATTTCATACATCCATGTTAGGCACATACATCCAACATTAGGAAGTGCATGTAGCTACAATCCATCTAACCTTTCATCTTATATTTAGAGTTTTTGTCGGCAAAGGAAAATACACTATAGTGTTTCATCCAAGCACATTTATAAAGTAGTTGAATCCAAGTACAATACTTTTAACAACCATGGAAAACTAGTCATATACTTATAACCACGTACCTTCTAGCAGATCTGATCCTCACAGGTTCCTAGATCAAGGGTTGAGAGAAGATCCTCCTGAAATATGAGTAACCCTCTGTTACAATATGTCCTTATCATTTCTTATAACTTTAGAGTTTAGATCATTAGGGTTTAGATCCTTAGGATTTAGATCATTGGATTGGGATCATTAGAGTCATCATTAGGGTACTCCTGATCCTTGAGATCAGAGTTGACCAAAGGAGGTTGATTAATCAAGTTCTTAAAGAGATCTTAGAAGATTAGGGTTTGATATGATGTTTTCAACAAATATTGAAATAGGAAAGTCATATGGAAGAGTCTAGTTACGATCCTTGAAGATTTACTCATATTGGATTAAGATTTCGAGATTCAGGGTTATTCTAACTCATGTCAGGATCAAAGATCAAAAGATATCAACATTTGGTTAAGATCATCCTAAAGATAATCATATAACATTGATTAAAATGGGTTTAGATTACATTTTCGAACAGGAATGATCAACAGGGTCTGATCATATTTTATATGAATAGGTCTCATTTTCCTGATCAAAAAGATATATAGTTTTGCGATTTTCTGATGATCCTACTAATTTCTATAATTAATTGAAAATCGACCAATTAGGAAATTTTAATAAGATAAATGAAAAAAATAATAAAAAAAAAGAAAAAGGATTGCTGGTCTCGCGGATCTGAAGAGGGATCCGGCTACGTGGATCCTCTCTTTAACCCGCGAGCCAGCCTTGGTCAGCCGGGTCAAGGATGGGGGGAAAAAGGACGTAAATGCCCCTTTTGGGCTTTGGTTGTCATAACGACAGGTTAGGGCAGGTTAGTACTTCTACCCCTTTGATTGCTTCCCTCGCGCGCGAGGCAGCAATGAGGATCAGGCAGTAGAGAAGAAGGGGGGGGGGTGAAGAAGCTCAAAAAGGTTAGGGGGTGTCTGGGAGTGTGAGAATGGGCGGAACGCATTTGCGAGGTCTTCCTGAGTCCAACGAACCCAAGAAGCTCGCCGGAGGTTAGCTACAGCCCTGGTTTCGATGGCGGGATACTCTGAAAATGGAAAATGGGTTCCAGGTATTTACCTGCCCTCCGGCTGGATTGAGGGGTCACGAAGCTCCGCGTGGGGTTCGTGAAGTTGTTGGTCCATTTCCAGATGCTCGACGTACCCTGGACCTCGTCGATGATGGCAGCCTTGCACGCAGCTCCGGCGGCTAGTCGACCCAGGCTCCTAGGCCTTCGTGGCTCCAACCGAAGGTGTCGGTTGTCTCGCTGAGATCCCCAGATGGTGTGGGTGCGTTCAATTGGATGGAGGGAGCTTCTGGAGCGAGGGGAGAGTCGAGACAGGTGCGGCGGAGCTTGCTTGAGGTCGGGGAAAAGGGGCAAGTCTCGGTGGAAATCGATGGTGCGGAATGATAAAAGGGAGGTCAGGGAAGCTTTTGGGGGTCTTTTATAGACCCGGGGTGGAGTAGAGGGCTAAGCCCTAAACCGTGCGCAGCCGCCAGTGAGAGGCGCGTGGAATCGGGAGTTTGTTCTCCCTGTTTCGTGGACGAGGGGAAGTGGGTAGAGGGTTGTTGAACTCGTCTCGGTGAGACGAGTCTATCCTCCAAATATATCGCGCTGAGGTGACGAGATTTGGGCGCTAGCTGTTTTGGAGATGTTGTTGTGCTGCCGAAGACCGGGTCTTGCGGGAGGTTAGGGACGATCCATGGACCGTTGGATCTCACGCGATCCCTGATCAGCAGATCGGACGGTTAAAATTGAATCCCAGCGAGGGGCCGCGCCAAAGCAAGGAAATGGGCCGCGTGACATAAATTAAAAGCCCAATTAAAAGGAACTTAGGTCTAAGTCTTTATGATCAAGAGAATAATACACGAAATTAAGATGGGCATAACTCCCAATTGGTTGACCCAATTGTTACCAAATTTTAGGGGCTTTCTAGTGAGGTCAAAGTGTATCTTGTGTACAAATTTGGTAGCAAAAATCGATCTGTAGATAGGTAAATTGAGCAATTGCCTCAAAGCATTAGTTTAGGTTATCAAGTAAACTAGGGTTTGTTTTCTTTTTTCCAAAAGTGTCATATTAAGCTTAGTCATGCAATGATTAAGTTGAGGGTAGTTTTTTCAACAATAAATTGAGAAAAGAAATAACAAGAGAGAGAAAATAAGGTAAAAACTCACTCCATCACATTCTCCCCTCCTTAAAAAGAATTTTGTCCTCAAAATTCAAGAAGCCTGAAAGAGATGTGTATACTTCCGCTCGACTTCAGACTTGAGCTCCCAGGTAGCATCAGTTGGATCATGGTGGCTCCAGAGAACTTTCACCATATCTATACTCCGATTGTTGCGAAGCTCCTTTGTCTTTAGATCGAGAATTCTGACTGGTGACTCAGCATATGGCAGATCATCTTTCAGCTCGAGGGGCTCATGATTCAGAATGTGACTAGGATCTTTGACGTACGACTTCAGATTGGATACGTGGAAGACATTGTGCATGGCACTGTACTGAGGTGGAAAAGCAAGACGATAGGCGCATTCTCCAACCCTTTCAAGGATCTCAAAGGGTCCCACATAACGAGGACTGAGCTTTCCCTTATTCTTGGCCAAAGCTCAAATAGGTCGGATCTTCAGGAATACGTGATCACCTTCCTTGAACTGTCATTCTCGTCGGTGAGCATCTGCATAAGATTTCTGCCTATCTTGTGCTCGCTTCATTCTTTGCTTAATCAGTGCAACTTTGTCTGTATACAGCTGTATCTCCTCGGATTTCATCAAAGTGCGTTCTCCAACATCGTCACAATGTAACAGAGATCTGCATGGTCGGCCATAAAGAGCTTCATAGGGAGGCATCCCAATGCTTGCCTGATAACTATTATTATAGGCGAACTCAACCAATGGCAAGTAATGGTCCCACGAGCTTTCCCAGTCGAGCATACAAGCTCGTAGAAGATCTTCCAAAATCTGTACGGTACGCTCTGACTGTCCGTCCGTCTGCGGGTGATAAGTTGTGCTGAAGTTCAACTTGGTGCCCAGCTCCTCTTAGACTTGCTTCCACAGCTTCGATGTAAACTTTGGATCCCTGTCCGAGACAATGGATGCTGGAATCGCATGCAGACGTACGATCTCTCAGATGTAGAGGTCAACCAACTCAGAAACCCTTGAAGTAGTCTTCACAGGAAGAAAATGAGCTGACTTGGTGAGACGATCCACTATGACCCATGTAGCATCGTACCCCTTCATGGTCCTGGGCAACCCTACCACAAAATCCATGGTGATGTGTTCCCATTTCCATTCTGGAATCTCAAGGGGTTGTAGTAGACCGCCTGGTCTCTGATGTTCGGCCTTGATCCTTTGACATGTCAAACACCTAGACACGAAATCGACAATATCACGCTTCATGCCCCTCCACCAAAACTGACGTTGTAGGTCTTTGTACATATTTGTCGTGCCGGGATGAACCGTGTACTTGGACCCATGTGCCTCATTTAGGATTGATGTCTTTACAGTTGACTGCTCAGGAACCCACATGCGATTCTTTTAACGGAGACCACCATCAAGACCCACAGACAGATGCGTTTGCGGCCTCGACAGGAGAGAAGATAGCTCTACAAGATCAGGACTAGCCTTTTGTGCCTCCAGAAGTTTGAAATGCAGGTTGGACGTGATGAAAATGTTATTAACATGCACACGATCAGACAATAACTGCGGCTTCCAACCAACTAGGGTTTCCATATTTCTCCACTCAGGGACAGAAAGAGATGCACAAACTGCTCTTTTCCTACTAAGGGCATCAACGACTACGTTTGCCTTACCCGGGTGGTAGGCAATAGTGAAATCATAGTCCTTCAAGTACTCGATCCACCGACGCTAGCATAGATTTAAGTCCTTCTGAGTCAGAATGTACTTCAGGCTTTTGTGATCAGTGAAGATATCAAACGTTGCGCCATACAAGTAGTGTCTCCAGATCTTAAGAGCATGAATTATTGCAGCCAATTCCAGGTCATGCGTAGGATAATTGAGCTCGTTAGGTTTTAGCTGACGAGATGCATATGCCACGACTTTTCCGTTTTGCATAAGGACACAACCTAACCCATTCCTTGATGCGTCAGTGAAGATGACAAACCCTTCGTTCCCAGAGGGCAGAACAAGCACAGGAGCCGACATCAACTTTTGCTTCAACAGCTGGAAACTGGATTCACATGTAGCTGACCAGATGAAGTACTCGTCCTTACGAGTGAGCTTTGTCAGAGGAAGTGCCACCTTAGAGAAATTAGGGATGAAACGTCGATAATATCCGGCCAGTCCTAAGAAACTCCGGATTTCTGAAGGATTACGAGGAGATTGCCAATCAAGCACAACAGAAACTTTGGCGGGATCAATAGAAATAGTGCCTCCACAGATGACGTGTCCCAAAAACATGACTTTGTCGATCCAGAACTCACATTTAGATAGCTTGCCATAGAACTTCTGGGTTCGTAAAATCTCGAGAACTGTCCTCAAGTGTTCCCGATGTTTCTCCACAGAATCAGAAAAGATTAGAATATCATCAATGAAGACAACCACGAAATCATCAAGATAGGGCTGGAAGACTTTGTTCATCAGATTCATGAAGACACCGGGTGCATTGGTCAACCCGGATGGTATCACTAGAAACTCATAGTGTCCATACCGAGTTCAGAAGGCTGTTTTAGAAATGTCAGAGTCTTTGAACTTCAGTTGATGGTAGCCAGAACGGAGATCAATTTTTGAGAAGACTTTAGCAGTGCGAAGCTGATCGAAGAGGTCATCAATGCGAGGGAGAGGATACTTGTTCTTAATAATAGCCTGGTTCAACATGCGATAGTCAATACACATCCGCATAGAACCATATTTCTTTTTCACGAAGAGAACAAGAGCACCCCAAGGGGAGACACTAGGGCGGATAAAACCTTTATCAAGGAGTTCTTGTAGTTGTTTCTTCAGCTCCATCAGCTCAACAGGGGCCATCCTATACGGTTCCCTAGAAATCGGAGTGGTTCCAGGAAGAAGGTCTATAGAGAACTCTATGTCTCTATCTGGAGGCAGCCCAGGGAGCTCCTCTGAGAATACATCAAGAAAATCACGTACCACCTCCAGTCTTTCTACAGGCCCGTGGGCAGGACTGGTCTCTGAGACAAATGCGAGGAAGACTTTACACCCTTTATTTACTAGCTTCTTAGCTTTGAGAGAAGAAATTATTATATTATTATAGAATCCGCTCCCCTTAGGTATCACCACATGATGATTATGAGGACGAGAAAGAAGTACCAACTTGTCCCTACAATCAATTGTTGCATAATATTCATATAGCCAGTCCATTCTGAGAATAACACCAAAGTCTTCCATAAACAAGAGGATAAATTCGAAAGGCAGGTCATGATTTTCGAATTTGAGAGGGAGAACATCAGTTTTTTGCAAAGTTGTAAGAATTCTGCCACTAGGAGTTGTCACATCCAAAATATACCCCAGATCCCTTATATTTAGATTTAACATGGATGCCAGATTTCGGGAAATGAATGTGTTTGTAGATCCAGAATCAAATAGTGCTCTAACAGGATGTCCATTTAAGAATACAATGCCTACATATGATAATTTCGAATTTAAGTAATTGAAGGCATTGAACGAGATATTGAATATATGAAAAAGATTTAAAGTTTACCTTCCACAAGCTGATTTGGATTTGCCCTAGATTCTTCTACTGTCACTGCAAAAACCCTGGCGTTGCGATGTCCCTGAGGGGGTGGAGCACCTGAAGGATGCTTGCCAAGGACTGATGCATTGGGACACTTGGCAAGGAAATGTCCCTCTTTCTTGCAGTTGTAGCAGACGGGCTTGGTGTAGCGACAAGGTCCATCGTGTCCTCGTCCGCAGGTTTTGCACTTGTTGCGATAGTCCATCAGCTTGCTATTTCTTGGACCTTTCCTTCCTGAACCTCCTCCCTTTCCTGATCCTTTGTTGTGGCCGGGGTGGAACTTCTTGAACTTCTCCTCTTCAGTGGTGGTTAACCCCAGGTACCCCATGCTAGGTGGCTTCTGCAAACTCTACTCTCTCTCCTGCTTAAGGGCCATATCTAGGGCTTCATCCAGGTTTTGAGGACGGGAGGCTATGACTAGGGTTTTTAACTGTGTGGTAAGACGGTCCACAAAGTGCTCAGTGAGACGCTCTTCAGTACGGATGGGGGCATAGCGCTCCAAAAGCCTGAACTGTCTAGTGTAGTCAGCCACTGACAGCTTGCCTTGCTTGAGCTCCATGTACATCACCTCCTTCCTCTTCCTTTCAGCTATGGGCATGAAACGGTCGGTGAATAGGGTTTTGAAGGCTTCCCAACCCATGGCATCCACCTCTCCTCCCCTATTCCCGCCATAATTCTCCCACCATATCCTAGCCCCTCCCTTAAGCATATGGGCTGCAAAGGTGACCTTCTTCTCTTCAGGGACTCCTAGGGTATGAAATCCGTTTTCCATGGACAGAAGCCAAGCTTCAGCCTTGCCCATCACTTTGGGTTGGTCTTCCCCCAGAAGGAATCAGGGTTTAACTTGATGAAATCTATCACCGTTACTTCTCTTACCCTAGGGTTACTGGGTTCTGGGATGGCTCAGTTGACTAGGGCTTCCATGAAGTCAAAAAGAGCCTTCTTCTGTTCTTCCCATCTCTCTTGGGCCGTAGGATCAGGATTTGTGGAGGTTTGAGGGTCCTTCTTTTTGTTAGAGTGAGATTCCTCAGAGGATCTTGAGTTTCTGGTTTTTGGAGGCATCCTAAAATTAATTAAACAAATCAGGGTTTATCTCTCAAAAGTTTCATTATTATCATCATTATCATGATTATCATTTCAATTATTATTTTCATTTTTTTTCTCATTATTAAAGTTCTTAATGTTACAATTTGCGGAGGATATCCTAAGATGGTCCTTATAAGTCAGTCCTTAAGACTTGTCTAAATAGAGAGACATTTTCTTAGCCTTATAAGGTGAGAAGGAAATTTCAAAGTCGAGATGAGAGGGAAATATTCCTAGAGAAAGAGGTAAGAGGGAATTTCCTAGAGATGAGAGGGTCCTAAATAGGATAATCCCAAAAGTAGGGGAACTTAGAGTATCGGCCAGGTAGACTCACACTGCCTTATAGGTAGCCTCGTGATTGCCAAGCAAAGTGGCTCGGAGACTTTAGCCAGACCTTAGGCAGATGCTATCCTAGTCACCTCAACCCTTAGTATCCCAAACTCAAGGACTACGCTAGACTCACAATAGAGTGAATGGGTTCATGTGACTATGTTGTGTGAACCTTGGCTCTGATACCAACTGAGATGACCCCAATTTCTATATACTTTCCATAATGACATAAACAGATATGCGTGCACTCATATCTTATAAATGTCAAAAGGGAAAATACAAGAAATTAGTGAAGTCAACTAAAACCAGAGATATGCCAAGATCTAGTTCACAAACAATAATTAATAGCCACAATAACCACCATTCATTGAGAATAAATAAAGTCATACATAACTTATTCGAATGGAGAGAAGAGATATAAATAGTTCTAAAGAAATAATAGTGATACATAGGATATTATCATCCTCAAAGTACTGGAAAGGGAAAAACTACATCTATCATGAAATAGATAAGAAGAACAGAAATCTATCTAATATATCCTCCTTGCTCATTTATTATGCCTTCAGGTACTTTGATCATCTCTTTTACTCCCTTGTTTCACAAGTTCTTTGTACCTAAAAAATACGGGAAACAAAACACGAGTCAAAAGAGTACGTGGTAGAAAAAAATACTATAGTATGGTTGCATAAGAAAAGTAACTTTTGAAATCAAAACGAGATAAGAAGAAATCATATTCTTTAAGCGAAGCGATAATCAAGTAAACATTTCTTTTAACATGTCATTTGATGCGATTGTACTACTTCAAGCACCTTTTCAACATACATCTAATGTGGGCCATATAGAAGAGAAAGATAGGGATACATACATCTAACATGGGCCAGATTTCATACATCCATGTTAGGCACATACATCCAACATTAGGTAGTGCATGTAGCTACAATCCATCTAACCTTTCATCTTATATTTAGAGTTTTTGTCGGCAAAGGAAAATACACTATAGTGTTTCATCCAAGCACATTTATAAAGTAGTTGCATCCAAGTACAATACTTTTAACAACCATGGAAAACTAGTCATATACTTATAACCACGTACCTTCTAGCAGATCTGATCCTCACAGGTTCCTAGATCAAGGGTTGAGAGAAGATCCTCCTGAAATATGAGTAACCCTCTGTTACAATATGTCCTTATCATTTCTTATAACTTTAGAGTTTAGATCATTAGGGTTTAGATCCTTAGGATTTAGATCATTGGATTGGGATCATTAGAGTCATCATTAGGGTACTCCTGATCCTTGAGATCAGAGTTGACCAAAGGAGGTTGATTAATCAAGTTCTTAAAGAGATCTTAGAAGATTAGGGTTTGATATGATGTTTTCAACAAATATTGAAATAGGAAAGTCATATGGAAGAGTCTAGTTACGATCCTTGAAGATTTACTCATATTGGATTAAGATTTCGAGATTCAGGGTTATTCTAACTCATGTCAGGATCAAAGATCAAAAGATATCAACATTTGGTTAAGATCATCCTAAAGATAATCATATAACATTGATTAAAATGGGTTTAGATTACATTTTCGAACAGGAATGATCAACAGGGTCTGATCATATTTTATATGAATAGGTCTCATTTTCCTGATCAAAAAGATATATAGTTTTGCTATTTTCTGATGATCCTACTAATTTCTATAATTAATTGAAAATCGACCAATTAGGAAATTTTAATAAGATAAATGAAAAAAAATAATAAAAAAAGAAAAAGGATTGCTGGTCTCGTGGATCAGAAGAGGGATCCGGCTACGTGGATCCTCTCTTTAACCCGCGAGCCAGCCTTGGTCAGCCGGGTCAAGGATGGGGGAAAAAGGACGTAAATGCCCCTTTTGGGCTTTGGTTGTCATAACGACAGGTTAGGGCAGGTTAGTACTTCTGCCCCTTTGATTGCTTCCCTCGTGCACGAGGCAGCAACGAGGATCGGGAAGTAGAGAAGAAGGGGGGGGGGGTGAAGAAGCTCAGGCAGGTTAGGGGGTGTCTGGGAGTGTGAGAATGGGCGGAACGCATTCACGAGGTCTTCCTGAGTCCAACGAACCCAAGAAGCTCGCCGGAGGTTAGCTACAGCTCTGGTTTCGATGGCGGGATACTCTGAAAATGGAAAATGGGCTCCAGGTATTTACCTGCCCTCCGGCTGGATTGAGGGGTCACGAAGCTCCGCGTGGGGTTCGTGAAGTTGTTGGTCCACTTCCAGATGCTTGACGTACCCTGGACCTCACCGACGATGGCAGCCTTGCACGCAGCTCCGGCGGCTAGTCGACCCAGGCTCCTAGGCCTTCGTGGCTCCAACCGAAGGTGTCGGTCGTCTCGCCGAGATCCCGAGATGGTGTGGGTGCGTTCAATTGGATGGAGGGAGCTTTTGGAGCGAGGGGAGAGTCGAGACAGGTGCGGCGGAGCTTGCTTGAGGTCGGGGAATAGGGGCAAGTCTCAGTGGAAATCGATGGTGTGGAATGATAAAAGGGAGGTCAGGGAAGCTTTTGGGGGTCTTTTATAGACCTGAGGTGGAGTAGAGGGCTAAGCCCTAAACCGTGCGCCGCCGCCAGTGAGAGGCACGAGGAATCGGGAGTTTGTTTTACCTGTTGCGTGGACGAGGGGAAGTGGGTAGAGGGTTGTTGAACTCGTCTCGGTGAGACGAGTCTATCCTCAAAATATCTCGCGCTGAGGTGACGAGATTTGGGCGCTAGCTATTTTGGAGATGTTGCTGTGCTGCCGCGGGCGAAGACCGGGTCTTGCGGGAGGTTAGGAACGATCCATGGACCGTTGGATCTCGCGTGATCCCTGATCAACAGATCGGACGGTTAAAATTGAATCATAGCGAGGGGCCGCGCCAAAGCAAGGAAATGGGCCGCGTGACATAAATTAAAAGCCCAATTAAAAGGAACTTAGGTCTAAGTCTTTATGATCAAGAGAATAATACACGAAATTAAGATGGGCATAACTCCCAATTGGTTGACCCAATTGTTACCAAATTTTAGGGGCTTGCTAGTGAGGTCAAAGTGTATCTTGTGTACAAATTTGGTAGCAAAAATCGATCTGTAGATAGGTAAATTGAGCAATTGCCTCAAAGCATTAGTTTAGGTTATCAAGTAAACTAGGGTTTGTTTTCTTTTTGCCAAAAGTGTCATATTAAGCTTAGTCATGCAATGATTAAGTTGAGGGTAGTTTTGTCAACAATAAATTGAGAAAAGAAATAACAAGAGAGATAAAATAAGGTAAAAACTCAGTCCATCACACTAAAACGATACTACGATAAGACTTCCGCGTGTCCTAGCACACGTGGGTGGAGATCTTACCATAGTACAAGCAAGGCTAAACCTAGAGATTCATCATCTCTAGGATTTTTAGTGGTGTTGCAAAACTCCATCAATTATCCACCCCTTACAAGGATTTCGTCCCCGAAATCATTAACAAAACATTAAGAGAAAAGAGTAGGGTATTTCCTTCTCATTTCTTCCTCTAGTTCCCATGTAGCTTCTTCAACGCCACGTTGATTCTAGAGAACTTTTACAAGACTAATGTCTTTCTTCTTCAGCTTCTTGATTCTTCTATCGAGAATCAACATAGGCCCTTCAACATAGGATATATCATCGTTTAATTCTACTTCCATAGGTTGCAGAATTGATTATGTGTCAGGATGACATTTCCTTAGCATGGAAATGTGGAACACTGGGTGTAACTTTTGCAGCTCAGGTGGTAACTCCAGCTTATAAGCTACCTTTCCAATCCGTTCAATGATTGGATAAGGCCCCATAAATCTAGGAGCTAACTTTCCTTTCCTTCCAAATCTAAGAATTCCCTTCCAAGGTGAGACCTTAAGGTACACTTTGTCTCCAACCTGGAATTCTAAAGGTCTACGACGCTTATCAGCGTAAAATTTTTGCCTATCTTGTGCAATCTTTAGCTGTTGTTGTATTATTTTAATCTTCTCGGTGGTCTGTTGCACAAGATCAGGACCCAAAAGTTGATATTCACCAGTTTCATACCAACATAGGGGAGATCTACAACGTCTACCATACAAAGCTTCATAAGGTGACATGTCTATACTGTGTTGATAGCTATTGTTATAGGCAAACTCTATCAAACTTAAATGTAGATCCCAACTTCCTATAAACTGGAGAACACATGCCCTAAGCAAGTCCTCCAAGGTTTGTATAGTCCTTTCTCATTGTCCATTTGTCTGAGGATGAAAGGTTGTATTAAAACTTAACTGTGTGCCTAAGGATTTATGAAGTCGCTCCCAAAAATGACTTGTAAACTGGAGAACTCTATCAGAAACTATGGTAACTGGGACCCCATGCAGCCGCACTATGTCATCTACATATAACTGTGCCAGATTCTCAACAGAATAGGTTGTTTTGATAGGTAAGAAATGTGTTGTCTTTGTCAACCTATCAACTATTACCCAAACGGAATCATGACCTTTGGTTGTTCTGGGTAAACCAACCAAAAAGTCCATGGTTACATGATCCCACTTCCATTGTGGTATAGGTAAAGGTTGCATTGTTCCTGCAGGGTTCTAGTGTTTAGCTTTAACTGGCTGACACACTGGATACCACATAACAAACTCAACAACATCCTTCTTCAAACCAGGCCACCAATACATATCTTTCAAGTTACAATACATCTTGGTGCTTCCTGGATGCATAACATACATTGAAGAATGAGCTTCTTCCAGGACTAACTTCCTTAAGTTATCAACATCAGGTACTATCATTCTACCATGATAATAGGCTACCTGATCATCTGAGTAATGGAAACCATCTCGTTTTTCACTACCATACTCTGATCTAATCTGTTGAACTACAACATCAGCTTGATGTGCCTCCTTAATCTGTTGTCTCAGAGTAGGTTTTATGTGCATCTCAGCTAGCAACCCGGATAACAATGATACTTTTAACTGTACATTGTCTTGCCTTAAAGAGATAAGCATATCCCTCCTAGAGCACACCAAAGAATTCAACTGTGCTCTATCTAGGGCTGGTGTTGCTGATTTTCTACTTAAAGCATCAACAACCACATTGGCCTTCCCTGGATGACAATCAATTGTACAATCGTAGTCCTTGATTAACTCCATCCAGTGGTGTTGTATCATGTTAAGCTCATGCTGAGAGAAGATGTACTTTAGGTTCTTATGGTATGTGAAAATATGGAATGTCTCTCCATAGAGATAATGTCTCCAGATCTTCAAGGCATGGACTACAGCAGCTAGTTCTAGATCGTGTGTCAGATAATTCTCCTCGTGTTTCTTAAGCTATCGAGAAGAAAAAGAAATCACTTGTTTATCCTGCATTAACACACATCCTAGTCCATTCTTAGAGGCATCACAGAAAACTATATACCTTTTCCCTTGCTCAGGTAGCACTAGCACTGGTGCACTTGTCAACCTTTCCTTCAGCAACTGGAATGATTGTTGACACTTGTCATTCCAAGTAAAAGAAACATCCTTCCTGGTCAACTTAGTTAAGGGTAAAGATATAGAACTGAAGTTCTTAATGAACCTCCTGTAATAGCCTGCCAACCCTAAGAAACTGTGAATCTCCGTCGGTGTTTTCGGTTGTTCCCATTGCAGGACAGATTCTACCTTTTTAGGGTCAACACGTATACCAGAAGCAGATATTACGTGTCCAAAAAAAGAAACTTCTGGTAACCAGAACTCACACTTGCTAAACTTAGCATACAACCTATGTTCTCTTAGCAAAGTTAGAGCCTAACGAAGATGTTGTTCATGTTGCTGAGCATCTTTACTGCAGATCAGAATGTCATCTATAAAGATGACTACACACTGATCAAGAAAAGGTCGAAAGATTCTATTCATGAGTTCCATAAATGCAGCTGGTGCATTAGTTAGTACAAACGACATAACTGTGAACTCATAGTGACCATACCTTGTCCTAAAGGAAGACTTAGGTATGTCACCCTCCATAATACGTAACTGATGGTATCCCAA
Source organism: Alisma plantago-aquatica (assembly GCA_963693085.1). NCBI lineage: Eukaryota > Viridiplantae > Streptophyta > Magnoliopsida > Alismatales > Alismataceae > Alisma > Alisma plantago-aquatica. Next base: position 182,332,493 of record OY856411.1, read on the forward strand.
CCTCAGATCTATCTTTGAGAAGACAGTTGCACCACGCAACTGATCAAAGAGATCATCAATCCTTGGCAAAGGATACTTATCCTTTATTGTTACTTTATTTAATATTCTGTAATCAATGCACAACCACATCGACCCATCTTTCTTTTTAACAAAGAGGACCGGAGCACCCCAAGGTGAAGAGCTTGGTCAGATAAAACCCTTCTCAAGCAACTATTGCAGTTGTTTCTTGAGTTCTGCCATCTCAGCAGGCGTCATCCTATACGGTGTTTGTGTTATTGGTTTTGTACCCGGGATTAGATTAATCTCAAAATCAATCTCTCTGGGCGGAGGTACACCTGGAAGTTCTTCAGGAAACACATCTTCGAATTCCCTGACTATAGGAACTTCAGCAGAATTAGAACTCTCCATGGTGGTATCTACCACATGGCCCAAGAATGCATAACATCCTTGTCTCATCAGCTTCTCAGCTACCATAGATGACACAAGACAGGTTGGAAGAATCTTTCTATCTCCTTGAAAGATCCATGTGTCACTTTCATCAGTGAACACATCTTGCTTGGACTCACAATCCAAGACAACCTTATACCTTTCTAAGGTATCCATCCCAAGGATTATATCGAACCCATGCATCTCAAGTGGTATAAGATCCACTTGAATGAGATGTTCAGAAAAGGAAAGAATGCAGGGAGAACATACCTCTCGCAACACCGCAGATCCCATCAAAGGAGTTTCCAACTTCAAACTCTCTGCCCTATGACCAACTATCATATTGCAGTCAAGAATCACTCTTTGAGTGATAAAGGAATGCGTAGCACCTGGATCAAGTAAAACAAATACGATGCAGGATGTAGACATATCAGAATAAAATAGTTCCATCTGACCTGTCACAACCCGAGGGTTGATCACTGCATCAGGTGGATTCATCGCATAGAATCTCGCCGTTTCCTGTGGTTGATTCGGTGCTTGATGACTGGGTGTCGATGATCCAGCTTGGGATGCTTGTCCACGTCCTCTAGTGCCACCTGGAAACTGTCGCCTTTGAGAACCTTATGGACTCTGCCTTTGAGGTTGAGTCACACTTGCCTCTCGAGCTCTACAATCCTTCATCAGATGCCCCATCTTTCCACATATGAAACAACTTCTAATCCCTTACTATAGTCTGGATGGTCCCATAACTGACACGGATGCTGAGCTATGGGCTCCTTCTGGTGGTAAACTTCGTACTCTACCCCTATTTGACGTCCACTACGTCTGGGTACTGAATCTGGGTGGTGGTGTAGGCACGAAAAACCTCGGTTTCTTGAAACCTTTGGATGAAGATCCTTAGAAATGGGGGTACACTTTCTTGTTCTTGGTCTGTCACTTCTCAACCACAGACCTCTCTATCCTTCTAACAGACTCCACAAAAGTAGCAAATCTTTCCCTGTTCTCCAAAGCAGACACAGGGGTGGTCAACTCAACATTTAATCCCTTCTCAAAACGCCGAATCCACTCTTCATCTGTGGTTTCCATGTGCGGACAGAACCGCAAAAGCTCCATGAACTTAGCCTCGTACTCACTAATGTTCATTGGTCCTTGTCTTAACCTCTAAAACTGAGAGATTTTCTCATCCAGGAACGTCTTAGAAAAGTATATGTTAACAAATTCTCGTTTGAAATACTTCCCATTCGATCTCCACACTTGGCTTTTCCCTTCCTCTATGGTCCACCAGTGACCAGCACTCCCCTTAAGAAGGTACACGGTGTGTCTAACCTTCTCAGCTTCTGGGATGTTCAGGATTATAAAGGCCTTCTCTAACTCAGTTAGCCACATGTCAGCATCAGCTGGGTCAGATGTCCCAACATATTCCATGGCTCCAACCCAGCGTAGTCATTCAAACGTCTTTCCGGTTCCCTGTCTTTCATCATGGGCAGGTGCCCTAGGTGTAGGTATGGGCATTCTATCAGTCATATGTGTCATGGCAGTCATGAACTACCCAAACATGGCTTGGAAGGCTGGATTCCCCATGTCAGCTGGATTGAACTGGGGTGGTTCAGGCACATGTTCCTCCCTTCTTTGGTCTCTTGCACCTCCTCCGGGTGCATCCATACTACTTTTAGCAACATTTTCATCATGTGATCCAGACATCTTTAGTTTTATCTTCTCCTCCTATATGAATAGAAGACACTATTAGATAGACTGGAAGAAACTAGAACAGACTCAACAACCTTAGTCCCATGTCTCTGTAGACTCAGTGAACCTAGAGCTCTGATACCACTAAATTTGTGACGTCCGACTCGCGAAAACAAGATTAACTAATGCGGAAGCATATTATTAGCAGCGGAATTACTGAAAATCACAAAAAATATTAAAACTTTTTGCAATGAGATCTACAAACTGTAGAACTCTTTCATATGGAACCAAAGTAAGTTATTTACATTCTGATTCATTAGTACATCTCTGTATCATCTCATCTCGAGAATCACAAACATTGACTGCCCTGTTAAACTGTACATAAGCAGTATACAAAAATCTCGAGGCATCAAGCCAAAAATCTCAGATCTATATCAAACCATCTACTGACTCCTAGGACCTGAGAGTACAAATACGACACATAAGACTCTATATACAAAACCTAACAGACAATCTCCACCTGAAGATCAATACTTTCCTTGTTGTTGTTGCTGCTTCTGTTACTGCTCACCCACTGAAGGGTTTCTTCTTCCTCGACGTCTACCTAAAAAGTTAAATCCCACGGGGGTGAGACAATTGAAAATTGTCCCAGCGAGAGATATAACTCTCCTCCAGCAGCAATTTTATTGTAGATAATAGAATAACACTGAGCAGTAGAATTATAAATAATCAACAGCAGATAAATCATTAACTAAGCTAAGTAGAGTAGCATTCTCTATACAGTTCATTCCAGTTATAACTTGATTAAGCAGCAAGTCATTTATTCAATAAGAGATATAAAGAACATGTATATCATTTATCCATCTAGGACATAATAGATAATGTATCATCAATCATTGATTCTCGTAGTTCAACTCTAAGCAAATATGCTACACGGTTGATTACATTTTTCAAACATACTTATGCCCTGAGTAGATGAGGTATACCGCTCATACTCCAACCGACCATTGCGAAATTGAAATCGGTACCATACATAGGTCAATAGAAGAGCCGAATTTCTATGACCTCATCCTCCTCAGTCAGTGAGAGAAACAACATATAGGACATCTCGTGTCTCTGCCAAATAGCTTTCCAGGGTATGTTGGCAACTTCGCTATTAGAGTTACAGTGGCATGTTGTACTCTCTTCACAATCGAGAGATTTCATGTTTATTTCACCTCGATTTGACATTAACATCATCATCGGGAGATTAATGATACATCATCCTGACATATACATATAATGAAGGATTAAGAGATTTAATGTTTATTTCACATCAATTCCTCCATTAGGGCGTAAGGATAATCACGCCCATAACCCCCACATACTCAAAAGTATGCTCTCCAGGAGTTCCCCTAGGAAAACCTATTTCACCATCACCAAACTAATGACGATGATGGATCTATGGTCAGGGCTCTACATGATATCATTTTACTTGATTATTTAAGTACATTACAACATTCTTTTAGCATCAGGCATGTTTTCAAACATAAACCATTATAACAATTGCTAAAAAGAAAGAGTACTACTTCTATCAAGTTCATTTCACAACTTTATTAATATTGGGAACTCAATCCCTTATCATCTCATCACCAAGATTCAAGAATATGGGTGTTCAAACCCTTAGATCATCAATATACTTGTTACCACTTTAACATGTAACAAAATGCCATCAAGTCATCTAACAGTATAAACATGATAATTACAATGCAGGTATTTCACATGGCTCTTACAACCTATCAATCTCTTTTTTTACCTTTCACTAGGCAACATAGCATATCATTGCTTACAAAGCTCATAAAGTACTTTCAATAAACAAGGAATCATAGCTCATACCTGGTTATGTTCAATATCTCATAAAACCTACATGATTTGTACAGATGATAACAGATACATCTATTTCATATCAGCACAATATAAAACAACTATAACATCTTTAATCAAGGAATACACCACTATACCCTTGCTAGGGTTAGGGTTTTCCCTTTTCAATTCAATTAGGGTTAATCATTCCCTTAGCTCAGTTAGGACTAATGACTCATCATTTCATTGTCCAATCTTAGAGCTTCATGCTATAAAGTATAACCCAGAATTAGGGTTTCACATTCTCATTCACCTTATTTGGAATTAGGGTTTACTATTCTCATTGCATCACCCTAGATTAGGGTTTACTATTCACATCACATCACCCTAGATTAGGGTTTACTATTCACATCACATCACCCTAGATTAGGGTTTATATTCAACACCCACAATTAGGGTTTACTATTCACCCCAAATAGGAGTGATCATCAAAGTACCTTGAATTAAGGTTTCTCATGTCATGATTATGAATTAAGGTCATACTATCATCATGTATTAGGATTTCACCTATCAATGCCCTCAATTAGGGTTATGATTCATTAACCTTCATAATTAGGGTTTGATGATCTCACTATGAATTAAGATCATACCCTAATTAGACATCTATCCATAATGAGAGTCCATTACATGATTAACATTCATATAGGAAGTCTTCTCTTTCATCATCCATAAGATAGTACTTACTTCAGCCTTCATTAGACTAAATCAACTCAACTTAAAAGGAGAATTGACATCATGAGTTATGTCATTACCATCATGATCATTAAGGCTTATTCATTCAAAGGTAGTAATCACCTTATCTCATTAAGATACAATTACTATAATCATCTTTGATTACATCATATATTAATCAATTAATCAATTTGTCCTTTAACCACTTTAAGTATCAATGCGGTTTTGGTTAGTTATCCACCAAATGGTCTTGACCAAGTCAGGCCTCAAACGGTCTTGCTCAAACCATGAAACTGTTTGGTAAAGGTGACCCTCAAGATCGTTTGCTAAAGGTGACCCTCAAGATCATTTGCTAAAGGTGACCCTCAAGATCGTTTGCTAAAGTGAAGTTTTGAAACCGCATGAAATCAACCGGTTTGGGATCGTTTGATCCCAAATGGTCTTGAGACCGTTTGTTCCAAACCTCCTCAAAACTGCATGGACCAAAGATGGTCTCAACCAAGCAAATTGAATTAGGTTTTCCAATGTTGATTCCTTCAACCATTGAATCTATGGAACTACTCATCAATTGGACCTATCACCATACTTCAATTGAATTAATTAGGTCATCCTTCAACTGATTTGACCCTCAATTGACCCTCAATTGGTTATCAATTAGGGTTTGAATCAATTGGATTAGGGTTTGGAATCGATGATCCTTCAACATTAACCAATGTGAGATTAGTTACTTTGAAACCATTGAACCTTCATCCAAAATGAACATGACCTGACCCCAAATGGTCTTGAGGTCGTTTGGATGACCTCCAAACGGTCTTGAGACCGTTTACCCATCACATCATCATTAATCAAGTCATTCAATTAGGGCTTGGATCCTAGGATTGGTCACCAAATCAGTAATTGATTATACTTCAACCTAGTATCTTTGGATCTTCAATTGCTCAACCATACCTAACCCTAGACCTCCAAATGGTCTTGGGTGATCACCAAACGGTCTTGAGACCGTTTGGGTGATCCCCAAACGGTTTTGAAATCGTTTGGGTCAATCAACCCAAGTTTCCAACTCAATCACTTATCAAATCAGCACTCAAGCTGATTAGGGTTTTGGTGATTGATTGACCTTCAACTCATGAACCAATTGGAGATAATCAAATATAATTAGTGGATTATCAACCTAAATGATTATGAACAAATCCCCAAATGGTCAACCCTGGTCAACATCACCAAACAGTCTGAAACCGTTTGGCCACATGCGGTTTGGGTGAAACCATTTCCCTTCAAACGGTTTGAAACCATTTGTTCCCAAACGATTTGGGAAACTGTTTAGTAAAGTTGACTTGAAACCATTTGGATAGGGATTCCTTTAGATAAACATATATGATGATGTCATCATCTTCTTCCTTCGTACATCCAAGAACAACAACTATTTTTCATGGGATTTTCAGTAGGTAATCAAAATAGTATCAAAAGAAGATAATTAACCAACGATTATTGAAGAGAAGGATGCAATAGCAATGATTAAGGGTTTGAGTTATAAAACCCGCCTGTAGAACTGATCCCATGCTCCAAGCATTGATTTAGGGTTTTCACCATGAATCCGAGGTAGAAGATGATCAAAACTTACCAACAGGTTATGATCTTCCTTCTCCTTCTCCTGAGCTCTCCCTTGATCGGCCAAAGCAAGATGAGAAAAGAAAACTAAGGAAAAGGTCCTTAAGTGTATTGGAAAAAGATATGTATAAGGGATTTCAATGAAAGAGAAAAAGGAATTATTTTCCTTAAATTCTGAAATTATCTCCACCACATCCCCCTCCATTTCTTGGCCACGAAGCCACCTTCATTTTCTTGCAAAACCTCTCCATTATCCAAAGATTAATGGAAAAGAAATTAAGCACCTTAAAGAGTTTTATATTAATATCCAACCTTTTAGTGGATATTACTTTTTGTTATATTAATGTGAGTGGCTTCCACTCAACCAAGATCTTTTTGTGCCATAGCAAGGCACAAGCTTGTCCAACACAATTGCAAACACATCCCTCAACTATTGGTTGAAGGGCTCCTTAATTAATTTATTTCTTTTTGCATTAAATTAAATTAAAGTTCCATTTATGCTTAAATCTTGATTATTTTAATGCCAAGATTCTCTCTCCTCCATGATAATTCAAATGAGGCGCCCCTCTCATTTTATTTGCTCTAATTGATGCCAAGAAACATGTGGGACCCTCAAGAGGTGGTATTTTGCATATTGAACCCTAGGTTTTGGGTAAATTGCAAATTACAACAAAACTAGGTTTTAATGCACAAGGATTGCTCTACAAGCTTTATCTTGATGCCCAAGCTTGTGGAAACCATAACACTACATCATATTCATTCATATGATGTCTCAAAATCAGAGGAACATCTTATCATGTAAAATTTGCATGTTAACATCTCAGCTTAGGTAATTTGCACTTTAGTCCAATATTAACAAAATAATGTTTCAACATTATTCAAAAAGGACTGAAATTGAAATATAAGTTCCTCAAGAGCCTTAATTACTTTTGAAAAGATAAGAGCAAGCATCTAATAAACTTTATTAGGCAAAACACCTAGGGTTAGTACATAACCCAGGTCAGGGATGTTACAAACATCATAGAGAATGTTACAGGCTAGAGTAGAATGATCAATGCCTTTACATGCTTCACAGAACAGTGAAGCTGACTTGATTTGTTCTTGTAGTTGTGGAGGGGTGAGCGTCTTCTTTCATAGGTGGCAAAAGATGATTCAAGTTGGTCTTGCTTGGAGACTAGAAGCTTAAGAGACTCAGCAATAGACTTGTACTCAGGAGTAGCTTCTGCCATAGCAACCTTCAACACTCCTTTACTTACGGGTCTACCCCAGTTGGCTTGATTTTCAGCTCCAAGGGTGACAACCTTACACACGCTATCATAGCTTTGATGCATGAAGTTTCCTCCAGTTGAGGAATCCAAAAACTTCTTGATGTCATCATCCATGCCCCTATAAAAGATTTCGATGAGTTGATTTTTAGGAATGTCGTGGTGTGGATACTTGCGCAGGAGATCTTTGTATCTTTCCCATGCTTCAGCTAGGGATTCTCCAGGGACCTGAGTGAATTGTGTTATTCGGCCCCTAATTTTATAGGTCAGAGAAGGAGGATAGAATTTCTCTAGGAAAATATTTTGAAGTTGTTCCCAAGTGGTGATGGGTTTGCATTGTAAGGAGTTATACCAACTCATAGCTTTATCAGCAAGAGAGTACTTGAAGAGACGGAGTCTGATGGCATCATTTATGACTCCATTTTGCTTTGTCATGGCGCATAAGTCTATGAACCTCAAAAGATGTTCTTGACTATCTTCCCCTTGCTTACCATGGAAAGGGCTATTTTGAAGCAAAATGATCCAATGTGCCCGTATCTCAAAGTTGGGAGCGTTGATGGGAGGAGGTTGCACTAGGTGATGAACATTAGTAGCTTTAGGGATTGAGAACTCCCTAAGGTCTTTTTGTGACTCTACTTGTTGAGCTGCTGCTTGGGTTGCACTACAAAAAATATGGTCTTTAACTACAAAAAAAAATTGTAGCGAAAACCCCAAAATTTGTAGCCAAAAGCTTTGGCTACAATTATCCTTACATTTATAATATATAGCTAATACCCGTGTAGCTAATTGTTTAGGCTACATTTTTCAAACTTGTAGTTAGTTATGCCTTTGGCTACAAATTCATATGTAACCCTAATTGTAGGTAAAAATGTCCTTACACATAAAAATGTAGTTTCCATTGTAGCCAAATGTATGACTACAATTCAATTTGTACCTATAATATGTAGGGAGAGATGTCATTGGTTACAATTGTATTTGTAGTTCATGTATAGCAAAAATTAGCACTTGCTACACATGTAATTATAGCTAGTGTGTAGTGAAAGACACCATGTACTATACATACATATGTAGTGAGAGACATTATGTATCCAGTCAGTTGCTTGCCAATATAGAGGGGTTTTCAATAAGAAAACAGATGAATGTTAATCAAGATTGAGTTATGCTTACAATGTCAACAATGATACTATTTATATTTGAACAATGAGTATACATGGGGAGGACATTAACCTGGCCCCTATTTTACAATATGCATGGGAAAAAGACAATGTATACAATATGTTCTTCTTTCTACATCTATCCACTGCAGACTCTATATGCCACATGATCATGCACATCTTCTTATATCTTGATTTTTCTTTTATATTTATTCCACCACTTGTATTTCCTTTTCTGGCCGCTTCCCTTTGTTGTTGAAGTTTCTCTATAAGCCTTTGATATTCACAAAGAATAAATAGCAACTTCAAAGCATACAAGACATCATATTGTCCTTTGAGCAAAGCACACTGAAAGATACAAAATAAGCTTCAATTCAACAATCAAATAGTTTGGTATTATGTATTAATTCAGCTATAAACTATACAAAGTCATACCCTAGAGAGAACTATGATGGAATTTAAGTTCATCTACTCAACATTGCGTGTAAATATACCATAATGAATGTCTAGTCTCTTCAATCCCAACATCGACCCCCTTTATTCATGGAGCATAGCAAAGAATAATGTACTCTCTTCAATGAAGAGACTGTGCAACCAACCATTGCTACATTAAAGAGGACCTGAAAAGCAATGAATAGGCAGTGTTTCAGCAATGACAGTGTAAAAACTCTAGCCAACAGAGATGAATGCGGGCAAGTTAAGTACTAGCACAATGCAACTATGGCACCACTCACAGTTAAATAAAAGAATCCATTATTGATTACTAGTAAAAGCTAAATTTGAGACCACACTTGATGGAAGAGAGAGAGAAGGAGTGATTATAGGGTTCCTCTACCCTTGAAGAGACCCAAAGTGAAGTCTGAGGCTCCCTCAACCTATCCCTAGTGGCTAAAGATCATTTGAAGCAAAGATGTCCAAGAAAATCCAAAGAACAGAGTCAAAGTGTTGATCCAGGACCCAGCACGGCTGTGGTAACACAAAATGGCCGTGCTGGGTCACTTACAAATCAACAGAACAACATTCAAGTCAAGCAGAGAGCAGCACGATCGTGCAGAACAGAACGGGCCGTTCCAGTGACAGCCACCACGACCGTGCACCACAAAACGGCCGTGCTACAACAGACCAGAATGGCTGTGCAACATCACCACAACCAACTTTACCCAACCCACCACGGCCGTGCTAGCCACCACAGCCGTGGTGCCCTGACACCACCACGGCCGTGGCCATTTCAGTCCAAAATTGACCAAAACCCTGTTAACTTTGATGGAATAAACCCACGACCGTACCCATCCACCACGCCCGTGGTCTACCCTACCTACCACGACCATGGTGACCTACACGGCCGTGCTACTCACAAAACCCACCTAGTTTGCTTCTGACTATTTAGATATACACATCAACCCAAAACCTTCAACAGAAACATAAGGATCCTCAACATAAACAATAGAAAATAGAGAGTAGTTGATTTGCTAATAAGTTTTCAGTAAACAACAACATAACAACAGATAGCATATTAAAATTGGAGGGTACTTTGTCTGAGGAAATAGGCACCATGTGTATGAATGAAACCATGTATGTATATCAGCAAGCAACCTGTAGTAGCAATATCACAAAATCAATAGGAAAACTAACACCCAGCAACACCTTCACGTGGATTCCTGCATGGTTGTCATTATGTTATTATCGATGAGCATAGGTACATATATATCAGTAAAATTTTGCTTCATCAAAGGATGCCATAGTCCTGTGAGTTGCAAGGTAGTGTTTATGTTTGGCTTCCTGCGTTCAGAAAGTGGTAAAGCAACAGATAACTTGCAGCCGACGCTAGGCAAAGTAGATTCACAACTCAAGATACAAAGGGCAGACGTGTGATATACTAGAAAACAAAAAGAATGCAGCCATGGGTAGATTTACGCTTGCTATGTGACCACTGTCAAAACATGTCTTACTTTTTGTCTCTACTTATATGAACTTGCCCATTATTAGACACTATGACCAATCATTTTTAGAGCAATCAAATTACCAAAACAGGACAAGGGATAGAAAAGGAACCTTGGCAGCAGAAACCAGAGGGGCAGTGTCAAGGCCAGCCTTCTGCAGAGAATCTTGGACCTGCTTTATAACTTCAGAAACAATTGGTGAAGCAATTTTCAGGGCTCCCTTCCCAAAGCTAAATGTGATTGCACAGGAAAAATAAGATGTAGCAACCATAAAAAACAGCCCCAATAAAGAAAATAAACCACCCACCGGTCAAGGGAGCCATACACCATACTCATGTAAGACCAGATGAGTGCCATGGACAATACACAGAATAGTAGGCCTCTAGATGGTCATAATCATATCTTTAAAGAAGCAAGGGATGTCAACCGAGCCGACCTATGAAAGAGTTGGAGCTCATATTTATCTATATGCAACCTTGCTGATAAGGACATGAGAAGGAAGAAACACACATTACAACAGCATAGTAGTAGCATTCTACAACTTCTGATATTAATCCCTTTACTCCTTTTTGAAAAGAAGGCATTCAACTTTTGAATTAGATGAATTTTCAATTGGGTTGATAAATCAAGGTCTTTCCAACTACCTTTGCATATTAAAGCTAATGCAGATTAGCATGGTGCACTAATAGCTGATCAACTATTCTATTACATACCATCTACATGTCGAGAACAAGCTCCTGAAGCTTCCTCATTGGCTTGTTGATCTTCATCCTCCCACCTAGAAATTAATTACAATTAAAATAGTACACTAAGATCACATAAAACCACATATATTTAAAGTACTCATTTACATCATCAGAAGTTAGAGTTAGATAGAGTAAGCATTCTGGCACATACATTTTGTATTTCAGAATGGCATTAACTTATGATAGAAAATATGTGTCTGCTAGTATTTCATATAGAAATTACTTACCATGTCATCAATGGTTCGAGCATTATGAGTAATATGTTAGTGAGGATGACTTGTAGAAAGTCAAAAGGTGTACAAGACTAGTGGAACAGAACATCCTCTCACCATTCTAGACATGATAAAAAAACAAAATAGACCCCATGTAGTCATACATTGTAAATGCAAAAAAAAAAATTGATTACAAAAACGAGGATAATGAGTTTGATTTAGACCTCTCATGGGTGGTCGAATGTGACTCCTCATATCACAGATGAAGTTATATATAATGGGAGAGATTTGCTGGATGCAAAGGGGAAACCTGGTATGAAACATTGTATCGTCCTGTTCTTTTCTAGGCTCCTACAACAGCTTCTGCAAATACTATTATCATTAAAGTTCATTTGTTTACACGACAATTAAGCATGTCAATGACTTCAATGTATCAAAGGAGGGAGTCTTATGTGCTTCCCCTTTCCATCTCCCAACACCCGCCTCCGCCACCAGTGCGGCCTCCGTTGTGCTCTCCACATTCCCAATTTCATCAAATTTCTATTTCTCTCATGTCAGCATGGGTGGCTCTGCGCTCTCTTCTTCACCGCGCCCTCCGCCTTCTCTATAGGAGGGCGATCAATAACATGGCACCACCGACTGATGCCTTCAACGGCGGATCAGCAGCCCCGAAGCTCCCCGTACCTGGGCGCAGGAACATCCTTATCACGAGTGCTCTGCCGTATGTCAACAACGTCCCGCATCTTGGCAACATCATCGGGTGCGTTCTGAGCGCTGATGTCTTCTCGCGCTACTGCCGGCTGAGGGGTTACAACTCCATCTACATTTGCGGCACAGATGAGTACGGGACGGCTACGGAGACTAAGGCCATGGAGGAGAAGTGCACCCCGAAGGAGATTTGTGACAAATACCATGCTATCCACAAGCAAGTTTGTGATTGGTTCGACATCAAATTCGACCACTTTGGCCGCACTTCCAGTCCCAAGCAAACCGAAGTTTTCCAGGCGATCTTCAAAAAGATACTGGAGAACGGTTGTCGAAGATGCGGAGCCGACGACGTGGTCAGAGATGGAGACTGAGCCGAGGTTGAGGCTGATGAGGTTCGAGCAAGTCCTCGGTGGTCTGCGTGTGATGGTAGCAAAGCTATGGCTTTGTAGCCTCAGAATCTGATGAGCTGCAGGTGGGGGAAGGAGAGGATTAGATCATTAATTATAGAATCCCGATCCTCCCAACAGTCGTCTAAGGCCATGGATTCCACAGACGCATACCTGGGGAAATAATATTCCCAAATTGAGTAGATAGATACGTACGTCAGGAAATAAGATGCCCAGATGATTAACGGAGAAAACAATTGAAGCAAATATATATTTCAAAAGAAGATATGATCACGACATTAAAACCAATTGCATTCTCTGGATTAACACATTCTGATGTTCCCTGAAGCACTATGGAAGACGGTGTCTGGTATCCCACCGGCGGCGACGGAGCTTGACGTCAGGCTTCTTTTTTTTGTTTAGGGCAGTTCGAAGGGAATAAGAGAGAAGTTTTAGGCGGAGAAATTTGTATCGCCCGCCAACAGATAGGGAACAAGAGCGAAGATTTTGGCGGAGAAATTTGTATCGCCCGCCAACAGATGGTGAAAACAGGGAGAAGCATATTGGTAAAGGGAGAGGGGGCGGGGCCGCGAAAGTATAATGTGGTGTCCAAACAAAATTTCAGAAGTGTGAAATGTATTGAATATGTATCTATTACGTTTAACTACAACTCATTTAATTACACTATCAAAAGATGTAAGGGAAAGTTATTTTCAGCTACAAATAAGAAAAATGTAGCCAGATAAAATGTAGGTAATTACTAATTTTTTCGTAGTGTTGCTTGGATTTCTTCTTAAACTGCGGCTCAGGCTTCTTGCATAAGTCTATCTCTTTGTGCATTAACGGCTTGAGCTACCCTTCAAGAAATTTCCTCCTCTTGAGTCATTCTTGCTTGGTTCTCTCTGTACTAATGGAGAAAGGTTTTGTCTATCTCAGGGTCAAAGCTAGCAGAGAGTCTGAGATTGTCTGAGTGGTGCATACACTAGACTTTGTGGGTACCTGGGATTAAAAGATCTCTCACTAGTAAGATGGATGGAGTAGAATCGAATTCAAGTATATATGATCGATAGTATCAAAAGTAAAAGAAAAACCTAAATTAGTCTCAAAAGAACTAGATTTAAATAGATGATTCTGTTGTCCCCGAAAACGATGCCAGAATTTGACGTGGTCAATTATCGCACTAACAAACTCACTCAGGGTTGAAATCCCTGAGTTCTTAACCAAAACCTTATGCAATAATACCACCCGCAAGTGGACGGGTCTTATCATAGTATAGTTGAGGATCGAATCCCAAGGACAACATTTTGAAGAATGTTTAGCTAGTCGAATCTAGTTGAATCAAGAATAATATTTAGAACAAAGGTTGGCTGATTTGAGTTTAATTAAACTAAATGCGAGGAAAGTAAAGCAGGATTAAAAGTTGATTAAAGATTTATGATGGGAATCGTTGGGATGATCCCGGGTTTCACCACCACTACACATGCAGACACGTCCAAACACAAACATCCAGGCAAGATATAACCATCCAAGTAGAGCTGCTGCAAACCCCCCCATACGGGCGTCAGGTTTGTGTAAGTATCACCTTAGGTATCAGATGTCTCGTCACCATCTGGATCACATACTTACAGCTCTGAGGATACAGAAATCCAAATGAAGTTGTGGCCCTCCCTGAGGGATGTTTAGGCACACAGAAGCATCACTGTGGACTAGATGGCTCGTCCCCTCACAAATCATACACTTACAACCTCAAGGAATCCCATTCTATTTCTAGTTTGGGAGTCAACCGCGTTAATCGAAATTCAAACCTACATATTGAAGTTCTCACAACATAGGAAACAAACAAGATAAATGCAAGCACGTGATCAATCCACAAGCACACATCAACGATTAACAATGAAATGAAAGATTATATTCATGCCATGGAATGTTTAACAAAAAGGACATGAAAGCATGGGTAGCGGGGCTAGTCCCCGCACCCCAGCGAAAGGAGACTACTCGCTCATGGTGAGAGAAACAAGAAAAACAATAGAGAGAGAAGAATCCACCATGAGCATGGTGAAGAAGATGATCACAACTCGGTGGTGAAATGGTCTTCTATACAATGTTGGGGCAGATCTGGACGAGGAGGGAAGAATACCACGACAGACGGGGCAGATCTTCTATAACGACCGGGCCCACATCCCATGGCTCAAGTAGAGTTTCAGGAATGACGACTGGCCCCACAGACCACCACGAGCCTTAACTGCTCGCTTTATCCACACTCATGCGCAAGCCGGGGCCAACTTCCCGACTGGTCACCCATCCTAGTACTACTCCAAGCTAAGCACGCTTAACTATAGAGTTCTTTAGTGATGGGCTCCCAGAAAAGGAGGTGCACCTTGGTGATATGGGTAGTCCAATCATTCCTTTTAAGATCATGTTATCTGAGGCCTCAAATCCTGGGATGTTACAATCTCCCCCCACTTAGGCTCTTGACGTCCTCATCAAGGCTAAACTATATGGCCTCATAATCTGACCCCATTTCAGTGCAGACCCACAATGGCCCATGGACACCCAACTCCCGTCCATGGCTACCAGTGCAAGGGTGACTCCATCTCGTCTCTACGGATAGTCCTTTCCAACTTGCCTAGACCGCACGGCTCAAGACTGGCATGTCACATGCCCATGTGGACCCCACGTACTGGAGGGATTATGGCTCTGATACCATTTGTAATGCCCAAGGCCCACTGCCCATGGCTCTAGTAGACTTTCAGAAATGACGTCTGGCCCCACAAAACACCACTAGCCTTAACTGCGCACTTTGTCCACATTGACGTGCAAGCCAAGATCAACTTCCTGACTGGTCACCCATCCTAGTACTACTCCAAGCCAAGCACGCTTAACTATGGAGTTCTTTAGTGATGGGCTCCCGGAAAAGGAAGTGCACCTTGGTTATATGGGTAGTCCAATCATTCCTTTTAAGATCATGTTATCTGAGGCCTCAAATCCTGGGATGTTACATCTTCTCTCCCCACCTTCTCTTTCTTCTTGTAGTCCTTGCTCACAGTAGGAGGAGCAGCTTGTGGATGAGATGGCGGCATAGATGTAGCAGATCTGGATCTAGATCTAGATCTGGACGAAGTGGCTTGTAGATCTAGAGTTTACACTCCAGATCTGGGTGAACGGGGCAAAAAACCACCACGTGGGTAGGTTCTTGTCTATGGAGGTCGTCTCCTTAGGCCCAGGACAAACCTGCAGCCTAATAGCATTTGTCGATGATCTTTGACTAGCTGGAGTCTCGTTCTATTTATAGGCAGGCTGGGCACCGACTTACTTTTACGACCTTGTTAATTTTGTAGTAGGTCGCGACTTTTGTATTTTCACTGATCATGGTTCCTTTTGTAGGTTGTGATTCTCTTCTGTTAAACGTGTTCCCAGGTCACGGTTTTGACA
Source organism: Alisma plantago-aquatica (assembly GCA_963693085.1). NCBI lineage: Eukaryota > Viridiplantae > Streptophyta > Magnoliopsida > Alismatales > Alismataceae > Alisma > Alisma plantago-aquatica. Next base: position 182,348,630 of record OY856411.1, read on the forward strand.
GTGGCTCGATCTGCTTGGTGATGGAGTCACGGTGTTGTTGCTGTGTTAGCAAGAGAAGAGGCGGAGAGGTGGCAGATCTTTTCTGTTGTTGTGATGGTGCTGCGGAAAAGAGAGGAGGGGGGTCGCGGTCATGTAGGGGTGTGAGAAAAGGATGGAAACAATAGATGATTGTGGTAGGTGGTGGATGCGGATGTAGATGCATCAGGTCAGGTCGCGATTACTGGAAGCGATCACGATCATAGAAGATCGCGGTCATGATATGAGGGAAGGGAGTCAAAGGTCACAATCTCTTGGCTTTGTCGTGCCTTTGCTGCAGGTCGCGGTATTGAGTTGCATGGTCATGATTCACAAATAGGGAGGTCGTGGTTGCCTCTGTTGATTGTAAGGTCGCGGTTCTAGGGATCTTGGATAGGTGTCCGCGGTTCTTTGTTGTCGTGGTGTTGCTACGCTTAGTCGCGATAATGGAACTGACGTGTCCGCGATCTTTGAGGAACTACATGTCGTGATTACTTGGAAGCGGTCGGATCAACAGCAGGTTGACACTGTGGTAATGAGGAGAGGGTGTAGTGGTGAAGAGGTGATCGTGGTCTCGATGCAGAGATGATCGCGGCTTGCAGGCGATGGGGAGGAGAGACCGCGAGTAGGATGGAGGTAGGGAGATCGCGAGGAGGTCACCGCGGGCATGGGTTGCTGCTGCGGGCGTGGCTAGTTGCAGGTCACAGTTCCTCACTAGTCGCGTTCCTAAGAAGAACATGGCCGCAATGGATGGAAGCACTGGTCACGGGTGTTGAAGAGGAGCGGAGGGGGAGTCGCGATCATGGGCAGCTAGGTTGATCATGGTTGAGGGGTAGCTGGCAAGGATTGCGATCGTGTGAAGGTGAAGGTCGCGATTTTGAGGCGGTCATGATCCAGTAATTGCGGACAGGTGGCAGGGATCGCGATTGGATGATTACTTAGACCACGGGCAGAGAGGGTGGAAGGTCACGATGTCTGTCGGCTCTCGACCGCAGTTGTGGCTGCTGCCTTGATCACAAGGGTAGGGTTAACTGGTAGAGAAGGGACGCGATAGAGGTGGGTCACAGAGTGATATGAAACAAGGAAAAGCACATGGTGGATGGGCCTCAGATTGCTTTAGAAGTGAAGAAAGGCCCAATTAGCTATGGTTGATATTCTTGGACTCATCGTGACCTGAAAATAGATGCAAAAATCGTATTAAAATAGGGATATTTTTAATTAAGCCAAGTCAATGCACATATTAGAAGATAAAGCCAATAAATGCATGAAAGCAACCAAAACTGGGCCAATTGTGATGATTAAGCTAAGATGAATATGCATTCATCAATGACCGGAGAGGCAACATTGCCAGAGCAAGGTCAGAAAGCTTGATATTGGGGGTTAGGTATTTACCTTCCCTTTGGTGGAATTGAGGGTGTCAAACAATCCTTGAGAGTAAGACGAGAAGCTCTGGACCTTCCCCAGAGTCAAACGGCCACTACTGTACATCCTTCAACTTTGACAATAGCAACCTGGAATGTGACATTATGGATCTGGTGCCTCACTGTCTCGCAGTCGAAATGGAAACTTGCCCTGACTTCGTGGGTGCTCGTAGATGGTGTGGGCGGGGATAATTGGTCAGAGTTGGTCAGAGGGCGTAGGATGATGGCAGGCATGTTGGGGGTTTGAGGAGATGTAAGGTGGATAGCTTGGGGTAGTTGTAGGGTAATTGATGGAGGAGGAGGCTCCGACGGAGTGCGGTGGAGCTTCCTCAGTGCTTTGGAGGTCAGGGGGTAAGGCTAAGTGTATGTTTGTGATTCCAAGATGAGAAGGGGAAGTGATGAGATTGGGAATTTCTTATACAAGTGTTTGTAGGGTTCAAATGATCGATCAAAGGAAGTTGTTTCATCTCTAGAAGACGATGGAAGAAACATCACTAAGAATGGTCAAGTGGACAAGAAGATATTTGAGATGGAATGCACGACCGTTACTCATGAAATGAGTGGAGGTAGGGGACAACGATCAGGCGGCTGGATTTCATCTAGTGCTTCATGTGCGTGATCTGACAGTTAGGATAAATCGCTCAAAAAACAAACTGAAGAATTTATTATTTCTTATTTAAATTTTGACTATTAACTCCCCAAATTTGTTTCCCCTATCAATTATAATGATTTTGGTCTCAAAATTTTACCAGACGCTCCTAGTAGAGTCTAGAATATTCTCCCACACTTGGTTTCTGAGTTGGATTATCAAGTTAATTAATATAATTAATAAGTGATAAAGCTTTGATATTGTATAACTAATTATTTAAAAGTATTTAAATCTTGAAATTTTGATTTTCCTCTTATTTACACGTTATCTTTGATTAGGAAAATTTTCAGTACAAGATAATAATCAAAATTATATAAAATGACCCTTTTATGAGATGTGACCATAAAGGTTGTGATATTAGGGAGATTGAAATTAAATACCTAAAAAATGAGGATGTTACAGTGTCCATGGGCTATTCTAGGTCTGCACTGAAATGGGAATTATTATGAGGCTATATAGTTGAGCCTTGATGAGGATGTCAAGATTCAAAGCATGGAGATTGTAATGTCCTAGGATTTGAGGCCTCAGATAAAACAACCTTAAAAGGAATCATTCGATTCTCCATATCATCAAGGTGAACCTCCTTTTCAAGGATCCCATCACTAAAGAACTTTGTGGTTAAGCATGCTCAACCCAATTAGTACTAGGATGGTTGACCAGACGGAAAATTTATCCTAGCTTGCACGTGAGTGAGGACAAAGCACACATTTAATGATAGCGATGGTCTATGAGGCCATTCGTTGTTCCTAAAACTCTACTAGGGCCTTGGGCAGTGGGCCTGACCATTATAATTATCCTAGTTAAGGTAAAATTACTGCAATAAATTTCTTGAAGAACCTCTTTCAAAATTAGCTAAGCCTAAGAAGCTTTGAACCTCATTCGGTGTCTTGGGTTGATTCACCTCCAACTATGAATCCACCTTCTTATGATCTACACAAACACCCTTCTTTGAAATGACATGACCAAGAAAAGACACCTTGGTCATCCAAAACTCATACTTATATGTGAATTAAAAAATACAAATAGATATAATCTATACTCAGATTATTATTTAGTTTCTTAATAGTACAAAACAAGCAACCTATCAAGACGTTCCATGTATGTAAATCATATAAACCATTTGAATGCAGAACCTAATTTCAAACATATAAATAACAATATAGGTTAGAGTAAGTTGGATATTATTCAATATCAAATTTTGTTATCATCTATAGTTATTTGAAACTACACGTGTAGCTAACATCCACATAAACATGTACTTTCAATACTTGGTAATTTTCATACTAATAGAAAACATGACCTATTTCAAATTACACATGAACTAACATCCAAGTAAACTTGTGTTATAGTACTCACTAATTTTCCTACTTGAACTAATCCAAACAATGAAGAATATCTACTTATAATGTTTTGAACAAGTCAAGCTGAGGATGATCCCTATTCACTAACTCAATCAATGGCATACCAGGATAGATTATGCACTAAATGTAGTGCTCAACGCTTGGGGAGAGATATTTTGTCATGGTCTAAAACAATATTAATGTGCAAGGTCATCAAACATCGATGCACTATGATCCATCTTAGAAGATTGGAAAGAATCAAAAGCTAATTCCTATAAGATGAAATGTCAAGTTTAGGGGCTTATGAATTTGGATTAAAGGGAGATGTGAGCTTCACTCCTCTACAAGTTGTCTGTCTAGATTGGAAATCGGGGACAACATCAGACAAGGGAAACTACATGGAGGATGTACCTGGTGGTGGTGGGCCTGAGATATATGAAATGGTGATAATGGAGAGACTTGAGATGTTGGAGAAGGTGTCAATGGGCCTTGGATGTTGGAGATCTTGGTGGTTAGTATGAGATGCTAGAGATAGAAATGGTAGACCTCAGGTGTTGGAGAAGATGGTGATGTTAAAAGATCAATAAGTCAAAGAGACAACGACCACTGATAATGGGAATGACCATAATGAGAGATAATTTCAAGGAGAGATGACTATAAGGAGAGAGCACACATGAGAATACTACTTTGATGTTTGTGAGTGGGCATGGAAGTGGGAGAACTAGTGAATTAGGGGTTGGTGCGTGAGACACAAAACTATTCACAAAAACAAAACAAAAAGGCATTCTATAGAGGAATTCATCCTCATCAATTATAAAATATTCTATTATGGGAGTCAAGTAGACAATGTCATATGCAAATAGTTGACATGTTTTACACATAATTTTGAATAAAGTTATTAATAATTATATCTTTTTTCAATTGCTATAATTTTTGTTGGCACATCTTGTAAGATTAGAGTCAGTTAAGAGCTGGGGATTCCAAGGACTTACATTCTCTCATTTCTCAACACTGAGATGACACTAAGCATGTTAAAATTTGCAATTGCACAAGATGCATCAAGATGAAATCTAGTGGTGGTCTATGAGGTTGAAGAAGATTTTGGCTTGGATATGATGGTTCTTTAATTACCATGTGGAGTTGATTTTGTTAGGGTTGTGAGGGTTGGCGTGTGGTGAGGGAGCGAGGGTTGACATATGTGAGTTTGTCAATCAAAAATGAAAAATATGAATAATCATGTAATCGAAAAAAGGATTCTCTTTTGGTGGGAAACAAGTATATAAAATAACATATCAAAATAAATTAGAGTAAACTATACTCGCATTGTAATCAAATATATTACTTTAATTATAAGACTTTATAGTTAGGGATTTCTAGCTAATTATAAGAACTTTGTTGGGTGTAGTTATTAAAATAAGTTAGAGCATGTTGTGTGATTACTGTATTAACAATAGGTTCGATCATGTAGCATGATTTTGGTATATCACAATGGGTTAGAGCATGTTGTGAGATTATAGTTTATTATGACATGTGAATATTACAAAGGGTTAAGCCCATTGTGTTATTATGATATACAATAATGGTTACAACATGTCGTCTGATCATGGTCTATTACAACATGTATCACTTGTAATTATAATAATGGAATACAACATGTTGCATGCTTATAATATATTACAAAATGTTAGAGTTTGTTATGTGATTATGGTCTATTACAACATATTTGCACTTGTGAATATTACAAGGGGTTAGAGCATATTTCATGATTATGGTTTATTATAGAGAGATAAATAATGTTCTTATATTGCAATCTATTACAATGGTTTAGCACTTATCGTAGTTTGACTATATACTAAAATGATTTGACCAGTTGTATATAACTTGTGTTGCATTAAATCTATAATAAATAATGAGTAAATATACTTGTTCTATTATGTTGAGAACAACTATATTTCTATATTCCAAAAAGAGTACAACCCTCTCCTATAAATAGGAGGGAAAATGACAAGGAAGCACATAGAAAACCTTAATGGGACTATTATACTTAGGCCCATACTACATAAGACTTAAGTGAAAAGGAAAGACATAGTTAATGGGAATAAAAAAACTAAAGATAAATATATATCTCAATACTCCCCTAAATATGGAGCATAGATATCAATGATGCTCATCTTGCAACATCACTCTACAGCTCTCTTTCCAGAGAGAGTCTTTGTTGCTCATGTGTAGACAAGAAAGGGTTAGTGATCTTCTTAGGCAGCACAACATCTCGAAGAAAATGACACTCCACCTCAATATGCTTGGTCCTTTCATGAAAGACATGATTACTAGCAATAAAGGTAGAAACACAATTATTGTGCTACATTGGAATAGCATGAGTTTTGGGAAACCTAAAGTCAGACATAATGGATTTGATCCATAATAGCTCACAATTAGTATGTGTCATTGCAAGACAATTAGATTTTACACTGGATCTGGCAATGACATTTTGTTTTTTACTTGTCCAGGTAACCAAGTTACCCCCTACAAAGGTACAAGAGTCAAAGTTGGATCTCCTATTAGATTTACACCCATCATAATTTTTTAGAAATCATGGAGACGGAAAGCACATGGGAAACAATAAAAAATTTCTCCATGTATCCTATAAGCAGACCTTGTCGATAAAGATTTACCCAGAAGGAGGGTGTGTGAGGTATACCTTTGTGGTGGAGTAGGTGCAATAACGCCCCCCTTGCAAGGAGGTGTGTGCCACTCCTCGTGTGCATGGACGGTCCTCGTTGATGTCCTCCAAACACAGTCGATAAATGCCTATGTCTCTAGCAGTCCACACGGATGGACTAGAACTCCTCATTGTGATGCTTGAGCCTGCAGGAAGGAGCAGCTTTTACTTGATGACATGTTAACATCATGGTCACTCTCCTTCTCTCTCTCTCTCTCTCTCTCTCTATCTCTCTCAGAGATGATGACAACTAGGTTTCACATATAATGTATAAAATATGACTGTCATGACCCTCTAAATAGGAGAGGAAATGAAGCAAGATTTCCCAGGAATCCTGGGAAATGAAAGGTTGCGACTGCCTTTAAAAAGGGGTGTTCATAGAGTATAAAAAGACAATTAGAATATTCCAATATCATGTCATTAATTAACTAAAAAATTAATCATATTAATCACTTAACTAAGTTTCATTCATATGGATCTATTGGATTGCTCGGGGTTATCCAGTCGACTTACATATAAGTCAACAATTTCAACCTTTTAACTAATTAACTTAGATTATATTTTAATATTATTCTAGTTGATTACCTAAACTTTTTAGTAATCAATTTGACTCAGAACGTTTCCAATTAGGTCCATAATTATACTCATATTCTAATGCATCCTATGTGTGTGACCTTATACGCTTCAAATTATGTTGGTAGTAATATTCATAACCAAATTATGATTTCATAGGAAATCATTGGTATCTAGCAATACTTTATTTCTATCCAAGTAGTTAGAGATGTTGAAGAACAACTTAACCTAGCATTGTGACCAGTGTCACACTAATTGTATATTCATTTTTCTCTAATGTCTAGAATAAAACTGAGGCATGAAACCATCCTCCTCTTAATGTTCAATCTTTATTCCTTGATCTAGAGTAGATTATTGAGATACACATGAGATCAATATCATATATACCATCACATGAGCACGGTCATGAATTTTGTAGTCTCATTCATCAAGTGCCCATGATGCCACTGCAATGGGAGGGATCAATTCCATCTATGTCACTCATAATAATCCACAAGTGTCACAATTTCCCCAAGCACTACTTGTATAAAAACCCTTACTCAATGTCACATCAAATAGTTTTAAAGCACATTGAAGAACATGCAATCATTGTAGTGACTTTAGGTCTAAGAGCCACAATCATCAATGTCACATTGAGATGTGATCTAACCGCCATAATTGGATTCCATGTATCACATTCACAATGGGTTTGTCTAGTACACTTGTTCATAACAAGTACCTATGTGTTTGATTTGTTATCCAATATCATGACTAATGAGACATAGTCATCTATCAATACACATATTAGTCTTGATGTATTATTGTTGTCCTAATATTCGAATAGGGACTAAGTCAATAATAAATACTCTTAACATACACATGATCTCATATTTAGGTCCTAAACTTGAAACCACGTGTGATTGAGTCATACATTCTTAGGACAATATTATATTTATCCATTATCCCATATTAAAAGAAACATAATAATTAGAAGTGTCTTTGTTAATAATCAAATCTATTACAAGGTGTGGCATTAAAATCATCATATTATTGGCTCTCAGGGCATATCACCAACATAATCAACATAAGAATATACAGTCACATCTATATACTCATTTATTTTATAAAACAATCCATGTCTAGGTGCATAATGCACCATGCATTCTTCAAATATCTCAAAACTTCACATGCAGTCTCCCAGTGACACTGCCTAGGAAAATTCATGCAATGGCTAATAACACCAACATTGAAACATATATTTGGCCTAGTAACAGTGAGATATAAAAGTTTCCCAACCAAGATTTTATAAGCAAATTTGTCTGCTAAGGGATGAGTAGATTATGCCCATAGACCATGAGGTTGGTCCATAGGGAAGACTGCAAGTCTGCAACCAAACATTATAGTTTTAGTATGTAAGTCCAGAATATACTTTCTTTGTAATAAAGATACTCCATCCTTATTATGTTGTAAGGAGGCAGGATCACCCCCTTACTAAAGATTTGAAGAATAAAACATCCATTCCAAACACACTCAAACATATTCTAGAATAGGTGCAAAATTTTCAAACTTCAATAAATGGTATTTAAAACAACCAAAGTATAACAACGGAATAAAAATAATGACTATATTCAATTTTCACAAAAGATTACAAAAGTGCTTCATAATATACCATAAGGGTTTACATGTATGATACAACATAAGGATCTAAGTAGAGGGAAATCTAAACCATAACAACTTTGTCTCCAAGCTTTAACTCCTTAAGCTAGTCCAAAACTTCATGCCTTATCATCCAAGTCCTTCACCTAGGGTTGGAAGCATACCCCAACAAGAAGAGAAAATAGATGACATCGACAAAGTCTGGTATGTGCATACTAAATAGGAAATTGAGAAATATATGGAATAAAGGACATCAAATATAAAAGGCTTCCCAAAGAAAGGTTAAGGACCACCCAAATGGGTATCAAGAGAAAAGGAATTGAAATCATGTGATAATAAAAGAATACTTGCCATTAATAAAACCTAAAGATTGTGCCACATAAGCACATGTAAAGAATTAGGGCACACACCCGATATATAAACCTGCATGCATGTGAGATAAACATAGCCCTAGAACAATATAAACACAAAGGCAGCCAAGTCTCATAAACTTGAAACATGATAGAGAAAGGAATGATGCCATTCTCCCAAATATATAAAACATGGGCCAAGAATCACATATCTTGCCCTAGGTATGAGGTTCCTTTCCATCCCAAAAGAGCAGGAAATATCATATCTTCTCAGTAGGAAATAACACATATGCCATAAAAACCTATGCAATTACACTACTCTAGTGCTACTGAATCACATAGCATGTTAGATGTAGAGGTAATTAGAAAGTATAGTCAGAATATATAAACTAGTCACCACATAAGTGACCAACATATACATCCACCTCATAAGTGGGAAAAAGACATCACATGTCATCTTTTAGAGTTCCATCATGAACAAAGCATAAGATAAGAGTTTGAAAGAATATCCATGATCAATATCAAATAAGGTAGTTCACATGAACCATGATTTTCAAAAGAAAAGACATTGTGTATAGGCTAATGTGTGTAGGACAAAGAGAATGAATAAGCATAGGTGAATTTCTCAATATAGAAGAATAGGGGATACATATTACCTCAAATTCAAAGTCTAAATAGTCCAAGTCAGTCCTAGATCCAAGACTAGGCCTCCAAAGAACCTCTAAGGAAGGTGGACAAGTCCAATAAGTAAGTTTCCCAAGCTTAGAGGGCTGGTTTCTCCAACAAAGCTCCTATCTCGAGCAATAAGAACCTTCTCCACTTTAGAGGTGAAAAACCCTAACAAAAGAACATGGATATGGAGTGTTTAAGGGCTCTAGGATGGGTTTCACCATGGAGGACCAGGGTTCTGACCTGGAGGAAGGTGGAAGGAAGACTAACAACATGAAAATAGGGAAGGAAAGGAGAAAACTTACTAGTTTTGGTTGAAATAACCAAGGAGGAGCTTTAGAAATCTTAAATATAGAAATTTGGAACCCTAGGAGCCATCTTCACCAAGGTAGGCACCTCCTTTTACCTTGGGACAACACCTTCATGGCAAAACAGAGTAGGAATGGTGCTCTAAGCTCGAGGAAACAAAGGAGAGCAAGAGTTTTTGAATTGTGAGTTGGGAAGGGGTAGATATGGCTATATAAATAAAGATGTCAAGTATAAGGTGTCTATGAGACTTTCCATGTGTCATGTATAAGGGTGTCCATGGATGTACAAGCCTTTATGGATAAGGAAGAAGTCAAGCATGAGGTGTCCATAGAGATTTCCATGTGTCCTTAGCCTAGGGATTTCATGGCCATGCAATAGGACAGCTCATAGGGGCTTCTTGAATATCAAATGTTGGTTTATGGACACTTATAGACCATCCCAACCGACCTCCAATCAAAAGAAATAACCCCATTGGTTGATAGCTTCCAAAGATAAGCTCATTTGTAAAGAGAGTAATCCCTAAAATTCCCTTGGAAAGAAACACCTTCAAACCAAGTCGCAACTAGGCACCCTATGGTTCAAAAACTCGAGAATGGTAAGGGAATATATAAGGATTATAATGCATGTGACAATTTGCAAAGAAAACCTCCCAATTGGGTAAACTGCAGAAAACTCCAGAATGTACCTAAACTGCATAACTTGCACAAACAACATCCAAATTGGACCAAAATTTATCCACAAGTTATCTTTGATGTGTTGAATATGAATTTGCCATTATTTCCATATTTTTAAGTTATATAATCACATTATTCATTACTTATGCCTTTTACCCATTTTCTCTCTCCTAAACTTATCCAAATATTTCAAGGTTGTCCAAATTAGATGAAATTTGACATGTAGGCTAATTTTGATATGTAGATTTTGAATTTGAAGTTTTTTTCCACTTTTGAGACTTATTTTATGAGATATGTCATACAGCCCATTAACGGATCATTATCTAAATTATTCATCCAGTTAAGTTTCTTATCTTCATATTACCACCAAAATGAGTTATGTGCCATATTTTATGTATCTATTATAAACCTAAGATTAATGTTAGAACATTAGGATACATTAAGGTGATCTATACATGCATTAGCTCATTGGTTATACTAAACATGTATTTAGGTCTAACCTTCAACCTTGTTTGTCTGAGTCCAAAATGTCAACCTCCAGGGTAGGGTTCGAGATCTAGTATGTTACATATGTTCTACATTAATGCCAAGAAAATACGATAGACGCCCAAGGTCTTTGGTTACAAAATGCTTCATAGATACTTCTTTTTAGCGGAAATTCCTACAACACCATTTCTAGATAGGATGATATCATACACATAAATAGTAAGAACAATAATGTCATACGTAGTGTTTTGATAAATACAAAGTGGTCACATTGAGACTGTATGAATACAAATTTTTACAGTACAAAGGATAACTTGTCAAACCAAGCTCGGGGACTCTACTTGAGGCCATGGATGGATTTTTTTTAGTGGGCATACTTTCCCAGAATTCTCCCCCTAAATAACATAACCTGGAGATTGTGATATATAGACAGTATCCTATAAATCTCCTTTCCAAAAGGTATTCTTAACATCTAGTTGATGTAAGTGTCGATCTTTATTAATAGAGTGTAGACCAAATTCAGACGAGCAACTCGAGAAAGGGTTTCAAAGTAATCAATCTAGCTTTTGTGTGTATCCCTTAGCAACAAGTATGGCCTTAAGGCATTCAATTGTCCCATCAAGAAAATATTTCACAGTAAAAACCCATTGGCTGCCAATAGGTTTACTACATGTACGGAGATAAACAAGGTCCCATGTCCCATGAGAGTGAAGTGCATCCATATCCTCATCCATGATTTGTTTCCACCTAGAGTGCAGTAGTGCCTCCTAAACATTCTTTAGAATTGAAATTGTAGATAAAATAGTCGTAAATTGAACCATGGAAGCATTCAAATGATTTGTGGACACATGTTGAGAGATACAATATTCAACACTAGAATTTGTAATATAATGGAAATATCATAATCAGAATTTGTAATAGAGTCAGTAATATTACCATTGTCTTGAGGTGGATCATCAGTCTTAGAAGATGTCAAAGTAGGGGATACTTTAGGTAGAGATGCAGACACAATGGATTAGGAATGGGCACGATTGGAAGTGGCACTTGATCACCAGCTTTAGAAAAGAAAGATGTATCTTTAAAACAACTGACGTACGCATTGACATGGAAACAAAGGGCAATGGGATAAAAAAATTTATACCCTTTTGTGTACCAGATTAGTCAAGAAAAGAACATCGGATGGCAAGGGGTGATAGCTTATGATTCCCATGTTAGTGGTTATGAATAAAACATAGGTAGTCAAAAAATTTGGTGGTAAAGAAAATATATGTTCATGGGGATAAAGAAGGTTATAAGGAATATTATCTTTAAGAACAGAAGAAGACATCTAATATATGAGATAATTGGTTAAAATAATTGCATCAACCCAATAAATTTTGGTACTTACATTTCAAATAGGAGAGTGCAAGCTACACCAAGAAGATGTTTGTTCTTTCTTTCAACCACTTGATTTTGTTGTGGGATACATAGCCATAGAGTTTTATGAATAATCCCCTTGGTGATATAAATCTTTTGAAAACCATGTTGCACATATTTAGAATCATTATCAGTGCAAACAAATTTAGGAGTATCAGAAAATTGAGTCTTTATATCATTAAATTTTTTGAAGAAAACATCTAAAACTTTAGAAAAACCTTTTAATAAATAGATTCAAGTAGCACGAGGTCAATCATCAATATAGGTAGCCGAATACCATACACTAGTAGTATTAGCAATATGACATGGTCCTAAAACATCATAGTGAATTAAGTAAAACAAACTCGGACTCCTATTGTTATGGTGGTGAGGAAACATTATTCGATAATATTTTCCTAATTGACAAGACTGACACGAAAAGTTCTCAGTAGAAAAAGTTGGAAGTAAAGACTTTAATTTAGAAGCAAAAGGGTGACCTAGACACATGTGTTATTGATGAAGGAAACTAGACTGGGCTACAAGAGCACTAGTAGTAGGGTTTAATGAGGTCTATAGGTAGTACATACCATCTCCACCTTCATATCCACCACCAATCATCTTGTTCATCATGAGGTCCTGCATAGAGACAGTGTGTAAAGAAGGTCACATTGTATTTTAAGGTTTTGGTAATTTTACTAACATACATCAAGTTTAACAAGAATTTAGGCACAAATAAGACATATTTAAGGAGATTGTTGTTCACACCTCTTCTCCCTATAACTAGAGAAGTGGTCTCATTTTCTTGACACATGAGGATGGCAAGTAAATTTCTGTAGATAAGTAAATATTTTCTTGCTACCAGTCATATGAGTTGTAGCACCCAAATCAATAACCAAATCATGTTTTATGAAGAAGAAGAATCTTAAAGACATGAAGGGTCACCTGAGTGTTGGGAAATGTTTGCTTGAGGAGTAGAAGTAGCAACAAAAGTGGCCTTGATCAATTTGTAAATGTTAGAAGAGGTCAGTGTCACCATCTGAGGATTAGTAACACGAGGGATAGAGGTAGAATCTCCATCAACATTGGTAGTTGACACTTTATTTTCCCATTCAGGTTTCCCATGATTTCGCTAGCATTTGTCTTCAGTGTCATTAGTGCACTTGTATAAATTACAAAATGTGGGTTGGGACAAGGAAATGTTATTGAGACTTTCCCCAGCCACAACCAAGTTTACCTCATCTGGAGAAAACAAGGCATGTAGGCTCCTCAGTAGCAGGAGTAGAAGATATAGATCAAGATAGTCACATATAGACATCATCTAAAGTTTTCAAGGGCAAGAATTTACTAACAAACAAATTCATAACTAGGAGGTAGAGATGCCAAAAATTGACAAAGTTGTCTATCTTCTTGTTGCTTTTGCATCTTAACAAGATCAGATGATAAGGGGTGATGAAGCTTGAATTCACCCCATATCCTTTTGAAGTGTCAAAGTGTGAGGTGAAGGCTGAGTTATCTTCAAGTTTAATGGAATGTAAACATTTTAATAGAGCAAATGCATTTCTATTGCTAGAATACACTTGGGCAAGGTGATCCCATTCCTCCTTGGCAGTGTTGGTGATGATAATATCAGTAGAGATATGTGATTCACAACTATTTAGGATCTAGGAGAGAACTAGAGAGTCATCTTTAGCCCACCTTTTAAAATCCACCCAATTTATTGGATGATTCTTCAGTAGCTTTCTTTTTGTCAGATGTGTCTTCCTTTGGTGGAGGTAGATCTATCAAGTGTTTTAGTACTCTTGAGGAGTGTGCATAGATCTGAAACAAGCATGCCCATAGGACATAGTTGGAGCCATTAAATTTTGCTTAAGTTACACACTTGGGTGTGTGTTTTTGACATCCTAATAGCAGAAGAAGATGAGCCCATAATATACCAATACAAGATATAGTGGAGCAACAAAGGAAGAATAGAAACATGATTAGACAATCACTAACATGTTGTGTTATTTGTAGCAGAATAGAACTAAAAGTTTCAAACATGATGTGTCAAAAGTAGACGCGCCGTGTCACTTGTGACAGATTTCAACAACATCATATTCGCCAGAGCAGCTGGTGGTGACACATCGTGTTGGTAAGACACACATTGAGTAAGACGGAGAAACAATAAATTTTTCCCCAAAAAAAGATCTGTAATACAAGGTGAACATTATGGATCACTAAGGATAATAGAGATATGTTGGAGAGATCCAACTATATATGGTAATATGTGAAAAAATTCCTATAGAAGGTGGTCACAAATGGCCACAAAAGGATAACATATGGCTTTCTGAACAATCGATCTTTAGTGCATAAGACCGATGGAAAGTCTACAAGCAGTCTTCTTGGATCTTGTTGTTGGGAAGAGGATAGAGCTGGAAAAGAGACTACATATCCCTTGGTGTGATCAATAACGGTAGAGAAGAAAGAAGATGATGAGTGGGGAATGGGAAAGAGGAGGTAAAAATGTGGGCTAGGCAAGGAGGGGTCTTGAGGCGGCTATCTGTATACTCTGATACATTGTTGAGAACAACTATCTTCCTATATTAAGAAAGGAGTACATCCCTCTCCTATAAATAGGAGGGAAAACAACAACGAATAAAATAACAAACCTTGATGGGCCTATTATACTTAGGCTCATATTTTATAAAACTTCAGTGTAAAGGAAAAAATAGAAGGATATATAACAACTAAAGATGAATATATATCTCAATATATTAGAAATTTTACTCCAACACCACCCATAGACTTGTTGTATTCTTTTTGTTGTAATTGCTTGTTTCTATAGTCGTGATACTTCTTTTTGAACCATGTAGTTGGTTGGAAATATCCTTATTGAAATATTTTTCATTGCTCATCTTTGTCCCAATTTTTTTTTATAATGTGCAGACTCAGTTTATACTGACATATACTTTCTTTTGTTTCTTTTTTTGGATAATATTCCCAACCTACCTAGATTTATGTGTGCTAGAGGAAAATGAGTGAAGTGGAATGTGTACCCTAAAGCATAATGTTGAGGATAGCTTGAGATGACCAGGTTCTCTTTACAAGTGGTCCTTTTGTATAAGTTAAGTTGGTAGCTTCTCATGTATGTCATGCAACCCTTGATGAGTGAGGAATAATGTAAGTGGATTATTTTTTTATATAATATAATATTTTTACTTTTTTGTTGGTATTTATTAATAGTTCGTGTATGTCATTCTTTTATGAATTTAAAAATACACTTATTTTTTCATACTTTTTAGTGTGTTTATATATGACCAGATTCTCTCAGGTCCCACTCCTTATAACCAAAATTGTGGGCGTCTTCACCTTTTTATTCAATTTCAAATAGCATTCTAGGTTGTTGTTTGACATCTAATTTCCTTAATATTTCATTAACTCATATTTAACTCTTCTTAATCTTCTCTATAGATTGTTGAATTATTACTTGATCTAGGTGCTTAGTGTATCCACACAACTGCTAAATTTGTCCATAATGGACACACGAATACTGATGCTCTATGCGTTGTTCACTGCCTCATTGCATCTAGAGTCATCCAACAAGAGGGATTCAAATATGAAGGACTTTGAGAAAACTCTTTGTGCTCCCTGCTTCTGAAAATTTGTAAGGATGAGGGAATGGTCCAATTTAATAAAAGGAAAGTGTTTGACCCATGAGTGTCTTGATTGCATGTCTATTAGGTTTTCATATCACAACTTTGTGAGATAAATTGATAAAATCAAGTTTCTTTATGTTGATATCCTAATGATACTACTAGTATACGGAGTGATGAATACATGGCATTTCAAATATAAACTTGTAGAAAGCAGTGATATGACTATATTTAATATTCATTATTCAAACAGAATTGAATTGCATAACAACCCTAACATTTAATATTTAAGCTTAACTGGATGTGTTGGGACTGTAAACTAGTAGGGTCGTGCTGGTGAAACTCTTTTTCGCAATTCTTTTGTAATTTGTTGATATCATTCTTGAGTTGTGACATACGAATAGGGTTTGGGCCCTAATATTACATTTGATTTGAAAATGATATAAACATGCCACTTATTATATATTTATGCAATAAGCCCCACCCTTGTACCGAGATTGGAAAGAGGAGGATAGCCTTTAGGACCTACCTACATGAAGGTGGACTTGGTCTTGTTGTTTGTGTTAGGGTGGCCATATAAACTCTAAGATATGGACGTTGAGTTGTGCAAAGATCATTGTGATGATGTCTACCCGAATATGTACAAGTCATGTAGATTTATGGAAAATAAACAAAAATGGGAAGTCGTACACCACTAATATTGATAGCTTAGTTTTGTGTACTCTTACTGAGCTCTTATCATGTTTAATTTAGCTTAATGAATGGTACATTTCTTATGTTTATCTATTAATACTTATTATTGCTAAAATAGGTAGGAAATGGTATTTATATATGTATGTATTATTTTCTCACTTAGACATTGACTAACAAACCAATAAACATAGTCTTAGGTCTTGAAGGTGAGTCACAGTCACCCATCTATTCTCTTCTATCAAGTGACTTAACTGCTACTAGGTAAACTTTTCCATGATGTGTTAATGTGTAGAAATACTTGTACTGACTGTCATGGGATACACCTACATTCTCATGTGTTTTATCAATAACATGATGTTTCATCTGCATATCTTTTTGTTTTTAAGCTGGAACTATTAGCTCTTAATATAAATGTTGTAAATAATGTTATGAAATAAGAGGTGATACATGATATATGATATTATGATATAAACAAAGGAAAATGTTCATTTGTGAACTATTGAGTTCTTGATCACCTTACTTATTGTTATATTTCTGCTTCATGTTTTTTCTATATGCAACTAGCATTTTGGGTAAATGATGTGCTAAACCTCAAGTCATGTCTTGATAAGTAAAGCATAATTGGTTATTGGGATCATGCCCTAATATCATAGGCTCATAAAGATATGGAAAGGTTAGGATGTTGAAGGTGGACTGAATCTATGGGTACAAGAGAGAATGACTATCAAAAAGACTCATTCATATTTCTATGCATTTGTGGATGCATCAAGAGGGGTAGAAAGGGCTAGTCAAACAAAGATAGAAGCAGAAGGATAGATAATATCATGCACTGAGATGTCCAAAACAGATCCTAGTGGTTAGCAAAGGATGGGTAGGCCACCTCCATATAAAAAAGCACTATCTTTATTTAGTGTACTTGTAACATACCCATCTCTAGGCATATAGAAAAATCATCCTTTCTTCTAGGTCCCTAATTGCGTATGTTGTTATCCAATCTCCCTTTTTCCATTTCTTGACTATTATTCAATTAGATGCATTTTCTTATCCACATTTCCCTACTTTAGAATAAATTAGATCTCATTGGGATCTTTCAACCCTTATTGACTCATTAGTATTCCAAGGGCCTGAAATCTTAGGATGTAATAACCCTTATAATTAAATTATGAAAATGGGTGAATAATAATAATAAATTATAGTCTCAATCATAATTTAATAACCTAGTATGCCCTTAGCATCTTGAAGTAAGATAATTAGAGGAAACTAAAAAGGATTTACCCTATTTGACCATTAGGACAAGCTTAAACCCTAATTAAATGATTAAGTGTATAATGAGGGTAAATAATAATATCAAATTGTGTATATCTAATTTCACATCCGTGTTACTCATAATTTGATCAGGGAACCCACCAATTTTAATATTAAGCAGATGTTATATACACCTCTAGTAGTATCCTATAAGATAAAACCTAAATTAGGGTGAATTATATGATTATAGATATAGGCTTGATTGATTTTGGACCAAAGTCCAGGCTTATTGATTGTCACACACTCCAGAAGTAGGTTTCTTGGGCCACACAGGTCTATCTAGTTTGGGCAACTATCTATTATTAATAATAAAAATCCAACATTGAAATCTTTATATGGATTCTGCGAGCAAGCCAGTTCCAAACCCTTCACAACTATAGAACTTCTCTCATGCTACACTCATCATCTCTCCATAATTTATTAACCTTTATATCTATCTTTCCCTCCCAAACAAAGTGAGCCCTTATTCTTTCCTTTTTAAGATGTAGAGGCAAAATGCCCAATCTCCTTTGCTCTTTCTTTAATATTATCACTTCTAGCAACCTTGAAGACACCTTGAACTAGATCAACCATTGCCCAAAACCCACAGGGAAACAAGTGGAGTTCCTTCTACAATGTTTCTACTCCCAATTTTCATTGAAATCCTTCCATTTATGTTGTTGAGGTGGATCTTTGGTGTGTCAAGCCAGAGGTGTACACACTAGCCAACAAGGGGTGACTAGATGCACTCCACGGGACTCGGACACACGTGTGGATCTTTTGAAAATTATATTAACCCTAACGAAGTCAATCACAGTACCAAATAGGTCACCCGCAAGCGCACAGGGTACTATTGTAGCATAGGTGAAGGGCAAGTGTAGGGGTCGATCCTCAAGGATAGAGGCGGCATTAGAGCTAGGCTAGCATTGGCTATGTTCCTATTATGGAGATTAGATTTGAAGGGGTTTGATTGGTTGTTAAACTAGGTGAACAAGAAAGTAAAGGCAATTAAGAAATCTAGATTATCACAACCGTAAGTTATCATAAGTAGGCAAGTCTAATGAACTAGGTTAAGAAACTAACAAAACAAGAGCAAAGGTGAAATACACTACACTAGCAGAGAAATTAACACTAAGAACTAGATTAACCACAAGAAGGAGAGCAAAATCCTAAGTTAACATTAAAGAGCAAGACTATGCAATTAACTAGATTGAGCACAAGTAGTTAAACTAGATTAGCGTAAACAAACTAAGAAAGCAAAAATGGGTTTTAAGCAATGATATTAGGTAGGTGGGCCATTTGGGGATGTGGTTTGATATTAGTTGAGGGATCTCAACATAGTAAGCAATTATCACAATTCTATCTAGATTACCAAACCAAACAACAAGCCAAGTGCTAGTAGAATGTACCCTAGACTACTAGTTGGGGAACTAGGGCTAGGTGTAATTCTAGTAGGACTTGTCAAGTCTAGATCTCTAGAGTAAGTGGTATTAGCCAATTGAGAGCCAAGGATAGAAATGGGAGTAGAGATGAGGGTTTTTCACCTCATGCCACTAGCCATCTAGCCTTTAGAAAACCCTAGGAAATTGCACTAATCACACTTACACTAGCCACTTAGATCTCACACTCACTTGTAAAAGGAGGGATGTGTATGTAGGAACAAAGGGGGCAAGCTAGGGATCCATTAATTGGACCTAGGAGCCATTCCTAAGATTGCCACATACACTCCAATTCCTCCTAGAAGCTAAGTGTCATCAAACATCTTAAAGCAAGCAATCCATGTTATAAGCACAAACCACATGCAATAAAATAGGAAATGAGATAGAAGCAAGAAGCAATCATCATAGATAGAAATCATGTTCATTACAAGTTATTTTCCCCCCAACATGGTATCAAAGTCACATTTTGACCCCAAACAACCCACCACTAGGGCCTTAGCTAGACATGATCAAAGAAATAGCAAAAGAAAGGGAAAGAAGGGGGTAGAACTCCATGAAGCTTGTGGTAGAAGCCTCCTTCACCTCCTAAAAACTTGGGGAAGTCCTTCCTCCTCTAGTGGTGCATATGGGCATGAGAATATGGGGGATTATGGAAGAAAACCTAGAAAGTTAGGTTTCCAAGGTGGAAATGAGGTGGAAATGGTGGATGAAGAGCATAAATGCAAGGTGGAGTGCAATGAATGTTCAAGGGGTGAGTAGGGTGGAGTATCAACAGCTAGGGGGTCTAACCTTCATGCCCCAGCCACCACCTATGTATATATAGGTGGTGGGGAAGCACTAGGGTAAGTGGGGGTAGAATAGGAAAAACAATGTAAAAATAGGTAGGGTCGGTTGGTCACCATGGTCGTGTTGATGGGCCACGGCCATGGTGGGGAAGGTATGGGACGGTCATGGGGAGTGGACACAGGCATGGTGTGGAAAGGGTGGTGAAAATGCTAAGTATAGGAGGTGGCCAAGGTCGTGGCGAAGTGCCACGGTCGTGTTGGGTGAGTAGCACCATGGCCGTGGTGAGTAACACAACCATTTTGGAGGAGGCGACCTTGATCGTAGGGCAGCATCACAGGTGAGTTGATCTTCAAAGGCCACGGCCGTGGCATATGGCCACGATCGTGGGCATTCAAGTGCAAAATTGGTCACCTCTCTGTTGATTCTGGGGGTCCTTGTGTGAAATTCCCACGGCCGTTGTGGGGGGGGGGGGGTCATGACCATCTTCTCTTCTGTTGGCTACAATCGTGTTGATGGCCACAGTCGTGGTATCTTCAATGGGCCACGGTCGTGCTGATGGCCATGGTCGTGGTGAGTTGGGTGCAGGTCCCTGTTGATTCTGCCGATTCTTCATCATAAAAGACATGACCGTGGGGGTATGTCCATGGCCATTTTGTGGTCTGCAACAGGAAATTGAACTTCATTTTTCATCATGCATGGCTTTCTTTGCTTGATGACAATTCTTGGCCATTGGGGATAGGTTGAGGGAGATTTGGGGCCTTCTTTGGACCCCTACATGAAAGGAACCCTAGAACTCCTTCCTTCTCTCCCATCCATCTAAAGCATTGTTCAAGTACCTGAAAATAGTGTAAAGAAACCCCATAAGTGCATTTGATAGTGAAACACATATTGGAGTAATTAACTTGCAATCTAACTTGTTTAGATGTGATTAAAGTAAAAAAATGGCACAAGATGGAGCCCTAAAATAGGGCTACATCAATCTTCTTCTCTAGAATCTAGGAACTCAAGATGCCATCATGGAGTCTTGGAAATGAAATCATTTGAAGGTAAGCTACTTTTGACCCAAGAAATTCATTACACGTTTTTATCATCTTGCCATACCATGTGCATTGTCCCACCGAGATCTTGGCCTCTTGTCAACCTATCAAGATGTTGTCAAGGAGTTCTGGGAACTCTTAGGTTACAAAAACCTCCATTAAAAGGTCCTAGAAACCTCCAAAAAACTTCTTGATTGCTAACTTTTCATGACTTTGACACCTTACTAAATTTGCAATCTTGCGTGGATGACCATTTTGTCTGTGCAGTTAGGGATGTAAAGTGATCTCCGACTATGGCTTTGCCTTGGTATCCTCACTTGTTGCTTCACTGCATCCAATTGATGTGTTTGAGAGTGATTTCAGGCTCAAACCTCCAGTTTATAACACACTCGACTCCACTGGTTATCCTCCTCCTTACCATGGTGGTGGAGACCCATCTTCTTAGTTTCAACCACCTTTGGCATTCTACATTATTGGATAGGGTCCTGGTTTCTTTCAACACCTATCTCATGCCTGTGTTTTTCCATTTGGGCTTGCAATCAATTAGCAAGCTCTCCTAGAGCTATTGCTACCATGGTGTGGGGAAGAAGGAGGGGGACAAACCTCCCAGTGAAAGTTTCATCCTGCCCATGGTGTTGCTATTTTTTTCTTATCCACGAGGGGAACTTCTATCCATTCACCAAGGTTTCACTCAGTTTGACTGCGGTATAGTGATGGTATATGTATGTAACTCTGCCATGCATAATGCTTATATTAATCAAACTTCATTCGAGGACTACACAGTCATTTCATGTGATATTTTCCATTCATAAAAAATAAACTTAATTTGGAAATTCATAAGTAAGTATTATTTTAACCAAATAATAGATATAAACACATTTTTGGAATTAGAAAAAAATTGAAAATTTTGACGAGATAGGTTCTGATATGAGATTTTCATCCTAAAATATGGTTATATGCGGGAGTATAAGTGGGAGTATAAGAGGTTTTAATCAATTTTGGATTTTTAATAAATTAATTATATATTTACATACATTTATATATTGACCATTATAAATGTATAAAATCACTAATAATTACCAAATACCAAGAGAACAATAAAAATTCTATGATTTGTCTAATCACCGATAATTACCAAACATAATCAACAAATTTCAATGTAAACAAACCTACAATGTGATTGAGAAACACATATAAAACTTATCATAGTTTGTTTGAGAGTTTTGAAACACAAGTTCATAAAACAATTAGCATAATAAATCATAAAATTGAACTATTTAAAATTTCCAAAATAAAATTCATGAGTGATGGATTAGTAATATAATAGACAATTGTGCGTCTTAAACTCAAGTATTTGTAATGTATTCAAATATATAATTTTTTATTTTAGATCTATCGGGTCAATTTGGGTCTAAAGTCCATACCCATACCCGACCCTAAATCAGTTTTGGGTTCTTTGGGTTTGAGTCAATTTTGGGTCGGGATGAAAAACCTTAGCTCCGCTTAAAAATTTTGGGTTCGAGTTGGCTCACTCGGGACGTGTCTTCTTTCTCCAGGCCTAGTTGTGGCCTTATAGGTATATTTAGTATTCACTGTTATGCATGCAAAGGTTTATTATCTTAAATTGAGGTTTAGGTTATCTAATATGGAAAGTCATTTTTATACTCATGCTTATAATATGAATTTAACTATGCCTCATTTATCTTTTTTTTTTACCTAAATGCATATATATCTCATTTTGTGAGAACAACTCTTTCTATACTTTAACCCAACACAATGCCCAAAGTATTTATTATATGTAAACACTCAGTCTTTGCTGAACTATACTTTATTTCTTATGATCTGGGTGATATTCCTTCCACCCAAGTATATGTACAATAAATAACAAGGATGCATGAAGATCATATATACGGTTTTTGACCTAAGGATCACTTGTATTGGTAGGGTTTTCCCTCAACAACATGCCATACATGTTATTATAGTTATTATATGCATACCTTTTTAATTTGTTATACCACATTTATGGTGAGGAAAAATTGTAAATGAATCATCATTTAACTTTATAATAGTTTCATTTCCACTGCTTATTTATTATCTTTCTCTAGAATACATTTATTATATAAGATATAAATGAAATTATTCCTTTCCTTCATATTCAAATAGGATGGTTTTATCTCTTAATTAAGTCAAAAGTGGATCCCCTATCGAGTACCATTCTATACAAAATGGTATTAGAGCCAAAAGCAGTTGGCAACTTGACAATCCCAAGTTATCCTAATTTGTTCCTTAAGTTCTTTAGATAAGGAACCCTATATAGATTGTTTATATGTATATCCTTGAGATGTGGACTATCAACTAGGGTTTCGATCACTCACTAAGTTGGCCACTTCCACTCCCCAAACTACCTACCTAGTTGAAACCCAGTCTTGAGTAACCCTTAACCACCCCTACCCTCTTTGTGGAAGTAAATATGTCACCACGTGGAGTTGAGTCTAGAAGCATCTGATTCTTGTCTCCTAAGTTTTAGGAAGTAAGATTGAGCACTATGGAGTGTATGTGTAACATACTGAATCTTGGGTTTATTTGCAATTTAACCCCTTTCCAAGATTTTATTTCCTTCTTATCCTTTTCGTCCTTTCTCCTAAATTTTCCTATATTTTCTATCCTCTTTGTCCTCAATGTTGAAATTGAGCAATACTTAATGATGTGAATTATATTTGACACACATTCATTTCAATGAATGGGTTTTTGCACAAATATATTAACTAATGTGTTAATCAGAGTCTAATAATGCAAAATAACCATTTAGAAGAGATAATTAGTAGATTATATTAATATATAGATTTTATGGCTTTGTGGGACAAGAAATGATAAAATAAGGAATTTTATATCTAAATTTATTAAGAAAGATACTAAATATATTTATTAGGCACTTAGCATACAATTAAATACAAAAGTGCATTCAAGAGGAGAAGTTAATGTAAAATTAGACTCCTCACACTTTAATTAACAAACCCATATATTTTTAAGTCAATTGGTATTTCCTTACCCTCTTAATTAATTAAATCAATAAGCAACTCTAATACATATAAATGCCTAATGCATGTGAAAAAGGAGACTTGCTTGACTCCAATTTAACATGCCCTTTAATTTGTTTGACCATTGAATAACACTTGCTTTCCCAATTGAATTGGTACTTAAAATCCTAATTGCTATAGGTTTTAATAGTGATATTTGATTAAGAAATTAACTATTTCCTAAACCAAAATGTAATGTAATGATGCATTACTCCCCTCTCTATCAAAGATGATGTTGCATTTCCCTCTTTTGTAACAAGCTACGCTTGTCGCCTCCACCTTCCTCTCCTCTCTGTCTACTATTTGTCTTTCCCCCATTCTTCCTTTCTCCTCACTCTCTTCATCTAGCCCTAGTCATCCATCTTCCTCCTTACTATTCTCCTTTGATGCCCTGCCATCCAGCCAGTGGCCGCAACATCAAGAAGACCATGGCCTCCTGCAGATCAACTGTAGATCATTGAAGCAAAGAACAATGATGCCCCTTCAAGCCCCTCCCCCAACCTCCAACATCATGTAGCCTAGATCTGGTAGATTGTAACGCCAACACTGCCTCTCCCCTTGCTTGACCTGGCACCCTACCATTGTGATCTACTCAACTCAAGTCTTACAGGGTCATCCCCACACACTTGCAACTCTGTCCCCGACACCCTATCCACCTCCTATATCTTCCCCTCCTGATTCTTTCTTTCCTCTCACCCCCATAATTGTATACACCAACTATAGCACCGGTTAAGACACCTGCAGGTGGAGGTCTGCTACCTTTATTACCCAGCCCGCTGAAGCAGCATGTCCTTCCTCTCCATTGCTCCTGCCTCACCAAATTTGAAACCTGCAACCCTCACCTTACACCCAGATCTGCTGTCATGATGGACCACTTCCTCCATCAACCATGGAAGTCATGACTTGCACCTCAAGGAGCTTAACCACCACTGAGTGATCCAGAAATTCTCTGCAACACAACACCACTTCCAGAACATCCTCGACGCCATCACACCCTGACAACAAGGCGTTGTATCCACCAAGTGCAACATCATCGACCTTGATAGTGATGTCGTCATTGCAACCACCAGATCTACAAACACCACGATGTCTGCAAACACCTCCATTCAACTTGACGATGGTGACTCATTACATGCTACTCCTTCCTGGGTCACATGATCATAGAGAAAGTGATGATGTGTTTGGGTCCCCATCTCATTGTGAATCAACCAGACATGCAACCTCCATGGTAACCCTAGACATGTAAGTCTTCATTTCACATTCAATAGTTTGGTTTTAGAAAACAGATTATAAAGATGGGATAAGTATGGAGTAAGGACAATATAGTTATTTAAAACCATAACATGAATTGATCAATTAGTTTACCTATCAACTTTGTTGTATACAAATGTAAATATTAGATTGCATGAAATCAAGCCTAAAATGATATGTTAAAGTGGAGACTTGATATTAAATAGAATATATTGTATAATACACGGGTAGATTGATATCCAAAATGATTAATGAATCACCCTAATTGATTATTGTATACTTTACCAAGCCCTAAGAATCATTAGTGAGTGCATCCTTGTTTTAATGTCTCCTTTACATTAGAAACCATATATATATATATATATATATATATATATATATATATATATATATATATATATATATATATATATATATATATATATATATATATATATATATAAGTGCATTACATGATAACTAGAAATACATATGGATCTAGGGAACACTCTCATCTAAATTGATCTAAGGGAACTTGAAACCTGTATAAGAATGCATCTAACTATATTGTCTTCTTATGAATTAAATGGTGAAAAAGATAATAAGGTGTAAAAGAATATATTTTTATAAACATATATCTAGATGACATGTTAGTTATATCAAAGCATGTGTATATTAGTGAACCTAATAGATATTCATGTGGAATATACTTACACCAATATGCATGGTAAGCATGATGTTAGGATTAATATGGTTTCACATTATAGAGAAGAGAATGAAATTTTTAAACCTATTGGAAGAATTTATATATATATATACATGGTAAGCATGACGTTAGGAATAATATGGTTTCACATTGTAGAGAAGAGAATGACATCTTTAAATCTATTGGAAGAATATGTATATATATATATATATATATCCACATATATATGATTTACATAGACTTATGCAACTAAAGATGGGTAATTAGAATAATATTTATATATAAAGCATCACATATTCTCTCAACAAAGATTTAAAATCATAAACCCTAACATGACATTAGATGATAGGGAATTAGGTAAGAATAATATAAAAATATACTAGGAATGAATATGTTCACTTTGACTTGGCTAATATACATAATATGTTTCTAGGATGAAAAGTTGACTTTGTGGACCAAAGTATACTATTCAAGTTAACCTTTATGTGTGAAAAGAGGTATGTGCATTCTAAACCCTAAGTTGGGCATTTTTATATCCAACCCTAATATTTGCAATGAGGCATTGTCTTAGACTTTATTCTCCTTATTGCCCTCTTATGGCACCTTTACTTCAGTTATTCTAGGGTCTTGGACCCCACTTGCAAAGTTTTCAGTTTCTTAAATCTGCCATTAAATTATTCTAGCATGATGATTTAAATGACTAATTAACTAATGTAGTGTACATGAGTACAAACCACCCATAGTGGGCATGTGTAAGTTCGCCTAGGGGAACGTGATAATTCTCCCCATTTTATATATATTCGAGTGCTTGGGAATGCGTTAATTCTCCCTAACCTAGAGGTTGAGGTTAGGTAGGTGCATCATCCCTTTATTATCTTAATGTAGTCATATTTAATCTTGCATGTAACTTTATTATTATTTAACTTGGCAGAATTCTTATTTATTTACTTACCTCATGCTTTTGACCCTCTTAGCGTAGAAGCTATGTATCATGCAATACTTTACTTTATGTGTGTCCTTATTCCTATATTTGACACATACTTTTATCTCCTCTTGCTGGGTGATCCCAACCGCCTAGGTTTAGGATTAGAGTGTGCAACAGGAGCATGGTGAACCCGCCTAAGACAAGGAGAAAGGAGTTCATCCTTCCATCATGGACTATAAGTTATTTATTTTATTGGAGACATATTGTTGTAGTTGAGTTTCCCTCTACTTAGATCCTTTATTTGTATAAAGCATGTACACCCTTATTGGGAAAATTTATGTACTCTTTATGAAATTGAATATAGTAAAAAAATTAACTTCCGTTGCTATTCATTGGATTTTGTTTACCATATTTAGTAGAGAGGTCATCTCACTTCTTTACATCATGGTATTAGAGCCAATGGTAGTCGAAGTCTTGACTATTTCAATTTGTCTCCTTAGTTAGAAACCCTTACCTTATATAGTTTCCCTTTAGTTAAGATATTCACTTTAGAATTGACCTATGGTGAAAGGTTGATATAGGACCATAAGAATTTCATATTAGAAATATATTTAGTCAACTTTTGGGTTATTATCCTATTAGGTAGCTACTAGGACATAAGTTGAAATCAAGGGTGCCTAGAAAAGGTCAGGGTCTGGGGGCTGGCAAAATTTTCCTCTGCACCACTAGCTTGGTTTATGAGGTCTCCCGGATCCATATGACATCGGCCTAGCCTGAGTTGATGTTGATTGTCTGAAATAGCATACCTTTAGGCAAATAACCTCAATGTGGAGTATCCTTAGAAAACCTAATATGATGATTTGGGTAACCAAATAAAATCACCTCATACCCCATGAGTTCCTTATATGAGTCTTAGATTTCTATGTTTAGGGGTAGTCCACCCTATACTAGACTTAAAAGTTTGGTAATAGTGATTAGTAAACAATTAAGTGTTGTGTCTTATACATGAATTAATTAGACTCACTCTTTTACCTCTAGTTTCGTTTTACTTGGTATGTCAACCATTTTAAGTGTAGAAGTATTAGTAAACATTGAAGTCAGCTCTACTCTTAATTTAGAAACCCTTACTCCATAGAAAAGAGATTAGTGAGCTTATATGTTAGTAATGACAAAACAAATTATAATTATAATTTAACCTATTTGTTTATATACTAATAAGTCATCTAATGAATAGTTCATATGCATGAAACCTAACAAATACTTAAGGCACATATTATGAGTAACTCACTAATTGTGAATACACATAATGTTGACCATGTCACCCTAATGCTATGGTGAATAAGATAAATAGATCTAATGCATGCTAAGAATGCATAGGTAACATGTAATGGTCATGTTGACCTAAACCCTAAGATGTAATCATCTAACTTTAACATATATACATATATATATATATATATATATATATTTAATGCCTTCATTATACATTAGTGACATTTGGTGTCATCATCAGATAATATACTTGATACATATAAATAGAATATAATCACATGATCATATTTTAATAAAGTTATCAATATATGTAAGGCATATCACCTTGTTCCCTAATACACACCTCAGTAATCACCCATTCATAATTTGGTATATGAATCAATTCATTAATATATGCAATGTGTTCCACCTTACTCACTAAAATACATATAATGACTCAAATGTGACAAGGAGTAATTGGATTTACATAAGCATGAATATTAAGTCTATAATAATTCCAAATGCCTAATGTGATTTTAAATGTATAATTTATAATATGAAGTGTAAATAGGATAAAATGATTAGATACGACATTAATGTGAGTATAAAAGGTGATATGACAATGTGTAATATAGGTGTGAGGAATTAATGTGACATTATTTAGAATTTATAACCTTTTAGATAATAATATCTATTTCATACAAAATAATCTGTGATAATTATATATGATGGTAATATGAGAATAATATCAAGTGATTAAGGATTGTGATCTAATGTGTTAATAAATATTGAACCCTAACTGTGCTTAGAATTCTTATTTAGTAAATGAGAAATACATATGATTTGTACATAGTGTAGAGATATAATTCTTTTTACAACAATGTGAATATAACCTGACACAATTAATAGAATATTATGGATAATGTACTTTCATAATGGAGATAATGTTAATAAGACACAAATGTTAATTGTGTTATATTTGATAAAAGGTAACATGAATAGTGGAAACCTTAGTAAAATCTGACTTATGAGTAGAGCATGTGAAGTACCATAGATTAGAAGTAACCACCTAGTTTATTAATGTTGGGATGTTGCGTACTCACCCTTCCCTCTTGTGAAGATTTCAGGAACAAAATCCTATTAAGGGGTGGACTATTGTAACATACTGAATCTGGGGTTTATTTGCAATTTAACCCATTTCCAAGATTTTTTTTCGTTCTTATCATTTTTGTCCTTTTTCCTAATTTTTTCTATCTTTTCTATCCTCTTTATCCTCAATGTTGAAATTGATCAATACTTAATGATGTGAATTATATTTGACCCACATTCATTTCCACGAATGGGTTTTTGCACAAATATCTTAACTAATGTGTTAATTAGAGTCTAATAATGCAAAATGACCATTTATGAGAGATAATTAGTAGATTATATTAATTTATAGATTTTATGGCTTTGTGGGACAAGAAATGATAAAATAAGGAATTTTATATCTAAATTTATTAAGAAATGTACTAAATATATTTATTAGGCACTTAGCATACAATTAAATACAAAAATGCATTCAAGAGGAGAAGTTAATGTAAAGTTAGACTCCTTGCACTTTAATTAACAAACCCATGATTTTTTAAGTCAATTGGTATTTCCTTACCCTCTTAGTTAATTAAATGAATAAGCAACTCTAATATATATAAAGGCCTAACGCATGTGCAAAAGGAAACCTCTTTGACTCCTATTTAGCCTACCCTTTAATTTGTTTGGCCATGGAATAGCAATTGCTTTGCCATTTGAATTGGCACTTATAATCCTAATTACCATAAGTTTTAATAGTGGTATTTGATTAAGAAATTAATTATTTCCTAAACCAAAATGTAACACAACGCTACGTTACTCCCCTCTCTATCAAACATGATGTTGTGTTTCCCTCTTCTATAATAAGTGACGTCTGTCGCCTCCACCTTCCTCTCCTCTCCATATACTATTTATCTTTCCCATGTTCTTCATTTTCCCTCCACCTCTTCATATATCCCTAGTCTCCCATCTTCATCCTTCCCCTTCTCCTTTGGCACCCTATCATCCAGCCAGGGTCGTGGCATCAAGAAGACCATGACCGCCTGCTGATCTACTCCAGATCATTGAAGCAAAGAACAACGGCGCCCCTACAATCCCCTCCCCCAACCTCCAACATCATGTAGACTAGATCTGGTAGATTGTAGCACTAACACTGCCTCTCCCCTTGCTCGATGCTCAACGATGCCTGAAACTCGGCACCCCACCATCACGATCTACTCAACTCAAGTCTGACATGGTCATCCCCACACACCTACAACTCCGTCTCGACACCCTGTCTGCCTCCTATATCTTCCCCTCATGAGTATTTCTTTTCTCTCACCCTCATATCCATCTACACCAAGTATAGTGTCGGTCAAGACACCTACAGGAGGAGGTTTGCTACCTTTATTACCCAGACCACTAAAGTCGTAGGTTCTTCCTCTCCATTACTCCTACCTTTCCAAATTTGAAACCTGCAACCCTCACCTTACACCTAGATCTGCTGTCATGATGGACCACTTCCTCCATCAACCATGGCAGCCATGACCTACACCTCAAGGAGCTTAACCACCACTGAGTGCTCCAACAATTCTCTGCAACACAAAACCACTTCCATAACAGCCTCGATGCAATCACACCCTGACACTAGGGCATCGTAGCCACCAAGTGCAACGTCATCGACCTTGACAACGACACCATCATTTGCAACCACCAGATCTGTAACACCACAATGTCTGCAAACACCTCCATTCAACCTGACGATGGTGACTCATTACAGGCTGCTCCTTCTGGGGTTGTATGATCATAGGAAAGTGATGATGTGTTTGGGTCCCCATCTCATTGTGAATCAACCAGACATGCAACCTCCATGGTAACCCTAGACATGTAAGTCTTCATTTCACATTCTATAGTTTTGTTTTAGAAAACAGATTATAAAGATGGGATAAGAATGGAGTAAGGACAATCTAGTTATTTAAAACCATAACATGAAATAGTCAATTAGCTTACCTATCAACTTTTTTGTATACAAATGTAAATACTAGATTGCATTAAATCAAACCTGAAATGATACGTTAAAGTGGAGACTTGATATTAAATAGAAGATATTGTATAAGACCCGGGTAGATTGATATCCAAAACGATTGATGAATCACCCTAATTGATTATTGTATACTTTACCAAGCCCTAAGAATCATTAGTGAGTGCATCCTTGTTTTAATGTATCATTTACATTAGAAATCATATATATATATATGCATTACATGATAACTAGAAATACATATGGATCTAGGGAACACTCTCATATAAATTGATCCAAGGGAACTTGAAACCTATATAAGAATGCATCTAATTATATTGTCTTCTTATGAATTAAATGGTGAAAAAGATAATAAGGTGTAAAAGAATATATTTTTATAAACATATATCTAGATGACATGTTAGTTAGATCAAAGCATGTGTATATTAGTGAACCTAATAGGTATTCATGTGGAATATACTTACATCAATATACATGGTAAGCATGATGTTAGGAATAATATGGTTTCACATCATAGAGAATAGAATGACATCTTTAAACCTATTTGAAGAATATATATATAATTGGTATAAAAACTCTCCCCTCACATCTCCATATGATCCAAAATTTTCTTATAAATCATCTTTACTATTAACATCATCCCCACCAAACTCTTTTAGTGAGTATGATTTAAACTTCCCACCACTTGGACAACAAACGACTACTGACCTCGATTCTCAAACCTTTAAAAGAACCACAAAAACCTCTGCATGGCCACGAGCCCTTTCAAAATGCCACTTCCACTCACTATGTTGTCCCAGATGCCTCAACAACAATCATTCTCGATCCCAATGTAATACATGAAATTTTTCCCATTCCTGTAATAAACCTTGACATTATGCTCACAATTGCTTCTACCGAAACACCTCTTTCCCATATAATAGTAGCTACTTTTCATGGAAAAAGTTTTCAACCCATGTAATCTCTACACTTCCCAACAGATCATAGAGGCTTTACATAATTGATAAATCTAATCACAGACCAAAACCCAATGGAAAAGCTATTAGCACTTCCAACTCCTTTTCTTGTCTCTTTCCCACTATGTTATTCTAGTAAAACCTTCACTCTCCTCACATGTAGACATTCATAGCTTTTCTAAACCCTCTATAAAATCTCCAAAATGCCTTCAACCACCCTCAATTGCCCAAAAGAAATCAGTACACTCGGGTGTTCCTCCTAAGCCTCACTTTGTTGCACCAATGTCCAACCCTTCTCCATTCCAAATGGCTTCATCACTGCACTTGGATAAAGAATTACCTTGTGACTTACCTGCAAACTCTATGAGATTACTGAAAGTCTTTACCGGCAGAAGCATACTTGTCAACATCACGAACAACATTGACAACAATATTGTCAACATCCTTGATGTCACTAGGGCCATCACCCTTCTTCTCCCTAGTCACACTGTTTTGAAGCCTAAAATCCTTTCCCTATCCCAACTCGTATATTCTGTTCCAGAAGTATACAACTTGACCATCTCTTCGGTTAAGTGATGGCAATCCCATGTGTCTATAGATTCGTTCAAGCCAACATCACATGATGGATGCCTGAACAAGGCTCTTCCCTAGTTGGTTTTGGCAGATCTCGTTGGGTGGCTATCACTGACCTACCCCCACATCTCTGGGAAGTTGATGTTTTTAGAGCCATAGCACATTCTGTGGGAGCTACTCTTCAATTTGTCAGCTAAGATACTCTTTAAACTACCCAATATATCAAATCCTATTGTGTGTTCTCTGTTAAGCATTCCATCACTCTCCCAGCTTCAATCAAAATCCAATTAGGAGAAAAGATCTATAGAATCAAACTCTTTGCCAAAAATCCTTCTATCATTAAGACAACTTTGTTGACATTAGGGTTCACCCCCCCTCATGGTTTTTCCCTGCAAATACAAAAAAGCCTTTCACCAACATCAGAAAACCAAATGAGAGAAACTTTGTTTGGGAACAAAAGAGTACCACTACTAAATCCACTGAAGATACAAACTGATCGGTCAATAACAAAAGGCCTAGAACTTCCTCACCTTCAGCTGACAGTACAAACAACACCCTCATGAACTCCTTCAAACCCTTTATGTTCCCTAGCAATGATACATACTCCACTCTGAATTTAGACTCTAAGATAGTGAAAAAATTAAAGACTGCCATCATTGATGAGATCCGCTCATCGCGGAGTCTGAAGTAGAAAAGCAAAGGAAAGACTACATGAGTCATTCAGTCTATCAACAACATCTCCAACACCCTAGAAGGATTGACAAAGAGAAACTTCTTTGCTTCAGAGGAACCAGGTAAATCTTCCATAATCGATACTTCATGTGAAACATCGTATCTTTCTTCTACTAAATCATTTGTAATAGAAGAAAACAATATTGACAATATAGAAGATATAGCCTCTTGGCTTGACATTCAATCCTTCACAACTTTCGCTGATAAACTAGGTATCATGTTTGATGATGAAGTATCAACAAATCAAGCCTTGGAGTTTGAAACCTAACTTCTCCTTAGGAGGATAGATGGGGCTTGAACAATTTATGAATTGGAAATGCCACAGGAATATCCATGACACTTACACACAGATAGAAAACTTTCACATCTAAATGAATAGGCTTTCACACACCCAACTTTATACGTGGTTTTTAAAGGAAAGAAATGAGTAGATTTTGTAAGCCGATCAATCACCACCAAAATAGCATCATACCTTTTCTTGGACTTTGTGAAACTAGTAACAAAGTCCATTATGATCTTATCCCACTTCCATTCTGGAATTTCAAGAGGATGAAGAAGACCACCGGGTTGTTGATGTTCAATCTTGACTTGCTGACATGTCAAGCACTTTGCCACGAACAGAGCTATGTCATTCTTCATGTTCTTCCACCCATAAGATTCACTCAGAAACTTTTGTCTCAGATCACCTACATCAGGAATCCACAACCTTTGTCTGAAGCGGACAACACCATCCACTCCAACAGAAAAGTCAGATTGTGGTTTCATGGTCAAAGCCTTCATCTCTTCTAGCTCAGAACTCTCCAACTGTGCAGCCACGACTTTTGATATCCAGGTTGTGTAACGGTCAAGCTGGCCATATGAACACACAACTTGTCTTCATCCACTGAATCGATGGGCTGAGGCTTCCAGCTAGTCACATGTTCAAGGTTTTCCCACACAGAACATCTTAGAGAAGCACAAACAACATCCTTCTTGTGACTTAAAGCATCAGCTACGACATTCGCATAACTAGGATGATAGGTGATGGTGAATTCATAATCTTTAAGGTATTCCATCCACCTACGTTGTCACAGTTTCAGATCCTTATGAGTTAATAGATATTTCAGATTCTTGTGATCAGAAAAGACTTCAAACTTTTTGCCATAGAGATAGTGTCTCCAGATCTTCAAAGCATGAACTATGGCAGTAAGATCCAAATCATGCGTAGGCCAATTAGCTTCATTTGATTTCAACGGGCGAGAAGCATAGGCGATCACCTTTCCGTCTTGCATCAAAACACACCTTAAGCCTTGTCTGGATGCGTCGGTGTAGATGACATAGGGTATGCCCTCAATAGGCAAAGAAAGCATGGGAGAAGAAGTAAAGCTCTCCTTCAGCTTCTGAAAATTATTCTCGCATTCAAGGGGTTCATGAGAACTTGACCTCCTTTCGAGTCAGCTTGGTCAAAGGCAAGGCCAACTCAGAGAAGCCTTTGATAAACCTATGATAGTAATCGGTTAGACCGAGGAAACTATAGATTTCATATGGGTTTTTTGGAGCATTCTTGAAACGACCGACACCAAACTGACAATCAAATTAACGAATGCGGAAGCGATTAGCAGCGGAATTATCAAAAATCACTAAAAATTTAAAAATTTTATAAAGAGATCTTCGAAAGATAAAAACTCTTTCATAAACAACATGATAGGTCATTTACAAACTGATCCATTGATACATCTCTGTAATAAACACATCTCGAGCATTACAACAAAACCCACCTTGTTAACTGTACAAGGTAAGATACATAATCTCGAGGCAGCATGCCAAAATCTCATATCTACTATCTCCTAGGACCTGAGAGTACAGAGACGACATAAGACACACTATCTACAAGACTAGACAGTTAGTATCTCCACCTGAGATTCACTACTGCCCCTGATGATGTTGCTGCTGTTGTTGCTCATTCTTAAATGGATTCCTTCATCCTTGGCGTCTTCCTAAAAAGTAGAAACCTATGGGAGTGAGACAATTTGAATAATTGTCCCAGCGAGAGTTATAACTCTCCACGAGAAGCTTTGTTATAGCATATAAGGAATGACAGAAGTAAAGTAACTGAAAATATCAACAGCAGGTTTGGTAATAAGTAAAACAACATTTACTTAAGAAATCACTTCATTAAAGCATATGTAGAACATGTATTCTAGAAACTTGAATAGACTATTAAAGTCAACAATGTAACATCAATCATTGTTTCTCGTAGTACAACCTAAGCAGTTATACTATACGGCTGATTATATTTTTCAAACATCATTATGCCCTGCGGAGATGAGGTATACCTCTCATACTCCAACCGACCATTTATAAAAATCGCGTCGGTACCATACATAGGTCATCAAAAGAGCCGGATTATTATGACCTCATCTTCCTCAGTCAGTAAGAGGATTTACTTGCATGACATATTGTGTCTCTATTGTAGTAGCTATCCAGGGTATTCTGGAAACTTCGCTATAGAGTTATAATGCAGTTCTGAACTCTCATCGTCATCGAAAGATTTCTTGTTTATCTCTCATCGATGTGGTATTAGTAATTTCTTCGGGAGATTTGTGGTACATCACCCGGTATGAATATATAGTGAAGGGTTGAAAGATTAAAGTACATCTACATCAATTCCTACACTAGAACGTAAGGATATTCACGTCCATATACCCCCATATACTCAAAAGTATATGCTCCAGGAGTTCCCTTAGGAAAACCTATTTCACCATCATTTGGTCTCTGACAATGATGGATCTATGGTCAGGGATCTACATGAGATGATTATACTTGATTAGTTAGGTACATTCTAGCATTCTTTTAGCATCAAGCATGTTTCCAAGCATTAATCATTAGAACAACAGCTATAAAAGTAGAATACTAAATGTATCAAGTCTAACTCACATCAATTATCAATTGGATATCATTTCTTAACCATTTCATTACTATGATTAAAGAATAGGGTATTCAAACCCTTAATTCATCATAAGTCATCTTATTATCATGGCCTTGATGTTACTCATGGCTCTCACAACCTATCAATCTTATATGATGTCACTTAACTAGGCAACATGGTATATCACTATTCACAAAGCTAATAACATGCTTCCAATGAATATGATATCATAACCTTTACCTGGATATAATCATCCTTTTATAAGAACCTGCATGGTTAATTCAATTGACAACAATAACCATTTCAATTCCAGATCAGCAATTTATAAAGCAGAATTAACCTTTCAATTCAGGAATAGTACCTTCATACTTACACTAAGGCTAGGTTCCCTTATTTACATCGATTAGGGTTATTCAATCCCTTTCTTTATGATTAGGAATAATGATTCCTCATCTCATACTTTAATCATGAAGATTCATGCTTAAAAGCATAAGTAGAGTTAGGGTTTACCCCACTCAATTAAGGTTATTGAATCCCTTTGTCTTATAAGGCATAAGAATTCTTATATTGTAATTTGTTCACAGGGTTTCATACTTGAAAGCATAATCCAGGACTAGGGTTAACATACCCCATCCTTCATTAGTTAGGGTTTGTATTCTTTTACTTCAACATAGGGTTGTAAAACCTCTTAGCTCTCGAGGCATAAATATTTCTCATATTACAACTTGTAATTAGGGTTTCATACTCAAAGGCATAACCCTAACTTACTCCATTTATCAGATCACCCTAAATTAGGGTTTACTATTCACGTTACATGTTATTAACCTAGAATTAGGGTTTACTATTCACTTCATAGTGAATTGAGCTCATAGCATCATTATATATGAATATTATCATCATTGATGCCCTCAAATTAGGTTAAGATTCATTAATCATTATAATTAGGATTTCCATGATCTTACCTTGATGGATCATACCCTAATCATGTACATTCTTACATATTGAAAGTATGTTACTTGATTCTCATTCATATTAGGAGCCTTCTCTCTCTTCTTACTACTAGATGATGTTTAAATCACTCTAGGTTAGATTAGGTCAAGTCATCTTTGATTAACATAGATTAAGTCAACCCATTATAATCATTAGGGTTTGCTTGATCAAGGGTTGTTATCTACTTGAACCCTTCAAGGGTACCTTGGTAATCTTCTTTAATAATCATAACATGGGTCAATCTACTAATCACTTAACCCCTTAATGTCTTTAGGTATCATTAGGGTTTAGATTAAACAACCATTGAACCATCTAAGCCTACAAGGCATTAAGCATAAAATGATTCAGGAACATGGTTATTCAAACCCTCAGATTATCATAACACTTGTTACCAAGTGACATATAAGCATCAAGTCATCTAACAACATGACCTTGATTGAAGCAATGTATATACTTTTCACATATCATTACTCTAAAAGCTTATAATTGTTTTCAAGGAATATGACATCATAACTCTTACCTGGCTATGATCACCTCATAATATCAACCTGTATGACTTATACAAATAAGTACATGCATATATAACAATGTCAACACAATACCAAAACTTTTCAATTTCTTTATAGGACACCACGACCGTTCCACCTTGCACGGTCGTGCAAAGTAAGGCTACCACGGCCGTGCTCCCTTGCACGACTGTGCAAGTTAAGGCTACCACGGACGTGCTC
Organism: Alisma plantago-aquatica; assembly: GCA_963693085.1. NCBI lineage: Eukaryota > Viridiplantae > Streptophyta > Magnoliopsida > Alismatales > Alismataceae > Alisma > Alisma plantago-aquatica. The sequence continues at coordinate 182,386,900 of OY856411.1, forward strand.
CCTTGCACGGTCGTGCTACATAAGATCATTACATGATTCATATTTATATATATATAAATATATGTATTCTAATCTTTCATTCTTTTAACTTGATTAGGTCACATCAACCCTTCAATCAAGTACATGCTACTATGGTTAACATAGTGTATCAAGCTATTAATCCTATAAACAATTAAGAATTCTCCCTTTAATTGGTTCTAATCACTTAGGTATTATTAGGGTTTCAACCTTCATACCTTCCTTGATTATCATTACTAATCATCATTGGATCAATAGAACATTCATCATCTTAATTCCCAAAGATTTAGTCACATTGGACCTCCATTACATAAGGTATCCAATTGAATTAGGGTTTCCAATGTTGATTACTTCAATCATTGAATTCATGGAACCAAACATCAATTGGACCTATACTCATACCTCAAATGAGTTTAATAGGTCAACCTTCAACTGATTTGACCCTTAATTAATCCTCAATTGTTCATCAATTAGGGTTTGATTCAATTGAATTAGGGTTTGGAATCAATAACCCTTCAACATATTTCAATGTGGGTTTAATTGATTTGAACCTATTGAACCATCATTCAATTGGGACATGACCTGACCCCAAACGGTCTTGAGGTCGTTTGGATGACCTCCAAACGGTCTTGAGACCGTTTTCCCATCATATCATCAAAATCTAAGTCAACTAATTAAGGTTTGGATCATTGGATTGATCACCAAAACAACAATTGATTACATTCCAACTTAGTATCATTGGATCATCAATTGCTTAACCATACTCACCCCTAGAACTCCAAACGGTCTTGGGTGACCTCCAAACGGTCTTGAGACCGTTTGGATGAGTTCCAAACGGTCTTGAGACCGTTTGGCTCAACCAAACCTTGGATTCTAGTGAAAAGTCATTAGGGTTTGAGCTATTGAGTTGATCATCAAATCAGCATTGCATTGTATATCAACTTGGTACCTTTAGACCTTTCAACACCTAACCATACTCAACCCTAGACCTACAAACGGTCTTGGGTGACCACCAAATGGTCTTGAGACCGTTTGGATGAGCTCCAAACGGTCTTGAGACCGTTTGGCCCATCCATCCTTTGGATTCTAGTGAGAAATCATCAAGGATTGGTCTATCGAGTTGATCAACAATTCAGCACTTCATTGCAATATGATTGGTACCTTTGGACCTTCAATTGATCAACTATACTTGACCCCAGACCTCCAAACGGTCTTGGGGTAACCCCCAAACGGTCTTGAGACCGTTTGGATGATCCCCCAAATGGTCTTGAGACCGTTTGGGCAAGAAAACCCAAAAAAGTCAAATCAATTCATTGGAATTTCAACACTAATTTCGATTAGGGTTTGCCCAATTGATTAGCCTTAAACTCAATATTCCTTGAGAATTAACCCTCAAATTTGGTGAGTTATTAACCAACATAATTAGTAATAGGAATCCCAAACGGTCAACGCTTGGTCAACGCCCTCAAATGGTCTTGAGACCGTTTGCCCAAAAAGTTCAAGTTAATCAGATTGGAAATCAGCACTTAATCCAATTAGGTTTTCCTAATTGTTTAGCCCTTAACTCATGATTCCTTGGGAGTTAACCTATCAAATTTGGTGGGTTGTTAGACCACATCATTAGGAACAGTAATCTCAAACGGTCCACGCTTGGTCAACGCACTCAAACGGTCTTGAGACCGTTTGCCCAAAAAGTTCAATTAAAACAGATTGATAATCAGCACTTAATCCAATTAGGTTTCCCTAATTGATTAGCCTTCAACTCACGATTCCTTGGGATTTAATCCCTAAAATTTGGAGGGTCATCAACCAACATAATTATGAACAGGAATCCCAAATGGTCAATGCCCTCAAACGGTCTTGAGACCGTTTTCCCAAAGAGATCAAGTTAATCAGGTTGAAAATCAGCATTTAATTCAATTCGATTTATCTAATTGATCGGCCTTAAACCTACGATTCCTTTGGATTTAACCCCTCAAATGTGGTGGGTCATTAGCCTACATAATTAGGAACAAAATTCCCAAACGGTACATGCTTGGTCAACGCCCTCAAATGGTCTTGGAGACCGTTTTCTCCAACCGACCTTGTGAAACTGTTTGCCCCTCAAACGGTTTTGCAAAACCCCCAAACGGTTTTGTAAACCGTTTGGCCAAGGGAGCAAGACCGTTTGCTAAAGTGACATTGGTATTCACGCCCCCCTTCTTCTACCTCCAGATCCAGGTCTGTTCCTCATGGTTTTAGTTGCAGGAAAGCAAGGAAGAGTGGGAAAGAAGAAGAACTAAGTACTAATTGCAAGAACAAAGATATGCATAAGAAAGCAAAAGGTTTAGAGTTATAAAACCCGCCTTAAGGTCGTTCCTTGAGCTCCAAGCTTCCAAGCTTAAAGCCTTTAATGGTGTCTTGAGCTCCAAAGGTCGGCCAAGGGTGTTTCTCCAAGGAAAGGTTGGGAAACGATGGCTAGAAAGAAGAAACAAGTAAGGGAGACCATAAAACCAACCTTGCACCATGAATTCCTCCATGAATTCGAGCAAGATGATGATCAAAGCTTACCTAGAACTGCTTATCCGTCCTCCTCTTCTCCAGAGCTCTGTCCTAAGTCAGTCTAAGCAAGGGGATAAGAAGGGAAGTGAAGGAAACGATCCTTGCTAAGTGAGAAAAGGTGTATATATACTTTGGGTAAATTTCCAACATAAGGACAACTTGTTTCTCCATTTCTCATATATGTCCTTCCCTTCTTCTAAGCCACGTTTCTCCCTTCCATACTTAAGAAAAACTCATCTTAAACCCAAGGTCTAAAGGTGAAGAAAGCCAACGTTTTACTAAGTTGCACATATAGAAGGGTTATTAGGCTTATAACTTGATTATTTAATTTATAAGGGTTATCATTCTTATTTGATTATTCAATTGAAGTTCCCTATTCATCATTCTTACTCTAAATGATGCCAAGAGTCATAAATATACTCTAAAAGGTGTATTTTACAAGTTTCATCCCTCATTTTGGGTAAATTGCACTTTACACCAAAATTAGGGTTTTAAGCACAAGGATTGCCCCACAAGCTGCATCTCAGTGCCCAAGCTTGGGGAACCAATCACACTTCATCACATTCACTCTTATGATGTCTCAACACTAAAGGAACATCTTAACATGTGCAATTTGCAAGTTAACCCCTTTAATTGGGTAATTTTCTCATAAGTCCACTTTTAACAAAACAATATTACAATATTGTTTAAAAGGACAGAAAGGGAAATATATATTCCTCATGAGCTTTAATTACATTATCAACAGATAACCACAAGCATTTAATCACATGATTAAGAAAAACACCTGGGGTTAGTTCATAACCCAGGTCAGGGATGTTACAAATTATAAACCCCTAACAAGGATTTCGTCCCCGAAATCCCAGAAAGAAAAGGGAAAGCAGATATTATTTAAGCATTATACCATTATGTCTTCAAGTGACATATCGTTATTATGGAACACCATAGAGTTTTGTTCAATACAAAGTTTCTCCACTCAAGTTTTTTCCATGGAAAGATTCACATGGGACATATACTCTCATGTTCCTTAGTTAAATCAACATTTTCTCAAAATCACAATCATACCCTGTCATCTATTTTGAGACTATATAAGTCCTTTCATACCTTGATTGTGTCATCTCACCTGATAACACCATACTAACTTTCCTTATTACTTACACTAAGTAACTCATTAGTTGTACATTCTCTTATCATAGGGAAAAGTTACTTATCAATCAAGGACTTATTTGATAGATATCTTGGAGAAAGATATGTTTATGAAAACATAAACCCCTAACAAGTGATGTTCATAATATTTTACATGTTTACTTTGATTCTATTGTTGACTATTCCAGGTAAGCAACATAATTCATCATATATATTATTACATTCTTATCTTGTTACCTATTACATGTGTTATCAACACATTACATCTTATCTTCCTTTTATCTTGGAACATTACTTGTTACATATATTATCAACTTGGAACTAAAGTCCAAGATAAACTGATACCTTTTTAGGTATACTTCACATAAACATCTTTATATTATGCACATCAAGTGTCCTAAGACCCACTTGATTGCCATGTCCCTGGAAAGAAAGAGAATAAGGGATCATATTCCTCTTGTTATATCATGTATTTTCAACCATTCATGAAACATCTTATGATTCCATCACATTTTCACATTATGGGGAGGATCTTTATTATTATTCTTACATCTTTACTGGACAGATTGACCTCCCTTATTCCCATATTTCTTATTTCTTGATACTCATTAGATTGTTTCAGAATGACTACTTGATCATAGCAATAAAAAAGATAACAATCTAGGAGTTTCCATATTTACTTTATCATTAGCAATTGTATACCTGGCCAGGGTATATAAATACTGAGATAAGGTAATATGCATTTGTATACTACCATTTTCCTTCTCTTTTCCTATTATCACAAGTATAAGATCTTACATTATTGAATTTTATCCAGACATCTCTTTAATACTTCATCCTTTTTATGGAGGTAAGCATGTAACACGAAACATCTATTTTATACAACATAATAAGTCCTTATAGGATTAATCAAGAAAAGTTCAATCAATTACTTTCTCAGTTTTGTCCAAGAGATCATAAAAAGACATATAAGAATAACATTTATTTCATCTAACCTGTCATGACTCGAGGATTATTCATTGTCTCAAGCTGATTCTGCCACAGAGGTTTATTTGCCATAACATTTCTGGCTGGGCAATTTCTTGCCAGATGCCCAACCTGTCTACATATGTAGCAAATTCTAGGTGCCCAGTATGGTCTGAAGGGTTCTCTACCCTTTTTGGATGACCATTGTCTTGGTGTACTAGGTCCTGGTTGTGTTGGTGACACCAGAAACTTCTTCCTTTTGGAACTACCAGGTCTCTGCTCCTGGGTTTGGATATGTCTTTTTCTCAATTCTTCCTTTATATTTCTCTTCTGGACAATTATTTCTTATATGTCCAGGCTTCCTACACCTATAGCAGGTCCTGGTCTCTGGTTGTATTCTAACCCCTATATTATTGTATACTGATTCATCAGACTGAGGTTGAGCGCCGGCTTGTTCTAGGTTCAAAGCTTCATCATTTACCATTGCTTCAACCTGTTGTTGTGGTTCACATATTCTGTTGATATCCAAAACATCATCATTAGGAGCTGGTAATCTGGGTTGTATTGCTAGTGCTTGATCCACTAGATACATCATGGTAGCCCTAAATTCCCCAACAATGATTCCTAAGTAAGAATTCCTTATCATGGTTGGGTTAGCTAGGGGAATCTTAGGTAATTGTCCCTCTATTGCTTGCTCCTCTGCATCTCTTCTTGGTGCAGTATTGTTGCTCTCCACAGCCAACTCCTCATCCGATCCAGTCATCTTCAAGTTCTTCTCCTCCTATGTGAGCAGAAGTTACCATCAGACACACTAGAGGACACTTAGAACAGACTCTACTACCTAAGTCCTATGTCTCTGTAGACTCAGCGAACCTAGAGCTCTGATACCACTTGAAACGACCGACACCAAACTGACAATCAAATTAACGAATGCGGAAGCGATTAGCAGCGGAATTATCAAAAATCACTAAAAATTTAAAACTTTTGTAAAGAGATCTTTGAAAGATAAAAACTCTTTCATAAACAACATGATAGGTCATTTACAAACTGATCCATTGATACATCTCTGTAATAAACACATCTCGAGCATTACAACAAAACCCACCTTGTTAACTGTACAAGGTAAGATACAAAATCTCGAGGCATCATGCCAAAATCTCAGATCTACTATCTCCTAGGACCTGAGAGTACATAGACGACATAAGACACACTATCTACAAGACTAGACAGTTAGTATCTCCACCTGAGATTCACTACTGCCCCTGATGATGTTGCTACTGTTGTTGCTCATTCTTAAATGGATTCATTCGTCCTTGGCGTCTTCCTAAAAAGTAGAAACCTACGGGAGTGAGACCAGGGGCGGAGCCAGGGGGGCAAGCATGGGCCATGGCCCCCCCAAAAAAAATAAAATTTTAGTATATATATGTATATATATATATATATGTCTATGATATGGTATAATAATATATATAATTACAATGTGTATACAACATCAAGTTTACAGTTGGTTCAGCGGTTAGTGGAGCTTCTCCCTTGGATGAGGTCGCGGGTTCGATACCCCATGCGCACATATGTGTTTTATTTTTCCAACAAATGTGCAAACAATGTGTTTATATTACGGTTATAATACAAACTCATCCATATGTGAACGTAGTGCAGTGGATTCAGATGACGTTTACTTTCAAAGGGTCTTTGGATTGATTCTTGGTGTGTATTACTATTATTTTGGCCCCCCCACATATCAAGGTCTGGCTCCGCCCCTGAGTGAGACAATTTGAATAATTGTCCTAGCGAGAGTTATAACTCTCCACCAGAAGCTTTGTTATAGCATATAAGGAATGACAGAAGCAAAGTAACTAAAAATATCAACAGCAGGTTTGGTAATAAGTAAAACAACATTTACTTAAGCAATCACTTCATTAAAGCATATGTAGAACATGTATTCTAGAAACTTGAATAGACTACTAAAGTCAACAATGTAACATCAATCATTGTTTCTCATAGTACAACCTAAGCAGTTATACTATACGGCTGATTATATTTTTCAAACATCATTATGCCCTGCGGAGATGAGGTATACCTCTCATACTCCAACCGACCATTTATAAAAATCGCGTCGGTACCATACATAGGTCATCAAAAGAGCCGGATTCTTATGACCTCATCTTCCTCAGTCAGTAAGAGGATTTACTTGCATGACATCTTGTGTCTCTGCTGTAGTAGCTATCCAGGGTATTCTGGAAACTTTGCTATAGAGTTACAGTGGAGTTCTGAACTCTCATCGTCATCGAAAGATTTCTTGTTTATCTCTCATCGATGCGGTATTAGTAATTTCTTCGGGAGATTTGTGGTACATCACCCGGTATGAATATATAGTGAAGGGTTGAAAGATTAAAGTACATCTTCATCAATTCCTACACTAGGACGTAAGGATATTCATGTCCATATACCCCCATATACTCAAAAGTATATGCTCCAGGAGTTCCCTTAGGAAAACCTGTTTCACCATCATTTGGTCTCTGACAATGATGGATCTATGGTCAAGGCTCTACATGAGATGATTATACTTGATTAGTTAGGTACATTCTAGCATTCTTATAGCATCAAACATGTTTCCAAGCATTAATCATTAGAACAACAACTATAAAAGTAGAATACTAAATGTATCAAGTCTAACTCACATCAATTATCAATTGGATATCATTTCTTAACCATTTCATTACTATGATTCAAGAATAGGGTATTCAAACCCTTAATTCATCATAAGTCATCTTATTAGCATGGCCTTGATGTTACTCATGGCTCTCACAGCCTATCAATCTTATATGATGTCACTTAACTAGGCAACATGGTATATCACTATTCACAAAGATAATAACATGCTTCCAATGAATATGATATCATAACCTTTACCTGGATATAATCATCCTTTTATAAGAACCTGCATGGTTAATTCAATTGACAACAATAAACATTTCAATTCCAGATCAGCAATTTATAAAGCAGAATTAACCTTTCAATTCAGGAATAGTACCTTCATGCTTACACTAAGGCTAGGTTCCCTTATTGACATCGATTAGGGTTATTCAATCCCTTTCTTTATGATTAGGAATAATGATTCCTCATCTCATACTTTAATCATGAAGATTCATGCTTAAAAGCATAAGTAGAGTTAGGGTTTACCCCACTCAATTAAGGTTATTGAATCCCTTTGTCTTATAAGGCATAAGAATTCTTATATTGTAATTTGTTCACAGGGTTTCATACTTGAAAGCATAACCCAGGACTAGGGTTAACATACCCCATCCTTCATTAGTTACGGTTTGTATTCTTTTACTTCAACATAGGGTTATAGAACCTCTTAGCTCTCGAGGCATAAATATTTATCATATTACAACTTGTAATTAGGGTTTCATACTCAAAGGCATAACCCTGAATTACTCCATTTATCAGATCACCCTAAATTAGGGTTTACTATTCACGTTACATGTTATTACCCTAGAATTAGGGTTTACTATTCACTTCATAGTGAATTGAGCTCATAGCATCATTATATATGAATATTATCATCATTGATGCCCTCAAATTAGGTTAAGATTCAATAATCATTATAATTAGGATTTCCATGATCTTACCTTGATGGATCATACCCTAATCATGTACATTCTTACATATTGAAAGTATGTTACTTGATTCTCATTCATATTAGGAGCCTTCTCTCTCTTCTTACTACTAGATGATGTTTAAATCACTCTAGGTTAGATTAGCTCAAGTCATCTTTGATTAACATAGATTAAGTCAACCCATTATAATCATTAGGGTTTGCTTGATCAAGGGTTGTTATCTACTTGAACCCTTCAAGGGTACCTTGGTAATATTCTTTAATAATCATAACATGGGTCAATCTACTAATCACTTAACCCATTAATGTCTTTAGGTATCATTAGGGTTTAGATTAAACAACCATTGAACCATCTAAGCCTTCAAGGCATTAAGCATAAAATGATTCAAGAACATGGTTATTCAAACCCTCAGATTATCATAACACTTGTTACCAGGTGACATATAAGCATCAAGTCATCTAACAACATGACCTTGATTGAAGCAATGTATATACTTTTCACATATCATTACTCTAAAAGCTTATAATTGTTTTCAAGGAATATGACATCATAACTCTTACCTGGCTATGATCACCTCATAATATCAACCTGTATGACTTATACAAATAAGGACATGCATATATAACAATGTCAACACAATACCAAAACTTTTCAATTTCTTTATAGGACACCACGGCCGTGCCACCTTGCACGGTCGTGTAAAGTAAGGCTACCACGGCCATGCTCCCTTGCACGGTCGTGCAAGTTAAGGCTACCACGGTCGTGCTCCCTTGCACGGTCGTGCTACATAAGATCATTACATGATTCATATTTATATATATATATATAAATATATGTATTCTAATCTTTCATTCTTTTAACTTGATTAGGTCACATCAACCCTTCAATCAAGTACATGCTACTATGGTTAACATAGTGTATCAAGCTATTAATCCTATAAACAATTAAGAATTATCCCTTTAATTGGTTCTAATAACTTAGGTATTATTAGGGTTTCAACCTTCATACCTTCATTGATTATCATTACTAATCATCATTGTATCAATAGAACATTCATCATCTTAATTCCCAAAGATTTAATCACATTGGACCTCCATTACATAAGGTATCCAATTGAATTAGGGTTTCCAATGTTGATTACTTCAATCATTGAATTCATGGAACCAAACATCAATTGGACCTATACTCATACCTCAAATGAGTTTAATAGGTCAACCTTCAACTGATTTGACCCTTAATTAACCCTCAATTGTTCATCAATTAGGGTTTGATTCAATTGAATCAGGGTTTGGAATCGATACCCCTTCAACAGATTTCAATGTGGGTTTAATTGATTTGAACCTATTGAACCATCATTCAAATGGGACATGACCTGACCCCAAACGGTCTTGAGGTCGTTTGGATGACCTCCAAATGGTCTTGAGACCGTTTGCCCATCATATCATCAAAATCCAAGTCAACTAATTAAGGTTTGGATCATTGGATTGATCACCAAAACAACAATTGATTACATTCCAACTTAGTATCATTGGATCATCAATTGCTTAACCATACTCACCCCTAGACCTCCAAACGGTCTTGGGTGACCTCCAAACGGTCTTGATACCGTTTGGATGAGTTCCAAACGGTCTTGAGACCGTTTGGCTCAACCAAACCTTGGATTCTAGTGAAAAGTCATTAGGGTTTGAGCTATTGAGTTGATCATCAAATCAGCATTGCATTGTATATCAACTTGGTACCTTTAGACCTTTAAACACCTAACCATACTCAACCCTAGACCTCCAAACGGTCTTAGGTGACCACCAAACGGTCTTGAGACCGTTTGGCCCATCCATCCTTTGGATTCTAGTGAGAAATCATCAAGGATTGGTCTATCGAGTTGATCAACAATTCAGCACTTAATTGCAATATGATTGGTACCTTTGGACCTTCAATTGATCAAATATACTTGACCCCAGACCTCCAAACGGTCTTGAGACCGTTTGGATGATCCCCCAAACGGTCTTGAGACCGTTTGGGCAAGAAAACCCAAAAAAGTCAAATCAATTCATTGGAATTTCAACACTAATTTCGATTAGGGTTTGCCCAATTGATTAGCCTTCAACTCATTATTCCTTGAGAATTAACCCCTCAAATTTGGTGAGTTATTAACCAACATAATTAGGAACAGGAATCCCAAACGGTCAATGCTTGGTCAACGCCCTCAAACGGTCTTGAGACCGTTTGCCCAAAACGTTCAAGTTAATCAGATTGGAAATCAGCACTTAATCCAATTAGGTTTTCCTAATTGTTTAGCCCTTAACTCATGATTCCTTGGGAGTTAACCTATCAAATTTGGTGGGTTATTATATCACATCATTAGGAACAGTAATATCAAACGGTCCACGCTTGGTCAACGCACGCAAACGGTCTTGAGACCGTTTGCCCAAAACGTTCAATTAAAACAGATTGATAATCAGCACTTAATCCAATTAGGTTTCCCTAGTTGATTAGCCTTCAACTCACGATTCCTTGGGAGTTAATCCCTAAACTTTGGAGGGTCATCAACCAACATAATTATGAACAGGAATCCCAAACGGTCAACGCTTGGTCAATGCCCTCAAACGGTCTTGAGACCGTTTTCCCAAACAGATCAAGTTAATCAGGTTGAAAATCAGCATTTAATTCAATTCGATTTATCTAATTGATTGGCCTTCAACCTACTATTCCTTTGGCGTTAACCCCTCACATTTGGTGGGTCATTATCCTACATAATTAGGAACAAAATTCCCAAACGGTCCATGCTTGGTCAATGCCCTCAAACGGTCTTGGAGACCGTTTGCTCCAACCGACCTTGTGAAACCGTTTGCCCCTCAAACGGTTTTGCAAAACCCCCAAACGGTTTTGCAAACCGTTTGGCTAAGGGAGCAAGACTGTTTGCTAAAGTGACATTGGTATTCACGCCCCCCTTCTTCTACCTCCAGATCCAGGTCTGTTCCTCATGGTTTTAGTTGCAGGAAAGCAAGGAAGAGTGGGAAAGAAGAAGAACTAAGTACTAATTGCAAGAACAAAGATATGCATAAGAAAGCAAAAGGTTTAGAGTTATAAAACCTGCCTTAAGGTCGTTCCTTGAGCTCCAAGCTTCCAAGCTTCAAGCCTTTAATGGTGTCTTGAGCTTCACAGGTCGGTCAAGGGTGTTTCTCCAAGGAAAGGTTGGGAAAAGATGGCTAGAAAGAAGAAACAAGTAAGGAAGACCATAAAACCAACCTTGCACCATGAATTCCTCCATGAATTCGAGCAAGATGATGATCAAAGCTTACCTAGAACTTCTTATCCGTCCTCCTCTGCTCCAGAGATCTGTCCTAAGTCGGTCTAAGCAAGGGGATAAGAAGGGAAGTGAAGGAAACTATCCTTGCTAAGTGAGAAAAGGTGTATATATACTTTGGGTGAATTCCAACATAAGGACAACTTGTTTCTCCATTTATCATATAGGTCCTTCCCTTCTTCTAAGCCACGTTTCTCCCTTCCATACTTAAGAAAAACTCATCTTAAACCCAAGGTCTAAAGGTTAAGAAAGCCAACTTTTTACTAAGTTGCACATATAGAAGGGTTATTAGGCTTATAACTTGATTATTTAATTTATAAGGGTTATCATTCTTATTTGATTATTCAATTGAAGTTCCCTATTCATCATTCTTACTCTAAATGATGCCAAGAGTCATAAATATACTCTAAAAGGTGTATTTTACAAGTTTCATCCCTCATTTTGGGTAAATTGCACTTTACACCAAAATTAGGGTTTTAAGCACAAGGATTGCCCCACAAGCTGCATCTCAGTGCCCAAGCTTGGGGAACCAATCACACTTCATCACATTCACTCTTATGATGTCTCAACACTAAAGGAACATCTTAACATGTGCAATTTGCAAGTTAACCCCTTTAATTGGGTAATTTTCTCATAAGTCCACTTTTAACAAAACAATATTACAATATTGTTTAAAAGGACAGAAAGGGAAATATATATTCCTCATGAGCTTTAATTACATTATCAATAGATAACCACAAGCATTTAATCACATGATTAATAAAAACACCTGGGGTTAGTTCATAACCCAGGTCAGGGATGTTACAATTCCACTTTGTCACAACTTCTACCTTCACAGGATCAATAGCTATATGACTGACAGAAATCACGTGACCAAGAAACATAACTTCCTTTATCCAGAATTCACCCTTTGAGAATTTTGCATAGAGTTGATTTTCTCACAACATATTGAGTAAAATCTGTAGGTGCTCGTGATGTTGTTCTAACGTCTCGGAATAAACCAAAATGTCGTCGATAAACACCACTATGAATTTGTCAAGGTATGGGCGGAATACTCAGTTAATCAGGTCCATGAATGCAGCAGGGGCATTTTTCAAACCAAATGGCATGACCATGAATTCATAATGCCCATAACGGGTTCTGAACGCTATCTCGGGACATCATCATCCTTCACGCGCATCTGGTAGTAACCACTTCACAGATCCATCTTGGAGAATACAGTGGCTGACTTCAAGTGATCGAATAGGTCATCGATGCAAGGCAAAGGATAACGGTTCTTCACCTTCACTTGGTTAAGCATGCGGTAGTCCATACACATCCGCATCGATCCATCCTTCTTCTTAACGAATAGGATAGGGGCTCCCCATGGAGAAAAACTGGAGTGGATGAAGCCTATGTCGAGAAGCTCTTCAAGCTGCTTCTTCAACTCAGCCAGCTCGGCAGGGGCCAAGTAGTAGGGCGGCTTCGATAACGGTGAAGTTTCAGGTACAAGCTCGATGGAGAATTCCACCTCATGAGTTGGTGGCAACCCAGGTAACTCCTCGGGAAAGACGTCTGAGAATTCCTTCACCACATCAATGTGGTCTAGAGTAGGAGGTGTAGCATCGAGAACTATGGAGGCTAGGAAATATCTACACCCTTGCAAGACAAGCTTTTCATCTTTAATGGCAGAGATGACAAATTGTCATTCTTCTCTCTTCTTACCCTTGACACACATTTTCCCCTCAACAAGATGAATCAAACTAACCTTGGATTCCTCACAGTACAAAACTACTTCATACCTCTTCAACCAATCCATTCCCAGGATGATGTCAAAGGCGGTCATATCAAGTAAGATGAAATCCGTGGGAAACATTATTCCGGATATACAGAGGTCTATGGTCAGATTTTGGAGGTATGAAGATCAAATCTTACCACTAGGGGTTTTTATGTCTAACACATGATCCATATATTCAGATTCTATTTCTAACATAGAGGCAAACTAACAAGATATGAAGGTATTGGAGGAGCCAGATTCAAACAGTGCTTTTAAAGGATGCATAACAAGGTCTACTGTACCTTCAATCACTTCATTCCCATCACCTTCTTCCTCAACATTGAGAGCAAACACTCTCCCATTCCGCCTTTCCACTGGCGGACGCCTCGAGTTCTGGTTGTTGTTGTTGTTCCTTGGAGGCGGGTTCTGTTTTGGCTACTGCGGCTGCTGGGCATTATTTTGTCCTTGCTGGAAACAAGGGAAGTAGGGTCGGATGTGTCTGAATTGGCCACACTCATGGAATCTTGGTGGAGGAAAGTTGTCATTATGAGCAGGTGCTTTGTTGGCAGGGCATCTGCCAGGAGGATGGCGGTGATTGCACTTGTTGCAGTGATCACGTCTGTGGTTCTCATTCTGGTTCTGATTCTTCCTTTTATTGTTGTAGCCATTAGAAGCTTGGAATCCTGGATATGACTCGATGGCTAAGGCCTTATCCACCATCTGTTGAAAAGTAAGTGGAAGCTGCGGGACGAGGCTCCGATCCACTTGATAGTTCAGGCCCTCCAAGAACATGGTTGCTCTTCTATCAGCTCCAAGGTCGGTGGTGTAATGCTCTAGCAGTAGAAATTTTTGAACATAGTCGGCCACACTCATGCTTCCTTGCTTGAGGCTATAGAACTCAGCCTCCTTCTTCCTCTGGAAAGTAGGGTAGATGCACTTCTCCCTGTAAAGCTTCAAAAACGGGCCTCACTCCATAGAAGAGGTGTCTCGAGTGCGGGCAACACCATTCCACCAAACGTGTGATAGTCTATCAAACACATAAGTCACGAACTGAACCTTCTGGTGAGGAGGGCATGACATACCCTCAAAGGTCCGATCTAGATCCAACACCCAGTCGTCGGCTTTGTCCACATGTTAGGTTCACTTTCACCCTTGAAGTAGGGCGACTACATCTTGATGAAGTCGGTGAGGGTGAACTCCCTCGGCTTGTTGGCATCAGTGACCATAGTGTTGAGTTGTCCCATCATGGTGGAGGATAGCAACTGACGCAACATCTCCAGTTCTTGATCAAGTGTGAAGGCGGAGGTACCCGAAGTAGTATGGTTGACCGCAGGAGTCACATGGGTGTTGGGGTCATTATGGGTTGACTCCTTCTCCTGGTTCACATTGTCAAACAAGTCACCTCTCCTGAAAAGTAGGGTTATCATATTAGGTTCTCAGAAGTATAGAATCATAGATGGGAAGAGAATAGAAATCGAGATGAGAAAATGATATCTAGAATGCTATTGCCTAAAAGCATAGTATTTTGGGCCATTCATATCAGCTCAGGCTAGGCCGATATCATATGGACACGGGAGTCCTCGTATACCAAGCTAGTGGTGTGGAGGAAAATATTGCCAGCCCCCAAAACCCTGACCCTGTCTAGACACCCTTGCTTCAACTTCATGCCCTAATAGTCACCTAAAGGCTCTGATACCATGTTGTAAAGAGGTGATATCACCTCCTTCCTAAAATTTAACATCCACAATTTTAACAAAAATAGAGACTTTGGGATGCTATATTCCAAGTAAATAAGCATGATTCCAGATACATAGTAAAATGTCAATAGCAGCGGAAATAAAGAAATACTAAGCCTTCACATGGCTTTCATTGTTTACTACATGATTGATTCCCTAAAGAAAACATAAGAAAAATAGGATCTAGCTATAGCAACCTAGTCATCCTTTCTAAAGATTGAGATCAACTCCAAAGAAAAACCTCCTTCAAGCTTGTCCTTCTCCTTGCACAGCACCAGCACCTGGGTGGTTGGGAAAGCACCCAGCAAGAGGAAAAGGAAGAAAAAGTATGTGTTACAAAACTATTCTAAAGGTGACAAGCTAAATATAATAAGTAAAACATGCTAGGGAATCATCAAAAGATGAGACATCAAGAGTATGAGGCTTTAAACAAGGAAACTTGCCAATAACAAATATAATTAAAGGATTTACATGTAGATTAATATGTCTACCTAACTAAGTAGGGTTGAGGCACCTACCGGAGGGGAGAATAAATCATTCCCTATCACCTACATAATGATTTGGGGAGAATACAAACATTCCCCTAGGGTGATTATATACATGCCCTCTGTGGGTGGTTGTACATAAGTACCTCTACTTTAAAATTAAATAGAACATATAACTACATGCTAGCAAAAGATTTATGGCAAGATTAATCAAATAATTTATATAACATGGCGGTGGGGTATAAGACCCAAACAAGATAATACTACGACTGATTTTGAGGCATAAACAAATTAAGTTTCAAGAATAATGGATTAGGTCAAATTAAGCCTCATTAGGGAACATAGGTAGAGGTATAATAAAATTTCCCAACTGAAGGTGTAGAAGCACATACCTTGTTCCTTCAAACCCTAGAACTCACTTTTAGATCCCTAATCAAGATCAGAGTCCACTTTCCCCTATTACATAATCACATACATGTATTAATGCTAAGTTCATTCATTAAAGACTCAAAACCCTAATGTTACAACCTTTTTTCCACAAACCTTTGAATTAGACTCTGGAAATATCACTACTGTCTTAGTTAGGGTTTTTTGATCAAAATAACATATAGGTTTGTATATTTTTGAGATAATAACTTTTAGGCTATTTTTCTTGATTTTAAGTATTAAAATCACTCAAAAAACACTTTTTCGCAAACATCAAAATCAAACTTTACAAATATTTTAAATGGATAGATCTTGATCTCCTAATTTCAAAACACTAAATTTTAATTTTTGACCACTGGAATAATTTATGCAATTTATTTTGCTTCGACCAATCACAATGTGCCACGTCGGCACTTCGTACCAGAGAGAGCGAGCGAGAGAACAGACTAGTGACTTGGCTCAATGGGTGGCTGCCAAGTCACTTAGTCAAACTGATCAGCGATGCATTGACTCGCCCCAAACAAAAGGAAATCAAGGCACAAAAGACGCTTATGTCCTCAGACGAGTGGACGAGAAGCGAGCAAGTGGAGGGGCAGAGTGGTCATTCGACCTGGGGTTTCTTCCCCACTTATGCAGCTCCCATGGATGTTGAGTTACAAGCTGTTTCTTGCAAAGTTTTGGGCAAAAACACAATTCTTGATGGAACTCATAGTTTAAGTACTCAAAAGAAAGAGAAAGAAGAGACGAATCTATAGGTACATTATATTTTTTTGAAGACAAAGAGAGCAGAGAGAGGGGTGTTGTAAGCTGGGTGTCTTCAGCGGTGGGTCGAGGGTCCAAACATCAACAAAATGCAAAAACAATAGCAGGGTTGAGTTGCAAATACGACGATGGATCTAGGGGTATGGGTATTTATAGATAATGGGGCCTAGGTTAGGGCTTAGCTAGGTGGGGTGAGAGAGAGAGTAGGCGGCGAAAAGGAGGATTTCTCATAACTTCATTAGAACTCGATAATGTTAGAATTATTAGGAGTGTAATCTCACGAGGAATCCATAGAAGCAAAAATCACCGAATTTGGTTAATCGTAGCTCAAGATATTCACGTTTTAATTTCAAGAGTCATATTCATCTCAGACTAAGGTAGAAGACGACTTGCTAGTCGTTGGATCAATGGACCCAGGTCCAATGAGGACCACGAGTCGTCTGATCTCGAGGATGAGAGGAGTCCATGTGACATTTGATTTCTAGTTGTATTAGAATTTGACCAAAGTGACATATTAATATTAAATGTTTTCCTCTCTCCTCTTTTGGAGGCCCAAACGATAGCCTTGACTGATTTTGACGTGTGGAATCGAAATATGGAATTAGTTTTTCCTTTTGGGGACTTTTACTAAGTCAAATAATTCAAATCCCATTTTCTCTTTCCTCCTGCATTAATGGTGATAAAATTCCTTAAAATTTGTAAAACTTCACCCATAAGTCTCCCTAAGTGACTTGGATAGGATTTTATCATTAATTTCACAAGTTGAGATTATTTCTTTATTAATTTCATAAATAGAAGATTCTACACGCTCTCTCTCTCCTATTTTTACTCATTATTCAAACATTATCCAAATTAGTTGTAGATTTTTCCAAAGGCTTATTTTTATGTTTAGATTACGAATTTGGAGTTATTTTTCTAATTTGAGGGCATTAAGTATTTTATTTCACTTTGTTGGCCAAATTCTTGTTTTATTTTAATAAGGACATTAATATATGCATTTATCTTCCAATTTAGATGAAACTTGGCCCTTAAGTTTCTTTTAAGTCAAGAAAATGAAATTGAGTGTCAAATTATCCTTGTGGGTTTCTGTTTTTTATTTTTGGAACACTATATTCCTCATTATCTTCTTTTATTCATTAAATCTCATATTACCTCCAATAATTGCATTTATCATCTCCTTTATATATAATTTGGATTTTCTCTTCGTTTTCCTATTCTAAAAAGTACTAGAAAGTTCTAGGATGAAATATCTTATTATTTTTATTACTTAGTGGACAATTTACACTTCAGGCCCATTATTTAAAACCCAACTGAGGTATTTGTGCATATAACCCTATATTAAGAATATATGGGAAATATTTATCCAATAACCATTGTAATTCCACTAAATCAATTCCAAATACATATGGGACGAAAATGAAGGAAAAATCTTATAGAGAAGAGTACAAAGAGATACATAGTGGATTTTGGTATGTTACAACACTCCACCCCTTAAAAAGGATTTCGTCCCCGAAATCTCATACAAAGAGGGTAGGGTGAGTACGTAACATTTTGTCTTTCAACTCCCAAGTGGTTTCTTCTAAACCATGATATCTCCACAAAACTTTCACCAGCTCTATCTCCTTATTCTTCAGCTACTTTACTCGGGAATCGAGGATCCTCACATGTAGTTCTTCATAGGTCAAATTCTCAAGAATCTCCATAGGTTCCATTATGAGTACATGAGAAGGATCTTTCACATACTTCCTCAACACAGAGACATGGAATACATTGTGGATCTTATCATAAGCAGGATGTAAGGCTAAGCGATATGCACAGTCTCCCACTTTATGTAAGATTTCAAATGGTCCAATATAGAGAGGACTCAACTTTCCTTTTACTTTAGATCTCGTAATAGGACGTATAGGCTTGATCTTCAGAAAAGCATAGTCTCCCACTAATAAGCTTACATCATACCTCTTTTTATCAGCATACATCTTTTGTCGATCTTGAGCAGCTTTCATCTATTTCTTTATCAGATGTACCTTCTCGAGCATCATCTGCATATCATCGGTCTTCACCAGGGACCGTTCACTAACATCATCCCAATGCAAAGGTGAATGACAAGGTCTACCATAGAGAGCTTCAAAAGGTGGCATACCAATACTGGTTTGGTAGCTATTGTTGTAAGCAAACTCTGCTAATGGTAGATACCAATCCCATGCACTACCCCAATCCATCACACAAGAACGTAGTAATTCCTCCAGAATCTGAACTGTTCTCTCAGACTGACCATCAGTTTGCGGGTGGTATGTAGTACTGAAATGCATATCAGTACCCATCTCTTCCTGAATCTGACCCCATAGGCGAGAAGTGAATTTTGGGTCTCGATCAGAAACTATGACAGTAGGCACACCATGCAGATGAACTATGCACTCCACATATAATTGAGCCATCTCAACAACTTTATACGTGGTTTTGAAAGGCAAGAAATGAGCAGATTTTGTAAGCCGATCAATCACCACCCAAACAACATCATACCCTTTCTTGGACTTTGGGAAACTAGTAACAAAGTCCATTGTTATCTTCTCCCACTTCCATTCTGGAATTTCAAGAGGATAAAGAAGACCACTGGGTCATTGATGTTCAATCTTGACTTGCTGACATTCCAAGCACTTCACCACGAACAGAGCTATATCATTCTTCATGTTCTTCCACCAGAAGCTTCAATGTAAGTCCTTGTACATTTTTGTTGTGGTAGGATGAATAGTATACTTGGACCCATGAGCTTCACTCAAAAACTTTTGTCTCAGATCACCTACATCAGGAATCTACAACCTTTGTCTAAAGTGAACAACACCATCCACTCTGACAGAGAAGTCAGATTGTGATTTCACAGTCAAAGCCTTCATCTCTTCTAGCTTAGAACTCTCCAACTGTGTAGCCATGACTTCTGATATCCAGATCGGTGTAACAGTCAAGATGGACATATGAACACACAACTTGTCTTCATCCACTGAATTGACGGGCTGAGGTCTCCAGCTAGTCACATGTTCAAGGTTTTCCCACACTGAACATCTTAGAGAAGCACAAACAACATCCTTCTTGTGACTTAAAGCATCAGCTACGAAATTCGCTTTACCAGGATGATAGGTGATGGTGAAGTCGTAATCTTTGAGATATTCCATCCACCTACATTGTCATAAATTCAGATCCTTCTGAGTCAACAAATATTTCAGACTCTTGTGATCAGAAAAGACTTCAAACTTTTTGCCATAGAGATAGTGTTTCCAGATCTTCAAAGCATGAACTATGGCAGTAAGATCCAAATCATGCGTAGGCCAATTAGCTTCATTTGGTTTCAATGGGTGAGATGCATAGGCGATCACCTTTTCGTCTTGCATCAAAACACACCTTAAGCCTTGTCTAGATGCATCAGTGTAGATGACATAGGGTACGCCCTCAATAGGCAAAGCAAGCATGGGAGAAGAAGTCAAGCTCTCCTTCAGCTTCTGAAAACTATTCTCACATTCAAGGGGTCCATGAGAACTTGACCTCCTTTTGAGTCAGCTTGGTCAAAGGCAAGGCCAACTCAGAGAAGCCTTTGATAAACCTCTGATAGTAACCGGATAGACCGAGGAAACTACAGATTTCAGATGGGTTTTTTGGAGCATTCCACTTTTTCACAGCTTCTACCTTCATAGGATCAACAACTATATGACTGGAAGAAATCACGTGACCAAGAAACATAACTTCCGTTATCCAGAACTCACACTTTGAGAATTTTGCATAGAGTTGATTTTCTCACAATGTGTTGAGTACAATTTGCAGGTGCTCACAATGTTGTTCTAACATCTTGGAATAAACCAAAATGTCATCGATAAACACCACTACGAATTTGTCAAGGTATGGGCAGAATACTCGGTTCATCAGGTCCATGAATGCAGTAGGGGCATTTGTCAAACCAAATGGCATGACCATGAATTCATAATGCCCATAGCGGGTTCTGAACACTGTCTTTGGGACATCATCATCCTTCACGCGCATCTGGTAGTAACCACTTAACAGATCCATCTTGGAGAATATAGTGGCTGACTTCAACTGATCGAATAGGTCATCGATGCGAGGAAAAGGATAACGGTCCTTCACCATCACTTGGTTAAGCATGCGGTAGTCCATACACATCTGCATCAATCCATCCTTCTTATTCATGAATAGGACAGGGGCTCCCCATGGCGAAACACTAGGGCGGATGAAGCCCATGTCGAGAAGCTCTTCAAGCTACTTCTTCAACTCAGCCAGCTCGGTAGGGGCCAAGCAGTAGGACGGATTCGATATCGGTGAAGTTCTGGGTACAAGCTCAATGGAGAATTTCACCTCACGAGTTGGTGGCAACCCGGGTAACTCCTTGGGAAATACGTCCAGGAAGTCCTTCACCACATCAATGTGATCTAGAGCAGGAGGTGTAGCATCGAGAACTATGGAGGCTAGGAAAGCTCTACACCCTTATGAGACAAGCTTTTTAGCTTTAATGGCAGATATGACAAATTGTCGTTCTTCTCGCTTCTTACCCTTGACACACATTCTCCCCTCAATAGGATGAATCAAACTAACCTTGGATTCCTCACAGTAAAAAAATTACTTTGTACCTCTTCAACCATTCCATTCCCAGGATGACGTCAAAGGCGATCATATCAAGTAATACAAAATACGTGGGAAACATTATTCCAGATATATAGAGGTCCATGGTCAGATTTTGGAGGTACGAAGAGCAGATCTTACCACTAGAGGTTTTTACATCTAACACATGATCCATATATTCAACTTCTATTTCTAACGTAGAGGCAAACTGACAAGATATGAAGGTATCGGAGGAGCCAGAATCAAATAGTGCTTTCAAAGGATGCATATTAAGGTCCAGTGTGCCTTCAATCACTTCATTTCTATCACCTTCTTCCTTAGCATTTAGAGCGAACACTCTCCCATTCTGCCTCTCCACTGGAAGACGCCTCGGGTTCTGGTTGTTGTTGTTCCGTGGAGGCGGGTTCTGTTTTGGCTACTGTGGTTGTTGGGTATTATTCTACCCTTGCTAGAAACGAGGGCAGTAGGGTTGGATGTGTCCGACTTGGCCACACTCATGGTAGGTCGGTGGAGGATGGTTGTCATTACGAGCAGGTACTTTGTTGGTAGGGCATTTTCCAGGAGGATAGAGGTGATTGCACCTATTGTAGCGATCACATCTGCGGTTCTCATTCTGGTTCTGATTCTTCCTTTTTTTGTTGTAGCCATTAGAAGCTTGGAATCCTGGATATGACTCGATGGCTAGGGCCTTGTCCACCATCTTTTGAAAAGTAAGTGGAAGCTGTGGGATGAGGCTCTGGCCCACTTGATAGTTCAGGCCCTCCAAGAACATGGTTTCTCTTCTATCAGCTCCAAGGTCAGTGGCGTAACGCTCTAGTAGTAGAAATTTCTGAACGTAGTCAGCCACACTCATGCTACCTTGCTTGAGGTTGTAGAACTCAGCCTCCTTCCTCAGGAAAGTAGGGCATATGTACTTCTCCCTAAAAATCTTTGAAAATTGGCCCCACTCCATAGAAGAGGTGTCTCAGGTGCGGGCAACACCATTCCACCAAATGTGTGTCGGTCCATCCAACACATAAGTCACGAACCAAACCTTCTGGTGAGGAGGGCATGCCATACCCTCGAAGATCCGATCTAGAGCCAACACCCAGTTGTCAGCTTTGTCCACCATGTTTGGTTCACTTTCACCCTTGAAGTAGGGCGGCTGCATCTTGATGAAGTCGGTGAAGGTGAACTCTCTCGGCTTGTTGGCATTAGCGACCATAGTGTTGAGTTGTCCCATCATGGTGGATGATAGCAACTAAAGCAACATCACCAGTTCTTTCTCAGGTGTGAAGGAGGGGGTACCCGAAGTAGTATGGTTGACCGTAGGAGTCACAGGGGTGTTGGGGTCATTATGGGTTGACTCCTTCTACTGGTTCACATTGTTGAACAAGTCACCTCTCCTGAAAAGTAGGGTTATCATATTAGGTTCTCAGGAGTATAGAATCATAGATGAGAAGAGAATAGAAATAGAGATGAGAAAAGGATATCTAGAATGCTATTTTCTAAAAGCATACTATTTTGGGCAATTTGTATCAGCTCAGGCCAGGCCGATATCATATGGGAACGGGAGTCCTCGTATACCAAGCTAGTGTTGCGGAGGAAAATATTTCCAACCCCTGAAACCCTGACCCTTTCTAGACACCCTTGCTTCAACTTCATGCCCTAATAGTTGCATAAAGGCTCTGATAACATGTTGTAAAGAGGTGAGATCACCTCCTTACTAAAATTTAAAGGAAATACAAAACATCCACAATTTAAACAAAAATAGAGACTTTGGGATGCTTGCATAATATTCCAAGTAAATAATCATGATTTCAGATACATAGTAAAATGTCAATAGCAACAGAAATAAAGAAATACTAAGCCTTTACATGGCTTTCATTGTTTACTACATGATTGATTCCAAAAGAAAAGATAAGAAAAATAGGATCTAGCTATAGCAACCTAGTCATCCTTTCCAAAGCTTGAGATCAACTCCAGAGAAAAACCTCCTTCAAGATTGTCCTTCTCCTTGCACAACACCAACACCTGGGTGGTTGGGAAAGCACCCAGCAAGAGGAAAAGGAAGAAAAAGGATGTGTCACAAAACTATTCTAAAGGTGACAAGATAAATGTAATAAGTAAAATAGGGTAGGGAATCATCAAAAGATGAGACATCAAGAGTATGAGGCTTTAAACAAGGAAACTTGCCAATAACAAATATAATTAAAGGATTTACATGTAGATTAATATGTCTACCTAACTAAGTAGGGTTGAGGCACCTACCGGAGGGGAGAATAAAACATTCCCTGTCACCTACACAATGATTTGGGGAGAATACAAACATTCCCCTAGGGCGATTATATACATGCCCTCTGTGGGTGGTTGTACATAAGTACCTCTACTTTAAAATTAAATAGAACATATAACTACATGCTAGCAAAAGAGTTATGGAAAGATTAATCAAATGATTTATGTAACATGGCAGTGGGGTATAATACCCAAACAAGATAATACTACAACTGGCTTTGAGGCATAAACAAATTAAGTTTCAAGAATAATGGATTAAGTCAAATTAAGCCTCATTAGGGAACATAGGTAATGGTATAATAAAATTTCCCAACTGAAGGTGTAGATGCACATACCTCATTCCTTCAAACCCTAGAACTCACTTTCATATCCCTAATCAAAATCAGAGTCCACTTTCCCCTATTACATAATCACATACATGTATTAATGCTAAGTCCATTCATTAAAGACACAAGACCCTGATGTTACAACCCTTTTTCCACAAACCTTCAAATTAGACTCTGAAAATATCACTATTATCTTAGTTAGGGTTTTCTGATCAAAATAACATACAAGTTTGTATATTTTTTAGATAATGACTTTTAGGCTATTTTCTTGATTTTTAAGTAATTTAAATTACTCTAAAAATACTTTTTCGCAAACATCAGAATCAAACTTTACAAATATTTTTAATGGATAGATCTCAATCTCCTGATTTGAAAACACTACTTATTTTTAATTTTTGACCACTAGAATAATTTATGCGATTTATTTTGCTTCGGCCAATCACAATGTGCCACGTAGGCACTTCGTACCAGAGAGAGCGAGCGAGAGAATGGACTAGTGACTTGGCCCAATGGGCGGCTACCAAGTCACTTAGTCAACCTAATCAGCGATGCATTGACTCATCCTAAACAAAAGGAAATCAAGGCACAAAAGACTCTTATGTCCCCAGTCGAGTGGACGAGAAGCGAACAAGTGGAGGGGCAGAGTGGTCATTCGACCCGGGGTTTCTTCCCGAGTTACGTAGCTCCATGGTTGGCGAGCCACAAACTGTTGCTTGCAAAGTTTTGGTCAAAAATGTGATTCGCGACGGAACTCAAAGTTTAAGTACTCAAAAGAAAGAGGAAGAAGAGACGAATCTATAGGTACCTTGTATTTGTTTGGAGACAAAGAGAGCAGAGAGAGGGGTGTCGCAAGCTGGGTGTCTTTGACAGTGGGTCGAGGGTCCAAATGGCAATACAACGCAAAATCAATAATAGGGTTGAGTTGCAAAGATGATGACGGATCTAGGGGTATGGGTATTTATAGACAAGGGAGCCTAGGTTAGTGCTTAGCTATGTGGGGTGAGAGAGAGAGAGTCGGTGGACAAAAGGGGGATTTCTCAAAACTTCATTAAAACTTGATAATGTTGGGATTATTAGGCACATAATCTTTTGAGGAATCCGTAGAAGCAAAAATCACCGAATTTAGTTAATTGTAGCTCAAGATATTCACGTTTTAATTTCGAGAGTCCTATTCATCTCGGACTGAGGTAGAAGATGACTTGCTAGTCATTGGATCAATGGACCTGGGTCCACTGAGGACCACGAGCTGTCCGATCTCGTGGATGAGAAGAGTCCCTGTGACATTTGATTTATAGTTGTATTAGAATTCGGCCAAAGTGACATATTAATATTAAATGTTTTCCTCTCTCCTATTTTGGAGGCCCAAACAATTTCCAAAATTAACCAAATTTATACCCTGACTGATTTTGATGTGTAGAAACCAAATATGAAATTGGTTTTTCCTTTTGGGGACTTTTATTAAGTTAAATAATTCAAATCCCATTTTCTCTTTCCTCCTTCATTAATGGTGATAAAATTCCTTAAATTTTGTGAAACTTCACCCATAAGTCTCCCTAAGTGACTTGGATAGGATTTTATCATTAATTTCACAAGTTGAGATTATTTCTTTATTTATTTAATAAATAGAAGATTCTACACACTTTCTCTCTCCTATTTTTACTCATTATTCAAACATTATCCAAATTAGTTGCAAATTTTCCCAAAGGCTTATTTTTATGTTTAGATTACGAATTTGGAGTTAGTTTTCTAATTTGAGGGCATTAAGTATTTTATTTCACTTTGTTGGCCAAATTCTTATTTTCTTTTGATAAGGACATTAATATATGCATTTATCTTCCAATTTAGATGATACTTGGCCCTTAAGCTTCTTTTAGGTCAAGAAAATGAAACTGGGTGTCAAATTATCCTTGTGGGTTTCCATTTATGATTTTTGGAACAATATATTCCTCGTTATCTTCTTTTATTCATTAAATCCCATATTACCTCCAATAATTGCATTTATCATCTCCTTTATATATAATTTGGATTTTCTCTATTTTCCCTATTCTAAAAAGTACTAGAAAGTTCTAGGATGAAATATCTTATTATTTTTATTACTTAGTGGACAATTTACACTTCAGGCCCATTATTTAAAACCCAACTGAGGTATTTGTGCATATAACCCTATATTAAGAATATATGGGAAATATTTATCCAATAGCCATCATAATTCCACTAAATCAATTCCAAAGACATATGGGATGAAAATGAAGGACAAAACTTATAGAAAAGAGTACAAAGAGATGCATAGTGGATTTTAGTATGTTATAAAAGTAGACTTTGAAAAATCCTTTGACTACACAAATCGGGACTGCCTCATCAAAGCCATGGCTGGATATGGCTTTCCTGATATTTGGAATAACTAGATCCACACATGTATTTCCACAAACTACTTCTCTACCATTATCGATGGATACCTTTAGGATTTTTCAACAACACAAATGGGCTTAGACAAGGTGACCCCCTCTCTCCTTATCTCTTCATCATTGTAACATCTATACTCACAAACATGATTAAACTTGCCACCTCTCATGACCTCATAGCCTCCCCACAGGAATGTCAGGAAAATATCATTCAATTTGTTGATGACACCATCATCCTTATCAAACCATATGACACCACTATAATCAACACCATTTGCATTATTGGGCTCTTCTCATACATTTTGGGGCTCAAAATAAATCTCAACAAATCTTCTATCATTGGTGTTAACACTCATCAAAACATCATGCACATATACAAAGATCTCCTCAAATGCAATATAGAAAATTTCACCTTCAATTGCCTTGGGCTACCCGTTATACCACACCCTATAACCCATTCAAATTGGAGCCCCATCATTGACAGAATCCAAAACAAACAAAACTCTTAGACAAACAATTTCCTTAACCTAGCAGGCAGACTTACTCTCATCAATAATGTTATAACACCCATCACAACTCATTTCCTTAGTTGTATCCCACTGCCCACCAAAACCCACAACATAACTGACAAAATCAGAAGAAATTTTCTCTAGAACAACCATACCACATATGCCTTCTACAAACATATCCACTTGTTCAATTGGGGTACTATAACAACACCTATCAAATATGGGGGATGGGGCATCATCAACATCAAAACACATGCCATCTGCCTTGTCACAAAAATTATCTGCACCCTGATAAACAACACAAACAAAATTTGGAGAAATCTTATTCTCCATAAATACTACATAGAAAAACCACCTTGGCATAAAACCTCACAAAATATTTCTTCCCCTCTATGGAAATTCATCAACAAAAACCTAGATACTATAAAAAAATCTCATCTGTACCCCCTCACATGCACACCAGAATATCAGCTTCTGGGAGGACCCATGGTTCCATCACAACACCATTAAAAACCTTAAACTACACATGCAAATCCCTCCAACCCTGAAAAACCTCAGCATTGCCAAATCACTCAAATATCTTACCAGTACCAGGCAAAACTCACTCAAAAGATTTCTTTAAAACCAAGTGGATGACAATTCTATAGACGAGATCATTCATGAACTTGAATACAATATAAATAATAAAATATCCTAGAGTTGGGGACCACACTACACTCCCAAAGAAGCATATACACACCTCACTTTTAGAGGCCATATTTCAAACATGGTGCATTACTGGAAAACAAAATAGCCTCAAAAACTAAAAATTTCTTCTGGCTTCTCACTAGTAACAAAATTCTCACTGATCACAACCTTACCCGTAGGTGTTTCAAGGGACCAACCAGGTGCAAAAAAGATTAAGAAACTTCCCTTCACCTCTTCACACATTGTTCAATCACAATGCAAATCCTACTTTTCTTCTTCCCCCTTTCAGATAACCTCAAAAAAATCCTTGAACCAATGGTCATATCTAGCTTAACACCTCTTCCTCAATACTCAAGTTTTCATCCTGAAGACTTGATGATTTATACACTTTGGACCATTTGGATTGAAAGAAATAATAGAAAATTCAACAACAACCAAAAACACGTTCAAATCTTGATAAATGATATTAACCACGCTTTAGCTATACAAAATACTTTATATGACAAGCCTCTACTTCAACCCAGGTAGTTCTTACTGAAGCTGATCTGGGGATTTTTTTTTAGATCAAGCTGGTGGTGGATGCTACTCTCTATAAGACATCATTGCAGACAACATGGGGTTCTGAAGAACCATTCCTAAAGAAGCTGAGGCCTATCACACAGTCTTTATTTTCATCTACTCTTAGTACTTTTATTAGAGGCAATGTTTAAGGGGTGCCTCCCCGTGAGCAATATCTTTAGATCTCTTCACCCAGTTCCTTTTCATCACTAGTTGCTCATGTGTTTGTGAGGCCTCTTCACACCGGATGGCCATCTCTATCTTCACAAAACTTGCAGATGTCATGTGTTTGCAAGCTCTGAAACCTGTTTCATTTTCATTAATGCATCGACTTTTATAAAAGAAAATGTTCACTTTGACTTGGCTAACATACATAATATGTTTCTAGGATGAAAAGTTGACTTTGTGGACCAAAGTATACTATTCAAGTTAACCTTTATGTATGAAAAGAGGTACGTGCATTCTAAACCCTAAGTTGGGCATTTTGATATCCAACCCTAATATTTCCAATGAGGCATTGTCTTAGCCTTTATTCTCTTTATTGCCCTCCTGTGGCACCTTTACTTCAATTATTCTAGGGTCTTGGACCCCACTTACAAAGTTTTAAATTTCTTAAATCTGCCATTAAATTATTCTGGCATGATGATGTAAATGACTAATTAACTAATGTAGTATGCATGAGTACAAACCACCCATAGTGGGCATGTGTAAATTTGCCCAGGGGAACATGATAATTATCCCCATTTTATATATATTTGGGTGCTTGGGAATGTGTTAATTGTCTCTCACCCAGAGGTTGAGGTTAGGTAGGTGCCTCAGCCCTATATTAGCTTAATGTAGTCATATTAAATCATGCGTGCAACTTTATTATTATTTGACTTGGTAGAATTCTTATTTATTTACTTGCCTCATGCTTTTGACCCTCTTAGCATAGTAGTTCTATATCATAGAAAAACTTTACTTTATGTTTGTCCTTATTCCTTTATTTGACACATACTTTTATCTCCTCTTGTTGGGTGATCCCAACCACCCAGGTTTAGGATCAGAGTGTGCAACATGAGCATGGTGAACCCACCCAAGACTAGGAGAAAGGAGTTCATCCTTCCATTGTGGACTATAAGTTATTTATTTTATTGGAGACATATTTATGTAGTTGAGTTTCCCTCTACTTATATCCTTTATTTGTATAAAGCATGTACACCCTTATTGGGAAAATTTATGTACTTTTTATGAAATTGAATATAGTCAAAAAATTAACTTCCGTTGCTATTCATTGGATTTTGTTTACCATATTTAGTAGAGAGGTGATCTCACTTCTTTATAGTATGTTGACTTGAATACTCATAGCTAGGCATAACTGTATTTCTCACTTTAAACCCTTTCTTTGTTATTCTTCTAGCATGTGTCACATAGGTCTGCTTGGGTGTTGAGCATGCATGAATAACAAAAACATATTATGAGTAAGTTTTAGAGTTTAGATGACTCCCTTTATATAAGTGATAATATGAACCATGCTAGTTATGGTTAGGCATGTACTACATGTAGGGATATATGGCGGTGGAGCAGGCGGTGAAAACAAAAATTTAACTATCATATTCCCCTTATAACAATAGATCGTGTCAACAACTATATAACAGTAAGGATGGTTTGACGATATACTTGGTCCTTAAGCAAATCCAACGACAATATCCTCATTGTCTTATACGCCTTTATTCTAGTTGCACTCAAACAACGTCTATAGTAACTCCTGGTTGATCACCTAGGATGACAGCCTAACGTTGTCCTCCTAGCAAGAAAAGCTCCTCACCTCTAGAGTAGTCTACACAGACCACCTTGAACTCCTATTGTTCTACTAGAATAGATAGGAAGGAGTTGTCCCTCCATATTGGTGTACTAGCACCAACTTATTCTCCCACAATTGTTCTCCCTTGTTATCCCTCCCTTTATCGGGTAGGACTTGCTCGGGTTCTCTCAGTTACCACAACCAAAGTTGACAATAATTGTTAGAGGAAATTGAGTTGTGTCTCTAGGAAGGCCCAGTACCCCTCTATTTATAGGAGGGTCAAGTTTATGGTTCCTAGTCTATGTGGGAGTAGAAGTGATCGAAATTTCATAAATTTTCACAACATGCAAGCAGCAAAATGGTCAGTTCACATGTGAACTGATCACTTGGAATGCGAGCCAATAGGTTCAACCCTTGAACCAATCATTTCATCATGTTTCCCGACTGATAGATTCATTCTTTGGTTCATCCAAAATTCAGCCAATGTAATTTCAAATCAACCAAACACTCCAACTGGTCAGTTCAACTCTTGAACCGGTGTATTTGGAGTCCAGTCAGCCAGTTGTTGTTTAAGTTGAATACCTAATCACTTTTAAAAATCAATTTAAATATCATTCATGAACATACTCCTATTCTAAGTGTATCTTATGTGTGTGACCCTATAAGTTCCAATTTACATTGGCATTAAATGTCCATAATCAGTTTATGACATAACAAGCAAAGAGAAGTATCTAGAAACACATCATTTCTACCCAAGTAAATGGAAACTCAGAGAACAACTTCAACCTACATTTTTTGTTTGGTGTTATAGTGTTTTTATAGTTCCTTTGCCGCTGATATCCAGATTGAACTCAAGGCATGGAATAGTCATCCTCTTTAGCATTCAGTCTATGTTCCTTGAACCAGAGAAGACAGTTTGTGTTATATGTAAGCACAATATAACACATTGACTCACATGTGCATGGTCATGTATTTCTCAGTCTAGATTATCAAGTGTCCATGATATCATACTCCTGTAGGAGGGACAAATCCCATCTACATCACTCACATTCATCCCCATGTGTCACAGTACATCCGATCACCACCTTTATGGCAACCCTTATTTAAGGTTACAATTGATGATGTTAAAGTACACTGAACAACATGTGATAAGTGTAGTGACTTTAGGTCTAAGAACTACAATCACCATGTAAGGAGTGGGATCCCAGAGGGGAACCACTCCCTACTAAAAATTTGAAGAATAAAACTTCCAGTCCAAATTGTAACATACCAGATCTAGAACCCTACCCTAGAGCTTTGATATTTTGGGTTAGACCAAACAAGGTTTGAGGTTAGAGGTTTAGAACGACCAATATGAGCTAATACATGCAAAATCACCCTAATGAACCTAATTGGATGAGTAATTAACATAATGGGCCATTAGTGGGGCATAAGTCATATCTCATAAAAATAAGTCACAAAAGTGGAAATAAACTTCAAATTTGTAATCTACATAGAAAAATAAGCTTACATGTCAATTTTCATCTAATTTGGACCACCTTGAAATAATGAGGTAACTTTATGAGAGAGAAAGTACTTAAAGGCCATAAAGTGATCAATATTGTAATGAATAACTTCAAAAGATGACATTGATGGCAAATTCGTATTTAACTCATCAAAGCTAACTTATGGATGAATGTTCACCTAATTTGGATAATCTTAATGTCATTAATGCATGAGGAAAGAGAAAATATGGTTTGGCTAATTAATGCGTCGAAAGTCTTCAAAAAGGAAATCTAATTGCCTAATTCTATATACCTTAATTATCCTCTGTGTAAAATTTCACCTAATTTGGCTAATGTATGAACCCTTAGTTGAAGAGAGAGAAATAAGGAAATAACTTTGAAGTCACTTTATTGGAACATCGAATTTTATTTATTTTGTCGCATGACACTCTATAATCGACTGGTTTCAGAATTTCCTTGATACACACTTTTTCTGTAGCCGTTGGATGGGGATCCGTAGAGGGGAGATTGTCTCCTACCTCCAGTTGGAGTCTGCCCACTTATGAACAGTAACCCAATTCTTCTCGGCCTTGGTTCTTTCCCGTGTCTTACTTGTTTTGTTCGATTTTTTCTCCTTTTTTTGTCTTTCAATTCTGATTCTAATGAGCTATAGCTCTTGACCTAGTTTCCTGTATCAAAGTAATGTCCAATTGGCCAGTTTCTTTTTTCCAGCGCCCCTTATTCTCGGAGCCTCTGTGCTTCCTTGAACCCCTATATATACACCCTATAACCATAACCACATCTTTGAGATCTCGTCGCTCTACTCAATTGCATCAGTATTTATCTTTGTTCCCGCATCTATCTCGTTCTTCTTCTCTGGTAGTGTTGGGCTCATTTTCTCAACTCAAGGCATCGTGGCACAATAGTTGTGGCAGAAAGCAACCCTGCAACTCCTTGTTCCCTCCTTCGTCACCACTTCTGCCTGAATCATTCCCTCTCGTTCGGGCGACTAGGTGATGGTAATGCCCTATTTTCCGGTGACTTTTTGACTTTTGCTTGGTCACTTGGTGATGCCAAGGACTTGTAATTTGTAAACCTATGTGTGAAGTTCATGACTGGTCCACGATGAGGTGGAGGTGGTCGGTTGTTTTGTTTTGGCGAACTGCAACAATGTCTGATTTTTCACTGCAGTCAGACATGGCAGAGGGTTCTTCTGGACCTCTGGTGCTTGCGAACCTTGGCCTAGGGGTTCAGTTGGTCCGCAGGGACTTCCAGAGTTCAACCGCGAGGTTTGTTTCTCACAAATCCATGTGTACCTCATTTTCTCAGTGATTGAATCTAGTCTGGATACGAGTTCTTCATTTTGTCAAAGGCTGACATTCTCGGTTCTTGGTTCCCTGGTATACCCTCTGTTTTCTTCTTCTTTTGATTTTTCCGCCAAGGACAATATGGTCATTTCACCTTGTTTTTCCTTTCATGTATGCGACTCTGGCTGGGTGCCAACCTGGCCGAGTTGGCCTCCGCTTATTGGGCCAACTCAGCAAGGCTTGGTGGCTTGCTGGACTTTATTTTGCGACGTGGATTTTTAGAAATTTTTAGTTGGTTGATTCTTCCAAAATTCGTAATAAATAACTTATAGATCATATTAATAAAATAAAATATGATCTAGAATCACAAAAATGCAACCTATCTAATGGTGTTAAGTTTATGACCAAAATCTCATGCTATTAATATGTGCTTTTTAAATGAATTAATTTAATTGGTTATAACTTGTGGAATTCATAACAAATATTTATAAGTCAGAAAAATATAATAAAATATATTTTGGACTCTGAATAACATAAACTAAAATGTGGCATGGTTTTTATAACCTAACTCACAAATAATGAAAAAGGTGTTTTCTAGGCTTTGATTAATGAATATGAAATTAACTCAAAATCTAAATACATGCTTGATAGGTTCTTTGGAAGCCTAGGCTTAGACCTAGAAGTGTCTTTGGTCTTTGGACTCTGAAGTTGAGGTATGTTTGCATCTCATATTCTTCTTTATTGAGCAATAACCTAAATTGTCATTCTCTTGGTCCTATGGACAATAGCCTATACACATTGCTCTTATCTTTTGATATCATGGTTCTTGTGAACTATCTTATTTGTGGTAATCTTGGATATTATCTTGACTCTTATCTTATGCCTTGGTGCATGTTGGTTTTATTTGATTCTATGTTCCCACTGTGATGTGGATGTTTATTTGTGGATATGTGGTACCATGTTCCCACTTGCTTGTGGATGTATTTGTTGTCCATTGTGTGATGGAAACATTGTATAATCTGACTATACTTTTTACTTGCCTCTACATTTTACATACTATGTGATTTAGTAGCACTAGAGTAGTGTAGTTTTTGGGCGTGTGCTCCTATTTTTGGGATGGAGGTGGTGGTGCCCCATATCCGAGTTTCAAGGATGTGAAGTCTTGGATCAACTTTAAATATTGGGAGTTTGGTAGTGCATCATTCTCTATCAGGTTTCAAGGATGTGAAGCCTTGGCAGCCTTTGTCTTTATATTGTTCTAGGGCTATGCTTATCTCACATGCATTCAAGACTGATGATGATTGTGGGGTGTGTGCCCTACTTTCTCTATATGTGATATTGTGACACACATTTATTGTTTTGTTTATGGAAAGTATCCTCTTTTATCATGTGATGATGATTCTTATCTTTTATGCCCTGTTTGGGTAGTCCTTGCCGATTCTATGGGGATCTTCTATTTATTTGATATCCTTTATTCCATATATTGCTCAATTTACTATTTTATATGCACATACTAGCCTTTGTTGGTGTCTTCTATTTTCTCTTCTTGTTGGGGTATGCTTCCAACCCTAGGTGGAGGACTTGGATGACAAGGCATGTTGACTTGGACTTAGATTGAGAAGTTAAAGCTTGGTGACAATCTTGAGGTGGTTTAGATTTCCTCTACATGGATCCTTATGATGTAAGTTTAAGATGTTATTTTGAACCCTTTTGAGATATTGAATATAGTCAATATTTTTATTCCGCTGCTACACTTTGGTTGTTTTGAATACCATTAATAAGATTTGAAAATTTTACACCCACTCCATCATACCATTTTGGGTGTGTTTGAACTGGAGGTTTTATTCCTCAAATTTTTAGTATGTAGTGGTTCCCCTCTAAGATCCCACTCCTTACACAAACACACCCATAAAGTATCTTGGAGTGAGTGTAAAATTTTCAAATCTTATTAATGGTATTCAAAACACCAAAGTATAGCAGTGGAATAAAAACATTGACTATATTCAATTTCTCATAACGTTACAAAAGGCATCTTAAACGTACATGTAAAGGTACATCATAAGGATCCATGTAGATGGAAATATAAACCACATCAAGATTGTCTCCAAGCTTTAACTCCTTAAACTAGGTCCATAACTTTATGCCATGTCCTCCACATCCTTTACCTAGGGTTGGAAGCATACCCCGGCAAGAAGAGAAAAATACAGGACATCAGCAAAGGTTGGTATGTGCATACTAAAAAGTAAACTTGAGAAATATAAAGAAATAAGGACATTAAATAAATAGAAGCTTCCCATAGAAAAGAAAAGTACCACCCAAGTGAGTATCAAGAGAAATGAATCACAAAAAAATGATACTTGCCATTAAAACAAATAAAAGATTGTGCCATATATATACATCCACTACCATGGTGGGAAATGAAGCACAATAAGAGAAAGTAGGGCACACACCCCACAATCATCATCAATAACCTGCATGCATGTGAGATAATCATAGCCTTAGAATATAACAACAAAGTCAGCCAAGTCTCACAAACTTGAAACCTGATAGAGAATGACGTACTGCCAAACTCTCAATATATAACATGGGCCAAACCTCACAAACTTGAAACCCGGGTATGGGGTCACCTCCATCCCAAAAGAGCATACTACTCGAGTAGGAAATTACACATCAGCCCATAAACAAAACCAATGGAATTACACTACTCCAGTGCTACTGAATCACATAGCATGTTTAATGTAGAGGCAAGTAGAAGGTATAGTCAGATTATACCAAAGTAGTCACTGCATAAGTGACCAACATATACATCCACCTCACAAGTGGGAAAAAGACATCACATGTCATCATATAAAGTTCCATCATGAACCAAGCATAAAATAAGAGTCTAAAGGAATATCCATGATCACAAGATCAATATCAAATAAGGTTTTCACATTAACCGTGATTTTCAAAAGAAAAAACATTGTGTATAGGCTAATGTCCATAGGATCAAGAGAATGATAAAGATAGGTTATTGCTCAATATAGAATAATAGGAGATGTAAAGCATATCTTACTATCTAACAGTCCAAGATCACTCCTAGATCCAAATCTAGGTCTCCAAAGCACCTATTATCATGTATGTGAAATTAGGGTTAGAATTACATTGATTTCTTTTTTTTGTGAGGCCGAATCTATTCATTACTCTCACCTACTACATAGTTACATTGCAATCTCTCATATTCGAACAATCCAGTTAGTTCAGCTGGGCACGCTTGCAATCTCCTTTCTTGGTCAGGGATCTTGAGGAACCACTTAGCTAGCTTGTCCGCTAGCTTGTTGCATGTTCTCCGAAGTTTCTGTATTGTGATGCTCTGTAATGAATTTGTCTTCAGCAGGATTCCAGCCACCAAGTTTTTGTACTTCAGAGGAGTCTCAGTTGTTCCATTAATATATTCCACTGCCAGCTTTGAGTCTGACATGATCTCCACGCATGGCCACCTCCTTATCTCGCAGATGTCCAAAACATTGATTTCACAAACCTTAAAAGTGGCCCTTTTCTTAATATGTAAATTAGGTTATGAAAACAACTTTATATTTTAGTTTATATAATTTGAAGCCCAAAACATGTTTTATTATATTTTTCTGGATTATAGATATTTAATTATAAATTTTACAAGTTATTACTTATTTAGATCAATCCATTAAAATTACTTATTATTAAACATTAGATTCAAGTGACAAAACCAATACCATCAGAAAGCTTATATTTTTCTGAATTTATTGACTATTTACCTATATTTTTCTGATTAGTGAGTGAATTATTATGAATTTTGCAAGATTTGACATATCATAAAATTCCATGTAGCAAAACATTTGAGAAAGAGGAACAAAGAGAGGGAGTGGGTCATGCAGTCTAAGTTGGCCCAATCAGGGATTGCCAACTTGGTCAGCCCCATAGACAGTTAGGTGAGTTGCCTCAGTGCGGAAGAGAGAAATGATGAGGCGTGTAATGACCTTTTTACTCGTGGTGCGAAAAACCAAAATCAAAAGAAGATGGAAGGAAAACCAGGGAAGAAGCAAGGACATTGTTCAATCCCAGATCGACGAGAAGCACAATGGCCATTGTTTCAATTTTGGAAACCCAGGTTGTGAATCTGCACGAGAAGATGGAAACCAGGTCTTTGATAGACTCCCTGACCCCCGAACGAACTCGGAGTCGTATCGCAGGGATCCTTTGGGTGTCTTGTTGCAAGAAGAAAGCCATCACTATAGACGGATGGTCAGATGACCGCAAAACTGAGAACTCAAGAAAAGAATTGAAGAACACACACATAATAGCCTTGCGACGATCCATAAAAGATAGGGACACCCTCATTATCGCACCAAGATGCCTAAGATCGTCCAAGGCGTTATCGCCCACTGAAAATAGAGGAAAAGACATGTGATGTGAATCCCTCACAAAAGGCAGAAGAAGAACAACTAATACATTCAAAAAGTTCCATGGAGGCAAGATGAGGCCACATGCACGACTTCCGTGGTTGAAGGGCCACTGGACGACCAAAGAAGGTGATCGCCTACTAAGCCTAAGGGCACGGCTATAGGACCCAGTGACTGGAAGACCTTCGGAGCAAACAAACAAGGCAGAATAGCAACATGAGGGGTGAGGATGCTTACCGCATAGGAAATTGCATCTGAGATGATGGCCAAGATGGCAGGGAGGTGTTGGTAGCCAAAGAACCTAATCGGAGTAGGTCCAGGCGTTCGTGGAAACAAAGAACCAAATTAGAAGAGGAGGAGAGTGGGAGGAGGGTCGACGATCGATCCTAGGAAGCCACGAGCAGACGAGGCACGATGGAAGTACCTTTGCACAAAATAGTGGAGAGCCACAAATTGGGCGTTTGCTATATATAGTGCATTAGGGCTTGAGCAAGGGGTCAAACTGATCGGGAACAAAAGAGGAAACTAAATGTGAAGAAATATTGAGAAACCAATGCATGAGGAGAGAGGACGACTATAGAGAAGATTGTGTGTACTGTTCACAGTTGGTAGGACTCCTACTCAAGGTAGAAGATGACTCTAGAGTCGTCGGATCAAAAATCAAATGGTCCAAATCAAGTGTTTAATCAAAATAGAAACCAAGGCGCGTGACAGCATGACAAAATCAAATTAATTTAATAAAGTGATATTGCATTAAGTTCCTTTTTCTCTTTCTTCATTTAAGGGTTCAAACACTATCCAAATTAAGTAAAACAATTTCACAGAGGCCAATTAAGGCATGTAGATTTTTATTATTCAATTAGATTTGCCTTTTTAGAAATTTTAATATGTTAAATAATCTAAATCCTATTTTCTCTCTCCTCGTGCATTAATGACTTTAAGATCCTCCAAATTTGATGAAACTTCACCCACAAGTCATACTTAATGTGTTGGATATGAAATTATCATTAATTTTACATGTTGGAGTTGTTTGTACATTTATTTAATATTTTGAAGATTCTACACACTTTCTCTCTCCTGGTTTCATCTTTTAATCAAACATCTTACAAATTGGATGAAAATTCACCCAAAGGATATATTTATTATGTATATTATGAATTCAAGATTATTTTCATATTTTGGAGTCATTTAATATTTTATTTCATATTTTGAGGAAAACTCACATCTTCTCTTTTCAAATTGAATTAAATTTAGTATCATTATGTGAATAATGTGAAATTTGACTCCCAAGGAAATTGGGACCCGAAGAACACAGTTTTTAACTTAGATTTCACTTTTGAGATTTCTTTTAGTGAGTTATGTCACAGTTATTATTTGTGTCTCATTATTATTATTTACCATTATTTATCCAAATATGCTTCATCTTCTCATATTATCACCAAAGGAATTATGTAAGATTATTTTTCATGAAACCTTCCAACATGTGACATATTTATGTGTCTACTATTGGCCTAAGATTATTGTGATAAAATTAGGTTTCATTGAGGTGATTTATACATGCTTTAGCTCATTAGGGTTATACCAAACATCTTTTAGGTCTAAACCTTGTTTGGCTAAGTTGACAGGTTAAAGCTCTAGGGTAGGGTCCGAGATCTGGTATGTTACACACCACCAATACTATAAGAGTTGATTCTGACTACCATTTGTGGTTTCCATGTATCACTCTTATGATGGGTCTGTACGGTACACTGATCTTTAACAAGTACCTATGTGTTTGGTTTGATATCACATATCATGACTGATGAGACTTTGTCATCAACCAACACACACTCTAGTCTTTAGTGTTATTGCTATCTATCTGCCTTCCAGAATAACATCTGACTAGGGACATATCAAGAATGTATATTCTCTTAAAATCCATATGATCTCATTGTTCAAGTCATCAACCCAAAGACATACATCATTGAGTGATATCATTCTTTATACATTTATTATGTTACTTCATTATCTCATAATTGGATAAAATAAATAAATTAGGAGATTGCCTTTATTATTAATCAAATCATTTATAAGTTATACCATTACAATGATTGGCTTTGTAGGCATACATACCAACAAACTCCCACTTGCACTTAGAGCCAATCACCCATGAATCTTATTCCAAGTGGTCTAACACGACCCTCATGCTTCTACTATGAAAGTGCCTTTGCAAGGGCTCAACAACATTGTTCTCAGTTGGTACTCTACAAATCTTCACATCTCCTCTCTATATGATCTCTCTTATGAAATAGAAAGGCCTTTGTATTTGCTTGGAATGTTGATGTGACATGGGTTCCTTACCTTGCATATTAGCTCCATTGTTGTCACAATATAGCTCAATTGCATCATTGATGCTTGGAACAACCTCAAGTTCTGAGATGAACTTCTTGATCTAGATAGCCTCCTTTACTGCATTTGATGCAACAATATACTCAACCTCTATTGTAGAATCAAAAATTGTCTCTTGCTTGGAACTCTTCCAACTCATAGCTCATGTGTTGAGGCAAAACACAAATCCTTACTGCGATCAATAATTATCTTTTTCAATTTGGAAGCTTGCATCGGTGTAACCCTTTACCACCAACTCTTCCTCTCCACTGTAGATAAGGAATTGATCCTCAGTTCTTCTCAAGTACTTAAGGATGTTCTTAATGGGTGACCAGTGAGCAACACATGGATCTGACTAATATCGATCTCCTCACCATGCTCAAGGCATATGAGACATCAGGACGAGTACATAACATTGCATACATGATGGATCCAATTGCATATGCATATGGAGTCCTACTCATGCGTTCCCTTTCTTCATAAGAATTGGGGCACTGTTCTCTAGAGATGGCAACTCCATGAGACATGGGCATGTTTCTACTCTTTGAGTTTTCCATGTTGAACCTCTTCAACACTTTGTCAATGTATGTGCTCCAACTTAGTCTAAGAAGTTGTAACGAACCAAAACCTAGAATCCTACCCTATTCTTTTTTATAAATCTAGTGAGGTCTATTCTTTAGATGTAACCAAATAAGGATAAAATTAAAAGACATTTACATAATAATTTAAATATATGCTAACATGAAAGTTAATTCATAAAATATATTGCATACATTTCCTTTACTCACATAATGGAAGAAAATATGATTAATACATGTGTTAAATTGATAAATTGGAATTTTCATGTACAATCATATAAATTTAAAAGGAATATATAAAGTAAATATGTTAATTGAGTAAAAGGTGGATTTTCATGCATAATAATTATATATAACTCTTTTTGTGGTAATGTGAAGATAATGGAACACAATTAAATGAATAATAATAATAATGGTGGTAAAGGGCCACAAATATTAATTTTGTATAGCTCATGAAAGGAAATCTTATAAATGAAATCTATTGTAAAAATCATTTTTGGGTCCTATTTAACTTGAGAGTCAAGTTTCACATTATTCACATAATATAACTATCTTAATTTTTTTTGGAAAAGAAAATAGGATAAAAGCCAAAAGTATTAAATAAATACTAGAAGTCTCCAAAGGTGGAATTGAACCCCAGATTCGAAATCTACATACTAAAATAAGCCCATGTGTGAATTTCCATCTAATTTAGATAATATTTAATGTTCATGTGTAGATTAGGAGAGAGAAAGTAAAAGCCCAAAATGTTAAGTAATGGGAAAAATAACTTCAATGGATAAAATTTATGACAAATTAATATTTCACAAGTTTAAGGTTGCTTAATGGTGAAGTTTCACATAATTGATGGTTTCTATATGTCTCCAAATCAAGAGGAAGGACAAGATATAAATTACTTTAAAAGAATTAAATAAACTACTAAAAGTCCTCAAAGGTGAAACCTAATACCAATATTGAATTCTACATGTCCAAATTAGCCTAGCTGCAAAATTTCATGTAATTTGGATAATAATTGGGCCCTCAATATCGATGAGAGAGAAAAGGTAAAATAATTTGATAACACTTTGGTTTTAATCGAATTTGTATTTATGTCATGCTAAAGATACTTGGTTTCTGAATTTCTCTGATGTGACTAACTCTCACAGCCGTTAGATCCAGATCCAAGGGTAGCGAGATCGTCTCTTACTTTGGATCATATTTCTTTTTTGCACTCACATTGATTCCAAATTTCTCTGCGATTTCTCTCTATCCTTCTTACCTTTTTCCCCATTTTCTTTCTCAATCCAAACTTTCCTGATGTTTCATCATCTCTACATCCTGATCGATGAGGGGTGTTCTCCCCCCCCCCTCTTTTTCTTGGTTTGGTAATTGTCTCAGTCACTCGAGAATCTACCCCCTATATATAACCCCCTATGCACCATCCTCAGAACCACTTTGATCGTTCACAACTTCTCCTTTGGATCCAAACACCTCACACATACCTCCCCCTACCCCATTTTTAAGAGCCTTCAACGTCAAGTTTGTTGGCTAGTTTCTGATCGCAGTAGTGGTCGTTTGAGGTTGGCATCTCCTCCGTGAGGTGTGGACAGGCTTCTAAAAGACTTATATAGATTGAGTTGAAGGTATATCGGTTTCTCCCCTTTTCACTTAGGTTTCAACCTTCACAGTATTTGGTAGGGTGACACCTGGTTTCTTCACACAAAGCTTTGGATTTGGCTAGCGAATCTTTTCTTGTGATTGGTTTTGAGTTTCCCTTGATACCTCACCATTCTGAGACCTCATTTATTCCTCAGTAATGGCGGAAGGACTCATTTGGGCTATGGTTGGCCATCGTTCATGTGCCAAGGGTCGTTGTGACCGCTAGCACTTTTAACGAGATTCTGCAATCAGTATCACTTGGTTTTCCATGTGTTGCGATCTTTTGCTTGAAAAATTTTCTGAAATGGTTCTTGTTTGGCAAAGAACAAAGTCCCTGACAAATTCCCATGTTTGTCCCTAAAATTTCCTTTCTCACTTTTGTTTTACAGCGGGGGTAAATTTGTCTTTTCATGCTCGTTTGTTTTTGTTTCAGCACTGAGGCGTGTTGCCAAGTTGGCATGAGGCCGACCAAGTTGACCAATGCTGATTGGGACAACTCAACACGCATGGTCTCACCCTATCTCTTTTCCTCTCTTGTGGGATTACTTGTTGATGTGGAATTTTGTGATTGGACAATTTTCAAAAATTCATAATAAATTATTCTTAGCTCAGAAAACTAAAGTAAAATATGTTTTAAAATCAGAATAATATAACCTACAATATGACATGGTTTTGATAACCTAATTCATAGATAAGAAAGAGGTAATTTTTAGGGTTTATATAATTAATATAAACCTAACCATAATTCTACATATATGCATAATAGGTGTTGCGGAGACCTAGGCTTGGACCTAGGACTGACTTGGAATTGTTTAGACTCTGAAGTCAAGGTATGTTTGCATCCTCAATTATTTCATATTGAGCAATCATCCTAAATTATCACTATTTTGATAGCCCACACAATATCTCTTTCTTTTCAAAATATATTTCAAGTACAAAAAATTATTGGCTTCTGATCTTGTGATCATCCTATCTTGTATGGATATTCTTTTGACTCTATCTTATACTTTGTTCATGATGGAGTTATACGTGGTGATATGTGTTACCTTTGTCCAGTTATGTGGTGGAAGTTTATATTGTCCGTTTGCATGATGGAAATATTTGATATATTGACTATAATTTTTACTTTCCTCTACATTAAGCATGTTATGTGATTCAATAGCCCTAGAGTAGTGTAAGTACATTGGTTTTTGGGTTTTGTGCCCATATTATTATTTTTGGGATGGAGGTTGTGTGCCCCATACCCGGTGGTGATGCATATATATATATATATATATATATATATATATATATATATATATATATATATATATATATATATATATATATATATATATAGGGAGTCTAGCAGTACGTCAATCTCTATCAGGTTTCAAGTTTGTGAGACTTGGCTGCCATTGTTATTTATATTGTTCTAGTGCTATGCTTATCTCACATGCATGTAGGTTGGTGTTATTGATGATGG
Organism: Alisma plantago-aquatica; assembly: GCA_963693085.1. Lineage (NCBI taxonomy): Eukaryota > Viridiplantae > Streptophyta > Magnoliopsida > Alismatales > Alismataceae > Alisma > Alisma plantago-aquatica. The sequence continues at coordinate 182,430,076 of OY856411.1, forward strand.
GTTGTGTGACCTAATTTCTTTATATGTTCTTGTGTGGCACAAACTTTATGTTGATTTAATGGAAAGTATTCTTTTTGTTTATCATATGATTGCAATTCATTCCTCTTGATACTCATTTGGGTAGTTCTTTTCTCTTATATGGGAATCCTTATTTACTTGATGTCCTTTACTCTATATATTGCTCAATATCAATTTAGTATGCACATACGAGCCTTTTGTTGATGTCGTCTACTTTTCTCCTTCTTGATGGGGTATACTTCCAACCCCAAGTGTAGGACATGGAGGACATGACATGCTAAGATGGACCTAGCTTAAGGAGTTAATGCTTGGAAACAATCTTGATATGGTTTATATTTCCCTCTACTTAGATCCTTATGTCAAAATATCCATGTAAACCCTATTGGGAGATGATGATTACTTTTGTAAAATTGATCATAGTCATGTTTTATATTCTACTATTATACATTGGTCTTTTGTATACCATTATTTGATATTTGAAAAATTTTATACCTATTCAAGCATACCTTTTGAGTGTGTTTGGAATGGAAGTTTTATTCTTCAAATTTTAGTAGGGAGTGGATCCCCTCTGGGTCCCACTCTTTACAGAAGCCTTCTAGATCTATCTCTATAGATCTTGATTCCCAAGATATAGGATGCTTATCCCAAGTCCTTCATTAAGAATGTATTCCCAAGCTAGGTTTTTACCATCTGTAAGATAGAGATGTCATTCCCCATCAATAGTATGTCATCTACATACAATGATGATGAATTTTATCATACTCTCACTAGCCTTCTTGTACATACAAGGTTCATCTTTATTTTGAGTAAAGCCAAAATCTTTAACTATTTTATCAAATTGAAGATTCAAGCTCCGAGATGCTTGCTTCAATCTACAAATTGACCTTTGTAGCTCACAGCCTTTATTTTCATCCTTTGGATTTATAAAATCCTCAAGTTGTGTCATGTGCACATCCTCAAGAAGATCCTTGTTCAGGAATGTGGTTTTAACTTCCATCTGCCAAATCTCATAGGCATGATAAGCTGCAATGGGAAACATGATCCTAATAGACTTAACTATGGCAACTGGAGAAAAGGTTTTGTCTTAGTCAACACCTTGAACTTGTCTGAAACCCTTTGCAACCAATTTGCCTTATAGGTTTGTGCTTTATCATCCATGTCGGTCTTATTCTTTAAGACCCATTTGCACCCTATGGTTTTTACTCCTTTAGGGTGATCCACCAAGGTCCATACCTTGTTGGTGTACGTACATGGATTCCATCTCAGATATCATGGCCTCAAGTCATTTCTCAGACTCTGGTCCTTTAGTAGCTTCTAATAGGTTGTTGGCTCATCATCTATGACCAACTCACTGCCTTCTTGAGTCACAAGATACCCAAATATTTAGGCTCAAGGCATGTCCTAATAGATCTATGAGGTTCCTGTTACTTGAGAAATTTGAGATTCCACAACGACTTGTGATTCTCCTTGCTCCTCATGTACATCTACTAGTTCAATGTTTTCTTATTGGTCTCGAACCTTTTCGGGCTCAACTTTCCTCCCACTGATTCCTTTAGAAATAAGCTCCTTTTCTAGGAATGCAACATCTCTGGAAACAAACAGTTTGTTGTCAAACAGAGAATAGAAGTAATATCCTTTATCATATTTGGGTCCAAGATTCTTGGAAAATTTCTTTCTCACATAAGCTTCACAACCCCAAATCTTCATAAAATACATACTTGGATGCTTTCCATACCATATCGCATATGGTGTCTTTTGAACTAATTTAGATGGTACTTGATTTAGTGTAAACATAGCGGGTTCAAGAGAAAACCCCATAAGGTAGTTGGAAGTTCAACCAAACTCATCATCGACCACACCATATCCAACAATGTGTGATTCCTTCTTTCTGATACACCATTGTGTTGTGGTGCTCTAAGTGGAGTCCATTGTGATATGATACCACGGGCTCTGAGAACGTCCTCAAACTCTTAGCCTAAGTATTCTCCACCTCGATCAGAACAAAGTGCCTTGATACTTTTGCCAAGTTGGTTTTGTACTTCACTCATGAACTCATTAAACTTTTTAGGAGTTTCTGATTTATGTTTCATCAAGTAAACATAACCATACCTACTGAAATCATCAGTGTAGGTAATGCAGTAATGATAACCACCTCTAGAATTTGTACTAAAAGAGCCACATACATCAATATGTATGAGTCCTAATAGATCACTAGCCCTCTCGTAGTTACCAATGAAAGGTGTCTTAGTCATCTTACCCAACAAACAAGATTCACATGTCTCTATTGATTCAAAATTAAAAGAGTCCACATAACCATCTTTATGGAGTCTAGATATGTGATTCTCATTTATGTGCCCTAGATGAAAATGCCAAAGATATGTTTTGTTTGAGTTGTTGAGTTTTAGTCTTCTGGTATTTACTATATAAAAATTTGTCTTTAGATCTAGAAAATAAAGACCATAAGACATTGGGGCACTTCCATAAAAGATCCCATCTTTTGAAATAGAATATTGACCATTCTCAATATGAAATTTATATGCATACTTGTCCATATAAGATACATAAATAATGTTCCTATTTATGGCATGCACATAATATCAATTCATTAACTCTATTTCAAGCCCTACGGGAAGAGATATACTATAGGTTCTGACTGTAGTGACACCAATTCTTGCTCCATTTGCAACTCACAGTTCAGCCTCGCCCTTTCTTAAAGGCCTACTTCTTTTCAGATCCTGCATATTCGAGCATATGTGAGATCCACATCTGGTATCTATTACCCAAGATGAACAAGTAGACAAGTTTATCTCAATAATGTATATACCTAAAGTGGAGATCTCTATCCCCATCTTCTTCTTCCTAAATGTCTTCAAGTGAATATCTCTATCCCCATCTTCTTCTTCCTAAATGCCAAAACAAGTGGAGATCATCCTCGCCCTTTCTTAAAGGCCTACTTTTTAGATCCTGCATATTCGAGCATATGTGAGATCCACATCTGGTATCTATTACCCAAGATGAACAAGTAGACAAGTTTATCTCAATAATGTATATACCTGAAGTGGAGATCTATATCCCCATCTTCTTCTTCCTAAATGCCTTCAAGTGAATATCTCTATCCCCATCTTCTTCTTCCTAAATGCCAAAACAAGTGGAGATCGGCCTCGCCCTTTCTTAAAGGCCTACTTCTTTTCAGATCCTACATATTCGAGCATATGTGAGATCCACATCTGGTATCTATTACCCAAGATGAAGAAGTACACAAGTTTATCTCAATAATGTATATACCTGAAGTGGAGATCTCTATCCCCATCTTCTTCTTCCTAAATCCCTTACATTATTCGGGAAGCTTTGCTTTGATTCTTGGAGTCTTCTCTCTAGATCAACATCACAGATTTGTCCTTATTCATTCTTGCTTTGACATTAATAAACATGCCAAGCAAATCTAACAACGGTCTGGACATATTATTCAACCGGTAACACTCCATAAAATGGCTATATGATTTAGACAATGATTGCATAATCATATTCGTGACCAACTATTGGATTAAAGAGAATCCCAGTTCTTCTAGGTGATCCACATGTCCAATCATATTGAGCACACAAGCCTCTACTGAGTATCCCTCTGTCATCTTACACTCAAAGAGCACCTTTGAGACATTGTACCTTTCTTGCTTTCTGAGATAATGGTTTAGGTTCCTAATATGTGTTACCATTTCAAGTATTCACATGTTTTCACATTGCTCATGCAACTCATAGTTCATGCAGCTTAGCATAAGGTGTTTTATGTATAAGGCATAATTAGCATGCTTCCAGTAAGCATCCATTTTAGCACTCACGGCATCAGGAGCAGGTATTTCTGGCATTGGTTTATCTAGGACATATTGCCTACGCTCATCATTGAGAACCCTTCTCAAAGTCCAAAATCAGTTGTGTAAATTTGTCCCATCAAGTTTATCCTTCTTAAGGACTTATCACAATAATGATTTGTTTGTCATTTGATTCTATAAGAGAATATTTGCATTTTATCAAAACTCATTTTGATTTGATTTGATTTGAATAATAGTTGATGATATTTAATTAGGCATTTCACTAATTCTGGCCCCCACTATTTTATTCAAATTGATAGCCCTCACATATCAATTTGGAAGATTGTAGTGTACAACCTTCTAGCAAGTCAAGAACCAAAATGATTACATTATTACCCAACCAAGGCCAACATCTATAATCAATCATTAAGGTAGGCAATTTTTAACGCCTTATTTTACGTACTTTTTGTATATATTTTATAACTATTTTAGCATATATTTTTCTAACTTCCCCCACAATTTTAGCATATTTTTGCCAAATACTTCACTTACACATCTTTCCTTGGTTCCAAGTACATATATAGCCCAAGTCACGGTCATCACCTCGACCGTGACCCATTCATGCAATAAGGACCATATCACCACAGTCGAGGTCTTCAATTGCCTTAAGCTTGTGATCATTTTGCACTCAAGCCAGACTGTGATCTGCTTGGAGGCCGCGATCATTGCCAGACCACAATCAGCTTAGAGGTTGCAATCATTGCTAAGCCCGCAATCATAGCAGAGGTCACGATCAACTTGGAGTCTGTGAGCCTCAAGCAGACCGCGATCCTTGCTAGTCCACGAGCCACATGCAAATCATGACCAAGTGGGGAGACCTCAACCTCAACCTCTCCAACACAATGCACGAGTCGACCTCGACCGCAATCCTCACCCACAAAAGCCACATGCAGACTGCGACCAAGTGGGGGAGCTCACCTAACTATGATAGAGGAAGAAGTGGCGAGGAGACCATGACCACGATCTTACCCCTCCCCAAACCAAACCACGACCGCGGTCCAGAAGTTAAGTCAGTGGAGTGTGCCTATAAATAGGCCACCCACCCGTCTTGTCAAGGAGGGAATCATATATCAGATCTAGAAGGCCACAAAGTGCAGCTGCATCTCAGACTCATTATATTCCATCCCATCCACCAATCTTGGATCTCTAAAGGTGGAAGATGAGGAGAGAGAAGACTGAAGACTCCTTCTTCAAGAGAAGAATATCGTATGTGCCATCGACGTGCTAGATCTAGATCTAAAGAAGTATCAGGTCGTATCGTGCTCCCTCTCTTTCTGTCTAGATCTATCATTCCATTCCACTGTACTTCCCTCCTCACTTCGTGGATCTTCATGTATCTATTTTTTTGTAATCTAATTATGCTATCCGCAAGCATGAGCGGCTAAACACCTTAACTTAAGTTGGGAGTGGCCACTAAGGCTCTCCCAACATGTATATTGTCTCTTTCCGTTGAATATATATACTCTTATCAAGATTATCTCCATACGCCTATTTTAACACTTCACTTGTATGCTTAAGTACCGTCTTGTGATGCTAGATAGTTGATATCTTGAGAGAGTAATATTGCTTTTATCATGTGTTATGGAGTAGTATGAAAACATAAGAGTGTTAGAATGCCAAAGCTTGAAATCATATGTTATTCTTTGTGGGTTATGAGTGGTCATCTCGAGAGAGAGGCTACCCTTAGACTTAGATCTATCCTCATCTTGAGAGAGAGTGGAATAGATGCTATAGAAGGTTGCTTGTAATCTTGATGAGAGTATATGAGAGAGAGAGAGAATGTTGCATGTTGGAGAGACGTCTTAGTAGGTGAAACCCGGTCTGAGTTTTTCTTCCATATACTTGTTTCATCGTATTTTCATTTTTGTTTGTTCTTATTATCTTTGTTTTACTTGCTTTATTTTGGTTTGAGTGCCATCGTTCCTTAGGGAACACCCCTTAAAATACCCTTTTATCTGGAGTATAATAGTGTTAGATTCTGTGCACTTAACACTGCCAACCTTGTCCATGTGTTTGACCTTGATCGCTACATTGGACCCCGTTTATCATTGTAGGGGCTTGGGCTATCTCTTTAAAAGTCCGACTACTTTGAATCGACTCCTTTTGGACCTGTGATTTAGGCTGGTCAACTTTTTGGTGTCGTTGTTGGGGATAAGGCAAAATGGCACTGTTAAGAACGTGAGTCCACTCCTCTATACTCTCGTACCTCAAGCTTACTAATAAGCTTGACTGCACTTAAATCTTTAACCCTGTTAACTTACAGTTACTACATTTTGTTTAACGTGTCCAGTTTTTCTAACTCGACTGTACGTTTTGTTTAGGTAACTGAAGAAGGAAAATCTAATCTCCATCCTAGCTTATGTTCCTCCCATGAGACAAGATGCCTCCTTGAAGGGACGACCACCACTCCGGTGAAGAATGTGCTAGGATCTCGCACGATCCACCTCCCTCTGGAAAAGAAAGAGAGGATCCTGGACTTGAAGAGTGTGAAGAACGTAAGGAAGAACATGAAGAGCGACACAGAGATGACTGTCGTGAGGACAACTGTCACAACGAAGATCGTCGCTATCGTTGCAGACATAGAAGGAACCATGATGACCACTAGCGGGATGGTGAAAGATATCGCAACCACATGAATGGTGAAGAAGATGACGAAGAAGACAAAACTCTCTGTGAATTGACCACTACCAGAGCCAACGAGTCTAGATGCCCCATCATAATCCCACACTTTGATGCAGCAAGCTTCGAACTGAAGCCTGTTGTGATCTTGATGATTCAAAACAAGTCTTTTTGAGGAAGTTCCAAAAACAAAAACCAGTACCACCACCTTGATGCCTTCAAAAATATTTGTGATACCATCAAGATGAGAGGAGTTTCCCAAGAGGTAATCTATTACAAGGGATTTATATTCTCCCTAGAAGACAAGGCAATGTCTTGGTACGTCATCCTACCGCATTGCTCTCTAGATGGATGGAGAGATCATGATGATGCCTTTGTCACAAAGTTTATCCAACTGAGAAAACAATTCATAATAGGCAAAGGATAACCTCATTCATGCAGAAGCCAGGTGAGAACTTGCATGAGGCTTGGGAGAGATTCCAAGAATATCTACGAGATTGCCCTCACCATAACTATAGAAAATGTTTCTTAGTTACAACTTTCTATAATGGGCTGACCCCAGCTGAGAGGACATCACTGAATGTTGCGGCAGGAAGTGATTTCCTAGGAGAGAAATCAAGTAGGACGATCAAAATCATTGAGAGCATGGCTGCGCTGCAAGCAGGCATAGACTATGACAGAAATGACAGAGGATATGCAAAGAAGGAGAATAATGAAGGACAGTCTGGAGAAGCTAAGGCTTTGGAGGCGATCATTGCCCGGATTCAAAAGATAGCTACTGATGTCCAGAAGTTAAAGGACTTAGGAAGCAAGGACAAGAAACATGTGGAGAAAGTGATGAAGTGTGTTACATGCAGCCAGGGAAGGCATAAAATTGACAACTGCATTCACACCAGGCCAAAGGAATCCGATGATAGTGAAAATAAGAAACATGTTGAGAATGTCTCCTACGTTAACATCAAGAGGCCAAACCATCCCGATTTCAATTACGAGAATAAGGATGTTGTTAAGAATTCACATCAACTGAACAACCAGCCAAAATTGCCGCCAAGTTTCAAAAAGAGAAGCGCACAAACTCAATATACTTGGACGACCAACTATCAAACCAACAAGAAAAACTACTCAGGACAAGGTAAGAATCAGAATCGTCAGAGAGTAGGACCGAGCCAAGGCTAAGGATCAAGACAAGGAAAGGATAACAGCCAACAAGACTTAGTCGCCTAATTATTTGATTTCACTAAGAGGCAAGCCACAGTGAACAATCAACTAGCCCAAAGTGCTCTAGCTAATTCTAGAGTCCTGACAACCATGCAAGTTCAAATGGCAGATATGTAGACACACCAATTCCAAATTGATCAACAGCTTGCGCAGTTGGCAGAGTTGGTGAAGAATCCCTCCGGAAAAATTCCATCGAATATGGAAACTACTAAAATGGCTACCCTCCAATCTGGGAGGACATTAATTAACTCTAGAACTGGGGGTGACAATTAGGAAGGGGAAAATGAGGAACCACAACATGAGAAAGAAGTTACTCCTGAGAAGCTTGCTGATAAAGAAAATTATGCTGAAGAAAGCAAAAAGAAAAGTGGAGAAGTTAGGGATCCAGATCTTTTTGAGGAAATCCTCATGAAGGAAAATCCGTATGCACCAAGGGTCCCATTCCCGTATAAGCTCATCAAGGCACATCTTAAGAAAATATACAAAAATTTATGGAAGCAGTGAAGAAGATGCACATAGATGTTCTATTTCTTGATGCCTTGGAAGAAATGCCTATGTATGCAAAGTTTTTCAAAGATCTCATCACAGAGAGAAGAAGGGGAAACCATGTTGAAACAGTACATCTAGCAAACATGTCTAGCACTTTTGTTCAAGCTAAATTGCCGACTAAGAAGAAATTGGAGTCTTCAGCATCCCTTTTTGTGTTGGGGACAACATTGAAAGGAAATGTCTAGCAGACCTGGGAGCGATCATTAGCCTCATGCCCCTAAGTTTATCTTAAAGACTGGGATTGACCGATATGTTCAAAACAAATATGAGGATTGAACTGGTGGACCACACGTTCAAGAGACCCATTGGTATAGTAGAAGATGTCCCGATCCGTGTGGGATGATTCTTCATCCCTTGTGACATTGTTGTAATAGACACTATCAAAGACCCAAAGTGTCCTATGATATTCGGACGACCATTTTTGGAAACTGGTAGGGCTTTGATAGATTTCGTCAAAGGCATCATAACTCTCGAGGTTGGAAATGATCACATAGACTTCAAGGTGAAGGACTCCATGAAGGGACCATCTCTTTTCGAATCAGTTTACTTCATGGACAGCTACAACCAATACTGTGAGGAGGCTCAAGGGGAAAAGGCCATAGTAGATCCCCTGATGAGGGCCCTGAACAACCCAAATCCTCTGGTGGAAGACCCAGAAGTAGTTGAAATTCTGGATTACCTTAACCAAGGTGAAGAAGATCTCAGTGAGGATGAAGAAGTAGTTGAGATTGTCAGATATGCTTCTCTGGAATAGTGGAGCGAAGAGCAAGAGGTTCCCGAGCCGAAACCAGAACTAAAACCACTCCCTGAAGGACTGAAATACGAATTCCTAGATAATGAGGAAAGCAATCCCATCATCGTTAACACAAACCTAATAGAAGAACACATGGAAAGACTCCTGAAAGAGTTGAGGGAACACAAAAAGGCAATCAGATACTCTTTCGAAGACATCAAAGGGCTTAATCTAGCCCTTTGCATTGATTGTATAAATTTAGAAGAACCTGCCAAGCCACTGGTTCAGCCTCAAAGAAAATTGAACTAGATGCTAAAAGAAGTAGTCATGAAAGAAATTTTAAAACTACGAGATGTAGGGATTATATACCTGATAAGCGACAACAACTAGGTAAGCCCCCATTCATGTAGTGCCTAAGAAAGGGGGATGACTATAGTAAAGGGAGATAATGGTGACGAAGTCACCACAAGAACTGTTACGGGCTGGAGGATTTGCATTGACTATAGAAAACTGAATTCAGCCACAAAGAAAGACCATTTTCCCTTACCATTCATTGACCAAGTGTGGAAAGACTTCCCCACCATGACTACTTCTGTTTCTTGGATGGATATTCTGGGTTTTATCAGGTCCTGATCCACCCTAATGATCAAGAGAAGACAACATTTATGTGCATCTATGGAACATGTATGCCTTTAGAAGAATGCCTTTTGGGCTATGCAATGCACCAACAACTTTCCAACGGTGCATGATCTCTATGTTTTCTGATTTTTTGGACAATATAGTAGAGGTTTTCATGGATGACTTTTTAGTATATGGGATGGACTTTGACGCCTGCCTAAGAAACTTATCCTTAGTGCTACAGAGATGCGGGGAGAAACACTTGGTCCTAAACTGGGAAAAGTGCCACTTTATGGTCCAGAGCAGTATTGCCTAAGAAACGTATCCTTTGTGCTACAGAGATGCGGGGAGAAACACTTGGTCCTAAACTGGGAAAAGTGCCACTTTTTGGTCCAGAGCAGTATTGTCTTAGGACATAAAATTTCCAAGAAGGGTATCAAAGTGGATCTAAGCAAAATTGAAGCTATCTCCAAACTCCCACCTCCGAAGTCTGTGACTGGGGTAAGAAGTTTTCTAGGCCATGCTGGATACTATAGAAGGTTCATCAAGGATTTCTCAAAAATCTCGAAACCCCTATCGAATTTTCTAATCAAGGACATAGTTTTCAAATTCAATGATGAATGCTTAGAAGCTTTCGAAACCCTGAAGAAAGCTTTGACTTTTGCACCTATCCTCCAAGCCCCAGATTGGGAGCTGCCTTTTGAGCTAATGTGCAACGCTAGTGATTACGCCATAGGCATAATCCTAGGATAAAAGAAAAACAAAAAACATCATGTTATCTATTACACCAGTCGTACATTGGACGAAGCTCAAGTAAATTATACCACCACTGAAAAGGAAATGTTGGCGATAGTTTTTGCATTCAATAAGTTTCGGTCATATCTTATAGGTTCCAAGGTGAAAGTGTATACTAACCACAGCGCTATACGTTACCTTATGCAGAAGAAAGATACCAAGCCAAGGCTGCTATGATGGGCTCTGTTGTTGTAGGAATTCGATCATGAAATTATAGACAAGAAGGGAAAGGAGAATGTGGTAGTTGACCACTTATCCAGAATCATTTTCAATGAGGGAAATGAATTGCATGTTAATGATAACTACGCTGATGAAGCCTTGCTGATGGCTCAATCAGAGGAACAGAGACTACCATGGTTCGTTGATATTTGTAACTATTTGGATATGGCCAACTGCCACCTGAGATCACGTATCATCAGAAGAAAAAGCTTTTCTCAGACGTCAAGAACTATTATTGGGATGATTTGTTGCTATTTAACTAGTGTTCTGATAATTTGTATCAGAGATGTATACCCAAGGAAGAAGTTTTTTCAATCCTGAAAGAATGTCACTCTTCACCTTATGGAGGACACCACAGTGGAGAGAGAACTACTACGAATGTACTCCAATCTGGGTTTTACTGGCCCACCCTATTTAAAGACGTGATGTCTTTAGTAGAGGCATGTAAGGAATGCCAACTGACTGGTAATATTAGTAAAAGAAGTGAAATGCCTATGGCTGAATGGGTGGAAGTGGAGATCTTCGATGTATGAGGAATTGACTATATGGGCCCTTTCACATCATTAAAAGGATACCAGTACGTCCTTGTAGTTGTCGACTATGTGTCCAAGTGGGTTGAGGCAGTAGCAACTCAGACTTGTGACTCTAAATTAGTGATCAAGCTATTTGAGAAGACCATATTCCCACACTTTGGAGTGCCTTGCACTGTTATAATTGATGGAGAATCACACTTTGGAGAAAAACAATTTGAGGCACTATTGAATAAATATGGGGTAAAGCACAAGGTTGCTACACCCTATCATCCTCAGACCTCAGGACAAGTAGAAGTGTCCAATAGGTAGATAAAACATATATTGCAAAAGACGGTCAGTCGTACTAGGAAAGACTGGTCTATGAAGCTCGACGATGCTCTCTGGGCTTACAAGACTGCTTATAAGATTCCTATAGGAACGATGTCGTACAGACTGATCTATGGAAAATCATGCCATCTACCCCTTGAGCTCGATCATAAAGCCCTATGGGTGATCAAGTTACTGAACATGGATCTAGAGAAAGTAGGCCAGAAGAGGTTCCTGTAACTTCAGGAACTCAAAGAGCTGAGGCTGCACGCTTACAAAAATGCAAAAATATATAAACAAAGGACCAAGGTGTGGCATGATGCCCACTTAAAGAACAAAGATGTCAGTGAGGGTGATAAAGTGCTTCTTTTTAATTCAAGCATCCAGCTTTTCCTGGGAAAACTCCAAACAAGATGGTCCGGCCCTTTTTCTGTAGTAAAAATATACCCATCAGGAATGATGGAGATTCTAGGAGAGAGAACATGAACTTTCAAGGTTAATTTTCACAGAGTGAAAAGATTTTATGAAGACGAAGCTTTTGTCCGAAGGTCCGGAATCAGTTTGGAGGAACCCAATCAATCACCAGTGGAAATGAATGAGGAATTGCAACACCAAACTGAGAGAACCAAAGGATGAATGATTATGAAGTCGAGCTAGAGACTTTAAAACAAGAACTTCTTGGGAGGCAACCCAACTTCTTGTTGTTTCTCTAAGCTTTTACTTTTCCTACCTTTTCGTTTGTTTAATTTCCTTATCTATTAAGTTTTGTACATATCCTATCCCCCTTTAAAAATATGATTTGATTGGTGAAACGAGTTTTGCTTTAGTCATGTGCTCTGACCGCGGTCGCGACTCACGGTACCGCCGCTTAGTCGATGAGACCTCGACCTAAGTTTTCCTTGAGGAGAAGAGACCACGGGTCACGGTCGTTCTTTGAACACACCGCGGTCGTGGTCATCCTCCTTTTTATGCTCAAAGGATCGTGGTTATCCCTACTATATATACTAAAACCTTAGTTTCACTATTTCCCTTTGCTTTTTACCTTCTCGAGCCTGAGTTAAACCCTCTGACTCTAATGAATCGCCCGACTATGACCAACCTCCTCTGCCGTAGCTGACTCTACACTGCATCTTCACCTCCGTCTCATCATCTCATCCATTAAGCAAGGTAACCGCCCAACCCTATTTTTGCTTTTCTCCCTCCGTTTCCATGGTTCTTCGCCTCCACCGCTATCATTGCCAGTTTCACCTCACGCCCTCACTCTTTTTCTGATTTATTTAGTCGTTTGTCACCTATCGTGCAACCACCATTCATTCTCGTTGGTCAAAACCTCACCTGCCCTAGGGAGGTGCTTTCGAACAAATATTAAAAACCTAAAAATATAATAACCAGCGCAACCACCCGCCGTCGAGCACATCTACGATCAAGGTCCTTCGGCCTCCGCCCTACCCACCTGCCCCAATTGAATAGAGACGAAAGGGAAGTGGAACTGTTGAACCAGATAGATAACGACCGCGATCTGCACATCGAACTAACCTGGTCACGATGTTCCCTCAACACATGAGTATCTCCAAAAATACCGCGACCGCGAATGCAACCTCCCTGAACCAGACCGTGACCGCGATGTCCCTTATATTACCAAAAAAAGGTCGTGGGTCACGGTCCCTATAAACAAATTTGGACTTAACAAAATTTTCTAGGCAATTGTAAAAAAAATTACTCACTGTTAAATCAATTATAAACTAATTCATTGTGAAAATTTTGCAGAATGTCTTCTCCCATGACCAGTGACTCCATCCACAGGCAAGCAACATCTTTGAAGGAGGTAGAAAAGATAGTGAAAAGTCTGACAGTGGCACTAAAGAAAAATACATCTCTGCCAGTAGCCAAAAGGGTTGAGATGCAGTTGTGACTTGAACAATACTAGGGGATCCTAGGGCACCAAACACCGGAGGACTCTCCACAAGGCACAGAACAAACAGAACAAACAGAGAACTCTGAGTATCAACCAGGAGAATCAGAGACCCGAGTTTAGGGAAAGAAAAGGAAAGTTGCACCCAAGGAAACTAAGGGCAGCAAGAAGGCAAAACTAGTGGTTGTTGAGAAACTAAGGGGGCAAGAGATAGAAAAATCCAACAAAAGGAAAGAAGTCATGGGGGAGACATCACTAGAATCTGGTGAAACCCCGTTCGTGTCAAGAAACTCTGTACACCAGTCTACCTATGACTGGATGTATCAAAACAAGGTCTTCAGCCCAACTAGGTATCTAGACGTAGAGGATTTCAAGAAAATGAGAATCTGCGATAGGGTAACCAAGTTCCTAGAAGGTGTGAATCTACACACCTTATGCACATCTGAGGCCAAATCCTTCAAGAAGTTATCGGCAGAGTTCCTGTCTTCCCTAAACAAAATCCCCATGAGTAGGGAATCATGGAAGGCAGACAGCAGCGATTACAAACTAGAGGTAAGGCTAGGAGGCGAGCCTTACACAGTCACGGAGGCCATACTGAACAAGATATTCACGAAGATAGAAGAAGAAATCAAAGCCTACTCTGCCACCCCAGGAGAGAAGGAAGTGGTCAACTACGATAGCCACCAGATGTGGGAAGAGTTGACCGGCGAAGAAGAACACAACTCGAAGAACTCAAAGACCTCCCTGATCACCTCGTGCTTCATTCACAAAATCCATAAGATAATGGCATACACCATTTACACGAGGTCTGAGACGGGAATAGCAAGTAAGGGGGACTTGTTCCTAATATGGTCGATGATAAATAGAAAGCCAGTAAATATCAGAAAGATACTAATTGAACAGTTATCTATGGCAGTGGGAGGAGAAGCAAGAAGGAATTCTGGATACTGCATGCTCGGTCAAATAACAAAGATCACTCAATACTTTATGGATGCAGGAGAGACCCATAAATATAAGGAGATAGAGGGACAATCAAAAATAGATATCAAGTCCTTCGTCAACACTGGGATTCTGGCGTAGAAGGGTGAGAAATTGTAGTACAAGTAGAGCTGCTCAAAGAAGCTCCTCCCCCTTCCAGAGATGGCATTTTATGACGCCCACAAACTATGTCTGACCCAGGATGACATAGAGAAGATGTGCTCAGGGGCACTGCAAACTGACAAGGAACAAGCATCTACAGCCAGAGAGAGCAGTGTCCAAGCTGAAATAAAGGAGAAGAAGATAACAGAGCAGTGTAAAAGAAGAGGCAGATATCTGATACACCGGTCATGTCAACTGTAACACCAAAAGTTGTAGAACTACCAGCCCCCTCGCCTACCCTTCCAGAAGAGAAAGTGGCGAATAAAGAGCCCACATATGTAAAGCCACATGATGAAGTAGCTACAGTGGAGCTAGAGGTGGAAAAAGAAGAAGCTAGTAGCTAGCCTATAGCCTGATAATGTACTAGAAGCCACAGTAGCTAGCATGCAGCCCGATAATGTACTAGAAGCCACAGTAGATAGCCTGCAGCCTGACAATGTACCAGAGATTGAGTCGAAAGAACAAGACTCTCAATCTGTACCGGAACCATAAGTCCATGGAGCCTACATGGACCAACAAGACCAGCAGAAGGTGAAAAACAAGGTCTACCACCCCCACCTTCACAACCAACAGGACCAAGCATGTTAAAGACGCGCATAGAACAACAGTTGCACCAACAGCAACAACGTACACCCTCTTTCGGGGGTGTATAAGGTAATATGTTTGATTCCATATGGGAACACATACATAAAACCACTGTATTAAATACAAAAGTTACCTCCTCTTTATTTGCACTAACAACGCAGGTACATGTCCTCAACTACAGAACTGAAGAAATCCCAGACCTCATATAAGAAGCATTAAGCAACCAACGGATGATGATGGGGGTGTTGAAGGCAATGAAGGAATAAATAGAGGAGTTAAAGAAGGAGAGGCATACCATTCGAGTCGACAATGAACACATGTGTTACGGCTATGATGCGGCGATGGCCAGCCTAGAAGAAGAACGCCAACGCCTCGAAGAGGACCGTCGGAAATTTTAAAAAAAGCAAAGAAATTGAGGACTGACAGAGGAAGAAATAAGCAAAGTGTTCGGAAAGCCCAGCATACTCCTCATCGAGTCCCTCCAGCCACGACGACAATGACGACGACAATGCGGGAGGAACTGGTATGGGGGTAGAGGCATCAAAAGAAGAAAGTGTCAATGTAAAGATGGCACCAACGGCTGAGCAGAAGAAGAAGGAAACTCCACAACAATTGAGCTCCCCTAACGACAAAAACAAAATGAAAACCACAGTGTTGTCAAGGGAGCTCGATCTCAATAGCAGTCCTGAAGAAGGAAAAGAAGAAACTGACCAAGGTAGTGGTAGATGAGCAGAACAATGGACGACCCTACCTATAAGTAAGCTAACAGAAGCAGCTAGTTGTAGCTCATTGAGAAGAAGTCACCGCATCAATGATAGAGTTCAGTGCAACAGGGGCCGACGAGCTCGAGAACATGCTAGCTGAGTTGGGCGTCGGTCTCGATGAGAGCAATGAGTTCCTCTTTTTCCAAAGACACAATGAACATAATGACTACCTCTATGATGGAAAGATGGAGGCAACTCTGAAAATGCTGGCGGCTGCCAAACTAGGCCAAACTTTTGAGGAAAGCAATATCAAAGACAATGTAGCCACAGAAACTTCCTCAGAAGTAGCAGAACAAGTGACCATAACCTTACCTACAGTCAAAGAATCAGAGCAAGTGGCCATAGCTATGCCGACTATCAAAGAAACTTCGACACTTTTGACACACGTAGGAACATCTGACGACAAGGAAGGTAGGCTATCCACTTTCTTTATAAATGAGCCCACCAGGGAGCAGAGTACACCAGCTAAAAAAGAAAGACTTGGCATGTCCCCTCCCCTACCATGGAAAATGAAGGAGATGGACATGTTTGTAGTGTCACAAATTACGTGTAGAGACGTCCACATCTTGGCAGACATCCTCAATGACGATCTACCCGGGTCCGACATACTATATCATAATAAGGGTAGATGTCTAACTAGGGATCACTTCTGGGGGATCTTCCTAAAAGAGGCGTGAGTACATAAAAGACTATTTAAAGTGCTCTGCGCTACCCTCCTGGAGGAATTCCTACACCCAGACAAGTCACAGCCAATTTGCAATGGAACAACATATCTGGCTAGCCTCCTCTACAAAGAAGAATGCAAGGCAGTAGATGTCGCTGAGCTGAAGGCAGTAGTATGCAGAAGAGAAATAAGATGTGTAGTGATGCCCATAAGGAATGTAAGGCATTGGGCACTGATCATCATGGACATGTACAAGCAGAAGACGATGATGCTCAACTATTGCACAACCGAACTGGACAGCACCTCACTCATCTACAAAAGGAAAGATGCCAGAGATGCCCTGAAGATACCACTGTGTCTGCAACAAGCAATCAAAGAAGCAGATGACAAATTCTAGGGATTCTGGAAGTTCTTCTCCATCAACAAGAAGGTCCCTTAAGAAGAGGTTGGCTCGGGGGATTGTGCCTTCATAGTGCTGAGAATGATGGAGGCCATCAACAAGGGCATCCCCCTGGAAGATTTAGATAATGAGGACTTGCATGGAGTGCAGGGTGTGTATGCCATGGAGGTCATCTACGATCGTTGTTTCTTTAATGACCCAGTGATGCCTTCAGAAGTTGTACCTCAGAGACTTCACAAAGATATCCCTCTTCCTGAAAAGGTGACTTGGAGGGAACAATTGAAGACCATATGGGTTGATCTAACAGAGCCAGCCAGAGCTGCATCTTGGAAAGAAGGCTGGAATCAAAGCACTGAATAAGCTATAAAGCACATGTCAGAAAATGAACCAGAGTAGCCTCTAGTTGTAGAAATCCCAGAAAAATAGCCTTTAAAAGAATAGCCTGAAGAGGGAGAGGCTAAAGAAGAAGACTATGTTGATGTAAAACTAGATGGACCGGTGGGAGAAGTTACATCTTCTTTCAAGGACTTCGATAGATGGAGCTACATTATCTTGTCTTTAGAAGAATTGAATATCATTATGAGATCCTTGAAAGAAGATGATTTGCCAAGAGATGTTATGTTCAAGAGAGGTGACATTTGTGTGCTAAAAGATGACCTCTGAAAAATGCTAAAAATTAGAGGATACCTTTCAGTAAGCACAATATCAGCTTACCAAGTGCTACTAGGTGACAACATGTTGAATGCTCACATGGCATACTTCTTGTTGGTAGATGACATCTTGAAAGACAAACGATCAGGCAAAAAGGAGCGCCTGCAGCAATGCCTGGCAATGTCCCTACCGAACTATACCTTTTTGCCAATTCTACACGACAATCACTGGACTTTTTTGGTCATCAATATTGTCAAAAGGACTGCAATCCTCTACAACAGCTCAGATTCAGCCGTTGCACTTAATAAAAAGACTAACATGATGACCGCAAAGACTCTGATAGAAGAAAATACCAACACATGCGCAGAGGTGGTTGTTGATATGATAAAAAGCCATGGCAAAGGGTACAAGCATAAAACAGGCAAAGACTTCAAGAAGACGCAGTTCTGCCACAGGAGCCCCCAGCAGGTGCCCCTATCTAGTGATTGCGGCTTCTTCTGTCTAGCCTGGATGATGGCCCTAGCCAGTATGAACGCCAAGGTGGAGGGCATGCGGTATGAACAAAACCATGCACTATGAGGATTATACGCAAGGATGCTTCTCGAGTTTGAGTGGGCTTCCAACAACAACACGAAAGAATAAAGAAAGCTCATTTATATGTCTCACTAAAATTTTGACACCCTGGGATGGGGTGCAGGATAAGTTTGGGGGAGGGGTCATAAACGGGCAAGAGAGGTACATTTATTACCTTTTTACCTCTCAAAATTTTTGGTACATTTATTATCCTTTTACGTCTCAAAAATTTTCAAAAATTTTGCAAAATCACCTTAGAAACTAGCCTTCTTTTCTGCTAAAAGTTGTAGTACTTTCGTCTTCCTAGAGAGAAATAAACAAGCAACTGACTGTATATGTGTACGAGTAAAATGAGAAACATAGCAATACTACTCTATCTTATTCTTGCAATAAGACATTGTACATATGACAACCTTAACTCATGAAACTCTTGGAGACTAGAGAACTTCACCTAGCCATACTCCCGATCAACCACCCTCACCTCACGATTCTAACCAGAAAATCCTTGTCTCTGTAGATAAGGAAACAACTACCCTTTTCAAAGTAAATCTAAAAAGAGGCTTGGCCACCCAGAAGACCACTTAAAATCCCTCTCACCCAAGCCTGAAAGGAGAGGTAAAAAACCAAAAAGAAAGAAAAATAATAATAATGAGAGTTGTACCCAAAAAGATTCCAAAAGTTTCCACACGGCCGGTGTATTGTTGCACTCGTGAATGCAGATATGTCATACCCATAAGTGGAATCTTGAAGTCAAGCTTACCCACCTCCAATCCTGAATGAAACTCACAAAACCACCTGACTTAAAGTCAAAAGCCCAAAAAGGGCAACATTCTTCTTATGACAGTTGTGGGTGAGGAGTTCAGAAGGAAGAGGAAAACACTTGAAGCCTTAAGCCTACCCAAACACATTAGCATAGGGCAAACTGAAAATAAAGAAAAGGTGTGAAAGATACCCCACAAAGAAGATCTTGTATTAGTATGGTTATTATCTAAGGGGAAGGGGTGATAAGTTAAGAAGGAGGAACCTTTTACAATTGAATGCAATGGCAAGAAAACGAAGTTATGCAACTCTAGTTGAGAGGGAGGAATGAGACTTCAAGGTTAGAGAACATACCATAATAGTCTTGATGCAAGAATGAGATATTTCATTCATGTTAAGTTCTAAATATATTTTTGAACATACCATAAGTTTGCTCTTTCTCTCTCTAAGTTTTTGAACGTACACTTAGCCTGAGGACATGCTTGATTCTAAGTTTGGGGGGGGGGTTGATAACGCCTTATTTTATGTACTTTTTGTATATATTTTATACCTCTTTGAGAATATCTTTTGCTAACTTCCCCCACAATTTTAGCATCTTTTTGCCAAAGACTTCACTTACACATCTTTCCTTGGTTCCAGGTACATATATAGCCCAAGTTGCGGTCATCACCTCGACCGCGACCCATTCATGCAACAAGGACCATATCACCATGGTCGAGGTCTTCAACTTCCTTAAGCTCACGTTCATTTTGCACTCAAGCCAGACCGTGATCAGCTTGGAGGTCGCGATCATTGCCAGACCGCGATCAACTTGGAGGCCGCGATCATTGCTAAGCCTGCAATCATAACAAAGGTCGCGACCAACTTGGAGACCGCGATCCTTACTAGACCATGAGCCACATGCAGACCATGACCAAGTGGGGAGACCTCGACCTCGACCTCTCCAATGCAATGCATGAGTCGACCTCAACCACAATCCTTGCCCACGCTAGCCACATGCAGACTACGACCAAGTGGGGGAGCTCGCCTAACCACGACAGAGGAAGAAGTGGTGAGGAGACTGCGATTGTGATCTTGCCCCTCCCTAAACCAAACCACGACCGTGATCCAGAAGTTAAGTCAGTGGAGTGTGCCTATAAATAGGCCACACACTCGTCTTGTCAAGTAGGGGATCATAGATCAGATCTAGAAGGCCAAAAAGTGATGCTGCATCTCAGACTCATTCCATTCCATCCCATCCACCAGTATTGGATCTCCAAAGGCAGAAGTTGAGGAGAGAGAAGACTGAAGACTGCTTCTTTGAGAGAAGAAGATCGTTTGTACCATCGACGTGCTAGATCTAGACCTGAAGAAGTACCATGTCGTATCGTGTTCCCTCTCTTTCTGTCTAGATCTATCATTCCATTCCACTATACTTCCCTCCTCACTTCATGGGTCTTCATGTATCTATCTTTCTATAACATCATTATACTATCTGCAAGCATGAGCGGCTAAACACGTTAACTTGGGTTGGGAGTAGCCACTAAGGTTCTCCCAACATGTATATTGTCTCTTTCTGTTGAATATATATACTCTTATCAAGATTATCTCCATACGCATGTTTTAACGCTTCACTTGTATGCTTAGCTACCATCTTGTAATGTTTGATAGTTGATATCTCGAGAGAGTAATATCACTTTCATCATGTGTTATGGAGTAGTACGAAAGCACGAGAGTGTTGGAATGCTAAAGCTTGAAATCATATGTTATGCCTTGTGGTTTATGAGTGGTCATCTTGAGAGAGAGGCTACCCTTAGACTTAGATCTATCCTCATCTCAAGAGAGAGTAGAATAGACGCTATATATTGTTTCTTGTAATCTTGATGAGAGTATACGAGAGAGAGAGAGAGACTATTTTGCATGTTGGAGAGATGTCTTAGTAGGTGAAACCCGATCCATATACTTGTTTCATCTTATTTTCATTTTCCTTTTTTCTTATTATCTTTTTTTGCTTGATTTATTTTGGTTTGAGTTCCATCATTCCTTAGGGAACACTCCTTAAAATACCCTCTTTATTTGGAGTATAAGAGTGTTAGATTATGTGCACTTAACACTGCTAACCTTGTCCCTGTGTTCGACCCTGATCGCTACATCAGACCCCGTTTATCATTGTGGGGGGTTGAGAGTCAGGTTATCGCTTTAAAAGTGTAACTACTCTGAATCTGCTCCTTTTGGATGTGTGATTTAGGTCGGTCAACAATATTTACCAATTACATCTTATGTAATTTTTGGATAAATGGCATGCATAAGTCATTGCCTTAGTCACCTGCATGCTTTTGGTGCTTAATCTCATTAAGGACACCTAGTTAAGCCTGACCCAAAATCCAACATGATAATAATGCACCCCACTCGACATGCCCACAATACTACCATCACACTTCCACAAGATGGACCATGTACCACGCTTGGTGTGCCCATGCATTAGCGATCAAGCTTTTCATGTGTGTCACTAATGGAAAGCATATTAGACTTAATATTTTATTGAAGGGGTTTGTATTTATAAATACATATGCATATCCAATCACCATATACATATAGTTCGTATTACATACATGCTATATCCCACAAATAAAAACATGTAATAAAACAAAAGTGATAATAATAGTCATTCTAATATATGGTCTTCCGGTACATATGTTGGACCTCCATCCGATCTGTTCATCCTCATGGTCCTCCAGCCGGTCAACTCATCTTCTCAAACAGGTGGCTCATCTTCTTCAGAATAACAAGAAATTAAACTATCCTAATATTACATGATTATAGAAAAATCTCAAGTTACATTTGAGGGGAGCAAAGGCATGAGAGAATAATACTATTACAACTGGAACATAAGATAGAGGCTTGGTATGTAAACCAAAATGAAATAGGAATAAAAATGTTATCACCATGCACAAATAGTTAGAGTTATTGGCCATAACCATGCTACACATCCACCATTGAAACCAATTTTTAGAGAAACACATGTAAATTGCATATATATATATATATATTAATTTGAAATTGTACGTGGTATTTAATCAGACATGCACATTTAACATTCGCATCATATGAAATAAATAAATGATGAAAACTAAAAATCTGATCATATCAATTATCCCAAAATATAGTAAATTGATGTAGCTATGATACCACTGTAGGGAAATATGGTGACTAAGCATGTAGCGGAAACAAAATTTTAACTGTCATATTCCCCTTATAACAATATATTGCGTCAACAACTATATAATGGAAAGGATGATTTTTAGAATATAATTGAACCTGGAGAAAGTACAGTGACAATCTCCTCACAGTCTTGTGCGCCTTTCTTCTAGTCACACTTGAAAACAACATCTACAACAGCTCGTGGTTTATCACCACAAATGGCAGCCTGACACTGTCCTCTTGGTAGGAAAAGCTCCTACCCTATAGAGTAGTTTACACATATTACCTAGAACTCCTGTCATTATACTAGAAAAAATAAGAAGGATTTGTCCCTCTACGTTGGTGCACTAGCACCAACTTGCTCTCCCACAATTGTTCTCCCATGCATCCGTCCTTTTATCGATTAGGACTTGCTCAGGTTCTCTCAGTTACCACAACTAGAGAAGACAATATTTGTCAGAGGCAATTGACTTGTGCCTCTAGAAAGCCATGAGTACCCCTCTATTTATAGGAGGGTTAGTGTCAGGGTTCCCAGTCTATGTGGGAGTGGGAGGGACCGGAATTTCAAAAATTGTTACAACCTACAAGCGATGAAATAGTCGGTTCATAGGTCAACTAATTGGTTGGCATGTGAGCCAATCGGTTCAACCCTTGAACCGGTAATTTTGTCATGTTTCCCAATCACAATTGTATTGGAAATTCTAATCCAATTAATGCACAACATGAGGTAATCACTAAGCCTTGATGCAATTGAATTAATACATGAACTGGGTGGTTCATCTCATGAACCGGTCATCTGGAGACCTTGAGCCGATTGGTTCACTAAGTGAACCGATCACTTCATGCCCTGGTTCACCTAGAATTTAGCCAATGCAATTTTCAATAAATCTGACACTCCAACCGGTCAGTTCAACTCCTGAACTGGTCAATTCAGAGTTCACTCAGTCAATTGTTGTTTAAATTAAATACCTAAACACTTTTAGGAATCAATTTAAGTATCATTCATGAACAAACTCCTATTCTAAGTGTATACAATGTGTGTGACCCTATAGGTTCCCATTTACATTGGCAGTGAATGCCCATCACCATTATAACATCACAAGCAAAGAGCGGTATCTAGAAACACATCATTGCCACCCAAGTAAATGGAAAGTTGGAGAACATCTTCAACCTACAATCTATGTTTGGTGTTATAATGTTTGTATAGTTCCTTTATCACTAATATCCAGATTATACTCAAGGCATTAAATATTCATCCTACCCATCATTCAACTAATGTTCCTTGAACTAGAGCAGACTGGCTAAGATATATGTAAGATTAATATCACACATTGACTCACATGTGCATGGCCATGCATTTCTCAGTCTCGCTTATCAAGTGGCCAGGATATCATACTCCTACAATAGGGACAAATCCCATCGACATCACTCACAACCATCCTAATGTGTCACAGTGCATCCAATCATCACCTTTTTGGCAACCCTTATTCAAGGTTATGGTGGATGATGTCAGAGTACATTGAACGACATGTGATGAGTGTAGTGACTTTAGGTTTAAGAACCACAATCACCACCAACACTATAAGAGCTAATTCTGACTACCATTTATGGTTTCCATGTATCACTCTTATGGTGGGTTTGTCTGCTACACTATTCTCTAACAAGTACCTATCTGTGTTTGGTTTTATATCACATATCATGATTGATGAGATTATGTCATCAACAAGCACACACTAGTATTTAGTGTTATTGTTGTCTATCTGCATTCCATAATAACATCCGACTAGGGCACCTCAAGAATGTATATACTCTTGGCATCTGTACGATCTTATTGTTTAGGTCATCAACCTGAAGACATACTTCATTGAGTAATATCATTCTTTACACATTTATCATGTAACTTCATTTTCTTATAATTGAATAAAACAAATAAATTAGAAGATTGACTTTATTATTAATCAAATCATTTACAAGTTATGTCATTACAATCATCATATGATTGCCTCTCTGGGCATACATATCAAAACTACCCTTAATATGAAGTATTCCAACATAGCTCCGCCGAGATTCATCTATATAAGGGATGGATAACATCTTATTGAGCTTGTTATGCTTCATACATGAGGATTGGTTAATGAAAGATATAAGTATCAATACATATCCTTAAGTGCTTACCTCCCTCATCTCTAATAGTGTAAATAGTTATCTAGTGATTGAGATGAGTAACTTGACTATAGAGGTTCTCTTATCTTATGAAGGCACTATGGTTGTAAATGAGCTAGTAATAAGAAAACCCTAATATCATCCTATAATGTAGGATGATCTTATGACTCACTTAGGTCTTGAGATGAAGTAGTATAAATTATGATTAAGAATGACACATGAAATGGTGGATGTCGTGCCTTATTAGGGTCTGATAGATGTTGACAATGCATAATAAGAAACCATTCCCCCTTTTATGCTTATATATTAGAGATGTAGTCTTATGCACTTTTAGATGTTTGTAGAATTAGACCCTTCTAATGGAATGAAGTAATGATAGAATAATATTAGATGTGTTGTGTTGTGGAAGGTGAATGACTTGGTTCTTGGATCAATTTTGGCACCAATTTTGGATTTTCATTGCAAAGTTTTCATTATTGAAACTTATTTTCAGTATAAAATTATATGTACAAAAGAAGAAAAAAAATCATATTTTACCGGTGATTTTGGAACCAAGAGACCACCTCAAGAAAGTTTTAATAGTATAGAAACCCTTCATTGAGGAAACCTATGACGAGCATGATCAAACATAAGAATCTGAGCCTAGTTTGAATTAATGAATACTAAGAACAATTTTTGGACATATAAGACCTCGACCCACCCTTGTTTCCCCTCTGGATGACTAGATACATTATAGATCAATCCTTTTAAGAGTGTACCTTAAGGAATAATTGAGATTAATAATTGTTGCAATAAGTGAAACTTGGACAACTCCTAGTGATAATGACAAAGAAATGTAGTTACCGCATAACCAATATTAGTGAGTGAGTCTTTCTAATTTTATTGCCATAAATGTTACTTTGATAGTTAAAATAAATTTCAAAATGTATCATCACTTATCTTCAACATATGAACTTAAGTCAGATGAAGTACTAAGTTAGGTTAAAAATGATGATAGATTGATACCTTAACCTTGAACTTAATGCCCACACACTTCATATTGCCTAAAATGAATGGTATGTGTAACCCTTCTCTAGGAACTAGGTTGAACACACTTAGGATGTAAATATTAATGGGCATACGTCTTGCCCATGTAATCACAACAAACTAAAGAGAAAATGAACTAGGTACACCTTAATTACAACATATGTAATTTTTGTGTTCCCTAAAACATGGATGGTCAGTTCACTACTGGCATACAATACACTAAATGTCACAAATATGAATGGTAAAACATAGTTTCTAACAAAACCCTAGTTTTAAACCTTAACCCTAATTTTCTTAATAGTTTCTAGATAATTTCTTGGTAGTTACACAAAATTAAACAACATTTCTTGATAAAATCTATAAGTATATCCAACTTAAGAGATGACCATAATGTTGAAAAGAAAGAAGACTTGTATGTATGTTATACTTTATATATACACTAGTATTTAATATACATTGTAATTTGTAAAGAATAAAATTTGTAGTAACAATGATAGGAACCATGGTGATAGTGTTTGAGGATTGATGTTTCAAAACAAGTTTAGTCCACCAACTTAGCAATCACAATCAATGGTTCTACTGGGAGATCTAATTATTAAAATTGGTCATTCATGTTTAAATGGTGGAAAATGAGGAGTTGTAGGACAACCTAGTACCCTCATGTGTTTAGCGACATGGTTCATGTATGAGGATAATGAAACTGTCATAACAATGTAGGTATGGTTGATGCATATAGCGCCGCTAAGATAATCAATGTCTTGGTGTAAAAAAATCCTAGCTCAACCTAGATATGAGAGAACTATGGGGACTTGATGCATGAAATAATGTATGTTGACCATGCAGTTTTGGATATAAGTATGATATGGCATGTTGTAAAAAAGTCCACTACATTGATTATATGAGAAATCTTAGATTGGTTTATATCTTATTACCCATGACTAGTGATGGACCTCTTTAAGGGGATGAGTGTTGTAACACAATCAGTTCTAGGCATATAGACAAATCACAATTTCTTCTAGGACCCTAATCGACTATGTTGTTATCCAATCTCCTTTTGTCCTTTTCTTGACCATTGTTCAATTACATGTCTTTTAGTATCCACACTTCCCTATTTTAGAATAAATTAGACCTCACCGGGATCTTTTAGTTCTAATTGACTCGTTAGTATCCCAAGGGCATGGGATCTTAGGATATAATAACCATAATAAATAACTAATGAAAATTGATAAAAACTATACTCTCAAAAATAATTTAATACCCCAGTATGACCTTAGCATCTTAGAGTGATAGAACTAGAGGTAACTCAAAAAGATTGACCAGATTCGACCATTAGGATAAGCTTAAACCCTAATTAAATAATTAAGTGTATAATGGGGGTAAATACAACATAAATAATCTCAAATTGTAAATATAACTATGCATCCCTTTTCCCATAGTCTAATTTGGTGACCCAAATTTTTTTAGCTTAATAGGATATTATATACACCTCTAATAGTATCCTAGAACATAAAATATAAATTAGGGTGAATTATATCACTATAAATATAGGTTTTGTTGATTTTGGACCAAATTCCGGGCTTATTGACTATCACACACTCCATAAGTACGTTTGTTGAGCCATGCAGGTATGGTCGGGTCAGGTAACCAGGTGGAAGAGCTTGTCTTCCACCTTCATCATTCCTACAGCCCGTAAGCCAGTTCTAAATCCCTCGCAACTATTGAACTTCTCTCATGCTACCCTCGACATCTCTCCATGATTTCTTCACATTTAGATTAGTCTTTCCCTCCTGAAAAAAGTGAGAACTCTTCCCTCTTTGACCCATAGAGACAAACACCCAATCTCCTTTCTTCTTTCTCCATGGCCATCAGTTCCACTAACATCAAAAACCCATTAAACTAGATGAACCTTTTCCCAAGACCCACATGGAAGTGAGTGGAGTTCCTTCTAAAATGTTCCTACTCCTAATTTTCACTGAAATCATCCCATTTGTGTTGTTGAGGTCGGTATTCTTCTTTGACATCTAGGAATTCAAGTTTTCATCGTGGAGTCTTGGATTCAAATTCATATGATAGTAAGCTACTTTTAACCCTAGAAATTCATTACACATGTTCATATTCCTATCATAACCTTTGCATTGCCCTACCAACCTCTTAGCCTCTCGTCAACCTATCATGATGTTGTCAAGGAGTTCCAAGAACTCTTGGGTTATAGAATCTCCACAAAAAGGTCCTAAACACCTATGAAAATGTTCCTTGATTGCTAACTTTCCATGATTTTGACGCCTTACTGAATTTGCAATCTCAAGTAGATGACTCTATCCCTCTATGCTGCCAGGGATGTAGAGTGGTCCTTGACCACAAATTTGTTTAAGTATCTTCACTTGTTGCTTTGTTGCGCTCAACTAATGCATTTGAGAACAATTTGGGACTCTAACGTTCATTTTAAAGCAAACCTGACTCCATTGCTCCTCCTCCTTACCACTATGTTAGAACCCATCTTACTTTAAACCCATATTACTCTGGTATTCTATTTTGATTGGCTAGGGTCCTGAAAGCTTTCTCAGCACCTAGCTCGCACTTGGGTTTTGCCAGTTGGGGCTTGCAACCAGCCAAAAAGCTCTCGTGGAGTTGTTTCTACTATGGCGTGGGGAAGAAGGAGGAGCACAAACCTTCCAGTGGAAGTTTCATCCCATCGATGGTGTTTTTGCTTGTTATATGTTACCCATGAGGGGCATTTATGCCCATTCACCAAGGTTTGACTCAATTTAAGAGAGGGAGAGTGATGGTATCCATATTGTGACTCTAACATGTATAATACTTGTATTAATCGAATTTCATTCAAGGACAAAATAGTCATTTCACATGATATTTTGATTTAATCAACAATTATATTTAATTTGGAAAAATTCATAAGTAAGTATTAGTTTAACCAAATAATACATAAAAATATATTTTTGGAATCAAAAAAATATGAAGGATTTAATGGGATAGGTTTTGATGCGATTTATGGACCTAATTATCAAACATTCCCTAATGGAAATCGATACCGTACATCATGTATTATATATAGTCTCATTAGATAATATGAAATATATCAATCTTGTTATATATTATTAATTATATATATACGTCATTCTCTTTGCAGGTGTTTAAAACTGACTTCACTACAGGGAAAAAGTTATTAGATGTACATACTCACTATACGATGGAAGACTTAAATGATGTCACTAGTACAAAAATCGGTTATAACGTCCCTATGTGTAGGGTCGGTTTTACCAAATAACCGACCTTATATGTCTAAAAAAAATGCGGGCACCACTTAAGACCTCTTGGGTCGGTTTTCTTAAAAAACCGACCTTGTAGTGTATCTCTATAGGGTCGGTTTTCCAAATAACCGACCCTATATGTCTATAAAAAATGCGGGCACCACTTAAGACCTCTTGGGTTACTTTTCTTAAAATAATTGACCTTGTAGTGCATCTCTATATGGTCAGTTTTTATAAAATAAGCGACCTTATAGACAATTGGTTTAGAAATTCATTTACAAGTTTCCCGCGGCAAAAATTTTCTTGATTTTTGGCTTCGCGCCTCGATCTATAGGGTCGGTTTTTCCTTATAACCGACCCTAAAGGGCTCCCCGATCGACAAATTCGTCGACCGAATAAGAGCTGGATTTCACGTATACGAGCACCTTTAGGATCGGTTTTATCCTTATAACCGACCCTAAAGTCCTCTTCGGTTCTGCACCTCAAAGGTCGATTTTTTCTTTAAAACCGACCCTAAAGGATCCTCGGTCGACAAATTCGTCGACCGATAACAATTCTGGATCCAGTTTACTTCACGCATGTATAAGCACCTCTAGCGTCGGATTTGTACGTATAACCGACCTTAGAGCTTTTCTCGGTCGACAAATTCAACGACCGATAAGGAGTCAGATTTCAAGTGTATAAGCAACTTTTAGGGTCGGTTTTTTGCTTATAACCGACCTTAGAAGTCTATTCGGTCGATAATATTGCCGACCGAATTGGACTTTAGGGTCGGTTATAAGCAAAAAACCGACCCTAAAGGTACTTATACGAACGAAGTCTGGCTGTTTCTCGGTCGACGAATTTGTCGACCGAGAGAGAGCCAGATTCGTTCGTATAAGCTCCTGTAGCGTCAGTTTTCATTTATTACCAACCTTAGAGGGTTTTTCGGTCGACAATATTGTCGACCGAAATAAATTTAGGATCCAGTTTAGTATTTCACACATGAATAAGTACCTCTAGGGTCGGTTTTAAGGAAAAAACCGACCCTAGAGGTACTTATACGAAGGAAATATGGCTCTTTGTCGGTCGAGGAATTATTTGACCGAGACAAAATCAGTTGACAAATTGTTCGACTGAGGCCAACCCTGTGAACCTCCATTTGCTTGAATTAAAAAGCCAATATTCTGATTAAAATATAAATCGTAACGGCTATAAAATCGACCATCGTAATGGCAAACGACCGTTGCGGGCGTCGGTCGACAAATTGTCGACCGAAATGGCTAGAAAATCGACCGTCATAACGGCTAGAAAATCGACCGTCGTAACGGCTAGTTCGATCGACCGTTGGCCGACCAGGAGACGACCGTTGCGGGCGTCGGTTGACAAATTGTCAAATGAAATGGCTAGAAAATCGACTGTCATAACGGCTAGAAAATCGACCGTCGTAACTTCTAGTTCGTTCGACCGTTGGCCGACCGGGAGACGACCATTGCGGGCGTCCGTCGACAAATTGTTGACCAAAATGGGCTCTGTTTTGCTATAAATAGCACCCAAAACGATCCATTTCTTCACACCTTCACATTCTCACTTCTCTAGCTCCTCTCTAGTGTATTCTTGTGAAAATCTTTAGCTTCTCTACATCCACGTCTTGCTTGCTACTTCTCAATTTCAAAGCAACAAGATGGCTTCCTCATCAATGTGTGGAAAGAAGCAAGTTGCAGGCAGGAAAGGAAGGACGGTCTCTGATCCACTGTCGTTCATCAACGATGTCCCCTTCAAAGATGCAGCTGTAGGCGACCGCTACCTCATGCTCTCCTCAAAAACTCCTCTTCCACGATAGTCAATCGACGTCATGGACTTCCACATCATTTTCGATTTGGAGGAACTCTTTAAGGTGCAACATTTGACTGATTTTCTGATCCCCTCCTTCCATTCTTACTCCTCCAAAGTAGTTAATGAATTCTATGACAATTTAACCCCACATCCTGACCATGATTCCTTCTCCTCTATTGTTGGTGGGTATGGATTCCATTTTACTGAGGAGGATATTCTTGATATGCTTGACATAAACATAGAAGAATATAAAGATTTTGTTGATCTCACCACAGGAAATCCACTCAACAAACTCTCCCAAGATGACACTACAACTAGCCTTAGTGATGTCAAAAAAGCCATCTTTCAATCAAATACGACTTGCCATGAAGATAGGGGTACCTATTATGCCATAAATTAAAAACCTGAAGCTAGGATCATAAATCTCATTGTTGCCACCAATATCCATCCTAGAGCAAACAAATCTGAAGTACCCACCTTTCATATGTGCCTTATCTATGCCATTCTCAAAGGTATTCCCATAAACTTTATTCGTATCATCCTTAAGAATATGCTTGAGTTTTCTGGCAATCCACCTTATGCTGACTTTGTATGCCAAATCACTCAACATTTTATTAATAAGAATATTTAGGACGACTTAGGTTACACATGGGATAGAAAACCCCAAAAGATAAGTAAAAATACGGTGGAAAAGATGGGAATCGACTTTGGCCACAAAAGAGCTAGGACTGAAGGGGAGACATCCACCCAAGACATACCTCCACCACCTCCTCCTACCAACCTACCCCATGATCCTA
The DNA here is from genome assembly GCA_963693085.1 of Alisma plantago-aquatica. Classification (NCBI taxonomy): domain Eukaryota; kingdom Viridiplantae; phylum Streptophyta; class Magnoliopsida; order Alismatales; family Alismataceae; genus Alisma; species Alisma plantago-aquatica. The sequence goes on from OY856411.1 coordinate 182,461,245, forward strand.
TTACAAACACCTTGACATACATTGTTGGATCCCAATATCACCTAAGTAGGCAATTGGATTATAATCACCATGGCATGACTTATTTAAACCAAAGGATGCAAGATCTCTCTCCTAACCAACCTGATGAATATCCCTATTCCCTTAATCCTGGCACGATAAATCTATACAATCCTTCCTACAACTACTATCAAATTCCACCTCCACCATCTCCTGATCTCACACATACTCAGTTTTCCCCAATTCAACTTCAAGACATTGCTGCCCACTTTTGCTTTGATCGTGTTCCCACCTTCTTGGAGGCTTATGCCTTAACCAAGACAGGTGCCTTGGAGTGGCAGACATTGGTCAATTATTATGGAGCTGAGCCCTTTCTTGGAAAAGATCCAGACATTGATGTAATCCTTCAGACTTTTCAGTGAGATTATGAGATATCTTTGTAATGATTGTAATGGATATCTTTTTATAAAGCAAGTATGTCATGCTTCATCTTATAAAGTGTATGGGCATTAAATTGTTATGAATAAAAGTGTTTTCCATGGCTTCATTTGGACATATACATGTTATATAAGAATATTGTTATTTCAAATTATTGAAAAATAAATTATGGCTAAATTTGACAAAGCATCACTTGGTTTTAAAATTAAATATCTCTTTAAGGGAGAGCATAGCATAAAATTAAGAGGGAGAACTAAAGAGTCATACAAAATGATTATATTGGATATCATGTAAAATCATGTACAAGTACTTAATTTAAACATTGAAACAAGGTTAATCTCGGTCGAAAAACTACTCGACCGAGACATATCGGTCGACATATTTGTCGACCGATAATGAGAGCCAGATTTCCTTTCGTGCATGTACAAGCATCTCTAGGGTCGGTTTTTTCTTTAAAACCGACCCTAGAAGGTCTCTCGGTCGACAACATTGTCGACCGAAATGAGTTTTGGATCCAGTTTAGTTCACACATGTATAAGAACCTCTAGGGTCAGTTTTTTTACTTTTAACCGACCCTAGAGCTCCCCTCGGTCGACGAATTTGTCGACCGATATCATCTCGGTCGACAAATTTGTCGACCGATAATGAGAGCCAGATTTCCTTTGTGCGTGTATAAGCACCTCTAGGGTCAGTTTAAAAAAAAATGACCCTAGAGAGTCTCTCGGTCGACAATATTGTCGACTGAGTTTAGTTTTGGATCCAGTTTATTTCACGCATGTATAAGAACCTCTAGGGTCGGTTTTTAAATTTTTTAACCGACCCTAGAGATCCTTTTGGTTGACAAATTTGTCGACCGGAAGAAGAGCCAGATTTCCTTTCGTGCGTGTATAAGAACCTCTAGGGTCAGTTTTTTCTTTAAAACTGACCCTAGAGAGTGTCTCGGTCGACAAATTCGTCGACCGAGAAGTCTTTGTTGTTACCTCTAGGGTCGGTTTTAACCATATAACTGACCTTGTAGGAGGCATCCTCGGTCGACAATATTTTCGATCGAGAAGTTTGTTCGGGCATCGCTTACCTGTTGGGTCGGTTGTTTGCAAATAACCGACCCTACAGGTTTCGAGGGTAACAAACAGTCGGGGTCTCATTTTCCCTCCATTCTCGCTGCCAAGACCTAGTTCTTCTTTTCTCTTTTGCCTCCATTTTCGCACCGTCAAAGCTCATTTTCCCTCCATTCTCGCTCAGCCAAAGCTTCTCCTTACCAAAAGAGATGTTGCGCCACCAAAGCTTTGCCAAGAAGGTCGTCGTCGTGTTCGAAGGGAGCTCGTCGTCAAAGCCTTGCCTCCTCTCTGTGAAACCCTTGCCACCTCTCCGCGCCGCCAAGCATCCTCTCCGCGAAAAGAGCTCATCGTTGCCGCCTCTCCACACTTCCACGAAGGTCGCCGCCTCTCCGGGAAGGTCGTCACATCCTCGACGAAGGTCGCCGTCATTTCCAAGTAAGGTTGTCGCCTTGTTCCCTCATTCCCGAGTTCGTTCCCATCGCCATGGAAGCGTCCAGGTCCAATCTCGGTCGACAATTTGTCGACCGAGAGCCCACCTGCGTGCGGCATCCAGGTCCTTTCTCGGTCGAGAATTTGTTGACTGAGGGTGGACCTGGACTCCGCGTGCAGGTGGGCTCTCGGTCGACGAAATTGTCGACTGAGATTGGACCTGGACTCCTTTAACTATACAGTTATATTATTTTTCCATTTTATATGGTTTGATAACATCCCACTTCCTTAATCAATTTCTTAACACCCAATTTTGTTAGTTGCATGCTAGCCTAGCTCTCTTCTACTTTCCTTAGTGTTAATTTCTTAAAGAATTTTCTCTAGTTAGTGTTACTTAACCTGCTTTTAGTTGTTTAGTTAGTTGATTTCCTAGTTAGTGTATGATTTCTTTATTTAGATAATTTCTCTAGTTAGTTGATAGATCAGGGTTTCCATTATTAGATTAGTATAGTTGCTTGTTCTTTCTAGCTTGGCCTAATTGCTTGCCATTTCCAATCTTCAACTAGTTTCTCTCTCTTGCTAGTGTATTGATCATTTCTTTCTTAGTCCATGATATCTAATTTGCCAGGGCTGGTCTAGATTTTAAAATTTTTCCTTCCATTTGCTTACATCTTAGTGTAAACAATCATACCCCCATTTAAACCATAAAAATTGTAGCTCTATGCACTAGAAGTCTGGATAATGACATCATGACTGGAAGGAAATCCTTAGATTATTAGGAGTAAACTTTAGATACTCCCAAATTGACACTTTAGGGTTAATGCATGAAATAATGCATTTATATATTAACTTAGAAACCCGTTCAAAATTTACTCATTATGAGTAAACTTTGGATAGTCCCCGGTTTGGGACTATTTTTGGATATTTAATCTCACTTAGGATGTACCTGTATAATGTATGTTTAGTTTTGTAGAAAATTTTAGTAGGATTTCTTCATTTGTTCTCTGGGTACATATGTGAGTGGTTATTTGCCATTTACATCGGTGTACTTGGAGAACTTAGGGGAAATGTTGCTGAATTTTTTTTCAAAACTAAACATACATTATACAGTTACTAGTGAGATTAAATATTCAAAAATGGGATAGGTGGTACACTTTAGTATATAAGTAATTAACTTCCTATCAATAAAAATTTACAGATTATTATAGTATCAATATTAAACAGTTAGTTTTATAATTAATTTTAATGTGATATAGAAAATGGATCGAAGTTGGATGTCTATCAAGAACTGTTGCAGTCCAGAGTTTGCCAAAGGTCTTGATGAATTTATCAGATTTGCTGAGGAACATAGGAAACTACCTACAGATAGGATATATTGTCCATGTAGAAATTGTTGTAACAATTTGAAAGTTGATACTGGTGAGGAAATTAAGAATCATGTCATATGCAATGGGATCATACAAGGTTATAATGAATGGTATTGGCATGGAGAGAAATTGAATTATGGATCAGAAAATGTCGATACTAATAGTTGTGGCATAGAAGATATAGATAATGATGATAATGTTAATGATGAACCGATTCAGGATGATATGGTTGATGAGATGCTACGTAGTTGTCGAGACAATGTCATTGATCCACCTTCTTTATTTGCAAACATTGTCCATGATGCTGAAAAACCATTATATAAGGGTTGTACTAAGTTCTTGAGGTTGAGTGTTGTGATGTGATTATATACTCTTAAAGCTCAAAACCGTTGGAGCGATAAGAGTTTCACTTCACTGTTGTCTTTGTTAAAGGAAATTCTTCCTGAAGGCAACGAGCTTCCAATTTCAACATATCAAGCAAAGAAAATAATGTGCCCAATGGGAATGGAGGATAAGAAGATTCATGCATGTCCAAATGATTGTGTGTTATTTCAGAAGGACTATAGTAATTTGATAAATTGTCCAAAATGTGGTGCGTCAAGGTATAAGACTACAAATTCAGCTAAGGCTAAAAATGGCTCTCCTGCCAAGGTGATGTGGTATCTACCAATAATACCACGATTTCAACGTTTATTTGCTAATACAGAAGATGCACAAAATTTGTCTTGGCATGGGGAGTTAAAGGTCAATGATGATGGCATCCGACGACATGCATCTGATTCACCAAAATGGAAGAAAATTGATTTATTATACCCTCAATTTGGTAAAGAACCAAGAAACCTAAGACTTGGGCTCTGTACAGATGGAATGAATCCCTATGGTACATTAAGCAGCCAACATAGCACATGGCCTGTTATGATTGTTATATACAATCTTCCTCCTTGGTTGTGTATGAAAAATAAGTATGTGATGTTGTCAATATTGATATCAGGGCCCAAGCAACCTGGAAATGATATTGATGTTTACCTTCAACCTCTAATTGATGACCTAATGAAACTATGGGAAGAAGGTATTATGACATATGATGCTTCACGTAAAGAGATCTTCAGTTTGCGTGCTATGTTATTTTGCATGGTTAATGACTTTCCAGCTTATGGAAATTTGTCTGGATATAGCATAAAAGGATACAAAGCATGTCCTATTTGTGAGTAAAATACTGATTCAATCAGACTGAAACATGGTGGTAAAATCATATATCTTGGTCATCGGAGATTTCTCCCACCAGTGCATCCTTATCGAAGGCAACGCAAAACCTTTAATGAGTCAACTGAGGAACGAAGTGCTCCTAAACCTATACCAGGAAATGTTGTATATGATAGGGTGAAACATATTGTTAATGAATTTGGAAAGAGTTCAAGTAGTCATACACTCACATATGACAAATCTCTATACAAGAAGAGGTCAATATTCTGGGATCTTCCTTATTGGAGATCTTTGGCAATTAGACACTGCATTGACGTCATGCATGTTGAAAAAAATATTTGTGATAGCATCATCGATATGCTATTGAACATACCAGGAAAGACTAAAGATGGTATCAAATCTAGAAAAGATTTAGAATTAATGGGTATTAAAAAAGAATTATCAGTGGAGATCAGGTGTCGCCGCACATATTTACCACCGGCTTGTTACACTTTGTCAAAGAAAGAAAAAAAGACTTTTTGTGAGTGCTTGTATAATATTAAGGTTCCACAAGGATACTCTTCTAATATTCGTAGATTGGTATCAATGAAGAATCTGAAACTGATAGATCTCAAATCTCACAATTGTCACACCTTAATGCAACAAATTTTACCTGTGGCTATTCGATCTATATTGCCGAAGCATGTAAGGTTTGCAATCACAAGACTTTGTTTCTTCTTCAATGAAATATGCAACAAAGTGATACATCCTGATACTCTTGATAAATTATAGAAAGATGTAATTGTTACCATGTGTCAGCTTGAAATATACTTTCCTCCTTCATTTTTTGATATCATGGTTCATCTTGTAGTACATATTACAAGGGAGGTGAAGATGTTGGGTCCAATTTTCTTACACTGGATGTATCCATTTGAACGGTACATGAGTGTTTTTAAAGGTGATGTTCGGAATCGTTATCGTCCTGAAGGGAGTATTGTTGAGGGTTACGTGGCTAGGGAGGTGATGGACTTTTGTAATGATTTTTTGAATTGCAATGAAACTTGTAGCGATCAAAAAAATTCCCATCACACTGGATCTTATTGTGGCAAAGGAACTCTGGGAGGACGAGTGAAAGGAATCAGTCGTGAGTTGTGGGAACAAGCACATTTTTATATTTTACACAACATCGATGAAGTTAGTAGCTACATCACAGAACACAATGATCTTATCAAGAGAAATCATCCGCGATCCAGTTCAATGTGGCTTGCAAGAGAGCATAATCGAACATTTATTAGGTGGTTTGAAGAGAAAGTATTTAATCAACTATCTGAATCACCAAATAATGTTGCTGAGAACATATAATGGCTTGCCTTTAAGCCAAAAATGGATGTCATGTCATATGAAGGTTATGACATTAACGGATTTTCATACTACACAAAGCGTCAAGATGAAAGTAGTGTAGTTCAAAATAGTGGGGTCACTGTTAAAGCTTGTTCATTGTATTTTTATAGTGACAAAGATAAAAGACCACGCGAAGCTGAGATGTCATATTACGGTGTCATTGAGGACATATGGGAAATGGACTATACAAATTTTCGAGTTCCTATATTTAGGTGTAATTGGGTTGACAACAACAAAGGAGTTTTAGTGGATGAGTTGGGTTTCAAATTGGTGAATTTTGAAAAGATTGGTTTCAAAGATGAGCCATTCATCATGGAAGACCAAGCAAAACAAGTATTCTATATTGATGACCCGGCAAATAAAAATTGGTTTGTTGTTCTTAATGGAAAAAGACAGTTTACTGTAGATCCTATAAATGAAGAAGAATACTACGAAAAGTATGATGATTCCAGTCCATTCTCAGTTGGTTTGCCAAGTGTAAATGTTGAAGATAACACCGATGAATATTATAAACGTCAAGACCATGCTGAAGGAATTTTCCTTGACTAACAACTCAACCAATACTAAAGGCACGTATTCTTTGAATTATTTATTTTATTATCATGTATACCTTATCACTTGTGCTTTTATTATCACTTATTTTTTTATCATGTATACTTGCAGGTTCTAAAATGGTGAGTGAAGATGAACATTCTGAGCATGAGCACCATGAGGATGGTAGTGGTGATGCTAAGAAAAGTAGAGGTCCTACATTGATGCGTAGGCTGCAGGAGCTCAGGGCTAAAGGGGATAAATTGCCAGTCCAGTTTGATATGACAGGAGCACCTGTTGGGGAACATGCTAGTGCTTTCAAGCATTATGTAGGGGCGACCGTGCGCAGTAAGGTGGCAATAGATATAGAAAATTGGCATGATGTTCCTAATGCCAAAAAAGACCTCATATGGAAAGATATATCTGTGAGTGGAAGTGATATTATTTTAATATGTTTTTTATCTATTGATTCTAATTTAGTTTGCTTGGAATTAATTCCTTTTCAAAACAACATTATTAATTGCTTCTTTTGTATGTATAGGGTGTTTTTCATCTAAATGAAAAAGATCACAAGAAAAGAGTGCTACAACGTTGTGGTGTACGATGGAGGGGTTTTAAGATATATCTTGTAAGGGAATTTATAAATAATCCTAAATAAAATAAGAAAGCTACAAATGTATATATTTTTATAGATCCTAAGGTGTGGGAAAGATTTGTTACATCTAGGAGATCGGAAGAGTTTCAGGTAATAAAGATTGTGATGTATTGTATGAATATTTAATTTTATACAATTAAGGAGGTGAATCTTTTTATACATGTTTGCCAAGTCTAAATTGCAATACCTCATTTTAAATGATCAGGCTATTCACCAGGCTCAAAAGGAAAGATGGGCTAAAAATGTGCATGACCATCGCTTGGGGCCTGGTGGTTATGCCTTCCGCCACCAACTACAAGAGAAGCAATGCTCTTCTGGAGAAGAATCTAGTACAACTCAAGTTGAGAGACCACCCCGACACATGACATGGATTGATGCTAGAAAGAATCGAGCAGGTGAAATTGTCAACCCTGCAACTAAGGAGGTGGCACAAAAGATGGTAGGTTTATTCCAACTAAGTATTTATATCTAATTGATATTGTGATTTAATATTTTTATTAACTATGAATAGATTGATCTCTACGAGCAAAGGAAGGAAGGAAAGTTCATCCCAACTGGCTACATGGATGAACTAGAAGTTGCTCTTGGTACGAAGGAGCATCCTGTCCGTGTTAGGGGATTAGGAGCTGGCATAGGATTCAAGGCTTATTTTGGCCCTTCGCAATCTAAAAGAGGTCGTGTAGGAGGTCTTACACAAGAGGATCTTGAAGAATTAGTAGCGTAGAAAGTAAAAGAAATAATGTCTTCATTTCAGCCTACTCAACCTTCTCAACCTATTCATACTGCGCGTCTCTCAAGTGATGAGGTACAAGCCCATACTCCAGTTGTAGAAGGTCATGGGAGCACTCCTGATGACCCACCACAACAATCTGCAGTAAGTTTTTGTTCTATATGTTGTGTTATTAGTATGATAAATATATGATAATATATATAGTTGTAACATGTATCTGTTCTACTGTTTCTTATATAACTTATATTATTTCAATATAGGATTACTCAGAAGTCTTTTATTCAATCTTTAGGGTCGGTTATTCCAAAAAAACCGACCCTGTAAAACTCTCTCGGTCGAGAAAGTTGTCGAACGAAATATTTTCAGTCGAAAATGTTCTCGACCGAGGATCACACTGAAGTGGTCATTCAATCTTTAGGGTCGGTTATTCCAAAAAAACCGACCCTGTAAAACTTTCTCGGTCGAGAAAATTGTCGACCGAAAATATTTCGGTCGCAAATTTTCTCGACCGAGGATCACACTGAAGTGGTCATTCAATTTTTAGGGTCGGTTATTCCAAAAAAATCGACCTTGTAAACGATATCGGTCGAGAAAATTGTCGACCGAGATCGTTATAGGGTCAGTTTTTTTGGAATAACGGACACTATAGAGCAAATTTTGTAGAGCAAATTCTCACCTGGGTCGGTGTTTTACGTCGGTGTTTACTCTGTAAGGTCAGTTTTATTTGGTCAAATAAACCGACGCTATAGAGAAAACTCTATAGCAACGGCCACTTAGGCGTCGGTTATAAAGTGACGCTGCAGGCTTAAGAAACCGATGCTACAGACCATTTCTGTACTAGTGTGTAAGAGAACAATGGGCAAAAGCCCTACAAGTAGTGGGAATTTTTAAATATGATTGGGATACTGATGGTGATAATGACGATGATGAATAAAGAATGATATTTCTAAACTTTGTTCTCATGATTATTTTTGTGTGAATGTGAATGAATTTTTCTGAATTGTCATATGTGTGAATGTGAAGATGATCAATACATGAATATTTCTACATGTGTCTGAATGTGAAAAGATATGAAATGAATGGAACTGTAGGTTGCTAAATGTGTGTGAAAATGGAGGAAATTTGAAATTGAACTACTAGTTTCTACATGTGTGTGATGAAAAATAATATGAATTAAATGTGCTTATACATGTGTGTGATCATAAATTGTTGTCCATCTTGTTAATTTTGTAGGTTTGTGGCATGTTGTTGGCTGATATCAATGGATGTTGTAATCCTGCAGTTCAAAACTGAACTGTAGGTTCTGCATCCTGCTGACCAGCCATACAGTAGGCCTACAAACTGATAAGAAAAAAATCAGAACATAGATGTCAGTTATTAGTATAAAATCGACAACAAAGACATACAGCGTCGATTATTAGCAAAAAACCGACGTCTATATGGCGTTGGTTATTAGTATAAAACCGACGTCTTTATCTGGATATAGTGTCGGTTATATATACAAATCGACGTTGATGGTGCCCTTGTTGGCACATTTTATTGGTGGTGGGAAGGGTTATGACGTCAGTTTTTGTGAAACACCGACATCTTTGACCTGATATAGTGTCAGTTTTATTAAATAACCAACACCTATAGTGCCCTTGCTGGCGTGTTTTTGGTGGCGGGAAGGGTTATAGCGTCAGTGTTAAAACCGACACTGAAGGTTTCAACTTTTAGTGGTGCCCACTTGGGTGTTACTTTGAAACCGAAGCCAAATACCTTAAATAACTGACACTAAAGGTCAGTTCTGTACTAGTGTGAGATTACATTTCCATCTTATAGTAGGGTCCTTTTCTTACTAATAAATTCAATGGAATTTACATTAATTGAATGCACAAATATTATGATTAGGTGGTGAAAGCCCTGACCTTGAGCCTAGGGAGTGTTACTGAATACTTAGGTCTCTCCATAAGGTATGTACATCATGTATTTTATTTAGGGAATTATTAGACGCAACTTACATTCTTTTAATGAGTCATGTTTTGAATAGTTATTCCTATCAAAAATCCAATTGCTTGGACATTTATATTTCCTGATCTTTATTCATTATACTCATGTTGTTGTTGAAATACTTTTCTATAATGGTTTCTTGAACCCATCATGCTCATTTGTCTTTATATGAGAAATTGACTAAAATGCTAGTTTTGCCATTTTATATATACATGCTACATGTTTGACAAAAATAACCCTATTTTAGGTATATTTATTCTACATTGCTATGTAAAGGCTTATTATTTTAAATTGAAGTTGTGGTTATATGTTATGGTAAGGAATTTCTATTTATGCATGCCACATGTTTGACTAAAATGACCCTATTTTAGGTATATTTAGTCTACATTCTCACGCTCATAATCTAAATTTTAATATGGCTCATTTATTGTGTTATGACTTTTTTTAACTTACTCGAATGCATATAGTCCCCTTCTTGTGAGAACATCTCTTTTTGCACTTTTAACCTAGCATAATGCCCATAATTTTTATTAAATATGCATGCTCAACCTTTGTTGATCTATACCTTATTTCCTATATTTTTGGGTGATATTCCTTCCACCAAGATGCAAGTACATTAGAAGACAAGGATGCAAGAGGATCATATACACGATTTTTGACCTAAGGATAGTTTGAAGTGGTTGGATTGTCCTCTGTAGCAAGCCTTACATGTTACTAGAGTTACTAGATGCATACATATTTACTTTGTTATACCACCTTTTATGGTGAGGAATAATTGTAAATGAATCGTCGTGTAACTTTATAATAGTTTTGTGTATGTTGCTTATTCATTATCTTGATCTGTCATATATATATATATATATATATATATATATATATATATATATATATCATTTGAGAAAGAAATGAAATCTCCTTTCCTCCATATTCACAATAGGATGGTTATATGTCTCAATTAAGTGAAGAGTTGATTCCCTATCGGGTCTCACTCTATACAACAACCCAATGCACCAACCTAATAGAGGCAGATGTCAAGGTAACAAAATCTAAGGTAGAGGGTACCGTGCTACCATACTTAGAGGAAAATTATCAGGAAATCATTGACAGTTATAAGTTCACAAGAAATTAAAGCACCTAGTTGTGCTTCACATGTTATGTATAGTTTGTTAAATGGTTCATTGCTTATGTTGTACCAGTTAATACTTTCTTAATCACTATGAATAGGAAATAAATAGCAAATTTTCATGCACTTGTAGATTTATCAAGAGGAGTAGAAAGGGCTAGTCAAACCAAGATAGAAAGATAAAGATAAAATAAGAGTGGGCACATAGATGTCCAAAATGGGTGCTAGATGTCACCAAATGATGGGTAGGTCACCCCTGTATAGAAGAGCACCATCTTCCTTTAGTGTGCCTCCAAGGCAAAAACATGATAGAGGAAGAAGTAACGTTCTCTAAGGTTGAGGGTACCCGGCTGCAAGCCTTAGAGGCAATCATCATGAAATCATTAGAGTTACAAGTCCAAAAGAACTAGACCAACTATTTATGATTCACGTGTTTAGTATAGTTTGTTAAACAGTGCATTGGTTATGTTGTATTTTTCAGTACTTGCTTTAGTACTAGGATTAGAAAACAAATAGCATATGTAAGATATATGTTTCATCTAGCATTTGTTAACAAACCAATAAACCCAATATTTGGTTTTGAATGCAAGTTACTAGGCACTCATCCATCCACTCCTACCTAGTGACTTCACTACTGTTAGGTGAAGTCTTGGCCAAATGTATCGAAGTTAAGATGTTCACATACTAGGGTCACGTGATACACATGTAGGCTTATCTTTCTTAGCTTCAAATATTTAGGAGGTTTAATGATGGATTGAATCCCTAGATGTAAAAGAGAGTGGATATCAAAAAGAGTCATTCAAGTTTTCATGCATATGCAGATGTAGCAAGAAGGGTGGAAAGGGCTACTCAAACTAGTAGAGAAGCTGAGGGGCAGATAAGAGGCGGCATGAAGATGTCCAGATCAGGTCCTAGATGTCAATAAAGTACTAGTAGTCCACCTCCATATAGAAGAACACCATCTTCTTTAAGTGTGTCGTCGAGGACACAACAACATAGAGGTAGAGATAGAGGTAATGGAGGTTGATGTAGAGGGTATCGTCTAGGACTAACAAAATCATACTTGATGTCATGGACACAACCCAAATCTAAATTGTTTAAGATGATTAGTGTTGGTATGTATGCCCATAGAGTCATCCCGAGAAATTGTATGAAGTCAGATATTAATTAATCAATTAATACAATTAATTGATTAATTAATTACAAATACTCTAATTAATCCACAAGCATTTTAATTAATGCAGTCTTTCTGTTAACTGATGAGTTTAGAAAATCCTACTTCCTTTTATCTCCTATTTAAAGGGGCTTGACGACTGATATCTTTACAAGATATTATAAGAAATACTTTTTAGTTTACGCTCACGTACATAAACCCTAGTCGTCACCGTCCTCAGGAGAGATAGGAGAGCAATGTGATGCTAGCACGTCATTGCACAAAGACTACTCCTTCCTACCAACTTAAGAAGCATGACGTGGAGTTCCAGTCCATCCGTGTGGATGAAGTAGAGATGCAGACACTGAGATACCTATGTTTGAAGGACGTCAATGATCGTCCATATGTTCTATAAGTGACGTACATCATCACACAAAAGGAGCGCCGTCGGATCTTCTCGCGACGCATTTGGAGGACGGGAGAGAAATATTGCTTGTGTAAGTCAGGAGCGTTACACACTATCGTATAGAGGGACGTCACCGGACTTACTCTGTGATAAGGTATATCCTGCGAACACTCTTTTTGAATACGTTGTTGTCAATGAGATCCTGTTGTGGGTTGTGTGGAAACATATTTTATTTTGTTGCTTCCACCACACACGTTTCCTTCCACAAAACCCAACAATGGTATCAGAGCAGCATCGATCTACAACGTATTTGGATTTGTTTCAATATGATCGAATCACTATATACTATTCTCTATGGTTGCATATGAGGTGAACTTAAAACTGTTAATGTGCATATCTAAACCTATTTCTATGTATTCTGCATGCTTCTATTTTTGACGTTTTGGACGGGTTGACTATGGAAAATATTGATTTTCCTAAGTGCACGGAGTTGAAAATTTATTTGATGGAAAATACATCGTTGCCCATGTGTACCCCATAGAGTCTGCGTGGGAGTCAAAAAATTATTTAATGGGGAATGTCCTAGATTAAAAGGGCTGCAATTTTAATATGTATATACGTATATGTAGATATACCTATGATGTCATAAATGTCTCCTTTAAAATCTATTTTATGTGGTGAATGCATGCATAATTATGGTCTAGAATCCCCTTTTGTGAATGTTGTGAAGGAATGTGGTTGTGAATGTTGTGAACATGTTTGTTTTTAAATGCTATGGATGTATAATGGTTGTATGTGGATCTTTTGTATAAAGTATTCAGCTTGCATGTCAATCCTCATCTCTTATTTTAAAGTATAATTAACTCTTTCTCTTTATATTTGTACTCATATGATGTAATAGAGATAGGATAAGTTGTATTCTTTGTAAACTTGATGTAAGGAGGCCACTTGAAGATCTAACTCCAAGGAGTGACTATGGAGAAGAAACCTGAAGATCTAATTTCAAGAAGTGACCTGAAGATCCAACTCCAAGGAGCATCCATGGAGAAGCAACTTGAAGTTCCAACCTCACGGAGCATCCATTAAGTTGTTCATTGTAATGTTGATCCTTACAGGTTGATTCACTGGTGTTGTTTCATGAGATGCATAAGACCTTAGATGGACCGTAATCCTTTGTGGCTCCAAAGGATTACAATAGTATGGCCATAACTGATGTGTTTGTGATTGCATGTCTATCTTTTGTGATTGTGGATATAGTGGTATATGATACATACTATAAATATGTGGTGTTTGGATATGCATATGTATTAATAAAATCCCTTAATTAATAATATTAAGTTTTAGTCGCCTTCCATAAAGCAACAAACATGAAAAGCTTGATCAACTATGTGTGAGTACGCCTTCGTGTGGTACACTGTCTATCTCATGGAAGTGTGATGGTGGGTGTGTAGGCCTGCCTCTGTAGGGTGCACACTCATCGTGTTGGCTTATGGGTTGGACTTAACGAGGGAACCTTGATAGGTTCAAGTACCTAGAGGCACATAGATGCATCATGGCAAGGAGTTGTGCATGATCATCTATACAAGATTTGTATATGATGAAATTGGCAAAAGTTGCCTACCTTAGTATTTGGCCTTTGACATCGGCGTTGGTTGGGCATTGATCCAATTATTTTGGACCTTGGCTCACTAGAAGGTTGTACGATGCAATCTTCCGAGTTGATAGTGAGGGCTATCAATTTGAATAAAATAGTGGGAGCGCTATTAATTAAAGGCCTAATTAATCTCATTTATCAAATCTTTACAAGTTAAAATGTTTTAGACTAAATGCAATCTTTTTCTTTTATAGCAATCAAATGGCAAACAACACTCACACATTCTCATTGCGACCGGTCCTTCAGAAGGACAAACTTACCGGAATCAACTTTCAAAACTGGTTTGGGACATTGAGAATTGTTCTCACGCATGAGTGTAAGCTCTATGTCCTTGAAACACCAGAGCCAATGGAACCCACCTTAAATGCGCCCAATGCTGAAAAGGATGCATACAAGAAGCACCTTGATGATGATGTAGATGTCAAGTTCTTGATTTTGTGCTCAGTGAACTATGGGTTGCAAGAGCAGCGTGAGAACATGAATGTCATGTAGATGGTAACACATCTCAAGAATATGTATTAGCATCAAGAAAGACATGATGTCCCTAAGGCTTTGTTCAGAAGCAAGATGAAAGAGGGAGACTCAGTTGACACCCATATACTCACTTTGATTGGGTACATGGAAATCCTATCCAAGTTGGGATTTCCCCTAGGTCAAGAGTTGGCCAATGACGTGATTCTGCAATCGTTTCCTGAATCATATAGTCATTTTGTCATGAACTACAACATGAACAATCTTGACAAGCCATTGTCAGAATTGTTGGGCATGTTGAGGATAGATGAAGCACAAATAAAGAAAGACAAGCCCAAGTGTGTGATGATGATCAGCAGGACAAAGGGAAAGTCAAAATGTAAAGGCAAGGGTAAGAAAGGTTCTAAAGTTGGGCATAAGCCAAAGTCATCCGCGCTCAAAGCTAAAGGTGGGATCTCCAAACAAGGCAGTTGTCACCATTGTCACCAGGCTAGACATTGGAAAAGAAACTGTCTTCTCTACCTGAGGAACTGATGAAGAAGAAGCGGGGGATAGAGATCTCCACTTTAGGTATATACATTATTGAGATAAACTTAAATACTTCTTCATCATGGGTTCTGGATACTAGATGTAGATCTCACATATGTTCAAATATGCAGGATATGATAAGAAGTAAGCCTTTATGAAAGGGCCAAGTCGAGTTGTGGGTCGCTAATGGAGCAAGAGTTGCTACCACCATAGTTGGAGTTATTAGTTTATCTTTGCCTACGGGCCTTGTAATAGAATTAGAGAATTGCTATTATGTACCTGCCATTAATAGAAATATTATTTCTGTATCTTGTATGGACAAGAGTGGATTTGAATTTCACATTAAGAATGGAATGATTTATATTTCAGAAGATGAGATCTTTTATGGCAATGCCCCTATGTCTTATGGTATCTACTTGTTATAACTTGAGACTAGCATATACAACGTAAATACTAAAAGGCTAAAACTTGAAAACTCAAACAAAACATACTTATGGCATTGTCGTATTGGGCACATAAACGAAAAGTGCATATCTAGACTCTTTTGGTTTTGAATCATTAGAGACATGTGAGTCTTGTTTATTAGGCAAGATGACCAAGAATCCTTTCACTAGACACAGTGAGAGAGCCAGTGATCTGCTAGGGCTCACACAAACTGATGTATGTGGACCTTTTAGATCAAGTTCTAGAGGAGGCTATCAATACTTCATTACCTTCATTGATGACCTCAGTAGATATTGCTATGTATATCTTATGAAACACAAGTCAAAAACTCTTGAAATATTTAAGACTTTCATGAATGAAGTAGAGAAGCAACTTGGTAAGAGTATTAAAACACTCCGTTCAGATTGAGGTGGGAAATACTTAAGCCAAGAGTTTGAGGACCTTCTGAGAGACCGTGGTATTGCATCACAATGGATTTCACTTGGTACACCACAACATAATGGTGTTTCAGAAAGAAGGAATCGTACATTATTAGGCATGGTATGATCAATGATGAGTTCAGATGAACTTCTAATATCGTTCTAGGGATATTCTCTTGAAACCACATCATTTACACTTAATCGTGTACCTTCCAAATCAGTTCAAAAGACACCATATGAGATATGGAATGAGAATCGTCCCAATTTGACTATGTTAAAGATTTGGGGATGTGAAGCTTATGTTAGGAAACAATTTCCTAAAAAGCTTGGACCCAAATCTAAAAATTACTATTTTGTTGGATACCCCAAAAAAACTCGGGGATACTACTACTACACACCAACTAACAACAAAGTGTTTGTTGCTAGGATTGTTGTATTTCTTGAAAAGGAATTTGTTTCCAAAGGAATCAGTGGGAGGAATGTAGAGCTTGAAGAAGTTCGAGATCAACAAGAAAGTAGAGAACCCAAGGAGGTACATAAGGAACTTGAAGACTCACAAATTGTTGTGGAATTTTAAGTTCCAAATATAACGCATGAACCTCATAGGTCGAGTAGGACATGACTTGAGCCTGAGAGATTTGGATTTCTTGTGACTCAAGATAGTGACGAATTGGGAATAGCAGATGAGCCAACTTCCTATCTAGAAGCTACTAAGGGATGAAAATATGAGAAATGGCTCGAAGCCATGAGATCTGAGATGGAATCCATGTACACCAACAAGGTATGGACCTTGGTGGATCCACCTGAAGGGGTAAAACACATAGGGTGCAAGTGGGTCTTCAAGAAGAAGATCGATGTAACATCCCTGACCTGGGTTATGAACTAACCCTAGATGTTTTGCTTAAAATATGATTAGAGGCTTGTGATTACCCCTTGATATGTCATTAAGCTTTAGAAGAATCTATAATTTCATTTCTGTCCTTTTAAAACAATGTTGTTGTAACATCCCTGACCTGGGTTATGAACTAACCCTAGGTGTTTTGCTTAATTATGTAATTAAATACTTGTGATTATCTTTTGGTATGTAATTAAATCTCCTAAGGAACATACATTTCCATTTTTGTCCCTTTTGAACAATGTTGTAATATTGTTTTGTAATACAGGGACCTATGTGCAAATTACCCAATTAAAAGGGGTTAACTTACAAATTGCACATGTTAAGATGTTCCTTTGGTGTTGAGACATCATAAGAATGAATATGATAAAGTATGATGGATTCTCCAAGCTTGGGCACCAAGATGCAGCTTGTGGAGCAATCCTTGTACTTAAAACTCTAGTTTTGGTGTAAAGTGCAATTTACCCAAAATATGGGGTGCAACTTGTAAAATACACCTTCTAGAGTATCTTTTATGACTCTTGGCATCATTAAGAGTAAGAATGATGAAGAGGTCACTTCAATTGAATAATTAAATAAGAATGATAACCCTTATAAATTAAATGATCAAGTTATAAGTCTAATAACCCTTCTATATGTGCAACTTAGTAAGAAGTTGGCTTTCTTCACCTTTAGACCTTGGGTTTAAGATGAGTTTTGCTTAAGTATGGAAGGTAGAAACGTGGTTTATAATAAGTGAAGGACCTAGAGGAGAAATGGAGAAACAAGTTGTCCTTATGTTGAAATTTCACCTAAAGTATATATACACCTTTTCTCACTTAGCAAGGATCGTTTCCTTCACTTCCTTTCTTATCCCCTTGCTTAGACCGACTTAGGACAGATCTCTGGGGAAGAGGAGAATGGCCAATCAGTTCTAGGTAAGCTTTGATCATCATCTTGCTCGAATTCATGGAGGAATTCATGGTGCAAGGTTGGTTTTATGGTCTTCCTTACTTGTTTCTTCTTTCTAGCCATCTTTTCCCAACCTTTCCTTGGAGAAACACCCTTGGCCGACCTGTGGAGCTCAAGACACCATTAAAGACTGGAATCTTGGAAGCTTGGAGCTCAAGGAACGACCTTAAGGCGGGTTTTATAACTCTAAACCTTTTGCTTTCTTATGCATATCTTTGTACTTGCAAAAGTAGCTTGTTCTTCTTTCCCCCATCCTTCCTTGCTCTCTTGCATCTAAAACCATGAGGAACAGACCTGGATCTGGAGGTAGAAGAAGGGGGGGCGTGAATACCTATGTCACTTTAGCAAACGGTCTTGCACCCTTGGCCAAACGGTTTGCAAAACCGTTTGGGGGTTTTGCAAAACCGTTTGAGGGGCAAACGGTTTCATATGGTCGGTTGGAACAAACGGTCTCCAAGACCGTTTGAGGGCGTTGACCAAGCGTGGACCGTTTTGTATTTCTGTTCATAATTATGTAGGCTAATGAACCACCAAATTTGAGGGGTTAACTCCAAAGGAATCGTAGGTTAAAGGCCAATCAATTAGGCAAATCAAAATGAATTAAGTGCTGTTTTTCCAATCTATTTAACTTGAACTTCTTGGGTAAACGGTCTCAAACCGTTTTAGTGCGTTGACCAAGCGTGGACCGTTTGGGATTACTGTTCCTAATGATGTGGTCTAATAACCCACCAAATTTTATAGGTTAACTCCCAAGGAATCATGAGTTAAAGGCTAAACAATTAGGTAACCTAATTGGATTAAGTGCTGATTTTCCAATCTGATTAACTTGAACTTTTTGGGCAAACGGTTTCAAACCATTTGAGTGAGTTGACCAAGCATTGACCGTTTGGGATTCCTGTTTATAATCATGTTGTTTAATGACCCTCCAAATTTTAGGGATTAACTCCAAAGGAATCGTGAGTTGAAGGCTAATTAATTATGTAAACCCTAATTGGATTAAGTGCTGACTTTCAACTTGTTTGATTTGACTTTTTGGGTTTTCTTGCCCAAACGGTCTCAAGACCATTTGGGGGATCATCCAAACGGTCTCAAGACCGTTTGGGGGTCACCCAAGACCGTTTTAAGGTCTAGGGTCAAGTATGGATAGGTGTTTGAAGATCCAAAGATGTGGTGTGAAACCTAATCGGCTAAGTGTTGGATTTGCATTGAATTGAGTTGATTGTTTTGGGTTGATTGACCCAAACGGTCTCAAGACCGTTTGGGGATCACCCAAACGGTCTCAAGACCGTTTGGAGGTCACCCAAGACCGTTTTGAGGTCTGGGGTCAAGTATAGTTGACCAATTGAAGGTCCAAAAGTACACAATTACAAAGCAATCAATTGCTGATTTGATGATCAACTCAATAGCTCAAACCCTAATGATTTTTCACTAGAATCCAAGGGTTGGGTGAGCCAAACGGTCTCAAGACCGTTTGGAACTCATCCAAACGGTCTCAAGACCGTTTGGAGGTCACCCAAGACCGTTTGAAGGTCTAGGGGTGAGTATGGTTAAGCAATTGATGATACAATGATACTAAGTTGGAATGTAATCAATTGTTGTTTTGGTGATCAATCCAATGATCCAAACCTTAATTGGTTGACTTAGATTTTGATTATATGATGGTCAAACGGTCTCAAGACCGTTTGGAGGTCATCCAAATGACCTCAAGACCGTTTGGAGTCAGGTCATGTCCCAATGTAATGATGGTTCAATAGGTTCAAATCAATTAGTCCCACATTGAAATATGTTGAAGGGTTATTGATTCCAATCCCTAATTCATTTGAGTTAAACCCTAATTGATGGATAATTGAGGGTCAAGTGAGGGACAAATCAGTTGAAGGTTGACCTATTAAACTCAATTAAGGTATGAGTATATGTCCAATTGATGATTGGTTCCATGAATTCAAAGATTGAAGGAATCAACATTGGAAACCCTAATTTAATTGGATACCTTATGAAGTGGAAGTCCAATGTGATTGAATCTTTGAGAATTAAGATGATGAATGTTCTATTGATCCAATAATGATTAGTAATGATAATCAATGAAGGTGTGAAGGTTGAAACCCTAATAATACCTAAGTGATTAAGAACCAATTAAAGGGAGAATTCTTAATTGTTTATAGGATTAATAGCTTGATACACTATGTTTGTGGGCTCTGATCTCCAACCCACGATATAAACACGATTTAAACTTAGCGGAAGCGATTCGATTAGCAGCGGAATACCAAAAATCAGCGGAAATTAAAACTTTTTGAGATAAAGCATTGAAACCATAAAACTTCCTTCATAAAAGGAGATAAACTGTTTACATCTCAGGTAATTACTTCTTGAGTA
The DNA here is from genome assembly GCA_963693085.1 of Alisma plantago-aquatica. Lineage (NCBI taxonomy): Eukaryota > Viridiplantae > Streptophyta > Magnoliopsida > Alismatales > Alismataceae > Alisma > Alisma plantago-aquatica. The sequence goes on from OY856411.1 coordinate 182,481,439, forward strand.
ATTATATACAACATGATACAAAATCTCAAGAACTCATAACCAAAATCTCAGACCAAAAGATTCCAAGACCTGAGACTACAGAGGACACATAGGACTGACTCTAACTACACCACATGGCAGGCTAAATCTCCACCTGAGATTTCACTGCTGCCCCTGGTACTACTGCTGCTGGGATTGGTCACATGTAGACCTGTTCCTCCGTCCTCGACGTCCACCTAAAAAGTTGAAGTCTACGGGGTGAGACAATTTTACATAATTGTCCCAGCGAGAGTTATAACTCTCTGCCAGAAGCTTTATTACAGCACCTCAAAGAATAACTTAAACAGTAAAATCTTCACAGTATTCAACATCAGATATAATAGTAAGCATGAGTTCAACAGTTATGAAATATGAAGACATTTGCACTATACCGTGTAACATCAATCAATCAACTCGTAGTTATCTCTAACAGGTATACTACGCTGTGGATTATCTTTTCCAAACATTACTTTTATTATGCCCTGTGGAGATGAGGTTTACCACTCATACCCCAACCAATCACTGTTAAGTGCCTTAGTATCATACTAGGTCATCGAAAGAGCCAGATTCTAATGACCTTCACCTTCCTCAGTCAGTAAGAGGATCACTTGTCGGACATCTTGTGTCTCTACTATTATAGCTCACCAGGGTAATCTGGTCCTTCGCTATTTTAGAGTTACAGTGGCGTTCTGTACTCTCTTCGTCATCAGGAGATTTCATGTTTACCTTCTACTGATGCGGTATCTGTGCTTTCTTCGTCATCAGGAGATTTGGTGTTTACCTTCTACTGATGCGGTATGGATTTGTAGTGAAGGATTGACGGATTACATATCTACATCAAGTTCCTACACTAGGATGTAAGGTTCTACACATCCATATACCCCACATACTCAACAGTATGTGATCCAGGAGTTCCCTTAGGAAAACCTATTTCACCATCATTTGATCTCTGACAATGATGGATCTATGATCAGGGCTTCTACATTACACTTGATTAATTAGGTACATTCAGTATTCTTTTAACATCATACATTGTTCTTCAAACAATAACATTAGCATAACAGCTATGAAATGAGAATACTAAATGTAACAAGCCTAACTCTCATCAATAATCATATCTCAATATATTCATCACAAGTCATCTCTAAAGCATGACCTTGATGGTAATTATGGCTCTCACAGCCCATTTTAATCCATAGGTTGCTATTGACAATGCATCAGGATATATCACTATTCATAAAGCTAAAGCATGCTTTCAATGAATATAGTTTCATAATCCATATCTGGATATGATCATCATCTCATGACAACCTGCATGGTTAATTCAACTGATAACAGTAAACAATTCATTCTAGAAGTTACACTTTCAAACTCTTAGAAGAGTCAAGTTCCCCAATATTCATCAATCAGGGTTTACTATTCACAATACATGTCCTCACCCTAGAATTAGGGTTTACTATTCACTTCATGGAGAATTGAACTCATAACATCATCATGTATGAGAAACATCATCATTAAAGCTCCTAGAATAGATTAAGATTCACTAAACATCATAATTAGGGTTTCCATGATCTCACATAGGTGGATCATACCCTAATCATGCACATTCATGTGTATTGAAGGTACTTTACTTAAGTTTCCACTATAAAAGGGTACTTTCTCTCTCTTATGATACTTTCTCTCTCCTCTTACTAGTACATAGTGATAACACCACTCTAGATCAGGTTGGGTTAAAACCACTTTGATTAACATAAATCAAATCACCACTATTGAGTGATTAGGGTTTGATTAGAACAAGGTTTCACTCAATTGAACCTTTTAAGAGCATTATGGTAAATTACACATTAATCATCATCATGGGTTAATTTACTGACCATTTGACCCTTAATGTCTCTTGGTATTATTATGGTTTAGGTTGAACAACCATCAAACCATCTAAGCCTTCAAGGCATTAGGCAGACTTATCCTCAAAAGTCTTCAATAGGTTTCACACCTTCAACCTTCATACGATCTTGAGGTCGTATGCCCTCATTCGATCTTGAGGTCGTATACCCTCATTCGATCTTGAGGTCATATACCCTTATTCAATCTTGAGGTCGAATGCCCTCATTCGGTTTTGAGATCGAATGCCCTCATTCGGTCTTGAGATCGAATGCCCTCATTCGGTCTTGAGATCGAATGCCCTCATTCGGTCTTGAGATCGAATGCCCTCATTCGGTCTTGAGATCGAATGCCCTCATTCGGTCTTGAGATCGAATGCCCTCATTCGGTTTTGAGATCGAATGCCCTCATTCGGTCTTGAGATTGAATGCCCTCATTCGGTCTTGAGATCGAATGGACCTAGAAGCTCAAGATCGTATAGACCTCCAAGGTGATTCAAGGGTAGACTCAATTAGGGTTTCCTATGTTGAAGCCTTCAATTGGTCTCAAGCTTGCTAACCACTTATCAATTTAGACAATTAGGGTTAGCCTTAACCAATTGGTTACTCAATTGACCCTCAATTAATATCCAATTAGGGTTGGAGTTGGTTCAATTAAGGTCTATAAACGTTCAACCATCAACACTCAACAATGTGAATCAAATCGAAGTTGAACCCATCAATTGACCTCCAATTGGGCTCAAACTTGGCCCAAACGGTCTTGGGATCGTTTTGATATCCTCCAAACGGTCTTGAGACCGTTTGCCCAAGAATTCATAAAAATCTAGATTGATTTGATAGGGGTTGAACCTTAATTAAGTCACAAATCAGCAATTTGATTATTTCAATAACCCATTGTAATTGGGCCCTCAATTGATCAAATTACCTTAACCCTAGACCTCCAAACGGTATTGGGTTGTCACCAAACGGTCTTGAGACCATTTGGATGAGTTCCAAACGGTCTTGAGACCGTTTGCCCATCCATCCTTTGGACTCTAGTGAAAATTCATCAAGGTTTGATTTATTGCGTTGATCATTACATCAATACTTAATTGCAATGTAATTTGGTATCTTTGTACCTTCAATTGGTCAACTATACTTGACCCCAGACCTCCATACGGTCTTGGGTGATCCCCAAACGGTCTTGAGACCGTTTGGATGATTCCCCAAACGGTCTTGAGACCGTTTGGGCTAATCAACCCAAAATCTCAAATTAGCTCATTGTGATTTCAGCATTGATTTCAATTAGGGTTTGCCCTAGTAATCAACCTTCAACTCTTAACTCGTTTGGAATTAGTCCATCATTATTAACATTAATATCGTATGGTCAATGCTTAGTCAACCATCTTATATGGTCTTGAGACCGTTTGCCCAAAAAGGGCAAATTAAGCAGATTGAAAATCAGGACTAAATTCAATTGAATTTGCTAATTGATTTGCTTATATCTCACGATCCCTTTGGAGTTAAACTCTAAAATTTTGTGGGTGATTAACCTACATACTTTTGAACAGGATTCCCATATGGTCCATGCTTGGTCAACGCGTCCATACGGTCTTGAGACCGTATGCCTTCAAACGACCTTGAAACTGTTTGCCCACCAAACGGTTTTGTAAACCGTATGGGCAATTGGTTGAAGTCGTATGGTAAAGTGGAAAACTGTGGATAAGCATAGGAAATAACGCCCTCATCTTATATATCAAGAACAGCAACAGTTCCTCACGGATTTGCTTTCAAGGAAGCAAGGGAAGATAGGGAAGAAGAAGAACTAGCAACTAAAAGCATAGAAAAGATGTATATAACAAAGCATAGGTTTAGAGTTATAAAACCCACATAAAGCTTGCTCCTTGAGCTCCAAGCTTTCGAGCTCCAAGCCTTTAATGGCGTCCTAGAAGTTCCATAGGTCGGCCAAGGTGAATCCTCCAAGGAAAGTTGAGAAGAGATGGCTAGAAAGATAGAGCTAAGTGAGCTAGCCATGAATTTGACCTTGAATCCGAGTTTCATCCATGAATTCGAGCAAAAAGGAAGGATCCAAACCTACCTTGCACTCCCCTGGTCGTTCTCATGTGCTCCTGAGCTCTCCTTAGTCGGTTGAGCAAGGGGGAACAGTGAAGGGAACGAAAGAAACATTCCTTTGCTAAGTGAGGAAAAGGGCTTATATACTTGGGTGGAATTTCAACATAGGCACATAGGTTTTCCTCACTTTCAACTAAGTCCCTCCTTTTATTCTTTGCTCGTCCCTTCTTCTTATTTCTAAGGACAACCTTCTTCTAAGGTCAAGAAATGAAGGCAAAGAAGATCAACCTATTACTAAAGCACACACATAAAAGGGCTATAGTACTTACACCTTGATTATTCAATCACAAAGGTGTTTTTCATTATATGATTATTCAATTGAAGTGAATTCTTCATCATTTCTTCTCTAAATGATGACAAGAGTCTTACAAGATATTTTAGATGGTGTATTTTACAAGTTGCACCCCTCAAATTGGGTAAATTGCACTTTACTCCAATTTAGGGTTTCAAGCACAGGGATTGCTTCCACAGCTGCACCTTGGTGCTCAAGCTTGGGAAATCCCTCAAACTTTACCATAATCATTCTTATGATGTCTCAACATTAGAGGAACATCTCAACATGTGCAAATTGCAAGTTAACCCTTCTAACTGGGTAAATTGCACATAGGTCCCTGTATTACAAAACAATCAATTCAATCATTGTTTAAAAGGGACAGAAAAGGAAAAGTATGTTCCTTAGGAACTTAATTACATGTCAAAAGATAATCACCAGTATCTTAATTACATAATTAGGCAAAACACCTAGGGTTAACTCATAACCCAGGTCAGGGATGTTACAAATTATCCACCCCTTATAAGGATTTCGTCCCCGAAATCGATAAAACATATTAAGAGAAAAGGGCAGGATACTTCCTTCTCATCTCATCCTCTAGTTCCCAAGTGGATTCTTCAACACCACGGTGGTTCCAGAGAACTTTCACAAGGCTTATATCTTTCTTCTTTAACTTTTTAATTCTGTTATCAAGGATTGACACCGGTCCTTCCTCATAAGATATATCATCATTCAATTCTACCTCCATAGGTTGTAGGATTGACTCAGTATCAGGGTGACATTTCTTTAGCATAGAAATGTGAAACATAGGATGTAACCTCTGTAACTCTGGTGGCAGCTCTAGTTTATAGGCTACTTTTCCAATCCATTCAATGATTGGATAAGGCCCCATAAATCTAGGAGCTAACTTCCCTTTCCTTCCAAAACGAAGGACTCCTTTCCAAGGCGAGACCTTGAGATACACTCTATCTCTAACCTGGAACTCTAAGGGTCTACGACGCTTGTCAGCATAAGATTTCTGCCTATCATGTACAGTCGTAATCTGTTGTTGTATTACTTTAATCTTCTCTGTGGTCTGCTGCACAAGATCAGGACCTAACAACTGATGCTCACTAGTCTCAAACCAACACAAAGGTGATCTACAACGTCTACCATACAAGGCTTCATAAGGTGCCATATCAATACTATGTTGATAGCTGTTGTTATAGGCAAACTCTATCAAGCTTAGGTGTAGATCCCAACTTCCGGTAAACTGGAGAACACATGCTCTCAACAGGTCTTCTAAGGTCTGTATGGTCCTTTCCGACTGTCCATCAGTCTGTGGATGAAAGGCCGTACTAAACCTTAGCTTGGTGCCTAAGGCTCTGTGTAACTGTTCCCAAAAACGACTTGTAAACTGAGGACCTCTGTCAGAAACTATTGTGACAGGAACTCCGTCCAAACACACTATCTCTTGCACATACAACTGTGATAACCTTTCAGCAGAATAGGTTGTTTTGACAGGTAAGAAATGCGCTGTCTTAGTCAATCTATCTACAACTACCCAAATGGAATCATGTCCTTTGTTTGTCCTGGGTAGGCCAACAACAAAGTCCATGGTAACATGATCCCACTTCCACTGTGGTATGGGTAAAGGTTGCATTGTTCCTACAGGCTTCTGGTGTTCAGCTTTAACTTTCTGACACACAGGACACCTCAGAACAAACTCTGCAACATCCTTCTTCATTCCAGGCCACCAATACAGTTCCTTTAAATTACGATACATCTTGGTGCTCCCTGGATGCATAGCATACATCGAAGAATGAGCTTCTTCCAGGACTAACTTCCTCAAGTTATCCACATCTGGCACCATCATCCTCCCATGATAACATGCTACATGATCATCCGAGTCATGGAAACCATCTCGCTTCTCATTTCCATACTCTGACCTAATCTATTGAACTTCAGCATCAACCTGTTGTGCTTCCTTAATCTGCTCTCTTAGGGTAGGTTTAATATGCATCTCAGCCAACAACCCGGCTAACAATGACACCTTCAACTGTACATTGTCTTGCCTTAAAGAGATAAACATATCTCTCTTAGAGCACACTAAAGAGTTTAATTGTGCTCTATCCATGGTTGATGTTGCTGATTTCCTACTCAAGGCATCTGCAACAACATTGGCCTTGCCTGGATGGTAATCAATCGTACAGTCGTAATCCTTGATTAACTCCATCCAGCGACGTTGCCTCATGTTAAGCTCATGCTGAGAGAAGATATACTTAAGGTTCTTATGGTCAGTGAAAATCTGAAATGTCTCTCCGTAGAGATAATGCCTCCAGATCTTCAAGGCATGAACCACAGCAGCTAACTCCAGATCGTGTGTCGGATAATTCTCCTCATGTTTCTTAAGCTGTCGAGAAGCAAAAGAAATCACTTGTTTATCCTGCATCAACACACATCCAAGTCCATTCTTGGAGGCATCACAGAAGACTACATATCCTTTTCCTTGTTCAGGTAGCACAAGCACAGGTGCACTTGTCAACCTCTCCTTCAACAACTGGAAAGACTGTTGACACTTATCACTCCAAGAAAAAGGAACATCTTTCCAGGTCAACTTGGTTAAAGGTAAGGCTATAGAACTAAAGTTCTTAATGAACCTTCGATAATAGCCAGCTAACCCCAAGAAACTTCGAATCTCCGTCGGTGTCTTTGGTTGTTCCCACTACAGAACAGATTCTACCTTTGTAGGGTCAACTCGAACTCCCGAGGCAGATATTACATGTCCAAGAAAAGATACCTCCGGCAGCCAGAACTCGCATTTGCTAAACTTAGCATACAGCTTGTGTTCTCTTAGCAAGGTCAAAGCTTGGCGAAGATGCTGCTCATGCTGCTGAGCATCCTTACTATAGATCAGAATGTCATCTATGAAGATGACAACACAGTGATCAAGGAAAGGTCAGAAAACTCTATTCATGAGTTCCATAAATGCAGCTGGTGCATTGGTTAGTCCAAACGACATAACCATGAACTCATAGTGACCATACCTTGTCCTAAAGGCAGACTTAGGTATGTCACTATCCTTAATACGAAGTTGATGATATCCAGACCTCAACTCTATCTTTGAAAAGACTGTTGCACCACGCAACTGGTCAAAGAGATCATCAATCCTCGACAGAGGGTACTTGTTCTTTATTGTTACTTTATTGAGTTGTCTATAGTCAATGCACAACCGCATTGACCCATCTTTCTTTTTAACAAACAAGACCGGAGCACCCCAAGGTGAAGTGCTCGGTCGGATAAAACCCTTCTCAAGTAACTCTTGAAGCTGTTTCTTGAGTTCTGCCATCTCGGCAAGCGCCATCCTATACGGAGTCTGGGCTATGGGTTTTATATCTGGGATCATATTGATTTCAAAATCAATCTCCCGAAGTGGTGGTATACTAGGAAGTTCTTCAGGAAACACATCCTCGAATTCCCTGACTATGGGAACTTCCGCAGGATTGGAACTTTCCTTGGTAACATCTACCACCTGGGCCAAGAATGCATAACATCCTTGCCTCAACAGCTTATCAGCAACCATAGCTGACACAAGACAGGTGGGCAGAATCTTTCTTTCACCTTGAAAGATCCATGTGTTGCCTTCATCAGCAAACACAGCCAACTTGGATTCACAATCCAAGACAACTCTATACCTTTCTAAGGTATCCATCCCGAGGATTATATCAAATCCTTGCATATCAAGTGGTATAAGGTCCACTTGAATGCGATGATCAGAAAAGAAGAGGATGCAGGGAGAACATACCTCCTGCAAAACGGCAGACCCACTCAACGGAGTCTCCAACAACAAACTATCTTCCCTATGAATAACCGTCATATTGCAGTTACGAATCACTCTCCGAGTGATGAAAGAGTGCATAGCACCCGGGTCAATCAGAACACATACAACACAGGATGTAGACATATCAGAATATAAAAGTTCCATCTGACATGCCACTACCCGTGGATTGACCACTGCATCTGGTGGGTTCATAGCATAGAACCTCGCTGTCGCCTGGTGTTGAGGTGGTGTTGATGATCCAGCTTGAGACGCTTGTCCACGTCCTCGAGCTTCTCCTTGAGATTGCATTCTCTGAGATCCTTGTTGATTCTGTCTCGGAGGCTGTGTCACACTGACAGGCCTAGAACGGCAATCCTTCATCAAGTGTCCCACCTTACCACAGTTGTAGCAACTCCTCTCCTGTTGTTGTGGTCAGGGTGGTCCAGTAACTGACATCGATGCAGAACTGTGAGTCCCTTGAAGCGGTTGACTCTGTCCTCTACCTCTGCTTGGTGACCATTGAGTTTGAGAACTCGATCTGGGTGGTGGAGGGTTAGGTGCAGAGAATCTAGGTTTTGTGGAATCCCTAGATGAAGAACCCTGGAACTGTGGATATCTTTTCTCGGTTTGCCTCTTCTCAACCACATATCTCTCTATCCTTCGGACTGACTCAACAAAGGTAGAGAATCTCTCTCTGTTTTCTAAGGCAGACACAGGGGTTGACATATCAGCATTCAAACCCTTCTCGAATCTCCTGATTCTTTCCTCTTCTGTGGTAGCCATGTGCGGACAGAACCGCAGCAACTCCATGAACTTAGCTTCATACTCGCTAATGTTCATCATGCCCTGCCTCAATCTCTCAAACTGAGAGATCTTCTCGTCTAGGAAGGTCTTTGGAAAATATCTATTGATAAATTCCCGACGAAACTCTTCCCACGAGAACTCTATTCCAGGTCTCTTCTGCTCTTCCATGTTCCACCAGTGACCAGCACTGCCTTTGAGAAGATAGACAGCATGTCTAACCTTCTCAGCCTCCGGGATAATAAGAATCCTGAAAGCCTTCTCCAACTCTGTTAACCATAGGTCAGCATCTGCGGGGTCGGCAGTCCCAAAGTACTCGGTAGCTCCGACACGACGAAGTCGCTCGAACGTCTTACCGATACCTTATCCTTCAGGCTGGGCAGGTGCCCTAGGTGCAGGCATGGGCATCTTGTCAGTTATATGTGTCATGGCAGTCATAAACTGCCCAAACATCGTCTGAACTGCTAGGTTACCCATATCAGCTGGGTCAAACTGGGGTGGTTCAGGTGCAGGCTGTTCTATTTCTGGAACCCTTGCACCGCCACGAGGTGCACTAGGACTACTCTCTCCCACGTACTCATCATGTGGCTCTTCCATCTTTATGTATCTTCTTCTCCTGAGGAGCAGAAGATTCTATTAGATAAGGAAGAGATACTAAGGATAGACTCGACATCCTAAGTCCTATGCCTCTGTAGACTCAGCGAACCTAGAGCTCTGATACCACTTAATTGTGGGCTATGATCTCCAACCCACGATATAAACACGATTTAAACTTAGCGGAAGCGATTCGATTAGCAGCGGAATACCAAAAATCAACGGAAATTAAAACTTTTTGAGATAAAGCATTGAAACCATAAAACTTCCTTCATAAAAGGAGATAAACTATTTACATCTCAGGTAATTACTTCTTGAGTAATTATATACAACATGATACAAAATCTCAAGAACTCATAACCAAAATCTCAGACCAAAAGACTCCAAGATCTGAGAGTACAGAGGACACATAGGACTGACTCTAACTACACCACATGGCAGGCTAAATCTCCACCTGAGATTTCACTGCTGCCCCTGGTACTGCTGCTGCTGGGATTGGTCACCTGTAGACCTGTTCCTCCGTCCTCGACGTCCACCTAAAAAGTTGAAGTCTACGGGGTGAGACAATTTTACATAATTGTCCCAGCGAGAGTTATAACTCTCCGCCAGAAGCTTTATTATAGCACCTCAAAGAATAACTTAAACAGTAAAAGCTTCACAGTATTCAACATCAGATATAATAGTAAGCATGAGTTCAACAGTTATGAAATATGAAGACATTTGCACTATACCGTGTAACATCAATCAATCAACTTGTAGTTATCTCTAACAGGTATACTACGCTGTGGATTATGTTTTTCAAACATTACTTTTATTATGCCCTGTGGAGATGAGGTTTACCACTCATACCCCAACCAATCACTGTTAAGTGCCTTAGTATCATACTAGGTCATCAAAAGAGCCGGATTCTCATGACCTTCACCTTCCTCAGTCAGTAAGAGGATCACTTGTAGGACATATTGTGTCTCTACTATTATAGCTCACCAGGGTAATCTGGTCCTTCGCTATTTTAGAGTTACAGTGGCGTTCTGTACTCTCTTCGTCATCAGGAGATTTCATGTTTACCTTCTACTGATGCGGTATCTGTGCTTTCTTCGTCATCAGGAGATTTTGTGTTTACCTTCTACTGATGCGGTATGGATTTGTAGTGAAGGATTGACAGATTACATATCTACATCAAGTTCCTACACTAGGATGTAAGGTTCTACACATCCATATACCCCACATACTCAACAGTATGTGATCCAGGAGTTCCCTTAGGAAAACCTGTTTCACCAACATTTGATTTCTGACAATGATGGATCTATGATCAGGGCTTCTACATTACACTTGACTAGTTAGGTACATTCAGTATTCTTTTAACATCATACATTGTTCTTCAAACAATAACATTAGCATAACAGCAATGAAATGAGAATACTAAATGTAACAAGCCTAACTCTCATCAATCATCATATCTCAATATATTCATCACAAGTCATCTCTAAAGCATGACCTTGATGGTAATTATGGCTCTCACAGCCCATTTTAATCCATAGGTTGCTATTGACAATGCATCAGGATATATCACTATTCATAAAGCTAAAGAATGATTTCAATGAATATAGTTTCATAATCCATATCTGGATATGATCATCATCTCATGACAACCTACATGGTTAATTCAACTGATAACAGTAAACAATTCAGTCTAGAAGTTACACTTTCAAACTCTTAGAAGAGTCAAGTTCCCCAATATTCATCAATCAGGGTTTACTATTCACAATACATGTCCTCACCCTAGAATTAGGGTTTACTATTCACTTCATGGAAAATTGAACTCATAACATCATCATGTATGAGAAACATCATCATTAAAGCTCCTAGAATAGATTAAGATTCACTAAACATCATAATTAAGGTTTCCATGATCTCACATAGGTGGATCATACCCTAATCATGCACATTCATGTGTATTGAAGGTACTTTACTTAAGTTTCCACTATAAAAGGGTACTTTCTCTCTCTTATGATACTTTCTCTCTCCTCTTACTAGTAGATAGTGATAACACCACTCTAGATCAGGTTGTGTTAAAACCACTTTGATTAACATAAATCAAATCACCACTATTGAGTGATTAGGGTTTGATTACAACAAGGTTTCACTCAATTGAACCTTTTAAGAGCATTATGGTAAATTACACATTAATCAACATCATGCGTTAATTTACTGACCATTTGACCCTTAATGTCTCTTGGTATTATTATGGTTTAGGTTGAACAACCATCAAACCATCTAAGCCTTCAAGGCATTAGGCAGACTTATCCTCAAAAGTCTTCAATAGGTTTCACACCTTCAACCTTCATACGATCTTGAGGTCGTATGCCCTCATTCGATCTTGAGGTCGTATACCCTCATTCGATCTTGAGGTCATATACCCTTATTCGATCTTGAGGTCGAATGCCCTCATTCGGTTTTGAGATCGAATGCCCTCATTCGGTCTTGAGATCGAATGCCCTCATTCGGTTTTAAGATCGAATGCCCTCATTCGGTCTTGAGATCGAATGCCCTCATTCGGTCTTGAGATCGAATGCCCTCATTCGGTTTTGAGATTGAATGCCCTCATTCGGTCTTGAGATCGAATTCCCTCATTCGGTCTTGAGATCGAATGGACCTAGAAGCTCAAGATCGTATAGACCTCCAAGGTGATTCAAGGGTAGACTCAATTAGGGTTTCCTATGTTGAAGCCTTCAATCGGTCTCAAGCTTGCTAACCACTTATCAATTGAGACAATTAGGGTTAGCCTTAACCAATGGGTTACTCAATTGACCCTCAATTAATATCCAATTAGGGTTGGAGTTGGTTCAATTAAGGTCTATAAACGTTCAACCATCAACACTCAACAATGTGAATCAAATCGAAGTTGAACCCATCAATTGACCTCCTTTGGGCTCAAACTTGGCCCAAACCGTCTTGGGATCATTTGGATATCCTCCAAACGGTCTTGAGACCGTTTGCCCAAGAATTCATAAAAATCTAGATTGATTTGATAGGGGTTGAACCTTAATTAAGTCACAAATCAGCAATTTGATTATTTCAATAACCCATTGTAATTGGGACCTCAATTGATCAAATTACCTTAACCCTAGACCTCTAAACGGTCTTGGGTTGTCACCAAACGGTCTTGAGACCGTTTGGATGAGTTCCAAATGGTCTTGAGACCGTTTGCCCATCCATCCTTTGGACTCTAGTGAAAATTCATCAAGGTTTGATTTATTGAGTTGATCATTACATCAATACTTAATTGCAATGTAATTTGGTATCTTTGTACCTTCAATTGGTCAACTATACTTGACCCCAGACCTCCATACGGTCTTGGGTGATCCCCAAACGGTCTTGAGAACGTTTGGATGATTCCCCAAACGGTCTTGAGACCGTTTGGGCTAATCAACCCAAAATCTCAAATTAGCTCATTGTGATTTCAGCACTGATTTCAATTAGGGTTTGCCCTAGTAATCAACCTTCAACTCTTAACTCGTTTGGAATTAGTCCATCAAATTTGATGAGTCATTAACTAGCATCATTATGAACAGTAATATCATACGGTCAACGCTTAGTCAACCATCTTATACGGTCTTGAGACCGTTTGCCCAAAAAGGGCAAATTAAGCAGATTGAAAATCAGGACTAAATTCAATTGAATTTGCTAATTGATTTGCTTATATCTCACGATCCCTTTGGAGTTAACCTCTCAAATTTTGTGGGTGATTAACCTACATAATTTTGAACAGGATTCCCATACGGTCCACGCTTGGTCAATGCGGCCATACGGTCTTGAGACCGTATGCCTTCATACAACCTTGAAACCGTTTGCCCACCAAACGGTTTTGTAAACCGTATGGGCAATTGGTTGAGGTCGTATGGTAAAGTGGAAAACTGTGGATAAGCATAGGAAATAATGCCCTCATCTTCTAGCTCAAGAACAGCAACAGTTCCTCACGGATTTGCTTGCAAGGAAGCAAGGGAAGATAGGGAAGAAGAAGAACTAGCAACTAAAAGCATAGAAAAGATGTATATAACAAAGCATAGGTTTAGAGTTATAAAACCCGCCTAAAGCTTTCTCCTTGAGCTCCAAGCCTTTAATGGCGTCCTAGAAGTTCCACAGGTCGGCCAAGGTGAATCCTCCAAGGAAAGTTGAGAAGAGATGGCTAGAAAGATAGAGCTAAGTGAGCTAGCCATGAATTTGACCTTGAATCCGAGTTTCATCCATGAATTCGAGCAAAAAGGAAGGATCCAAACCTACCTTGCACTCCCCTGGTCGTTCTCCTGTGCTCCTTAGCTCTCCTTAGTTGGTTGAGCAAGGGGGAACAGTGAAGGGAACGAAAGAAACATTCCTTTGCTAAGTGAGGAAAAGGGCTTATATACTTGGGTGGAATTTCAACATAGGCACATAGGTTTTCCTCACTTTCAACTAAGTCCCTCCTTTTCTTATTTGCTCGTCCCTTCTTCTTATTTATAAGTACAACCTTCTTCTAAGGTCAAGAAATGAAGGCAAAGAAGATCAACCTATTACTAAAGCACACACATAAAAGGGCTATAGTACTTACACCTTGATTATTCAATCACAAAGGTGTTTTTCATTATATGATTATTCAATTGAAGTGACTTCTTCATCATTTCTTCTCTAAATGATGAAAAGAGTCTTACAAGATATTTTAGATGGTGTATTTTACAAGTTGCACCCCTCAAATTGGGTAAATTGCACTTTACTCCAATTTAGGGTTTCAAGCACAGGGATTGCTTCCACAGCTGCACCTTGGTGCTCAAGCTTGGGAAATCCCTCGAACTTTACCATAATCATTCTTATGATGTCTCAACATTAGAGGAACATCTAAACATGTGCAAATTGCAAGTTAACCCTTCTAACTGGGTAAATTGCACATAGGTCCCTGTATTACAAAACAATCAATTCAATCATTGTTTAAAAGGGACAGAAAAGGAAAAGTATGTTCCTTAGGAACTTAATTACATGCCAAAAGATAATCACCAGTATCTTAATTACATAATTAGGCAAAACACCTAGGGTTAACTCATAACCCAGGTCAGGGATGTTACAATGTTAACCATGGTAGTATGTACTTGATTGAAGGGTCGATGTGACCTAATCAATTTGAAAGAATGAGAAATTAGAATATATATATATATATATATATATATATATATATATATATATATATATATAGATAGAAATATGAATCATGTAATTATTTTCTGTAGCACGATCGTGCAAGGGAGCACGGCCGTGGTAGCCTTAGCTTGCACGACCGTGCAAGGGAGCACGGCCGTGGTAGCCTTACTTTGCACGACCGTGCAAGGTGGCACGGTCGTGGTGTCCTATATAGAAATCGAGAAGTTTTGGTACTGTGCTGACATTGTTATATATGCATGTCCTTATTTTTATAAGTCATACATGTTGATATTATGAGGTAATCATAGCCAGGTATGAGTTATGATGTCATATTCCTTGAAAATAATTATAAGCTTTTAGAGTAATGATATGTGAAAAGTATATACATTGCTTCAATCAAGGTCATGCTAATAGATGACTTGATGCTGATATGGCACTTGATAGTAAGTGTTATGATGATATAAGGGTGTGAGCACCCATGTTCTTGAATCATAGTGATAAGATGATTAAGAATTGATATCCAGTTGATAACTGATATGAGTTATACTTGTACATTTAGTATTCTTCTGTTATAGCCATGTTTAGTACTTGAATGTTTGGAAACATGTATGATGCTAAAAGAATACTGATATGTACCTAATAATCAAGTATAATCATACCATGTAGAGCCCTGATCATAGATCCATCATTGTCAGAATTTAAATAATAGTGAAACAAGTTTTGCAAAGGGAACTCCTGGATCACATACTTTAGAGTATGTGGGAGTATATGTAATAACTGATAAAAGTTAAGCTTGACAGGTTTCATATAGAGGTGATCAGATCCAGGTAAGATTTATAATGCTAATTGCATTAAGAACACTTGTTACCTATAATTCAAGAGTATAACTAAATGTCATGTTATCTGGTATGTGATAACATATGAGCTTGATAGGTTGAATGAGCCACGAGTAATATGATTTGTTGATCTTCAAAGGTCATATTATTTAGATAACCAGATAAAATGAGATGTTACTTGGTAACAAATGCTATGATTAGTCCAGGGTTTTGAACTCCCACATTCCGGATTTCATATTAATAAGATGGTTAGGGATTGATATCCCAATATTAAAAATATGAGGTATGACCTAAACCAAAGTGTTTCTATGTGAAATTCTATTACGGAATAATCCTATGAAAAGCTTAACTACAGACTAATGGGTGATAAATGTAAATAACCCTTGTATTACATAAGTAATGTTAAGTCTGATATCATATGTACAAGTTATGCAGATATGTTGTGGAGTTGGAATCCTAACACTTTGGTAGAAGGAGTATGGCTACATGCCATCCTTTCCCAAATAATAATGCCAGGAAATGGATATATGATCCAAGTCTGAAGGGAGTTAGTGATGTGATAAGTGACATGTGATTTTATCAATTTATAGTTGCATTGCTTTTAGTAGAAAGAATAGTTTAATCTGTTAAACATTGTTTTGACTACTCTCAAATATACATAACTTCTTTGTGTACATTTATTCTCTTATGCTGCAATAATTATGCTTCTGGCAAAGAGTTATATCTCTCGCTGGGATGATTTTTATAATTGTCTCACCCCGTAGATTTCAACCTTTAGGTGGACGTGGGCGAGGAGGCAGAAATCCTTCAATAGGTGAAGGGCAGCATCAGCAGTACCAAGGACAGCAGTGAAGCTTCAGGTAGAGGCATTGGCTGCTATGTCATATGTAGATAGTGTTAGAGTCCTATATGTCGTCTCTGTACTCTCAGGTCCTCGAAGTAATAGTTAGTGCTTTCGAGTTTTTGGTCCAGTCCTTAGAGACTTTTGTATCTTGCCTTACAGAGTTTTACTGATGGATCAGTTGTAAACAACTTATCATGTTGCCTTATGAGAAATCTTTACCTTTAAAGGATCTCTTTGTAAAAATTTTAAAAATTTTAGTGATTTCTGGTAATCTGATGCTTAGTGAACGCTTCCGCATTAGTTAATCTTGTTTTCTCGAAATAGACGTTTCAATCGACATGGATGGAAATGTTCAAACCTATAAAGGTAGATTGGTTGCGAAAGGATTCCATCATATTGAAGGTGTTGATTATGATGAGACCTTCTCACCAGTTGCCATGGTTAAATCCATCAGGATCATGCCTACCATTGCAGCTTATCATGACTATGAGATTTGGCAGATGGATGTTAAAATAGCATTCCTTAAGGGGAATTTACTCAAGGATGTGTACATGACACAACCTGAGGGTTTTATCAATTCAAAGGAAGCCAATAAAGTCTGTAAGCTACAAAGATAAATCTATGGATTGAGGCAAGCATCTCGGAGCTGGAATCTACATTTTGATGAAGTGGTCAAAAAGTTTGGCTTTAGTCAAAATGAAGATGAACCTTGTGTTTACAAAAGGGTTAGTGGGAGCACAATCATATTTCTCATATTGTATGTGGATGACATACTATTGATGGGAAATGACATCCCTACTCTTCAGACAGTAAAATGTTGGCTGGGGAAGACATTCTCTATGAAGGATTTTGGTGAAACATCCTATATACTAGGAATCAAGATCTATAGAGATAGATCTATAAGGCTTCTAGGCCTAAGCCAAAGCACATACATTGACAATGTGCTTAAGAGGTTTAACATGGAGGGTTGTAAGAGAGGTAACTTTCCCATGTCCCATGGGGTTACGATCTCTAAAGCCCAATGTCCTAGTTCATGTGATGAACGTGCGCACATGAGTAAGATTCCATATGCATCAGCAATTGGATCTATCATGTACGTGATGTTATGTACTCGTATCGATGTGTCGTATGCTTTGAGCATGACGAGCTGGTATCAGTCAGATCCAAGTGAATGTCACTGGACAGTCGTAAAGAACATCCTAAAGTACTTGAGAAGGACTAAGGATCAATTCTTGGTATACGAAGGTGAGGAAGAGATCATGGTAAAGGGTTACACCGATGCTAACTTCCAAACTGACAAAGATGACTATAGATCACAATCTGGATTTGTATTTTGTCTGAACAACATAGTTGTGAGCTAGAAGAGTTCCAAGCAAGAGACGGTTGCAAATTCTACAATAGAGGTCGAATATATTTCTGCATCTCATGCTACAAAGGAAGCTGTGTGGATCAAGAAGTTTATTTCTGAACTTGGAGTGGTTCCAAGTGCTAGTGATGCAATTGAGTTGTTTTGCAACAATAACAGAGTAATTACACAGGATAAAGAACCAAGATCGCACCAACATTCCAAACATATTCTATGGTGGTTCCATCTCATACGAGAGATCATACGGCGAGGAGATGTGAAGATTTGTAGAATACCTACAGAAAGCAAAATGGATGACCCACTCACAAAAGCACTTTGACAATAGAAACATGACAGACATGTTCGATCACTTGGATTGAGATTCATGAGTGATTGGGTATAAGTGTAAGTGGGAATCTATTGGTATGTATACCCATAGAGAGTATCATTTGATGATTGTAATGGGATACTATGTAAATGATTTGTAATACTATATTGATCATATCAATAAATGAAAGTTTCCAATCTATATGTTTGTGTTTTATATTGTGAGATGACCACAAAACTTATAGATGTCTATAGAATAATATACTCAATGACATATGTCTTCAGGTTGATCACCTGAACAATGAGATCATATGTATGCTAAAAGTATGTATTCTTGTTTTGTCCCTAATTGGTTGTTATGGTGGAAATATCCATAGACATCAATAACACATAAGATTAGAATGTATGTTGGTTGATAGAAGAATCTCAGTATCCATGATATAGAGATATCAAACCGAATACATAGATACTTGTTGGAAAACAATGTATCAGACAGACCCACCTTGAGAGTAACACATGGATACCATGATTGGTAGTTAGAGTCACATCTCATAGTGATGGTGGTGATTGTGGTTCTTAGACCTGAAGTCACTACACTTATCACATGTCGTTCGGTTGACCTTGGCATCATCCACCGTGAACTTGAATAAGGATTGCCATAAAGATGGTGCTTGGGTGCATTGTGGCACATGGGGATGACTGTGAGTGAGGTAGATGGAATTTGTCCTTCCTACAAGAGTTTGATATTCCAGCCACTTAATAAGCAAGACTGAGAAATGCATGGACATACTGATGTGAGTCAATATGTGATATTGATCTTACATATATCTCAGATAGTCTACTCTAGTTCAAGGAACATGGATTAAACGTTGAAGAGGATAATAGTTCTATGACTCGAGTTCAATCTGGATATCAGTGACAAAGGAACTATACAATCACTGTAACACCAGTCATAAATGATAGGTTAAGTTGTTCTCCAACTTTTTCAATTATTTGGATGGCAATTAAGTCTTGCTAGATACCAATAATTGCTTGTGAAATCATAATATGATTATGGATATCACTATCAACGTAATTTGGAGCCTATCGAGTCACACACATAGGATGTGTTGGAATAGGAGTATAATTGTGGATTTGGTTGAAATTGTTCTGAATCACATTGATCATTAAAATGTTTATGTAATCCATTATAATAATATTGGAATATTTTAAAATATTTGAGCCAATTAATTGGAGTGACGGGCTCTAAGTACAAGTGGGAGTCTGTTGGTATGTATGCACATAGAGACATCTCGAGCAATTGCATGGAGTTGGATATTAATTAATAAATTAATTTGATTAATTGGTTAATTAATTAATTCCAAAATATCCTAATTAATCCATGAGTGTTTTAATTAATGTAGTCTTTCAGTTTACCAATGAGTTTAGGAAACCCTACTTAATCCTTTCGTGTCCTATTTAAAAGGGTTTGACGCCTGATATCTTTACAAGATATTGAGAGAGGCTTTTCAATTTATACTCACCTACGTAAATCCTAGCCGTCACCGTCCTCAGGAGAAAAAGAACAGCACCGCGACGCTAGTACGTCACCGCACAAAGACTACTCCTTCCTGTCGACTTAGGAAGCATAATGTGGAGTTGCAGTCCATCTGTGTGGATGAAGTAGAGACGCAGACGCTGAGACGCCCGCATTTTGAGGACTTCAATTACCGTCCAACGGTGTACATCATCACACGAAAGAAGCGCTGTCGGATCCTCCTGTGACGCATTCAGAGGACGGGAGAGAAGTACTGCCCGTGTAAGTCAGGAGCGTTGCACACCATCGTACAGCGGGACGTCGCCGGACTTGCTCCGTGACAAGGCATATCCCATGAACACTCTTTCTGAATACGCTGTTGTCGATGAGATCATGTTGCGGGTTGCGGGGAAATATATCTTATTTTGTTATTTCCGCCACGCATGTTTCCTTCCACAAAACCCAACAGTTAGGGTCTAAGATTTTTTGACCCAACCTAAATTAGATCTAAACCCGAGGAACCCAAAAATATTTTGGAATCGTGTTTGGGTTTGGACTCTAGAACCGAATTGACATGATTGACCTGAAACTCACAAGTATATATTCAAATACAACTGAAAACACTAAAGTCAACCAACCAAATGTTTTACTTTCATTATATATAGATGTTTTATATTTTTTATTATATCATTTTTTTTCTAATTTATATTTAAAACTCATGTACAAATTATATATATTCTCCATATGTGTTTTCTGTCAGATTTTAAGTTTATTTAAGTAAACCCAAAATATGAGTCGACCAGACATGAACGAGACAAAATTAGAACTACCAAAAGCAAACCTAACCCAACCCACGTTGACCTAACATAATTGCTACGACTTGACTCAAAACCTTAACAAACAACAAAAAACCTTGAGTTTTAGGGTTGGATCAGGTGGGTCGAGTCGGGTTGAGTTTTTCTTCACCTGCGATATCACACATCACTTGAATGATTAGTAAGAATAATATAAAGAAGTATAGAAAACAATAGAGCTCGTATTCAATTTTGATTGATATTATATAAAATCATCTCTCATTGCAAATTTAACATTTTACGAGGAAGTCTGAGTACAATTCACTCCGAGAGTATGTTTTATCCGTCTACGTTCATGTGGCAAAATAAGATAATAGAAAAGAAATTAAATGCACATAAAAAATAAACAAACGGAGCAAGCGATGCTAGGTTTTTAATTGAAAAATGGACGAATAAGAACAAATGAGCCATCAGTGCACTTAGTTAACGAGGGGTTGAATACTTGGGGGTTCTTTAAGATTAGTTTTTTTTCTTCCAAAATCATCAGAAAAAACAAGCGAGTTTCTGTGGGAAAAAAAGCATAGAAAAACTCGAGTTGTATATGAGAGGGCCGCTATCATACGGTTTTTCCTTTCCAACTCAAATAAAGTTTCGAACAGCGAAAAACTTTTATTAAACGCGGACTCAGTAGTCAGTCCGGATCTTCCCCACTCAAAATTACCGGTTCGGGTTCATTTCTCAGGCCCGAAGGCAACACGAACCAGCACAACTTCGACAGCAGCGGACCGTCATTCCAGGACACAAAAGGAGACCACCGACCCCCCGCTCCCCACAACAACGTGGAATCTCGCCCTTTCTCCAGCGCCACGTCTTCCACGCGGCCGGCTTGTTCCCTTCCCTTCGCATATACTTCCTCTCTCTCTCCCGGCCCAGGCGCCGATCGAAAACCCTTGTGTCCCCGATCTCGATCTCCCATCCTCACCCGCTACTCGATCTCCCCCAATCTACATCCCGCCACCGCGTCATGGCCCTGGAGTGGGTTGTCCTAGGGTACGCCGCCGGGGCGGAGGCGGTGATGCTCCTCCTCCTGACACTTCCTGGACTGGACGGCCTCCGCAAGGGCCTCGTCGCCGTGATCCGGAGCGCGCTGAAGCCGATGCTGTCGGTGGTCCCGTTCTGCGTGTTCCTCCTCATGGATATCTACTGGAAGTACGAGACCCGTCCCACCTGCAACGACGAGCACTCCTGCACCCCTTCCGAGCACCTCCGCCATCAAAAGTCCATCATGAAGAGCCAGCGCAACGCCATCCTCATCGCCGCGGCCCTGATCCTCTACTGGCTCCTGTTCTCCGTCACCGGCCTCGTCGTCCGCCTCCAGCAACTGACTCAGCGCGTTGAGAAACTGAAGAATCAGGACTGAGTCGATTCATGGTGCGACCTACCTGCGTCATCCATATCCCTCTCTTGCTGTTGTGGATTTGGAATTTTAATCGCATAGATATTTCTGCTTTGCTGCTTTATGCTTTTGCGTTTTTAGGATTGTGATTATTATGTGAAATTTGCAGTCTTCTTTTCTCATGCGGAATCTGTGGGACTTATGTTTATGTGGTCTGACTGACTCTTGCAACCATCTTTATAATTGAAAATGGCCCTGGATACCTGTATTATTCCAATTTATGACCTTATGAACGTTTTCCTTTCACCCCTGTGCGCAGTTTCCCCTAAACGTGTGATGTTCAGCTATCCGTTCTCTCTTATGCTATATTATTCACCGTATCTCTTTGTTTGATCCGTTGCTGATGTGAAACAATGAATGCTCCCAAGTTCTGTTGGGTACTGCAGATTAGGATGAATTCATGGATATAAAAAGCCACTGTTTGAAATGGGACTTTTAAGGCACACTATGAAAAGCTCCAATGACATTGTAGATTAGCAGAAGGGCGTCGTGGTAGATGGCTCTACAATAAGCAGTTTTGATCCTTTTTGTGTTGTGTTCGCATGAAGGCATGCTGGCAGGATCTGACTGAATCTTGTGATAACTACACTGCCTATGCTCCGATGTTGTTAAGTATCCGTGCTTAGCTGCGGGTTCAATTATTCAGGTAGGCGTTTCTATTTCAATCTCGTTGCATTTTGGGGTTCAGCTTAGGAGAACACTGAGAAGCGTTGAGACTCAGATTTCCACTGTTTGCATTTGGATGCACTTCGAAAGACCTCACTTAACATGCAAATTGTGTGGTCCGTGTGGAACAATAGCACTTCAGGTTTTTAGCTGTTCTTTATATGAAGTGGCGATAGAACGTCACGTCTCTCTAATTTGGTTGGTTTATCTGACGTACGTTTCTTTGTTATGCTAAATTCCATTGTTCCCTGACTTGAAATTTGCAAATTGCAAGCACACTTTTTCTACAACGATGAGGATATACAAAACCTGTGTTGGAAGTTTCTTCAAAGGAGCTGGGAGGAGGCCTGGTCTTTCTTTTTGGTTGCTGTTTGGTGCAAACCATCTTCGATGCGTCTATCTGTTTCAAATTTCAATGCAATTTTTTACTTTTGTCTGTCAAGGGGGCAGCTTTGGAAATTACCGAAGTCACTCTGTATTGGGTGAAGCCTAAACTGGAGCTTTATTACTTTGTACTTGGATCTACTCTGAAACATGCATTTGACATGAAGATCGTGTAGAATAAAAGCAATTTATATTTCAACTGTATTTTTTTTAATGTTGATGAGGTGTGTTATTCCTGGGGTGTCATCCTAGTTTCTTTGGTTTATGTGACTTGTGTTTCTTGTTTTTCTGTATGTTTTTTTATCTGTCTTGAATTCCACAAACACTGTTCGTTGACAACAATTCTAATTCTATATTTCTTCGAAGGGGTCCAGTGGAGGATTGTGGGATTATAATTTGAGTACTGAGGAGGACTATAAACGAGTTACTGCGCTGATTGGCTATTTGTCTTGGTTTTTTTTTTTGGTTGTTTGATGCAAAATATTATATATCCGTTCCAATTCCAATGCAATTTTGACTTTTTTGCCGGGGGGGTAGCATTGGGAATCTCCTCGTCTCTGTAATGGGTGAAATCTAATTGAAGCTTTATTACTTTGTAGTTGGATTACTGTAAAACATGCATTTGACATGAAGATCGTGTAGAATAAAAGCAGTTTACGTTTCAACAGTTTATTTTTTCCGTTGATTGTTGTTGATGAAGTGTGTTTCCTGGAGTGTCACTCTAGATCTCTTTGGTTTATTTGACTCGTGTTTCTTGTTTTTCTGCATGCGTTTTTATCTGGTTTGAATTCTGCAAGCACAATTTCAATTCTCCTTCCCTAAGGAGGAGTCTAGAGGAGGATCCAAGGATTATAATTGAGTGCTGAGGTTGTCAGTTCCGCTCCTGATTGCTCTTGTTCTTATTTTGATGTTATCTGATGCAAAAACATTCAGTAACTTTGCATCTCATTGCGCATTTGGTTTGGTTGGCGCCTGAGCTTGGGAAACATGGAAAGCATGTATCCGTAATTGAAACTTCAGGCTATTTTAGGTGTACTAATGAAACGTGCTCTTGAACGTGCAAATTCGGTAGAACAAAAGCAATCTAGATTTTCGATCTTCATTTACAAGAGAACGATGAAGTGTTACCTAAAACTTTTGCTGAATGGTTTTTTTTGTTGACTTGGGTTGGAATTTGGCTGTTCTTCTACAACAAAATCGAAGTGAGGATATGATTGCCGGTGAAGAACTTCCTTTCAAGGCTGAGTGGAGGACTCTTACCGCCTTGTTGCGCTAAAGAGTCAATAGTGTACTGATTTATTTTTTATGGGTTGCTGTCTGATGCAAAAACATCCGGCGAGTAAATTGCTGTTTCAATAGCCGGTCTTATTAGATATTGCTGGTCAGGGTCGCCTGACGTAAAGAAAAGGTAGATCTAAACTGATTCAGTTGATTGATGTTGCTTCGGGGGTGCATTTCCTAGAACGGGAATCTGATTTGGTCGGCTTATCTTACAAATGATTTTTGTTCTGCTGCACGCGCTTCTTATCTGATTTGCCATTGAATTTTGTATGCTCAGTTCTTCTACAAGCAATTCTGATCGTTACATGATTCTTCAAAGATCTTAGAGAGGGATAACAGAGTCGCTCATCTGGCGGTGTTGGCATCATCAACACTCAGATTAGTCTGGTATTATCAGTACACATTCTATCTTTCAGTTGTGTGACACTCCCGGTGTTAAACAGGCGCAATAAGATCGCTTTAGTGTGGATAGTGATATTTAAGACTGAAACTAGTAATTTAAGATAGTATAGGCAAAGAGTACACATCTATACTAAGCGCCCGGGTTTTTGCTGCAATTTTGCTATCAGTTTACCGAACTGCTCTTTTCCGTTATAAATTCTAGTTATTCAACTCAATATAGCAAGATTACAAGGAAATAGAAGGGAGGCGGGTAACAAGCTATTTGTAAGGTTCTGTTGGGGGTGTTGTTGTAATTTCATTCTTACCCATCTGCTCGCTGCTGTGCTGGTGCTCTTTCTTAGTCCCTCTTTGGTTCGAGATGGAAATTATGAAGTTCCGGACTGGTAGTTTATCTGGATTGGATTGTCATGAAACTTGTGTTTTTCAGTCTCGCATATAAAATAAAATAACATAAAAGATAAGTTAAATCTGGACTGGGTTCTTGAAATTCGGCTGCTAACATGATTGAGTTGGTATATAGATTAGAATATTACAGAATCCAAAACGGATCCTGTCGGTCTATTTTTTGCCAAACAAAACAAGACTATATCTTAATTGGGTTAGTCGAGATTAGCGTCTACATGCTACAAAAAGACAGCGTCCAGTCCGGTTTAGATCCCGAACCAAACTACACCTTAGGGATTCATTGCGTCCAGGCACAACATTGCCCGACAACTCCCTCCCCCGCCGCTCACTTGCGTGGAAGAGGAAGAATACTTGTGGCTGAGAGCTTCGTGTTGCCGACGACTCCGCTGGCGCTGGCATATCCCGCCCATGCTGCCATTGTTTCCACTGTTAGGGGAACCTCATGTTGTCGTCTTAGCCTATATGCTCAGACTGCTGGAAGTATGTTCCTCTTTTTCTATGGATGGTCCTTCTCTTCTTCTTGTCTACTTCTCCTCTTCCTCCTCATTATCTTCTATGCCTTTCCCTCACTCTTCTTGTCTCTATTTTTTTTACTTCTTCTATGCCTCTTCCTCCTCCCCTCCGCTCATTCCATTATTTTCCTCCTCATTTCTCCTCATTCACCTCTTCTTCTTCTTCTTCTTCTTCTTCTTCTTCTTCTTCTTCTTCTTCTTCTTCTTCTTCTTCTGCTCTCCCTTCTTTTTTACGCACTCTTCTTCATCCTCCTCTTCCCGAGATGGTTGTATCCCTTTGCTTCTTCCTTCATTAATTCCAATTATTTTTATTAGTTCTTTATTTGTGTGTATTAACTCCATTCAAACCACTTAAATATTCGTTCTACTGGAGGCTCTAGAATTTCAGACCTGTATGAGTCTTTTGATTGGCGGTTCCTTATTCCTAAATATTTCCTCGCTGCTTTGTTTGTCAGTTGTACCTAGCTGGCAACAGTATCTCTATGAGAATTGAGGAGGAGATGCACTTCTTTTGCAAAGGATTTCCACCGTATGCTAATCTAACCTACAATATAAGTGAACAACTTTTTGTAAGCTTTCTACTCGGTCGTACCTTGTATTCCTAGAACAATTGCACTTGATTTAATTGGCAGTAAGAGCACAGAACTAGATGTACGAGTGACAATGCAATAGTTACTTTGTCCGACCTTCACAATTGATTGAATTGTGAAGTCAAACACATCGGTAGAAGCTTTGTCGGAGGGTGTTGCTGTTGTAGCTTTGTGTTTTATCGAAGTATTCAATTTGCTGAAGTTAATGACACAGGGAAGTCCAAAATACAAAGACAAATGATGTGCACTTCAAGGAGCCACTTCCCAAAGACAAATGATGTGCATTACAAGTAGCCACTTCCCAACATTTAATTAGTATACATGATTTTATACTGCATTTTTATCTATGTAAAAGTGGTAGTGGAAAATAAAACTCCACTAATCCTCTATCATGTCAGGGAGAGCCCAAATTTACAACCCTCTTACAACAGGGGATGATCCTCTACATAAGTTATGAGGTTTGCTAGAGGAACAAGAAATGAGACTAGAAATGGAACCCTTTTTGTCTCCACTCATGCATAACAACAAAATAGAGGAGAGAAGTAACTAACTTTCCTCTTCTATTTTTGTTGTTATGCATGAGTGGAGACAAAAAGGATTTCATTTCTGGTCCCATTTCTTGTCCATGTAGTATTTTTTCATAAGTTATGGATGCCCATGTAGGCAACAGACAACAAGGTAGTGGACGGTTGGTAGCTTCTAGCTTACCACACTTGGCCTGCCAAATTCTCAACCATGTCAATACAAGTAGAGCATACATTGATAGTAAAAAGTATAAGTTGCACCCACTTCAAACCAACCAATAGAAAGGATGGCCTACATGTAGACCTATTGTACAAACTTTAAAATCTTCAAGTGATTTCAGAGAAGTGTTTCTAGGTCTTGCATATGCTTTACCTTAACATTACTGAGATTCTTGCTATTTCTTTTGGTTAATGATTTCACTTAATATGTCTATCCTACGAATTACAATGTATGATTATGGCAGTTGGTGCACTGAGCAAAGCATCATCGGCTAGCTCTAATTTAGCAGCTTGAGAAAAAGCTTTTTATAGCTCGGGCAAGGCAATAAGTATCAATATCCTCCTTATTTTCTTGTCAATGGCCGTACTTAGCTCTTGCTATTACTAATACTAATAGACCTATCAGAACTAAGATGAACTTTATATATCAAATTCTTACAAAAACTAGCTCTCTTTAATTTCTCCCTTCTGATGTTGCATGCAACAACCTCTGCAATGAGAATATTAGAATTCTAAAAGTTGTTGCCGATTGGCTTTGAATAATCTTGATGTTGATGACAACTTGAAGTTCTATATTGGGCACTTAATTTACTGATCCCTTTATGTCTATTGTAAAAAAAGAATAGCCGCTCCATTTTAGACTGTAAAAATGTAAAAATTATCATAAGTAAATATTGTATCTAACTTCTCTAATATGTAGTGCACACATTGTGACGTCCCCGGATTTTCTAAAACTTAATCTGATGTACGACATCCAAATTGAAACCCTCACCTCAGCGAGAATCCCAATTTAAACATCCCACACGAGGCTAAGAAGAAGAAAATCAAGGGAGTCAGAAGGAAACAAACATCAGTAGCACATGCACATGAACAATAAACAAACCACAACACATGTTCACCATTCAACATATAATTACAACATGAATTGTTACAACATTTGATATTACATATTGAACAACAAACTATACATATACATGTGCTAATCTAAACAACAGGATCTTAAGACAACAGGTCCACCTGTACATCAGCTCGCCACACAACTCTCAACTATCCTGGATCTTCAAGAGCATAACCACAACCTATATAAAAGATTACATGCGGTACACGTCAGCACAATATTTCATGAATATTGTACTGAGTACGCCTACGTGTCTTTTTATATACCTCTCATCATATCTTGGCAATAAGATAAAACTAATGTACTTGGAAGCATTAAACAAAATATAAGAAAAGGCGTATAGTTGCACAAAGATATTTGTTACCAGAAGAGAACACATATTTTAGGCACATTTCCATTATATGTAAACTTGATCAACCACATGCACTATTCTACCACAGAGATTTAGTGTTCACATGTACTATTCTGCCAAAGAGATTTAGTACTTCACAAATGCACTATTCTGCCAAAGAGATTTAGTGCTCACATGTACTATTCTGCCAAAGAGATTTAGTACTCTCATCAATGCACTATTCTACCAAAGAGATTTAGTGCTACCATATAATGGACCAGATATCTTATGTTTCATGTGTTCATTGAAATGAGTATGTAAAATCGTGCAACATATCATACAAGAACAATCATTTCAATCAATATCATATGCCAAGTTTGTACTATCGTATAACGCAAGCATATTGTATAATAAGCCAAGTGAGAGGTAATGGCGTACCTTAGATCAAGATATTCCTAATCATCATATTCTCATATCATCTACATCCTGGTCAACCCTGATAAAGACAAGACCATATACTATCATCAGGTTCTCATCATCTTAACCCTAGTCGTGTTCATTAGGGTTTAGCTTAGATCATTATGTTATATACATTATTACTTGTCTTCTTGACTTAGAATTATCTTACTTATGTCATTTTCTAGATTGTGGTCCATTATCTGAACATTATCTTCCATAGCATTTTCGTGCACATTAATTAACCCTAGATTACATCATTAACTTAGATTAGGGTTTCATAACATGTTTCAAGGTTAATCTTAATATAACATCGATTCTATGCATCATCATCATCTAATAATTAAAACTGAGGTTCAATATACTGATATGTGCTTACTCTGCAAATTTCATCATTTATTGAGCATGTATGCATTAATTGCATTTTACTTAGGGTTATTAGCCCTAATTAGACATATTAATCAAATTACATGATTTCGTACATCAACATGATCATATCTGACATCATATGCATTATAAACATAATTACAGGTTTACTGACATTTTTCCATAATTCTTTGTCATTATTTGATATTTATTATCTATTAAACAAGCATAATACATATTACATGATATTCCTGATATTAATGCATCAAAAGCCTGATATTATCATTCCATGTTGTTCTAAACATTATTATGAGAATTTCAATACCTTACTTGTATTTTTCTGATATACGTGCTAATTTCTATGATTTATCTACGATCTGAGTTATTTCTAGGATTTTACCTTTTTCGACGAATCCCAAGCGGCCACGTGGCCTGACGCTGCTCTTCTTTCCTCACTGGCACTCGCTTGGTCCAGGTCTTGGCTCTAGACCCGGTTCAACCGGTCTCTCTTCCCTATTCTCTCACGATCGGACTCTCTCTCTCTCCCCTCGCGTTTGACGCGATCGGCTGCCCGTTCTCTCTCCGTTCAGGGCGTGCGTGAGCGCCGTCGCAGCGTCTTCTGTTCTCCATGGCCCAGACCGCCGTCGCTGCAAGGGAGATTCTGGTGAGAGATCAAGCACTCTCGTCTCCTCTCGATATCCCCCCTTCCACAGCGCTGCTTGTGTGTGTGGGTTTCTTCCGTAGATGCAGGCGCCGCTAGATCCAGGCTCCTCCGGTGAGGCTAGCTGCAAGCTCCTCCTCCTGAAGACGAGCTTCTTTTTTTGAGAAGATCCGTGTGTGTCTTCTCTGCACCATCAACCTCCCAGCCTCTAGATTTGGGCACTCGCGGCTCCAGGAAGCTTTTGCAAACAGAAGCACGCCGTTGTCGTCTGCTATAGAAGCGCCAGTGTGGGCTTCACCTTGCTGCGGCCAAAAGATCCTTCTGTGTCTGCGTCATGCTGCCAACATCTCTTCTCTGGTGTGTCCCAGGGTACATCATTGCAGCTCCTTCTGTGAGTCATCGGCTTCCAGATTTTCTGTTGGACTATTAGACCATAGTGAGGAGTCCCCGCTTCCTTGGTCCTTCTCTGTGCTGTCGGCCTCTTAAGCTTGAGTTGCTAACTGCTAGCCGCAACCTGCTCACCACGATGGAGAAGAACCGAGGGACAGGGTCTCATTCTCCCTGACCAGCTGCCTTATACGAGTGCTTGAACTATGCTATCGGCAACCCAAGGCAAAAGAACTAGTTCCCCGTTCTTTTCACACGAACAAACCGCTCACCACTCTCGCTTCCTCAGGCCACGACCTGGACGTGGGAGTCCAATGAAGCTGGCACCTTTGCTCATGTAACCACTGCGATGAAGACAACTTCCTAACTCCTCAGCCGTTCGATTCTATCTAAGGGCCCTGATAAGTGCTTAACAAAACCTGATCCGTGGCTGCTCATGTCAAGGCTTTGTCTATAGGATCGAGACTACCCAGCTCAAATCTTCTCCAAGCAGCACACGATTAACACATGAGCGTGACATAGTATTTTATCAAAGCCCAAGCTTACATATGTTAACATGGGTCAAACATACATCAAAAAGTTAATCATTATTCAAGATACCTCACATCCAACTTTGGTGCTAAAACTCAACTATATGGCCAATAAATTAAATTCCTTAAATAGGCATAAACTTATGGATCTTAAACATGATATCAACATCAATCAATAATCTGACTTTATAAAAAAAAGCTTGTAACTTCCAATATAAAAACTAAACATATTAATTCACTTATGTCCTTGACCTTTAATGATTCCAAAAGTCCACTCCATCACATCCTTCACACCTTAAAAGATATTTCGTCCTCGAAATAAAGCCAGAAAAACCACTTTGTCACATCATATACATCTTAAAAGAACTTTCGTCCTCGAAAGTCAACCATACACGTACTCCAAGGAAAACTACCATGTCTTCATCCACATGTGGGCCACCACTTGTGCAACATATCCAAAAACAAAACTCCATTCAAGGTGGAACTCAAGGTTTAGAAACTTAGGTTATGTCATTACATATCTCATATTTTAGGATTTTCATCCTCATTACAGCCAAGCATCAAAATTCCAACATAACATTTTATTTTGTCAACATCATTACATAGTGCAAAATTTTTAGATCATATTCACTGTCATTATCACTATTTGGCTTTAAGATGATCTCATTTCACTTTCCTATTAAGTTACAAATTTATTAGTGAGTTTATCACTAGATTCACCAACCATATTACATCATGATTCATATAATATGTATCATTAGTGTCATCTCATTATACCTTCTCATATTAGGTTATAAACTCTTTTAGAGATTCCCCATGAGATTAGACAACCATTCACATTATCATCATTATTCAGGTGTATGGTTAACCATCTATGCATTGATATCTATTAAACCATCTCTAGGTTTCCATCATATCATGTATATATATATCACATCTCAAAATTAGATCACATCCTTACCTTTATTATATCAGGGTTGTGCTAAACAAACTTATATAAGTGGCTTATTAAACATATATCTAAAACTTAATCTAGTCCAATTGAGGTTCTCCTATCCCATACCACGAGGGTACTGTCATGCTCAAACTCTTTGAGCTAACTCAACTCTATGAGTATCTCATATGCACATGCTTTATTCTCCCTCCTTGGTTTAGGGTTTTCGGGTATACCTCATTGGCACTAGAGATAGCCTTACAAGCTCTAGCCACAAAAGCACAACCAAACATGTTGTGATGTTCTCTTCATAGGTCTTCTACCAATGAAACATCATACCCAGAGCTCTCTTATATACACCACTAGATTCCTACGTGGGAAACCACCAACCCGAGCATGAGGCTTCTCAAAAACTAACATGGCTACCTCCTCCAGGGTCTTGGGCTCTCTCCCTCACCCAGATGGCAGGCACTCATATTTCCTTATTTGCATATATATAACCAGCCTCTCTCTATTCTAGGGTTTGGTCCTCCCAAGGACATCTAGGGTTCAAGAAGACTATAGGAATCATGCATTAGGCAACTCAACTCATTCACTCAGGAGTAGTCTAGTTTAGGACATATCATATCACATAACTCAAAATTCTCCTATCTTGGAGTTTAGGTTCTCTAACCTTCTCCCAATGGGTCTCACTCTCTCTAGAGTTAACCCTGAAACTGGTCCTAACACTAGAGGTCCTCCTTTGTAAAAGAGCTTGCGACTCATGCTGACTCACAACTTTGTCTTAACATAGCTTATCTCATGAAGCCTATTTACTTACATCATCAAAACGTATCTCAGAACCTCAAAATTGAACTTAATTCCTCGAAGACAAACATAGATCATCATAACCATCTTATGTCATCTATATAAGACTTACATCATATCATCAAAACTTATATCATCTATCACATATTCCAACAAGGCTCTAGACATCTAATCTAGAACTACTCTCTCTTCTAGACTGATGTCATCACTTTCACTTAGGTTGCATGACCACCTCCTACTCGTACATGTGTGGGGACACATTTTTGTAATGCATATACATAATAAAATATTATATAGTTTTTCTCCGATAAAACAAACGTCAGAGAAAACTATCGAGGTTCGATCTGTTTGGAATCCAAAACCAAATCCAGAGACGAGTGCCCCACACATAGTAGAGAGTACAGTGTCATGAAAACTAGTGAAAAGGGTGAGAACACGGGGTAGACTAGTGTAGCTACTCTAGACAACGTGCACAATATGTCTAGGGTTTCTCTTCCCATGATGCACGTCATTTCCAAATAGTGCAACGTCCCATACCGCTGCACTACAAGGAAAGAACGACATCTAAGGACTTGCTATACAACAAGCACCAGTCTAGGCCTAGTTCTCGGACATCTAGGTGCTAACCTAGGGGCTAGGTCAGATCTAGTCTCTAAAAGATGACTAATCTAACCCTAAAAGATTATTAAGGTTTAAGGTTCTTTAGTTTTTGAGTTGCATAATGAGCAAATGTTCGGCTTTGCTATTGTTCATGCTCTGATACCACCTGTGACGTCCCCGGATTTCCTAAAACTTAATCTGATGTGCGACATCCAAATTGAAACCCTCACCTCAGCGAGAATCCCAATTTAAACATCCCACACGAGGCTAAGAAGAAGAAAATCAAGGGAGTCAGAAGGAAACAAACATCAGTAGCACATGCACATGAACAATAAACAAACCACAACACATGTTCACCATTCAACATATAATTACAACATGAATTGTTACAACATTTGATATTACATATTGAACAGCAAACTATACATATACATGTGCTACATCTAAACAACAGGATCTTAAGACAACAGGTCCACCTGTACATTAGCTCGCCACACAACTCTCAACTATCCTGGATCTTCAAGAGCATAACCACAACCTATATAAAAGATTACATGCGGTACACGTCAGCACAATATTTCATGAATAT
This sequence comes from Alisma plantago-aquatica, assembly GCA_963693085.1. Classification (NCBI taxonomy): domain Eukaryota; kingdom Viridiplantae; phylum Streptophyta; class Magnoliopsida; order Alismatales; family Alismataceae; genus Alisma; species Alisma plantago-aquatica. The sequence continues at coordinate 182,514,740 of OY856411.1, forward strand.
TGTACTGAGTACGCCTACGTATCTTTTTATATACCTCTCATCATATCTTGGCAATAAGATAAAACTAATGTACTTGGCAGCATTAAACAAACTATAAGAAAAGGCGTATAGTTGCACAAAGATATTTGTTACCAGAAGAGAACACATATTTTAGGCACATTTCCATTATATGTAAACTTGATCAACCACATGCACTATTATACCACAGAGATTTAGTGTTCACATGTACTATTCTGCCAAAGAGATTTAGTACTTCACAAATGCACTATTCTGCCAAAGAGATTTAGTGCTCACATGTACTATTCTGCCAAAGAGATTTAGTACTCTCATCAATGCACTATTCTACCAAAGAGATTTAGTGCTACCATATAATGGACCAGATATCTTATGTTTCATGTGTTCATTGAAATGAGTATGTAAAATCGTGCAACATATCATACAAGAACAATCATTTCAATCAATATCATATGCCAAGTTTGTACTATCGTATAACGCAAGCATATTGTATAATAAGCCAAGTGAGAGGTAATGGCGTACCTTAGATCAAGATATTCCTAATCATCATATTCTCATATCATCTACATCCTGGTCAACCCTGATAAAGACAAGACCATATACTATCATCAGGTTCTCATCATCTTAACCCTAGTCGTGTTCATTAGGGTTTAGCTTAGATCATTATGTTATATACATTATTACTTGTCTTCTTGACTTAGAATTATCTTACTTATGTCATTTTCTAGATTGTGGTCCATTATCTGAACATTATCTTCCATAGCATTTTCGTGCACATTAATTAACCCTAGATTACATCATTAACTTAGATTAGGGTTTCATAACATGTTTCAAGGTTAATCTTAATATAACCGCGATTCTATGCATCATCATGATCTAATAATTAAAACTGAGGTTCAATATACTGATATGTGCTTACTCTGCAAATTTCATCATTTATTGAGCATGTATGCATTAATTGCATTTTACTTAGGGTTATTACCCCTAATTAGACATATTAATCAAATTACATGATTTCGTACATCAACATGATCATATCTGACATCATATGCATTATAAACATAATTACAGGTTTACTGACATTTTTCCATAATTCTTTGTCATTATTTGATATTTATTATCTATTAAACAAGCATAATACATATTACATGATATTCCTGATATTAATGCATCAAAAGCCTGATATTATCATTCCATGTTGTTCTAAACATTATTATGAGAATTTCGATACCTTACTTGTATTTTTCTGATATACGTGCTAATTTTTATGATTTATCTACGATCTGAGTTATTTCTAGGATTTTACCTTTTTCGACGAATCCCAAGCGGCCACGTGGCCTGACGTTGCTCTTCTTTCCTCACTGGCACTCGCTTGGTCCGGGTCTTGGCTCTAGACCCGGTTCAACCGCTCTCTCTTCCCTATTCTCTCACGATCGAACTCTCTCTCTCCCCTCGCGTTTGATGCGATCGGCTGCCCGTTCTCTCTCCGTTCAGGGCGTGCGTGAGCGCCGTCGCAGCGTCTTCTGTTCTCCATGGCCCAGACCGCCGTCGCTGCAAGGGAGATTCTGGTGAGAGATCAAGCACTCTCGTCTCCTCTCGATATCCCCCCTTCCACAGCGCTTCTTGTGTGTGTGGGTTTCTTCCGTAGATGCAGGCGCCGCTGGATCCAGGCTCCTCCGGCGAGGCTAGCTGCAAGCTCCTCCTCCTGAAGACGAGCTTCTTTTTATGAGAAGATCTGTGTGTGTCTTCTCTGCACCATCAACCTCCCAGCCTCTAGATTTGGGCACTCGCGGCTCCAGGAAGCTTTTGCAAACAGAAGCACACCGTTGTCGTCTGCTATAGAAGCGCCAGTGTGGGCTTCACCTTGCTGCGGCCAAAAGATCCTTCTGTGTTTGCATCATGCTGCCAACATCTCTTCTCTGGTGTGTCCCAGGGTACATCATTGCAGCTCCTTCTGTGAGTCATCGGCTTCCAGATTTTCTGTTGGACTATCAGACCATAGCGAGGAGTCCCCACTTCCTTGGTCCTTCTCTGTGCCGTCGGCCTCTTAAGCTTGAGTTGCTAACTGCTAGCCGCAACCTGCTCACCACGATGGAGAAGAACTGAGGGACAGGGTCTCATTCTCCCTGACCAGCTGCCTTATACGAGTGCTTGAACTATGCTATCGGCAACCCAAGGCAAAAGGACTAGTTCCCTGTTCTTTTCACACGAACAAACCGCTCACCACTCTCGCTTCCTCAGGCCACGACCTGGACGTGGGAGTCCAACGAAGCTGGCACCTTTGCTCATGTAACCACTACGATGAAGACAACTTCCTAACTCCTCAGCCGTTCGATTCTATCTAAGGGCCCTGATAAGTGCTTAACAAAACCTGATCCGTGGCTGCTCATGTCAAGGCTTTGTCTATAGGATCGAGACTACCCAGCTCAAATCTTCTCCAAGCAGCACACGATTAACACATGAGCGTGACATAGTATTTTATCAAAGCCCAAGCTTACATATGTTAACATGGGTCAAACATACATCAAAAAGTTAATCATTATCCAAGATACCTCACATCCAACTTTGGTGCTAAAACTCAACTATATGGCCAATAAATTAAATTCCTTAAATAGGCATAAACTTATGGATCTTAAACATGATATCAACATCAATCAATAATCTGACTTTATAAAAAAAAAGCTTGTAACTTCCAATATAAAAACTAAACATATTAATTCACTTATGTCCTTGACCTTTAATGATTCCAAAAGTCCACTCCATCACATCCTTCACACCTTAAAAGATATTTCGTCCTCGAAATAAAGCCAGAAAAACCACTTTGTCACACACATATTTGTCGTATGTACTCCAATAGTTAAAAAATGTTGGGCACAATGAAATATATTATTCTCAATCCCGTGCATCACATGGGTTCATGACTACCTTATATGAAGTGGGTTGAATGCAATTTTCTTTTTTACAAACTAGTCATTGTGTGTCTACACTACACTTTTGATTTCTTTTCAAAATTATATTATTGTATAAGAATACTCCTCTATACTATACAAGAAGCTAGTCGAAGGGGCTAACTGTAATTTTCTCCATTATTTCTTGAAATTACAAAGAAGTCCATATGTGTGTACGCTACATTTTTGTGTTTTCTTTTTAAAATTATATTGTTATATAAGAAGAATCATCTATATTATTCAATAAAGCACGTGCAGGGACTGATTGTAATTTTCTCCATATTCTTTTAAATGATAGATCGGTCTCTATGTACACTACACTTTTATATTTTCCTTTTAAAATTATATTATTGTATAAGGAGACTCATCTATACTATGTAAGGAAGCCCATGGAGGGGGTTGAACATACTTTTCTCCATTATTTTTTAAAATTATAAACCAATCCCCGTGTGTATACTATACTTTTGTCTTCTTTTTTTAAATTATGTTATTGTATAAGGAGACTCATCTATAATATATAAAAAAGCATGAGGAAAGGGTTGAATGTAATTTTTTTATTATTTTTTGAAATTACAAACTGGTTCATGTTTGTGTGCACTACACTTTTATCTTTTCTATTTAAAATTATATTGTTGTATAAGCATATTCATCTATACTATATAAGAAAGCCCATGAAGGGGTCTGAATGCAATTTTTTCCATTACTTTTTAAAATTACAAATTGGTCCTTGTGTGTGTACACTACACTTTTATATTTTCTTTTTATATATCATTGCATAATGCAAGACTCATATATATTATATGATAAAGCTAACGGAGTGGGTTGAATGCAATTTTCTCCATTACTTTTTGAAATCACAAACTGGTCCATGTGTATGTACATTATACTTCTGTCTTTTTCTTTTGAAGTTTCTGTTATTATATAAGGAGACTCATCTACACTATATAAAAAAGCCCATAGAGAAGGCTAAATGTAATTTTCTCATTATTTTTTTTAAAATTACAAACTGGTCCATGTGTGTGTATAAACTTTTGTAAGTTCTTTTTATAATTATATTGTTGGATAAGGAGACTCATCTAAGCTATATAAGAAAGCATGTGGAGGGTTTTTGTAATTATTTTTTGAAATGACAAAGTTTCATCTCTTTTTTTAAATTATGTATTATATATGAGAGTCATCTATACTATATAAGAAAGCCCTTAAAGGGGCCTAAATGTGATTTTTCAATTATTTTTTGGAATTACAATCCTATCTCCGTGTGTATAAGCAGATTGGTTAGGATATATTGTACATGTTTATTGCATCTTACTTTATTACTTCTTAATGTTTAATCAATGTGTTATGTATTGTACTCTATAAGGCACATGTGCAATGCATGGGTTTATGCCTAGTACAGTAAGGTACATAGTTTTATTTTTATTTTAAAATGTAAAGGTAAAAATTACTTTGTATAACCTTATTAGAATATGTAATAGTCAATATGTAATTTATAAATTCGTAAAGAAATAAACTATGCATATCGTTTTATACTCTCTCCTGGTTGTCATTTAGAATATAAAACTCAAACCAAAAAAAATATTGCATGTAATACCTTTTGTACTATTTAGTATGAAGTATAGATAGAGCGTAAGGACTAATTTAAAATTTTAAAAATAGAAGAAATAATTACAGGAGAAAACCTTAATGGGATTTCTTATAGAGTGTAAGTTATGTGCCTTAAGATATCTTTAATGGTGATGGTCTTTGGTAAGGCTTTAAAGCTTTTGTTCTGTGGAGTTTGGATTCTTCGTAGCTACATGAAGTGCAATGCATGCCAAATATCGGGTTTTGGATTTGGTAACATATATGTTTCTTGGTCAGTGTATGACATGGATTAAAAAATACCATTCAAACTCTAAAATCTTTTAGAGTTTGTTTTTGGTTTTTGGTAGACCAAGTTAAGTTCATTTCACGCCGAAGTTGGCCATATTTTATTTTACCTTTTTGCTAATATATATAATGTTCAGACCAAGTTAGATTGCATTGATTTTGGGGTAAGTCTATGTTGGTTTGGGTTTGATTCATGGATATCTTATATGTGATGGGTTTGCGTCTGGTTCAACAAGACCTGAACCAATGCCTTGTCTAACATAAAACCATGTGGGGTTTGCATCTAACACAATACTTTAATGGTTGATATATTTTGTTATTGATATAATAATATACTTTACTTTATATCATCATTAATGATATCTTCAATTTCCGTTACAACATGGATATGTTAGGTGATATATATTGGTAAAATGTAAATAAGTATCATATTATATTTGTGGATAGAACAAGCAAACTTATAATAAGATGTTTATGTGCATAAGGATCCATTTGGCCGCTCTAATTAAGACTACAACATTTGCATACAAATTTCCTGTTAGATGAGTAGCTGATTATGCCCTTCGATAGTTGGTCTGGTATTTAAATCGTAATTTTATTCAGAAGGAAGAATATGCCCTTTCAAATCATGTCGCTTACATCGATAGCAAGAAAGGACGCCATGTGTGATCCAGCCTAATGATTGGTTGTTCGATAGAGTGGACATATAATCTTCCAGACGACCACAACTAAAAATTAGTAATGGATTTTTGTGTGCCACTCCCGGTAGTTATGATGAAGGCAGTCGAATGGTCCACATGAGTATTTGAAATACTAAAAAGAGTACTTCAATGTTTTATACAACATCCAATAACACATATTTTTACTTAATCTATGTTACAAAACTCAAGACTATGATAATATATATAAGGTCCCACACCTATATTAACCCTTGTCTTAGTTGTTATCATAATTGAATTCTTGATTAAGAACTTAAATCAGTTGATTATGTGATGATCCTAACTTAGCCCTAAATACACCTTGTCTATCCTAATTTCATGATTAAATTAATTAACAATGATTTAATTAAAATTATGTTAAAATATCTAAAGAAATACCTTGTTCCTTGAATGTGCCTTTATGATGAGAATATGACGTTTTCAGTCCTTGGTTGCATGCTATTTCACTCTTGTGTTCTTGGCTTACCCAAGCTTAGGGCTTGGTGGTGGTTGAGGGTTGATGGCCTCACTCTTAGAGGGTCAGTGGCTCATCATCCTCATCTCCTAGGGTTTGGGGATTGTGAGAGAGTGAGTTCAACATCTCACATGATAGCTGGGTTGATGGCTCACTCTTAGAGGGTCAATTGTGGTGCCCTGACACGCCATGATGAGAGCTAAGGTTCAAAATGTGACAAGGCTAGATGTTATGCAAATTCTTGTGTGCTCTCCTTTTCTAATCATTGCTTTTGGTTATGTAAATATGGTTGAACATCATCCAAGAGAATTTAGAGAGTATCTTCATGCCCCAGTTTCATGAGACCTTTTTGATCTACACCAGCTTTGATGCCTACCCTCCTTCTTTACTTAACTTAAAATCAAGTGATGTTGAACGGTAGAGGGTTATGAAGCAGAGAGCAATCGAGGTGGGAATGACACAACATCTACGCCTCCCATGAACCCTACAACACCATTTGACACAAAATTCTAGTATATGTTTCAACAATTGATGGCTATAGTGCACATGGTAGATAAGATACTTATTCCTCCACCCAAGGTACCATCCACACATGTTGAATCTCCGTACAATCTTGGGAAAATATTTGGAGGTTGAAGAGAGTGGGATCCACAAAGTATATCGTAATGTTTGATCGACACATCTAGATCTCTGGTTGACAGAGCTAGATAAGGCTTTTAGGACATTGTATATAATAAAGGAGGATAAGATCAATCATGCTATCTATTTGATTAAGCGTAGTGCTAGTCATTATTGTCTGTGGAGGAGAAGCATCATGGGGAGGTGATTATATGGGATGAGTTTTAGAAATAGTTTGAGGGTAGGTACTTTCCTTAATCATTCCTAGAGAAGACAAACTAGTTTGGGCATCTATGTCATAAGATATTATCATTTAATGATGATGCACAATTTATGGAGTTGTTGAGGTTCTTTCATCACCTAGTTGTCACTGGGGAGGAAAGGATGAGATGGTTTAAAAAGGGTCTGAATGTGGAATTGGCACAATCACATCTAATAGATGAATATGAAGTTCTCATCCTTTGTAGAGGTAGTTAGGAAGATTGAGAGGATGGTGGTGGTTCATCATGATGTAGTGTCAATGAAGTGCCCACTTCAATCCCACTGTCAATAATCCAAGAGTTATAGAAGTCAAGGTATTCACTATTTAGCGCCATAACAACAACAATATTAGTCGTCATAATAGAGGAAACCAATGTCAAAGTTGAGTTCACCTATACAAACACAATGATCTCGTAGCAAGGGTAGAAGTCGAGGTTTGTTTTCCTCTAGGGTAAACACTTCTAGTTTCAGTTCAATGACAAGGCTGTCTAGCACATTGTGTGGGACAACGTGTAGGGCCTACAACAACAACCACAGTGGTCTATGTCAATCTGAGACAAGGTACTATTATTTATGCGGAAATTTATTGCACTACAAACTCATTAGGAATATAATTCCTAGTTTTTACCAAAACAAATATATAATAATATCACTCGCAACCAGATGGTTCTGAGTGTGGTATAATTAGAGATCAAACCCAAATGATGATATTTTTAAGAACAAATTGGACTTAGTCTAATTAATACAATGCAACAAAAAGATATATGGTTTATTTTTAGTTGATTAAATAAATTAATAAACAAGAAAAATAAACTAAATAGAGTAAGAAATCATTTTTGACACTTGATAAAACTACCACTAAGATGCCTTTTGTCGCCACTGCATGTGTGATTGTTCTTATCATAGCATCATTTATTTATATGGCTACTATATCAAGACCAAGTGGTTTCAGATCCTTTTGATATACAAAACCTACAAGGGTTGATCTCTATGTAGTCTCGAGGTCTTGTTATCTATGGATCTTAAATCTGTTACCGCAGAGAACAACCATTCAAGGTCATATTAGGGGTCCCATGATAATTATTGGTATTCTAATCCTATGTTTCAATGTCTATACTCCTACAGTTGTACTTAACATACAATATAGGTGGCCAGACTATACGACATGAATTAAGAAATCAATTACCAATCTAGATATTTATTCAAATTGCAATTCATACTGTAGATAATGGAGTATGGGCAGAAGGGCTACTCCCTATATTCTAATAAATGATATACTATCTACTCTTATTTAATTTAAAAGAAAAAGATAATATAAAAGGCTCATGGATAAAGTAGTGTCTTGGAGTAGAAGCTTCATGGTCTATGAAACCACTCTCCAAATAATAGTTGCATTTTTCAATCACGTCCCTTGATAGAGCCCATCTCCAAGTCAAGTTGTCGAATCTCCGGCCTTTGTTGGTGATGGATAGGGATATGAATGGGAGAGATAGGTCATGAAATCTTTCTATAGATGTCCATGTGTTCTTTTATATCCACCGACAAATTATCTAATCAAATGGAAATAATTTGACAGTTATGATATGTTTGCTGCTATTAGTATATATGCTTTATGTGTTATCCTATGTTGTGTATTTTGTTATCTTGTGTTGTGTGTTTTGTTATGTTCTTAAGACATGTCTTGTCTCTAGATTTTTCTTTTAACACATATTTCCTAGTTCTGATTCTCCCTTACTCTCTTGTCCTCTAAAAGAGATTGCATTGCAACTTTTTCCAACACATCAAATGAAGGCTTTTACATTCTATATGGTATCAAACATATTCGATCCTCCCTAAGCCATTCCATCAATCTAGGACCCCCACCTCTCCTACAATCGACCCCCACTACCTCCACCATTTCTGCCTTCTCCACCATCCCCACCATACCCACCACCTAGTCATTTCCTCTATTCACATCACCACCACCTTCCCATCGACCAACCCCTCCTCTTCCACCCATCGACCTTCTTCCACCCATCAACCTCCACTCATCGACCAACCCTTCATCTTCCACCCTTCAACCAACTTTTCATCTTCCACCCATCGACCTTAGACCAACCCTTCATCTTCCACCCATCCGCCAACCCTTCATCTTCCACCCATCAAACTCCACCTATCAACCAACCTTTCCTCTTCCACCCATTGACCAACCCTTCACCTTCCATCATTACCATCAAACTACTTCCACCTTATTCCATCCCCATCAAACCCCACACCATCGACCTATAGCCCATCCACCTTCACCCCATTGACTTGCATTCCATCACTTACTCTTCTAGTTAGTCCAAGAATAGCACATTGAAACCCTAAAAGTATCACCTCTCTTTCTATGTACGCCCCATGGTGGAGTGAATCTCACACTGTGGAAGCATATGCCTTTCCTTATCTCTACTTACCATATTTAAATTCCTTGGATCTGTTGATCCCAATCTGTTGGTGCTTCTATCTATTGCACCTATGAGGGTTTCTTAGATATGGTAATCAGATTCATTGTTGTTGCTATCTACTTCCCCTATGTAGGTTCCTTGGATCTGTTGATCCAAATCTGATGTTGTTTCAATCTACTGCCCCTATGTGGGTTTCTCAAATCTGTTGATCTAGATCTGTTGTTGCTACTATCTTTTGTCCTATGCGGGTTTTTTGGCTCTGTTTGGTTCTGGTTGTTGCTTCCTCTGCCCCTATGTCGGTTGTTTAGATCTACTCTTGTATTGTTGTTTTCTACTGCTCTTGTTCTATTGTTGTTTCTCTACTGCGAGTTTCTCAGATCCCGACATCCAGATCCACCTTTTTGTACCACTTCTATTGGATCTTTGTGAGTATAATCTCTCTGGCTTCTATGGCGAATGCAGATCCTCCATATAACTTGTGTGTTACAACTATGAAACTTGATGGATCAAATTACCATCTTTGGGTGACATCATTCAAACTCAATGTCAAATCATAAGGACATCACTCTCATGTCTCTTTTATTGGTAAGGATCCTCTTGATGTCTTGGCAGATGACAAAGTCGAACATGCCTATGACCAATGGGCTAAAGATGATTCTAGCATCATGACATGGATGGTGAACAGTGTGAACTAAAGATTAGCCAATCTCTTCTTCGCCTGCAAAATGCTAAATCTATGTGGGATAATTGTCTGATGTGTAGTCACATCAACAAAATCCAAAGAAGGACTTCAAGATCTTCAAGAACTTGGATAAAATGGAGTATTCCACTGACGACTCTGTAGAAGACTATTACAACCAATCTTTGACGCTTTGGACTGGATTTGAAGTATATCATCCACTCACTGCTGATATAGAAGAAGTTCAACGAAAACACAATAAACTTTTGCTTGTTCAATTTTTGGCTAGTTTGCCTCATTCCTTTGCAGGAATGGTAGAAAAAATCTTATCTAGTGATCCCTTACCTATACTATGGGGTGTTCTCAAGCACGTTCAAAGCCTTATTTCTATGGCCTCTCTATGTGGTACTTCTTCTGATAACTCAATCCTTGCGGTCCTCTCCTATGATTATGGTCAAGGATGTAGACGTGGTGGACGTTCTTCTGGAAGAGGCCATCCTCCTAGATTTGGATGAGGTCAACCTCAACCACCTCCTGTCAACCACTTATGCAAATTTTGTGGGTGCACAAACTATGATGGGGGCCGCCGCTGGAAAAAGTATGGGAAACCTTCCTGGGCAAATCAGGTCTCCTCTGATGTCTATGAAGACTCAACTAAAACTATCTCTAGCTCTACTCAATCCACAATTAGTAAATTTGGTTGGAGTTTGAAAAAATCCTCCAAGTGCATCTATCCTCATCAACAACTTCTATAGAAGGAGGTTACTCTACCTTCCCCTTGACATGAACATTTTTTTCTAGAGCGAGGACCTAGGAGCGGATTCTCTACTGGTAGGGGGATAGGAGACGACCATATCGAGGCAGATCATGACCTAGAGGCAAGATCACATCTCCTGATAATACCTACAAAAATAAATAGGTCATTGACTCTGACGCATCTACCCATAGTTCTGGCTCTTCCAAACTTTTCACTACCTTATTTATGACTACAAATGTTCCTCATGTGACTTTTGTGGATGTGACTCAGTCTGTTGCTCATGGCATTGGAACTATATCTCTATCTAAAAATCCACCCTTAACATTTGTCTTATATGTTCCACACTTTCCTCTTAATATACTATATATCAGTAAATCTGTTAAGAGCCTTCAGTGCTTGATTACTTTTGACTCAGAGGGTTGTGTGTTTCAGGATCTCCATACGAGGAAGAGGATTAGTTCAGGCCTTGAGGTACTAGATAGACTATGCCACCTAGATGTGCCACAATCTGCTACCACTCATCTATTTGCTTCCATGACTAGTCTACAATGAGACTTTCAATTGGGGCATCCTTCTGTTGTTGAACTCCATTGTTTATTATAAATATTTCATGTGAATCATGCCAGTTTAGCAAAAAAATTTGGGTTGTTTTTCATAAGAAGAAAGAAATTAGTTTTAAAATTTTGTTTGGCATTGTTCATGCTGATATTTGGGTCCATGTTTTATTTCTAGCTTGTCTGGATATTGCTAATTTAATACCCTCATTAAATATTATTCTAGGGAAACTTGGTTGGTTCTACTAAAAGATTATAATACCATTTTGCAAACTATCACCACCTTTTCTTTACTGAGATCCAAACCCAATTCAATATAGTTGTTAAAATCTTCCGAATCGATAATGCCTTAGAGTTTATGCAAAAATCTATCGATCATATTTGTAATTATCGGGGTACCTTCAGACAAACTTCCTACTCTTACACACCACAACAAAATGGTGTGGTAGAAATGAAGAATCGTCATTTACTTGAAGTAGTACACACTCTTCTTCTTTAGTATTGTGTTCCTAAATATTTATGTCCTGAAGTCGTTTCTACATCCTGCTACTTAATTAGTTGTATGCCTTCTTATGTATCACATAATCAAGTCCTTGTCTCTCTTCTTTACCCTAATGTGCCTCTATCTTATGTTCCACCATGCATCTTTGACAACACCAAATTTGTTAAGAATCTTTGGCCTGGGATATCTAAACTTGACTCTCGCTCAATTAAGTGTGTCTTTCTGGGATACTCATGAACTTAGAAAGGATATTTGTGTTATGATCTTGTCAATCAACAATTGTTTGTGAGTGTGGATGTTGTGTTCTTTGAAAACACATTATACTACTCTGACGAAGGGTCTACTTTATCTAGTGATCTGGTGGTTCCTACTCCTCTACATGAGGTAGTAGAACATGATCACACTGAAAAAACTGAAGAGGTATCCATGAGAATACCCACACTTATAGATCCACCCTATGGATCCTCCACAACCAATTCCTCCCTCTTCGGCAGATGACAACACCCCCAGGTATTTTCTAACCTACATCTTCCAATCAACCTAAGGGAAGGTGTTTTTTCCTGCACTCAACATATGGTTAGTAATTTCTACTCTACCACTAAACTTGGTGCTAGCTTTGCATGTTTAACTACTGCTCTTTCTACTATTTCTATGCCAAAGAATGCTACATAAGCTCTTCAACATCCTTCTTGGTGTCAAGCTATGGAAATCAACTAGATGGTTCTGTTGAACGATTGAAGGCTAACCTTGTAGCAAAAGGCTACACTTAGACCTATGAAGGAGACTACTTTGAAACTTTCTCTCTTGTGTCCCACCTCAACTTTGTGTGAGTATTTATCTCTATAGTTGTGAATAAAGATTGACCTCTTTATCAACTTTATGTAAAACACCTTCCTGTATGGTGACCTACATGAGGAAGTTTATATGGAAAAGCCACCTGATTTCATTAATCATGGAGAGTTTAGTTTTCCAAAGTCTGCCGACTTAGGAAGGTGATATATGGCCTAAAACAAAGCCCACGGGCGTGGTTTGATAAATTAAGTCAGATACTGCTCAAGTTTCAATTTTGGTGTTCACATTGTGATTGTTATGTTTTTATTAAAAAAACCAACTCTGGACTTGTTGTGCTTATTTCTTATGTGGATGATATCACTTTGTCTAGTGATGATTCGAAAAGTATTGCATCTACCAAATGGTATCTCGAACATCATTTTATCACTAAAGATTTGGGTAAACTCGGATACTTTTTGGGAATTAAAGTTTCCAGATCATCTTCTAGCATTTGCCTTTCACAACGCAAATATGTGTTGGACCTTAAAAAAAGCAGGCATGCTTGGGTCTAAACCTATTAGTATGCCTCTAGATCCCATTACCAATTGGGATGATGAATCTTCACCTCCATACCCTGATAATCATCAATACCTATAAACGGTTGGTAAGCTTATGTATCCCATTGTGATGAGAGCTGATATTACTATTGTTATTGAACTTGTTTAGTAGATATTTGGACAAACCTCAAAGATTTCATTGGGATGCTATTTGTGACATGCTTAAATATCTAAACTCTTCTCCCAGGAAAGGTTTACTATATCGTAGATATCCATACTGCAAACTTACTGGGTATTTTGACTCTGATTATGTCAGTAATCAATGTGACTAAAAATCTACTTCTGGATATTGTTCCTTTGTTGGCAGGAACCTGATTACATGGCGCAGTAAAAATATAGACTGTGGTTTCCCAATTAAGTGTTGAAGTAGAATACATGGCTATGGCTCACACTACTTGTAAATTAATGTGGGTCCAAGGACTCGTCAAGGAATTTGATATTTCTGACTCTGTTCTGATTCCTATGCACGGTGATAATAAAGTTGTTACATCCATGAGCGCACAAAGTACATCAAAGTGGATTGTCACTTTGTTTGAGAAGCAGTTCTTTTTGGACGTATTTGTACTCTTTATCTTCATACATAAGATCGGGTTGTTGATATCTTTACCAAGATACTTCCCAAGACTCACTTTGCTACACTAGTGGACAAGTTGGGCATGATTGACATTTATGCTCCTGCTTGAGGGGGAGTATTAGTATATATGCTTTATATGTTATCATGTGGTGTGCATTTTCTTATCTTGTGATGTGTGTTTTCTTATGTTCTTAAGACATGTCTTGTCTTTAGCTTTTTCTTTTATCCCATACTTCCTAGATTTGATTCTCCCTTACTCTCTTATCCTACAAAAGAGAGTACATTGTAACTTTTTCCAACACATCAAATAAAGGTTTTTCCATTCTATAGCTGTAATTTTTGGTGTGGGAAACCAGTCAACTAAAGGACAAGTAGGTCAACTGAAAATTGTTAATAAACATATTCATTATGTAGATTGTCAAATAGTGCTTTCAACACATCATGAATTACCCAATTCGTATGTCTGATGTGAAATTTGTAGCCATTTTAGTGAATGGGTATACTTTCTAGTTGACCTACAGAGAAATGAATCGGCAAATTGGCCAAATATTAGATTTACTATGATTTCCCTTGATTTGACAAATTGGTCAATTGAGCAAGCCAATCAATTGGTTTACAATTTTTGTAGCTTCTAAAATAGGTAAATTGATCATTTCAAGAACTGAAACAACTGTTTCACATGTAACATTTTTTCTTCTTCCCGATTTCCAAATCAATCGCTTTAAGGGAGAGTGGATGAACTTATTTGTCAGTATATATATTCACTTCCTATGTAATTGAATTTGCATTGAATGGTTTTTTAATCGCTCAATTACGAGTTTAGATGCAAAGTATAGAGTCATTTCATTGACAATCTATGTTACTCTAATTGTTAGAGTTGGGGTGAGGCTTTGAATTTTGGCTTATATCTTGAGATTTTTGTGGAGTGGTAATGACTTCTCTCCTCTTATTTTAACAATATGCAAATAAATCATAAAAGTGCATCAAATTTCAAATAAATTGCACAAACTAAAAGAAACCTTAAGAAAGAGAATATTGAGTGAAATGTAGTTCAAATATGCACATCTATATATAAAAATGCAACTAAAAATATGATCACTAGGAATTAATCAGTTATCAATGTGGACAATTTGGGCATGTGAGGATGTTTTGCCATCAATTATACTGAGAAGTTTCACAAAAATATAGGTAAAGTCATTAATATTTGCAACAATACAATGACTTCAGAAGAGGACAATGCCAAACTTCACATACAAGGTCATCAAGACTTATGGGAAGAAGTCAAGGTCGTGGTTGTCTACACGCAATTACTCGAGTCTGTGACACGAATCATCCTCAAGGAATCATCAACCCAGGGGTTATGACAAGTCAAATGGATCTTTTTCATTCTAACTTATCTACTTTATCTTATTATATGTTTTACATGAATCGGCCTTGACACACTCATTTTTCACCATAATGGTGATACTCCTTTGTAACTTCCCTATTAGTAGTAGAGCAAATAAGTTTTTTTTCTAGAAATTCCTTTAGTGGGTTCTAATATTTTGTGAGAGGTGTGTCCATCATTAGGGTGGATCTCATGTCACTTTATATGCATGAATTCAATGTGATCCAAGGTATGGATGTCTTAGTGAAGTACCATGTTGTTTTGGATTGTGGCTTTTAGGTTGCAAGGTTTTAAGGATGGAGATATCTCTTGGTATTTCCAAGGATATAGAAAGATCCTCCTGACATGTTTGGTGTCAGTAGCTATAGTAGAGAAGTTGACAAGATGTGGATGTCCAACTCTCTTAACACATGTTGTAGATATCAAGGTGAAGGTTCCACAAATAGATGACATTCTGGTGGTGTTGGGGTTTGAGGATGTGTTTCCTAATGAGTTACCAAGTGTCCCTCCTCCTAGAGAGATTCATTTTTTAGATCAATCTCATATCAAATATGCAACTAATAGCACAACCATAATATATGATGTCACCATCCGGTTGAAGGAGTTGAATGTGCATCTTAGTTGTTTTTCAAGAAAGTGCTCATGAAGTCGAATACGTCCCTTTTAGCACTCCTATACTTTCTACAAAGAAGAAGGATAGATCTATGAAGTTGTCCATAGTCAATATATTGCTAAAAGAAAGACAATGTAGAACTAGTATACGTTGGCAAGGATAGATGATGTGTTTGACCAGTTGAAGGGAGCTATGGTATTTTCAAAGATAAAACTGATATCAGGGTACCATTAATTAAGGATCAAGTTGTATGACATAACTATGATAACTTTTAAGACCAGGTATGGTTATTATGAGTTTATGATAATATTTTTTGGGTTAATCAATGCACCATTACCTTCTATAGATTTGATGAAAAGGGTGTTAGAAGTATCTCCGATTCATGATAGTGTTTAGATGATATTTTGATCTACTCCAAGGATAGATATCATCATGAGCATCATAAATATATGGATAAGAGTTTTTGAGGAAGCAAAATTGCATGTGAAGTTCAACAAGTGTGTGGTTTTCCTATTTGACGTTTCTTTTCTTGGTCATGTCATTTCAAGGAAGGGGATCTATGTAGATGTAAAGAAAGTGGATTCAGTGTTGGAGTGGGATCATCCTTAGATGCTAATAGAGGTTTGAAGTTTTCTTATTTTAGCTAGTTATCATAAATAATTCATCAAGAACTCTAATGTTATATTTTTTCAATTAATCAGGATAACCAAGAACGCTATACCTTTTGCTTTGGAATGAAGAATATCAACATTTCTTTCAATTATTTAAATAGAATTTCTCATCAACACATGCATTAGTTTTACTGAAAACATGGAAAGGCTAGATTGTTTTCTGGTGCTTTGAAGAATGAGTTAGGTTGTGTGATGATGCATAACAAGAACCTGATCTCATATGCTTCTAGAAAACTCAAGAAGCATGAGGAGAACTACCATACACACAATTTGGAGTTGGTGGTAGTGGTTTTGGATTTGGAAGTGTGGAGGCACTACCTTTATGGGTAGAAGTGTTGATCTTCATGGATCATAAGAACCTCAAGTACATCTTTCATTAGTAGGAGTTGAATATGAGGAAGAGGTGGTTGGAGTTGATTAAAGACTATTACTAAGGTAAATGTCGTAACTAACGCTTTGAATTGAAATTCATCTTTATCTTCTTCCATAAACAATTTATAGTTGTATTCCATTGCTTGTAGTAAGAGGGATGTGTTGGTGTATCTTTGTTGTATGAATGTGTAGATAAAGGTTTCATTGATGGGAGGTTTGTTGTCAAAGATGTAGATAAAGCCGAAGTTAGTACAATAAGTCAAGGATGCATAGAGAGATAACATTGTGACATGAAATATCTAGTCAGTTGTTGGTAATAAGAAGCATGATGGTTTTCATGAGTCATGTGATGGGACAATTTGCTTTCACAACTGGATGGTGGTTCTTGACGTTAAAGATTTCAAGAAAGTGGTGCTTGAAGAATCATGATTCTTGATTAACACAATGCAACTTGGAAGTATCAAGATGTACCATAATCGTAAGGATCTGTGTTGGTGTACATTGATGAAGCATGATGTGCCAGAGCTCGTAGTAGGATGTCCATTCTACCTGTAGTTCGAGGTAGAGCATCCAAAACATATATGGTTGTTATAAATGTTACCAATTCCTAACTAGAAATGGGATCATGTTACCATGGACTTTGTGGTTTGTCTTCCTAGGACAACTGAGGAGTATAATTCCATAGGGGTGATTTTTGACTGATTGACAAATTTAGTGATTCTTGTTGGATAAAACTAACTTACTTAGAAGTTACCATAGATCTATGTTTACAAGATAGTTTGTCTATACGGTAATATGAAACCATAGTTTCAGACAAAGGGCTTCAGTTTACGAGTAGGGTTTGGGATTGTATGCATGCAACTTTGGGAATTCAGTTGAAGTTCAACATGAATTTTCACCCAAAGAATAATTGTTAGTAAGAGAGGACGATACATACTCTAAAAGATATTGTATAGGATTGTATGCTCCAATTTCTTGGTATTTGGGATATTGGCATGGAAGGATTTTCTTTTCTTTATGAAGAGGGTGACTATTAGCATTCAGTCACTTAGCTGGTGCAACAAATAACTCAAAAGATAGTTGTCATCAAGTAGGAGTTGAAGGCAACACATGACAAGTAGATATCTTATGAAAAAAACTCCAAAAGGCCACTAGAATTCATGTTGGAGACCTTATGTATCTTAAAAGGCTCGTCTTGGAAGAGTGTTTGTAGATTAAAGAAGAGGGGTAAGTTGGCACCTAGGTTTAACACTGAATGTATCAGAAAGTGGCCTACGTGTTGGAGCTACCACCATATTTGAGTTGCTTTCATAGTGTTCTCGACATTTTGATGTTGATGAAGTGTGATATGGATATTAAATAGATAAAAGAAACTAATGTAAGTGTAGCTTGATGATGATATCTTATATGTTGAGGGTCTAATTGTAATATTGGACAGACATGTATAGAAGTTACAGAAGAAGGATATAGTCCTAGTGAAGGTTTTCTTACATAATCATGGCATTCAGGAAACCACATGGGAGATTGAGGATGATATGGAAACTAGATGTCCTTGTTTTAGGATTTTAAGGGATAAATCCATTTTAGGTGGTTAGTTCTGTAAATCCCCAAAAATATCTTACCCTAATCTTATTTATTACCATAATTGAATGCTTGATTAAGCACTTGATTCATTTGATTATGTGATTTCCCTAACTATACCTTGTTTTCCTTAATTTCATGATTTAATGGATTAGTGATGAAATAATTATAGTCATGTTAACATATCTAAGACCATGCTTTAATCCTTGTATGTGCCTTGTATGGTGAAAATATTATGTTTTCAATAATTGGTTGCATGATATTTAACACTTGCAAGGAGGGTTGGTGGATCATCGCCTAAGTTTTGGTCTTGGTAGAGTGGGGTTGATGGCCCCACACATGGAGGGTTGGTGGATCATCACCTTATCTCTTAGGGTTTGGAGGTTGTGAGACAGTGAGTTCCATGGCTCACATGATAGTGAGGATGATGGCTCACTTTTAGAGGGTCTATGGCTTATCACCCTCCTTAGGGTCAATGGCTAGTCCTAAAGCTTGAGGTCGATGAGTTGTACCCTAACCAAGGTCAATGGGTTCCTAACCTAGAGGGTCAACAAGCCTATTAGTGAGGAGGTCGATGGGTCTTCTGGTGAGTTGGTCAATGGTTTTTTAAGGAAGAAGGTTGATGGGTTTACTCACTTGATAGTACTTGGGTTGTCTAGCTTGATGGTCAATGATTCACTATAGCGAGGAGTTCGATGGTTCTACTAGATAATGTCTTCTATGTCTAAGAAAACCAAGGAGGTTCATTTCCATGAGGGTTTATGGGTCAACTGACTTAAGTAAGTAGATGGCTTTCCTATAAGGGTTATTTTGGCTTTTCAACTACCCTCGACTATAAATGCCCTCATCACCTTGACCCTAAGACTCATTTGCAACCCTAAATCCTGCTAGAATGTGAAGGAGCCAAGTGAGATTGAGGGTAAGGTTCTTGGATATGCATGTTCTTGGAAGAAGGTGGTCTAGCTTCATTTGGAGGATCTAAAACTAGATAGCAACATTTCGGTCCAAGATGATGTAAGATTTTCTCTCTTTCTTATCTTTTTTTTTGTTTTTTACCCTCTCTTCTAATTACTTTGGTTGAGATCCATAGAGAACTGTGATAAATCTAGTTTCTTTGGTTAAAGATCCCTCCTTTCTTCTCTTGTTGACCAAGTTTGGGCTAGATCTTGCTAAAAGGAGCCTTAGGAGTTAGTGATGAGGTGTTTGAGGGTGTTTTGAAGCTTGGTTCATAGTTTTATTGGTTGTAGGGTCATGTTTTTATCAAAGAGGTGGTAATATAGCTCTTGTTTGCCTTCTTTTACACAAATAACTATAGGTAAACCCTAATATTGCCAGGAAAATGCTTATTGTGCCTAAAAATATGTTTACTATATTTTATGGTAGTATGTAAGTTAATCATGAATTTCTATAACCTCTTGCAGATTATGATTATCCATGACGGAAAATTTAAACATTGTTGTTGTCCTAAGGCTGAAATTTTGAAATATGCATGCTTTTACCTAAAAATGCTAACTTTACGTGTTGTTGGATACCATGTTGGAAAGGATCCAAATTTTGAACATTTGGTATTGTTTGTATGACTATCCAAGATGGAAATACAAAGTTTCCTAGCCCTTACAATGTTGAAATCTCGTAGTACATATGTGTTTCTTACTCAAAGGTAGCATTTTAAAGCTTAGTATTGCATATTTTTACTCTAGTCGTATCTCCCTCATGTCAAAGAGTTCATAAATTTTTTTGTTATTGCTGAAATATTATTAATAACACACCTTTTGAGGTGATGTTTGAATCTTTATGAAGGTATGGCCTTGTTATGGCCAAAGGTGGTAGATTGGACTATGTACACTTTGATTCATGATATGGGGCTCTTTATATATTCTAGAATTTTAGTTGATTAGTGTTATGATGCACCTTTATAATTATGTGTTGTACTCTGGTTGCTCTCAACAAGATGTGTAATTGACCTAATCAATAAAATCAAACCATAGTCATGTAGTGTGATGTGATCGTAGGAACTATCCTATTGTTTGGTAGTCGGGATAGTGAAATGGGAAGCCTCGTAGAGATCTAAGACTATGAGTAGGTACTTGGAGTCATATACTTGTTAGTATATGTGAGCAATGGAAGTTTTATTTCTTTGACACCCTTATATGGGTCATGTGAATGAGTGTTGATGAGGTTGTATCTCCAGCTGTATGTGACACATGAATGAGATATGTGAAATGATATATGGGTCATTATACCCAAGGAATATGTTTCGTGCCTTAGTATATAGTACGAACATAATGTTATATGCTATCTTTTCAGCCCCTAGTAATAGGTTTCTGGATGATGCACCCCTACTTGTTATACTTGCATTGATCAAGGCATGGAGGGATCTTATGGAGACTTGTTATATTTCTCTTCAATTCCTTTCAAGTGTCTCCATTCATAATTCTTATATTTCATGTATTGTTGGTAATACTATGTGGAGATTACTATTTTGTTTAGTTTGCATTTTGAATGTTGATAGTAAAAGGCTTGCATGCATTGGAGGCTTTATTGTTGCTATATCGTATCATCAAGATATGGGTCTTACTCTCATGGTTATCCACATCTTTTAGGTGTTTAACCTAGTTCCCATGGATTTCGTGAATAGGGGGCTCCTTAGGATGGTAATTAGTAGTTAGAGGTTGGTTTTTGGTCTTTTTGAAGGTCTAAAGTCGTTCATACACTCGGGTTCGGGCAGGGTGATTTTTTATTGATATGTATCCACAGTTTAGTTTTTAGCTTACATGCCATTTACATTAATGTTCATGTTGTAAGTTATGGAAAATATACTTTTGTATACACATGATGTGATTGTACTCACCAAAGATCACAATTACACTTTGCTATTAATGAATGAAAGTAATGGCCCTTTATGTGCATCTTGTCAATATGTGTTAGTAGTTTTCTTATACTTATCCTTATCTACTAGTTCATGATGATGATTTGATTTAAAGAAAGTTTCTTAGCAATCTCATTTTATTGTGTGGGGCTTCTTGAAATATGCATTTTTTCAATATTAACTACCACAATAACAATTTTACTTATTATTGTTACAATATTGTGACAAAGTGGAATTTTAGCATAAGTATGACTTAATTACTCTTTTTTCCCTAATTATGTTCACTCTGGACCCAAATATATTTTTCTTGGACTCTTAATCATTATTGAGACTCAAATCCAAAATATGGTGACCAATGTGGATTTTATACACATTATAACACCTTAAATTTGATAAATTGATCACTTTGTCCAAAGAAGAAAATTGGTCAATCAAACTTCATCTTTTTGTTCTCAAACCTTTTCTATATATTCTCCACATTTTTTTGAATCTATGGTCCAAATTTCATCTCAATCGTACATCCCTACTATTTACTATGATTTTTGAAAGTCTAGTGCTCAAAAACCCTTTTTATTGGCCTTTTTCTTATCTTTTCCAAGTCAACAATCTGTTGGCTAAGGCAAGGGATGAACCTCGGCCTTTGGATCGGCGAGCCACAGATTGTGGCCTGATCCAGTAGTTAGGAGGTCATCCCCTACCTCCTACAATCAGTGGGGAGGAGACTAAAGGGACCGACACACCCTTTTGGCTCGTTTTTGACCCGTTTCGAAAATCAAAAGAACCGGAATGTTTCCCCCACCATTCCGAACTCAAACGGCCCTTTTCCCCCCTCGAATCAGCTAGTTTCAAGAGCAAATGAGAGATTTCTCTCGCAGTCACCGCCATGGACGTTGTGGCCATACGACACCCTAAACCTAACCTTCTCTAACTATAAAAACCCCACCACAAGACTCAGTATACTCCCACGATTGTAGTCGGTGTCTTGAATTCCTCCCTCGTGTGCTCTTCCCCATTCACCCCTTTCACACCGCCCCTGCTCCTCTGCAACGCCACTGCCTGGCCATCTTTGGCCTTTCTCCTCCTTATTCCTCTCAACAATCCTCCGCCACCAACAAGCTTGTGAGGGTGTGGCGAGCTTGGACGACATCCTTGTTGCCCTCCTCAACGCCTCCTGCTCCTTTCCCCCAAGCTCTGATGGCCCTCTGTTCCTCCATGGAAATAGGGGAGTGCAGCACAAGGCGACCATCGATCTGGGTGATGCACAGGAGAGGGATCGCCCGACTAGGCCGAATCCTCGAGATGCAGGGTGATTGGGCCTGAAATTGCGGCCCACTTCCATCTATCTAGGTGAATGTTCATTTAAATCAAGAAAATAAAACCCCATGGATATTTTGATCTTATATCATGCTAGGATAATCCAAATAAGGCAAGTAAGTAGTCAATTTTCATCAGAAAATCAAGGGCAATCTAATGGAACCATTTTCAAAACATGATTCTATACTTATTTCAATGATGTCATTAAACTATGATATTCGATTATTCATAGATTGTCTAAATGACTCTATTTGTGGTTAATCTTGACTAAATATTGAAAACCCTAGATTTGACTCTAATGATACTCTTGAATCCAAACTTGATTAAATATGAGTTTAAATCTGATCTTGTCAGTCACCCCCCCTAGAATGTGAAGCATGCACATTGAACTAGGGATTAACCTTAATATTATGATGATGGATCTAATCTTGCAAAACACTTGATATAGTTTTAACCCCTCAATCGGCTCTTGAAATTTCAATTATAACGTGTATCATGATGATGATGTAGGAAATTGATGATGACTTGGATAATGATCATAGATTAAGGTTAACACATATGATCCTAGAAAACCTAGGTAAGTCATTCACACTCGAATATATTATAGACTTGAAATAATGTTGGACATATTGAAATATTGATTATAAGTCAATGACCCAAGCCTAAGGTTGACATAGGAAAGTGTAACCCTAATCTCGAATATTGAAACGTGATATTCTGAACATCACGATCTTGACCCTTGATCCAATCTTGATGATTTAGGATCTGACTCGAAGGGTTGACCTATTGATTTGGATATTGATTATACTCGAAATCCTTGGTGAAAGGTACGCTATTATATAACTCCTTCTTGATTGTATTGAAGATACTTTTATGTATCTCTTGACTGTGTACTTGGCTACTTACTTGGATGAGCTACTATTCCCTATGATTAGTCTTTCGTTTTTCTATACTATATTTTAAAAAACATGAAAACATAAATTGCATGCCCATTATTGATAACACCAAATTTTGTGATATTTATGGCCCATATTTCGTTGTCAAAACTGCCCTTTTAAACTGTTTTCCTCTCCTTTTTGTCATGTTTTTGAATAAACAGGCCACACTACGCTCTTAACTCAATTTTATCATCTTTTGCAGAGTTTTCCTCAGTTTTTCCGCTCAAAATTAGCAAAAGGTTCGTCCCGGCCCATGTACGTGTTTTACCTGCATCGGCCCTCCTACCAGTCGGCCGACACACTTACTACCCGTAATACAGCAGCCCGATACAACTGCCGCACGACACGGGTATGTCGTGTAAGGAAGATCTGATAGGCGATACGCCACTTACCCAATAGGGAGATGTACCCGCCACGACTACTCTCCCGATGAAGCGTGTTGTGTGATACAAGCCACCCACCGGCAGGGCCCACCCATCACGATACCCGACGCGCTTGCTGCCCGACACCCGCTGTGTCGGGCGACACGCACGTTGGGCATCCCTGAAGTCGCGCTAATAGAGTCGATGGAGGACACGTGGCACCCGGAGAACCGCAACTTCTTCCAACCGCTGCCTATAAATAGCAGCTATAGGACCTCGATGGGACAGTTCGGAATCTCACGAAAGCTAACTTTGGAAAGCACCTGGAGCTAGTGTGTCGCGTCCCAGAGGCGTACCGGGCGATACTAGGTGAGCACTTCCCCGACCCGAAAGGGCGGGAATGGTTCACTTAGAATCCGTCCCGGTCACCGTAGCAGCCTAATATCGACCAAAAAGGCCACCCGATATGAGGAACCCGATACTCTAAGTGGTCTCTAGCCCGACACAATACCGAGCCCGATACGAATCAACCATTACAGTGTGTCGCCCGAGAGGGTGGCATCCCGACACGACCATATCGGGCATGAGCGCTTTGATCGATACGTCTGCCCGTCATGGCGTGTCGCCCGACAGGGGATGCCGCCCGACATAGGCGTATCGGAAAGAGCTTCCACCCAATATCGGGTTAGAGGGACCTTAGGGATCTGCTGCTGTTTGTCGATCTCCTAAATCAAAGAGGTGATATTTATCTTCCCTTTTTTAGCCATTTACTTTCTTTATTTACGCAATGTAACCAAACCCTTTTATATAATGATTATGCTAATGGAATCAGATGAGTTTTAAACGTCTGTTGCTCTATGTTTGGTCCCTTTTGTGGGACAGTTACTTTGTTTAGCATCCGAACTCTAGCTTGTATGCTTCGATCATGTTTTGACTAGCTATCAAATCGTGTTTCCCGTTGCAACCCCCTCGAGAGAGGTGTTGTAGCTCTAGTGTTTGGTCCGATCAGGGAGTACGAAAGTACCTAGGATCAGAGTTGCTTCAATTATCTTTCCGCTCTAACCCAAGTCCAGCAACCTTGAGAGAGGGTGTTGGTGCTTAGTTAGAGGTACCCTCTTTGAGAGAAAGGGTACTAGATGTTCCTGCTGCCGCTTGTTATACCGAAGTTTTCCTCCTTCGTTCCTTACTGAGGCAATGGTATTATCTCCTCTGGTTCCGTTGTGCAAAACCCCTAAAAACCAATAAATACCTGAAACCTTCATTTTCCTTGTAACTCTAGTTGGAGACTTCGTCTGCCATTCCTTTGGGAACTTTATCCTCATTTTACCCTAACCGGAGTGTAAAGTGTCGATTTCGCGTTCTTAGCACTACCACCCTTGTCCCTGTGGTTCGACCCCGATTGCTACTTCGAACCCCATCATCGTTGCGGGGACCTAAGAGTCGGGTAATTTAAAAATCCGACTACTTCAAATCCGCTCCTTTTGGGCGCGTAATTTAGGCCGGTCAACTTTTTGGTGCCGTTACCGGGGACAAGGCAAAACGGTACTGTTAACGAACCCGAATCCACTAACTACACTCCCGTGCCTCAAGCTTAGTAATGAGCTTGAAAACACTATTCCTTTTGATCTTCTAACCTAAAATGAGTATAGAGTAGTTCGTTTTATTGATACAAGTTTTCTAACTTGATTATATGTTCTATTCAGGTACTCAGGAAAGAAGCATTTTTCTCAGTTGAGCACAGACACCACTAGTCATGCCACCTCGCGTCGAACCACCTCTTTCTGAGGATGAGCAACATGCTAGAGTTAGACCACACTCACCTCCGCACGGGGACAATGACCGTTATAATGGCGATCATCAACAGGAAGAACCTGAAACATAACAATTCGAGGATGATCATCGCCACGAGAGACGTCGTCATCACCGAAGACGTAGAAGAAATCAACATAATCAGGAGCAGAACCATGGGGACAATGACAGTGAAGATTCTAACGAAGAAGAAAAGACCCTCAGGGAGCTGGCTTCCACAAAGGCCAATAACTCAAGATGTCATGTTGTCATCCCAAGGTTCAATGCAACAAACTTTGAGCTGAAACCATCTATCATATCTATGATTCAGAACAAGAGCTTCTGAGGGAATTCAAAGAATGATAACCCTTACCATCATCTTGATGCTTTTAAGAATATATGTGATACCATTAAAATGTGGGGAGTTCCACAAGAAGTCATTTACTGTTAGGGCTTCATCTTATCCTTAAAGGACAAGGCCCTATCCTGGTACCTAGGGCTACCGCATCAAGCTCTCTGAATGGATGGAATGCGCTGGCGGATGCTTTTGTGAACAAGTTTTACCCTACAGAGAAAACTGTTAGGAACTGGCAAAGGATCACATCATTCATGCAGAAGCCGAATGAGAATCTTCATGAAGCCTAGGAAAGGTATCAAGAGTATCAGAGGGACTGCCCTCATCACAACTACAAGAAGGGTTTCCTGATAACCACCTTCTATAATGGTCTGACCCCTGAAGAAAGGGTATCGCTGAATGCAGCTGCAGGAAGAAACTTTTTGGGAAAGAAGCCCAGCAAATCCAAAAAGATCATCAAAAACATGGCCGAGTTGCAGGTAGGCACCGACTACGACGGGTCTGATAGAGGACATGCTAAGAAGGCCGCTAATGAAGGACCTTCGGTCGAATCCAAATCTCTTGAAGCTATCACCACTCAAATCCAGAAGATAGCCACTGATGTCAGACAATTGAAAGAATCAGGTGGAAAAGGGAAGAAACAGGTTGAGAAAGTTATGAAATGTGTCACCTGCGGAGAAGGTGGACACGGGATTAATAACTGCATTTACACCCAACCTAACGAGTCAAGTAAAAGTGAATCTGAAGCAGAGGAAGCTGAGAACGTCTCTTTTGTCAACTTTAAGAGACCGGATCACCCTGGTTTTAACTATGGCAACAAGGATGCGGCTGAAAACTCGCATCAGCTGAATAATCCACCCAAGCAACCGCAAGGTTTTGAGAAAAGGGGCAGACAAGGTCAGTTCACCAGAACTACCAATTTCCAATCAAACAAGACAAACTTTCAAGGGCAAGGAAAGTACCAAAATTGCCAAACAGCTAACCCTAGCCAAGGCCAGGGTCAAGCTAAGGAGCAAAGTCAGGACAAGAACTCGAATCAACCAGACTTGGTGGGGAAATTGTTCAATTTTGTCAAAAGATAGGATACTATTAACAACAAGCTGGCACAAAGCGTGATGTCCAATTCAGGGGTTCTGAATACGATGCAGGTTCAAATGGCGGATATGTAGACACACCAATGCCAGATAGATCAGCAGCTGGCCCAGATGGTTGAGTTAATAAAGAATCCCTCAGGTAAGATACCCTCCAACACTGAATCTACCAAAACGGCGGTGCTGAGATCAGGGAAGATAGTAGAATGCCCTAAAGAAGCCAGACTTGAGGAACCTGAATCAAGGATTGCGGCAGAAAATCCCACAGAAGAAGACAACCAATAGGCTCATGTCAAGGAGCCAGAGCCAAGATCTATGGAGGAATTGTTTGGTAAAAGAAGTCCTTACTCTCCAAAGTTGTCTTTCCCTTACAAACTCATAAAGGCACATCTTAAAAAGCATTACGAGAGGTTTATGGAGTCAGTAAAGAAGCTTCACCTCGAAGTACCTTTTCTGGATGCTTTAGAGGAAATGCCGACCTACGCCAAGTTTTTAAAAGATTTGATCACCAAGAAGAAAAGAGGAGGAAGAATCGAAACAGTGCACCTAGCTAGTATGTCTTCTGCTTTTGTCAAAGCGGATTTACCTATCAAGAAGAAGGATCCAGGAGCCTTCACCATTCCTTTTGTTGTTGGAGATAACATCGAATTGAAAGGTCTTTCTTATTTAGGGGCTAGCATCAGCCTTATGCCCCTAAGCCTCGCGCAACGTTTGGGTTTGACTGATATGGTCAAGACCAACATGAGTATTGAATTGGAGGACCATACCTTCAAAAGACCTGTAGGAGTTGTTGAGGATGTACCGATCCGTGTGGGAAGTCTCTTCATTCCTTGCGACATTATGATCATTGACACCGTGGAGGACCCTAACTGTCTTATCATCTTTGGGCACCCCTTCTTGGCTACAGGAAGAGCGTTGATTGATGTTGCCGAAGGAATAATCACTCTGAGGGTCAAAAAGGATCACTTAGATTTCAAAGTAAAGGATGCTATGAAGGGATCGTCCCTGTTAGAATCCGCTTACTTCGTAGAAAGCTACAACCAGTTTTGTGAAGAGGTGGAAGAAGATATCGTAATGGTACCCTCTTGTGAAAGAGTTAAGCAATCAAGACTCTGATTCTGAAGATCCAGAGATTGTCGAGATTCTCAAATATCTAAATCAGTTTGATGAAGATCTAAGCGATGAGGAGGAGGTAATAGAAATAGTTAAGTTTGCTTCTCTAGAGGAGACACCAGAAGAAAAGGCACCCAAGGCTAAGCCAGAGCTGAAACAACTGCCTGAAGGTTTAAAGTATGAATTTCTAGATCAAGAAGGGAGAAATCCAGTCATCGTTAATGCCTGTCTTACGAAGGATCAATTGGAAAGGCTTCTCGAGGAGTTGAGGCTCCATAGTCAGGCTATAGGATATTCGGTAGAGGATATCAAAGGTCTTAGCCCAGCGTTGTGTATGCATCGCATTAATTTGGAAGAATCTGCTAAACCTCTGGCTCAACCCCAGAGAAAATTGAACCAAATGCTAAAAGAAGTTGTGAAAAAAGAAGTGATCAAACTAAGGGATGCAGGAATTATCTACCCAATCAGTGACAGTAACTGGGTAAGTCCCATCCATGTGGTACCGAAGAAAGGAGGCATAACAGTTGTGAAAGGAGACAAAGGCGATGAGGTGGCAGTCCGGACCGTCACCGGATGGAGGATGTGCATAGACTACCGAAAACTGAACCAAGCCACAAAAAAAGATCATTATCCTCTTCCTTTCATTGATCAAGTTCTGGAAAGATTAGCGCATCATGATTATTTCTGCTTTTTAGATGGTTTTTCTGGGTTTTATCAAGTCCCCATCTTACCAGACGACCAGGAGAAAACTACTTTTACTTGCCTCTATGGTACTTACACCTTCCGAAGAATGCCTTTTGAATTGTGCAATACTCCTGCAACGTTTCAGCGTTGCATGATATCGATGTTTTTGGATTTTTTGGAAGACATCGTGGAAGTTTTCATGGATGACTTTTCTGTCTGTGGGAAGGACTTCGATGCCTGTCTGAAAAACATGTCTCTGGTCCTGCAACACTGTAAGGAGAATAATTTGGTCCTCAATTGGGAGAAGTGCCACTTTATGGTACGAGAAGGCATTGTTCTAGGGCATAAAGTCTCGAGGCGAGGCATCGAGGTATATGTGAGCAAGGTTGAAGCTATATCTAAACTTCCTCCACCGAAGTCTGTAACTGGAGTGTGGAGTTTTCTCGGGCACGCCGGTTATTATCGAAGATTCATAAAAGACTTCTCGAAGATCTCGAAATCGTTGTCAAATCTTCTGGTTAAGGATGTTGAATTCGATTTATCTAACAATTGTCTAAATGCTTTTCAGGCCTTAAAAGATGCACTTGTTTCACTACCTATCCTTCAAGATCTGGATTGGGAGCTACCTTTCAAGCTTATGTGCGATGCCAGTGACTATGCCATAGGGGCAGTCCTGGGATAGAAGAAGGACAAAAGGCACCATGTCATTTGCTACGCCAGTCGTACTCTGGATGAAGCTCAAGTAAATTACACGACTAGAGAGAAGGAGATGCTTGTGATTGTTTTTGCTTTCGATGAGTTTAAATCTTACCTTATCGGAACAAAGGTAAAGGTCTACATCGACCATGGGGTGATACGATATCTTATGTAGAAAAAGGATACCAAGCCCAGGCTGTTAAGGTGGGCTTTGTTACTCCAGGAGTTCGACCACGAGATCATTGATAAGAAGGGTGCGGAAAATGTAGTCGCATACCACTTATCAAGGATCATAGTCAAAGACAAGAAGGAGCCACCTATCAACGATAACTATGCTGATGAAGCCTTGCTAATGGTTGAAACCAAAGATGAGAATTTGCCTTGGTTTGCAGATATTTGTAATTACCTCGCTTGCGGGGAGTTACCTCCTGATATAAAATATAATCAAAAGAAGAAACTATTTTTAGATGTAAAGAACTACTATTGGGATGATCCTCTTCTCTTTAGAAGATGCGCAGATAACCTGTATAGAAGGTGTATCCCTGAAGAAGAAGTTCCAAACATTCTGAAAGAATGCCATGCCTCACCATATGGAGGACACCTGGGGAGCGAAAGGACCTCCGCCAAGGTGCTGCAATCAGGGTTTTACTGGCCCTCCTTGTTCAAGGATGCTGCAAATTATGTAAAAGTTTGCAAAGAATGCCAATCGACAGGAAACATTGGAAGAAGAAATGAGATGCCTATGGCCAATTGGGTCGAAGTCGAGATCTTTGATGTATGGGGAATATACTACATGGGTCCTTTTCCCCCATCAAAAGGATATCAATACATTTTAGTCGCAGTGGATTACGTGTCTAAATGGGTGGAAGTTGTTGCCACCCAAACTTGCAACTCCAAATCAGTGATCAAGTTGTTTGAGAAAACTATCTTCCCTCTCTTTGGAGTACCTCGTACTGTGATAAGCGATGGTGGATCACATTTCGGGGGAAAATAGTTTGAAGCACTCATGCGGAAATATGGGGTTCAACACAAGGTCGCTATGCCCTACCACCCTCAAACTTCTGGGCAGGTGGAGGTTTCTAATAGACAGATTAAGCAAATTTTAGAGAAGATTGTCAGCCGCGCGTGGAAAGATTGGTCAATGAAGCTTGATGATGCCCTTTGGGCCTACAGAACTGCATATAAAGCACCCATTGGAACCACCCCTTACAAATTGATTTATGGGAAATCCTGTCATCTACCCTTAGTGCTTGAACACATGGCTCTTTGGGCAATTAAGTTCCTGAATATGGATCTGGAGAAGGTAGGAGAGAAGAGATATCTACAGTTACAGGAACTTGAAGAGCTGAGAATACATGCCTATGAGAATGCAAGGATCTATAAGTAGAGGACCAAGGTGTGGCATGATGCCCACCTGAGGAAAAAGGATGTGAGCGAAGGTGACAAGTTTTTATTATTTAAATCTTCTATTTGTCTTTTTCCAGGTAAGCTGCAAACAAGGTGGTATGGACCCTTCACCATAGCAAAGATATATCCATCAGGAATGATGGATCTGTATGATAAAGATGATCCATCCAAAGTTTTTCCGGTAAACGGGCACAGAGTAAAAAGATTCTATGAAGATGAAGCGTTTGTGAGAAGGAGAGAGATAAGTTTGCAGGATGGGGAAATAGCTGAAGGCGCAAAGTGAAGGATCTGAAGCTGTCGAGCTGATGACGCTAACTACAACGTTCCTCGGGAGGCAGCCTGGGTTTTTACTTTTCTTAGAATAGGACGTTATTTCTTTTCCTGTAAGAAAAACATTATGAACATTATGATTGTAATAAGGCCTGAGTCAGTGCATGCATCACATGCTCTGACTCTTCTATTTTATGGGCCACCGCTTGGTTTTTATGAGCATTGATGAGTAATGTTATTTGAGGCTGGGAACTTCACCTTAGGCCAATGATGTTTTACCCATCAATTGCTTTTTCCTTCGCTTTATTTTCAGTTTTCCATCATATATCTTGTTTGAAGCGCTTGTATCGGGCAAGGATGCATTACTCCTTGGCTGATATCGGGCAAGGAACCCGGGCACAACGACGGACACGCCCTGATGGGATAGGTGTATCGGGCGTCACACCTTAGCAATAAGTCATGTCAGACGATATGCCGAGCAACAAGTAACCGTGTCAGGCGGCATGAGTAATAGCCCATGATTTGACGGATGGGACTGATTTTACTGCCCGTCTCGGGAATGATTTGTCTCCTCGACCGACACGTGCCCCTGTTTTACCCATTTTACCCCGACCTAGATTGCTATATATAGTAACTTAGGTTAAACTGTGTCGGGCACTGGCATTTACTCCTCACCTACTCCCCTATCATGTAGTAATTTCTCTCTTTGCTCTAGTATTGACCACCTAGCTTTTGCTCCCATGTCATGCAAGCTATCTTCAGATAACAAAGGTATAAAACGATAGTTGTATCGTTTGGTTTTCCCGACACGACCCTCATGTCGTGCATTTTCGTATCGGACTTACGGCTTTAGTTGATTTCCTTGTATCGCCCGACACACATTTGTGTCAGCAGTGTTACCTTTTGACTGTGTCGCGCGACACATCTATAACGTGCGTTTGCCTGATACCTTATATCGGGCAATGCCTGTGTCACCCAGTCTTGTATCGCTTCACGTGTTTCTATTGTTGGGCGACACCTTTTCTTTTGGAGCAACCATATCAGGCACTTTGCATCGCGTAACTGTATCGCCCGGCACACCTTGAACTTTAGGCGTATCGGGCAATGGCCATGTCGTTCAGATTTGTTCGTGTCGCCCAGTCTTGTATCACCTCATGTGTTTCTTCTGACGGGCGACACCCTTTTTCAGGGCGATCGTATCGGGCATGATATTCTTTCACGGTGACGCCTGATGTCTCACGATGAACCTATGGCAATTTTTAGCCGAACTTCGTATCGTCCGATACAGGCATATCGGGCGAGCATCATATCGTTCAGTTTTGAAGCCCGATGCGGTGGTGTCGAGTAGCTCTTGTATCGGGATGAACCTTTTGGCTTATTGTGCAATCAGTTTTCTTTTAGACACCGATATTGACTTTACATTTTTACCTACCTGATATTGGGTAAGGTGAAACATTTAGATGCTAAATAAACTTGTCTTATGATAACAAAAATGACCCGCACCAAGCAAACTGTCGTTCAAGTTGAAGAACACGGTAGGAGGATCGACACCGAGGCCACAACAGGAGCTATGACAGTCGAGCAGAAATGCCCAAACCCCGAGGCACCTGGGCCATCCACGGTCAAAAAGAGACCAAGGACAGAAGAAGTAACGACCCCAACAATAGTTTCAACCGTAGTGGCAGAACCTCTGGATCACACACCAGGCAGGTTCGTGCCAAGAGACAATGAGCACGGGCGTCGATA
Source organism: Alisma plantago-aquatica (assembly GCA_963693085.1). Classification (NCBI taxonomy): domain Eukaryota; kingdom Viridiplantae; phylum Streptophyta; class Magnoliopsida; order Alismatales; family Alismataceae; genus Alisma; species Alisma plantago-aquatica. The sequence continues at coordinate 182,547,761 of OY856411.1, forward strand.
CTCAGAACTGGAAACAAAAATCTACAGGCCGAGCAGATTCTGCCACCAGTCGTCCTTCCTTCAACTAGGCATTTTCGACATGCTAGAAAATGTCCTAGTTACCATAGGGCTGAGGAAGATTTGCTTCAGCCACTCTGCCTCCTACATTGAACTCACCAGGGAGTTCATGTCATCTCTCCACCGGGTGCAGAATAAACCCGAGGAAATCAAAGAATATGGCGGAGCAGACAGACTGCAAGGGCGGCTATACAATGTCGAGCACGTCATCTCCGAGAAGCTGCTCAATGAAATCTTCTCTTTCAGCGAGGCAGAGAAAGAACTGCTTAACAATGGTGCAAGGATCACTGAAGGAGACGGGTTCAACCTGGTGGAGCTCTGGAGAAAGCTGACCGGCGAGTCATCATTCAAGCCGGGAAGCAAGGTGGTGGCAGTGCACTCCTACTTTTGGATAATAGTACACAAGTTCGTGGCATGCCTGCTCTTCAGGAAGAACGAATCAGGCAACGTCTACACCGAAGAACTCCATCTCATGTGTCACATGATGGAGGGCAGGGTGGTCAACCTGGGACACTTCTTGCTGAATAGGCTGCACCCCATAAAAGATGCCACCAAGGAGTACTGCATGGGTGGCATCATCAATCTGATTACGGTCGGGTTAGGGTACCCAAGGGAACCGCGTAGTCTTTCAAGGACAAGGGGCGACGAGAAGATAGACCTCAAGTTCCTCATGAGGGCCAACATCATCAAGAAGGAGGGGCGAAGCTACTTCTACAAATTCGCGAGAATAAAACCCTCTTTCCGCTTCCTAGCTGCGCCAACTACGACGCAGAAAAGCTGGTCTTCACCACAGCAGAGATTGAAGTTGTGGCAGTCGAAGCCGCTTACACCGCCACCACCAGAATACAAGAGAGGGCGGATGCAAGGGGCAAACCAATTCCTCTCAACACGCGGCAGGAAAAATCTTCAACAACTCCTACTGAGCCGCCTAACACTCCAGAGCCACCGATGACAACCATTGATAGAGCTGTTGTCTCTCCTACCATCCCAGCCACGATCATGACAATATCTGCCGTGGCTGAAGAAATACCGGCGATCGTGGAGGTCGCCGAGACAGCCAGGGCTGGGACAACCTCGCTAGCCCTGACAGAAGCTGCCGCGGAAGAGACAACCACAACTCCTGAGATTTCTGTGGTGTCCTTAGTGGCAGAAGAAGAAGTGCAGCCAGACGCCAGTAATGGGGCGTTTGCCGAGATCCTCGAGATGGAGCTCGGAGCAGCGCAACCTACGCCGACACCACCGCCAGTGTCTCCTGTGGCAGCTGCAGAGGAGGTCGCCGAAAATAGAGAGGTGGAGCAACATCCACCAACACCACGCCCCTCTCCACCACCACAAACAGGCGAGGCAGAGTCATCCGCAAAAGTGTTGATGCCTCGCCCAGAAGCAACTACCTCGTGAACAGTCTAGATTGACACTACCCCGAGTGAGGTTTCACACTCGTCGGGTATATCTTCACGTGGGAGGAGTGTCGTGAGGATGAGAGGGAGATCTGCAGGAGCCCTTCTGTCGCTCGGACAGATGTTGGGGCACGAACTCGATAACTTGAGGGAGGTAACAGAAAGCCACTCAGCTACTTTTACTTCACTAACCCGCAAGTTTTCTAAGTTCCAGCAGAGATTGAATATCCAGGAGAGGCAACTGCTGACTCTAGTTGGCCTTCCCGGCCAACTAGAGGCACTCAACGCCACACTACAGCAGGCCCTCCAATGCCTTGACGCGATCGAGGAGAGGCTAAACAGGGGGGACGACCATCCACGCCCAAGACAGCCGAGGAGGTCTTCGTCGCCCCCAGGCTCAGGCTCTGCACCCACCTCATCTGCACCCTCTACTTCTGGTGTGTCGTCTTCTTCAAGAGGGCCTTCTACAATGCCTGACAAAGAGACGACACACAAGTCTGCCGATGGGTCTCCAGCAGGAGAGGAGAGCTCCCGAGGCGTAGAGGACTTCTCTCCCTCTGCCTCCCTTGATGAAGCCGAAGATAATGATGAATCAGTCAGCATCAAAGAGGATTCTTCTGATGAATCGGAGGGAGATGGGGGGACATTGATGCTGCTAACCAAAGACACCCCCCCGAGGAAAAAGCTCGACGGCAGATGAATTCTCTGCGCCGTCAGAGATACCTTCTTTTGAGATGGTAGACTTCGACAGAAGGGCCATCGGATACCTGACGATCAGGGACCATAAGCTGCTAAATAAGGTCCTGAGGTCATAGGCTGATGAAGAAGAAGTAATCTGGAGCGACGGCTACTTTTCAGTACAACGGGGAACACTTAGAAGCTTATTCTGCTCCCCAGCTGTCGTCGGAAAAAAACTATTCAGGGTCCTGGAGGGTGCAATCATCGAGAATGTCAGCACCAGGATAGGTCGGCAAATGATATACAACGCCACCCCAACCTTGGCGAGAAGATTGATGATGGGAGTATCAAACTCCATTGTGGTGGCCAACATGTTGCGGCATATTGAAGAACACAACAGGAATCTCATGTTGGCCCCATACAAGCACCGCAACAACTTGTTCCTATGTGTGGCAGACCTCCGGAACCATGATGTCCAGCTGTTCAGCTGTTGCAACGAGGAGGTGCCACGCTCATGACTTATTTTTAGTTGCCCGGAGGATAAACATCTCAGGCTTCTCCCGATGCGTCTTCTCCAAGCTATCAAGCAAGGAGTCCAACGTCATAGCGGCGTTTGGAACTTCTTCTCTATCAGAGACTTCCCCGTTCAAATAGAATCAGGAAGTGGGAATAGCGCACTTGTCGTCTTGCGTTCCATGGAGTTGCTCAGCATATTTGGAAATATAAGGCACCTCCAGGGCCAAGACTTCTTCCAACTCAGGAACACCTACTCTCTGTTGCTGATCAAAGACAAGCGCTACTTCCAAGACACAGGGGTATAAGAGAAGCTGTTGGATAGTCACCAAGTAGAAGAATCTTCGCAACCCAGCAGCACTCCAGGGAAAGAAGCTGAGATAGAAGCAGACGTCTATGGGGCAGGCAAGCGGTTAGAAATCCTACGGGAAGTACACAGAATTGAAGACCCTGCTTCGCCTGAAACATCAGAAGAAATGATCAACAACTTCGACCGTTTCTCGTGCTCTACACTCACACAGGAGCAAGTCAATGAAGTTCTTCTAAAGTTAGCTGACTCTACCCCCGCAGATGTCATCTACGAGGCAGGCAGTGTCATAGTCCCTGTTGATGACTTAAGGGACATGGTAAAAGAAGGAGGATGTTTGGCGATATCTGTGGCGATCGCCTACATCCAGATACTACAAAAGAAGTTTGAACACACATACATAGCTCATCCAATGTTGTTCAACAACATCTGCCTTGCCGACGAGACAGGAGCGAAGCAATCTTTTATGGCAGAATTACATAGCAGGATTCCACGCATCATCTTCCTGCCGATTCTGCACTACAACCACTAGACGCTCCTGACGATGTACACTCGCCAACGAGCAGGAATCTTCTATAACAGCTCGGACAGCAACAAAGATCATCCAGTACAGTGTACATCGACGGTGTTGACATCCCTCAAGCGCTTGGTACGAAAATACTATGAGGAGGTGGCGGCGCTGATACAACCATTCCTAGAGACAACAGCTAGAAAATGGCACGAACTTCAGTTCTGCCACCACATTCCACAACAAATTCCTTTATCCAACGACTACGGCATCTTCATCCTGGAATGGATATCAAATCAAGAGACGCCTGACCAGCTCCACCACATCGACTATCACAACAAACGTGGAGAATATGTGTGGGAGCTTCTATCTGGAAAAGGCACTCTCACCAGCTAACCCTCACTGAGTTAACATTACCCTACCTTATCTACTTCACAACTCTGGGACAGAGTGTGGAGTAAGTTTGGGGGGGATTCTATGTACCAGTGAGGGAGGTACTAAAAGCCCTTCAAACTTCACCCCTTTTGTTCTTTCTATTCTTTTTCCATAACATGTGTGCATATACATATACATGCCTCATACAAAAATACAAAAATTTTGCTTATTTTGTCTCTATACATATGTACAAAGACACTTTATAGTAAAAACCTGCTACGACTTCTTGCCAGTTTTTTTTTCACTATGTCCAAAGAGGTGTAGGTTTTGTTATGTATTTTTGAAAATGTAGCCTCAAACAACAAAAGACTATGACTTTCCACGCCAAAATTTCGAAAAATAATCTCGCGACAGCTAAGAGACATGTATGCAGAAGGAAAAAGTTGCCCAAATAGCAAAAATTTCTCTTGTTTTCCCTTACCCAACAAAATCCCAAAAAGAGAGAATAGCCTTATGAGAGTGAATAAAAGCATGAGAGTTGTGCCAAATGAATATATATATATATACTTTTTTTCCAAAAGTACTCATCTTTAGGCATGGTAGATCCGGGGCAGTGGTACATAGGATGTGAAATCACTGCTCTAAAGCCAACTGGCTTGGACTGTAGGGACCACTCGCCAGCTAACAGACCCGTACCTGGATGGACTGATGGGAAACAAGAAAAACCCAAAAAAATCCTTAAGCCTACCCAAACACACAACTTTATGTTCCCAAAAGTTGTTTGGTGTGAAATCTAACTTTGAAATCATGCACCCAAGTCTCGTTGAAGCTGTGGAGAAAAATTTTGCTTCAATAAGGCGAGAAAAGTAAAGTCTGCTGTTCGTGGTCAGGCAGTATTCTCTTTAAGACATCTCAATACTCGCTCAAACCCATTGTCTGAAAACTATACCGGTTAAGAAGAAGCATCACAAATAAAGTTTTAAAAATTGATTGATGATAATCAAAATGCTAAGTTTGGGGGAGTTGATAACACCAAATTTTGTGATATTTATGGCCCATATTTCGTTGTCAAAACTGCCCTTTTAAATTGTTTTCCTCTCCTTTTTGTCATGTTTTTGAATAAACAGGCCACACTACGCTCTTAACTCAATTTTATCATCTTTTGCAGAGCTTTCCTCATTTTATCCACTCAAAATCAGCAAAAGGCCCGTCCCGGCCCATGTACGTGTTTTACCTACATCGGCCCTCCTACCAGTCGGCCGACACACTTACTACCCGTAATACAGCAGCCTGATACAGCTGCCGCACGACACGGGTATGTCGTGCAAGGAAGATCTAACGGGCGATACGCCGCTTACCCGACAGGGAGTTGTACCCGCCACGACTACACTCCCGATGAAGTGTGCACCACCGGCAGGTGCCCACCCGTCACGATACCCGACACGCTTGCTGCCCGACACCCGCTGTGTCGGGAGACATGCGCATCGGGCATCCCTAAAGCCACGCTAATAGAGCCGATGGAGGACATGTGGCGCCCGTAAAACCGCAACTTCTTCCAATTGTTGCCTATAAATAGAAGCTACATGACCTCAACGGGACAGACCGGAATCTCGTGAAAGCTAACTTTGGAAAGTACCTGGAGCTAGCGTGTCGTGTCCCAGAGGCATACCGGGCGATACTAGGTGAGCACTTCCCCGACCCGAGAGGGCGGGAATGGGTTCACTTAGAATCTATCCCGATCACCGCAGCAGCCCGATATCGGCTAAAAAGGCCACCCGATATGAGGAACCCGATACTCTAAGTGGTCTCTAGCCCGACACGATACAGAGCCCGATACGAATCAATCATTACGGTGTGTTTCCCGAGAGGGTGGCATCCCGAAACGACCGTATCGGACATGAGCGCTTTGATCAATACGTCTGCCCGTCATGGTGTGTCGCCCGACACAGGCGTATCGGGTAGAGCTTCCACCCAGTATTGGGTTAGAGGGACCTTAGGGATCTGCTGCTGCTTGTCGATCTCCTAAATCAAGGAGGCGATACTTATCTTCCCTTTTTTAGCCATTTACTTTCTTTATTTACGCAATGTAACCAAACCCTTTTATATAATGAGTTTTAAATGTCTGTTGCTCTATGTTTGGTCCCTTTTGTGGGACGGTTACTTTGTTTAGCATCCGAACTCTAGGTTGTATGCTTGGATCATGTTTTAACTAGCTATCGAATTGTGTTTCCCATTGCAACCCCCTCGAGAGAGGTGTTGTAGCTCTAGTGTTTGGTATGATCAGGGAGTACTAGAGTACCCAGGATCGAATTTGCTTCAGTTATCTTTCCACTCTAACCCAAGTCCAGCAACCTTGAGAGAGGGTGTTGGTGCTTAGTTAGAGGTACCCTCTTTGAGAGAAGGGGTACTGGATGTTCCTGCTGCCGCTTGTTATACTGAACTTTTCCTCCTTCGTTCCTTATCGAGGCAATGGTATTATCTCCTCTGGTTCCACTGCGCAAAACCCCTATAAACCAATAAATACCTAAACCCTTAATTTTCCTTGTAACTCCAGTTGGAGATAGTTCTCTTTTGTTTTACCGATCTTCGCCTATCGTTCCTTTGGGAACTTTATCCTCATCTTACCCTTATCGGAGTGTAAAGTTTCGATTCCGCATTCTTAGCACTACAACCCTTGTCCCTGTGGTTCGACCCCGATTGCTACTTCGGACCCCGTCATCATTGCGGGGGCCTAAAAGTCAGGTAATTTAAAAGTTCGACTACTTCAAATCTGCTCCTTTTGGGCACGCGATTTAGGCCGGTCAATTATGACTGCATGTATATTGATAATGATGATGATGTTGATAATGTTGATATTGGGTGCAAGCAACCCCCCTCATAGAGAGGAGGGACTTGTACATTGGCCTCCTACCTCATATGGAGAGAAGGAGCCCAGTGACTTCCCCCATCACATTGGGGTGATAAAGTCACACAAAAATATATAAGCATGCTTCTCGAATTACAACATAATGGAAACTCATAATAAAAATTGAATCGTTTGAAAAAATTGTCAAATAACTTTTGGTTCTTGCATCAACAAAGTGATCATTCAATCTGACTCCCTCTTGGCAGTGAAGATTACTACCCTTGGTTGGCAGGATAATCCTAGATATGCTAAACTCATATATAAAATTAAAGCTAGATCTGAGCCAGAGTGGTGCATTGAACATGTTTGTAGAAATGCCAATGAGGCAGCTGATTGTCTCGTGAAAATCCATTTGAAGTCCCAGGAGAATTACATTATGTATAATATCTCCCTCCTAATGAGATTTATAGTCATCTCGTCAAAGACATTTGTAAGGGTAGTAGTACTACCTCATTTAATTATGCAGATCTAATTAGTGATTGTAGACTTAATTTGAATTTGCTCACAAGGGGAGGGCGGGATGAATAAGATTGCCTCCCAACTTCTCTAAAAAAAACTTTTGGTTCTTGCAAATTGCTTGTTATACTTTCAAAATATAAGTCCTGCCAAGTACACTTATTTTCTTATAATCTATTTTACTTGATTTTGATAGCATATCGTGCAATTGCATGACTGTGTCTCAATTTTCTTGATTTTAGGCAATACAAATGGAATACTGAATAAGATCGCTTCCGCACTCATACACTCTTATGACAAACATATATTGGAAAAATCTCCATATTGGGTTAGTTTGTTCTTTTAAATATCCAGTTTTTGAGTTATTATTTCTTATCGTATATGCCAGTGTGATAGATCCTATCAGGCCACTCAGGGATGGGCACTTCAATCTTTTTTCTACTGTCTAGGTAGTAGGATTGGGATTGGGGGTAAGAACAGTTCTGTGACAGTTGGTATTAGAGCTTACACACTCCCATATACTTTAAGTAAATAATTTCTCAAGTCTATTACACCCAAGAAACCCTAAAGTCCATAATGGTAAAAATCGAGGTGTCTAGGCTCGGGGTCCTGACATATTTTCTCCTATCCGTCTTCATGGTGGCTGAGATCCCCCACTCTACCTGGCCTCAATTGATCCAGAACTGGACCTAAAGTTTCTCTTGTGAAACCCTAGAGAGTCTTTTGGCATCTCATCTCTTCTTTAAGGACTATCCTAAGCCACCCATGTAGATGAAGGTAGTTTTATCATCCCCTCATGTGGTCCTTTCTTGTGACCTTTTACCACATGATGTCTCGATTATGGGCAGCTTATGCATGGGAAAACTGAATATCACTAAATTTTGAAAGTTGATACTAAGATCTTACCTTAATTTGAAACCTCAATTTTGATCAATGAACCTTGAAATCAAATACTCATGCTTGAACCTTCATGAAAACTCGATTTAATCAAAACTAGACTACATGGTTTCTATGTTGAGGTAAATCTTGATTTGGTGAAATAAGGATGACTTATACCTTATACCTCATGTTGATGAGGTCTCTATTTGATTAATATCCATATTGCACTATTGTTGATTAAACATCAAACATAGTTAAGTGAACTTTTCCCAGTTTGATACACATCATGATTATGCCATCAAATTATTAATCTTAATAACTCAAAAAATCATGATGCAAGACTATGATGCAAAAAGTAGTTTTCCTATTGACTATTGATGTCTTTTGCAATCTCCTTTTTAATATGATGATTATGGGCCTAGATTTTGCACTATTATGTTCTAATTCCTCGAATGCCAAACTCATCCCCAATTTTCAAATTATATCACTACCTTGATCATGAAAAGAAAGGAATGCAAATATTAACTTGACTTTGTAAAATCTTGACATTATTTCCCTACTATGATCTTGAATTTTGATCGTATGACCTTGTGGATTATGATTTGACCATCAATGGTCTCCCTATTTGAATAAGCTCAATGGATCGTAACAGATGTTAGTAGTGTTCTCAATTAGGGTGGTAGTTGACTCATGACTCCCCTAACCTAGGTCACATCCTTATTATGACTACCTCTAAATTTTCATCTTGTTGATTATTTAGAGATTGGAAAGGTCTCCCCTTTCACCGTATTTGGATCAGTCGACCTAAGTCTAATAGGTTAAACCCATGGTTGATTCTCGATCTTGAATATTGATAATGACATTGGTATATGAGTAATGTACTAAATCAACAGAAAGCTTGGTGTATGACCTTGGTATATGACAATGTTGACTATAGCTTGTGGTTGACTTCCTAGATAGACCTAGGCCTAGATCATTCATCAAAATTGGATACAATGGTAATGAAATATTGATATGTTGCTCGAATATTATTTGAATATTGTTGCTCGAAATTGAATATAGATGAGTGGTCTCCATTAAGGTCTACATAGGAATCTAAACCCTAGCTTCAAAATTCTAGACCTATAACTTTTGATGCCTAAAATATCGACTCTTGATATTGATTAATGGACTTGTGACTCATGATTATCAATCTCAATAATGATATAAATCTTATGATCACACTATTTGGACCTTGAGATATATGACTAATGACTTCAAAATCCCAAAATTTGAAATTTTTGAAATGATGACTATTTTGACCCTCTCAATTTATGACTTAGGGTTTAGCTCTCATTAGGACTAGGGTGGGACCTCCCACTGATATTGAGCTCGAAAATCATGATATTGAAAGTATGATGTTGTCTTGAAATTTTGAGATATGAAATTTCAAAGCATGGATGTAAAACCCCACCTAGGCCAATGTAGAGTCTAGGACCCTGAGATATTGGGATTGAAAGTCACCTTGTATACTTGAACTCTATTTGTTTGACCTAAAATATGACCTCTCCAAATTTTTGATCAATAATATGCTCTCCATATTTGTGACTCATACGATGACTTTGAACAATATATGCATTGACCTTGATACTCAATTGCTCGATGATGAAACGATGTTGGAACTAATTTAGTTATGATATGAAACATGGAATCCCAATTATGATGATTGTACTACTTGAACTTTGAGTATATGAATTTGATTATATAGTTGAGGATACGCCAGTATTTGAGGATTTGATATGTTTTTTAATAGTCCTGATTTTGAGGATGTTTTTGAATTTTGGGGACAAAATTCCTTTTTAAGGAGGGAAGGATGTGACAAAGTGAAATTTTAGCATAAGTATGATTTAATTACCCTTTTTTCCCTCATTATGTTCACTCTGGACCCCAATATACTTTTCTTGGACTCTTAATCATTATTGAGACTCAAATCCAAAATATGGTGACCAGTGTGGATTTTATACGCATTATAACACCTTAAATTTGATAAATTGATCACTTTGTCCAAAGAAGAAAATTGGTCAATCAAACTTCATATTTTTGTTCTAAAACTTTTTCTATATATTCTCCACATTTTTTGAAGCTATGGTCCAAATTTCATCTCAATTGGACGTCCCTACTATTTACTATGATTTTTGAAAGTTATGTGCTCAAAAACCCTTTTTATTGGCCTTTTTCTGATCTTTTCCAAGTCAGCAATCTACTGGCTAAGGCCAAGGGATGAACCTCAACCTTTGGCGATGAGCCATGGATCACGGCCCGATCTAGTAGTTAGGAGTTCATCCCCTACCTCCCGCAATCAGCGGGGAGGAGACTAAGGGGACTGACACACCCTTTTGGCTCGTTTTTGACCCATTTCAAAAATGATGTTGATGATGACGATGAGGATGATGATGACGATGATGATGATCACAATGATGTTGATGATGATGATGATGATGATGATGATGATGATGATGATGATGATGATGATGATGATGATGATGATGATGATGATGATGATGATGATGATGATGATGATGATGATGATGATGATGATGATGATGATGATGATGATGATGATGATGATGATGATGATGATGATGATGATGATGATGATGATGATGATGATGATGATGATGATGATGATGATGATGATGATGATGATGATGATGATCCTCATCATCATCATCATCATTATCATCATCATCCTCATCATCATCGTCATCATCATCATTGTCATCATCATCATCATCGTCATTATCGTGATGATGATGTGGGATGATGACGATGATGATGATGATGATGATGATGATCACGATGATGTTGAGGATGATGGTGATGAAAATGATGATCATGATCATCATCATCATCATCATTATCATCATCATCTGCATCATCATCCATCATCATCATTATCATCATCATCATGATGTGATGATGATGATGATGACAGATGATGATGATGATGATGATGATGATGATGGTGATGATGATGATGATGATGATGATGATGATGATGATGATGATGATGATGATGATGATGATGATGATGATGATGATGATGATGATGATGATGATGATGATGATGATGATGATGATGATGATGATGATGATGATGATGATGATGATGATGATGATGATGATGATGATGATGATGATGATGATGATGATGATGATAATGATGATCCTCATCATTAATCTTCATCATCATCCTCATCCTCATCATCATACCTCATCATCATACTCATACTCATCCTCATCATCATCAGCATCATCATTATCATCATCATCCTCATCATCATCACCATCCTCATCATCATCATCATCATCAATCAATTATTTCTTCGTCATGAATATGAAATAACCCATGTTGTTGTGTGTTGTTAGTACTTAAAATTATATTACTTTTTCTCAACAGTTTACATTATTGTAGGCATAATGGCTTGGGCCTCTACCCCAATGTTACTATTCCCTATTGAAGAACAGTTGGACATCATTCTACATGATTGTTCATTAGCACAACTCACTATACCTAAACATTGGCATTATCTAAATGGAAGACGCTACACGGATGGTGAAGTGACCCTAAATTTTAGAACTTCAACATCTGTTATCGATGCTAAGTATGATGTTGACGGAAATCTTGTATCCACATCCAGTTGGTGCGAGTGGGTTGGGAAGATGCTATTAGACCATAGTGACAAGCTTTTTCTTTGTCCGGTTGGCCATAATACCATCAAGGTTTGGATAACCAACATCAACAATGAGATGACCGATCATCTAGTCCGATTTGATTACTCGGTAGGGGATATCACATATTTGGACTCATTCGATGAGGAAAGAACACCCAATTTTCCTTCTATTCCTACTGTTGGTACCATCCATTTCCCCATCACCATCAGTTCAGATTCATCTAACAACAACGAGCTCCGCGACACAGCAACATCAAAAATGTAGGTCCAAGCAACAAATTTACTTTCCCGTATATGCACATGTTTAGGGGTAAATCAAGCCCCCCTTGTTTAGCTACTGTCATGTTATTTTCTGAACTTTGTTGCCATAATTAGTATTTTGATAACATGTTCAACTTTGAAAGACACACACACATATATATATAATGTCTGAATGATTTTTTTTTAATTGTCTTATCTATATACACGTGTTTGTGAAGATGGAATGAATGAATGTTTATGTTTGTGTGAATGTGAAAAGAGATGAAATGAATGGAACTGTAGGTTGCTAAATGTGTGTGAAAATGAAATGGAGGAATGAAATGGAACTATATGTTTCTACACATGTGTGATGAATCATATTTGAAATTAAATGTGCTTATTATACATGTGTGTGAATCACATGATCCATATAATATATAATTGTATACATCTTGTCAATATTTGCCGATTTGTGGCATGTTGTTGGCTGAAATTAAAGGGATGTTGTAAACCTACAGTTCAGAATTGAACTGCAGGTTCTACATCCTACTGACCAGCCAGACAGTAGGTCTGGGAGCTGATAAGAAGAAAAAAAAACATCGGCGTCGGTTAAATACCAAAAACTGACAATGAATGCTTAATTGTATCGGTTGTTTTCTATAATGACGCCTATGGTCTGACTGTTGGCACTTTTGGGTTAAATTGTAATCGGGAATGGCTTTCTGTCATTGGTTATGTAACTGACGCTGAAGGAGTCTACTTTTAGTGTCATCCACTTGGGTGCCACTTCAAAATCGACGACAAAAGTATTACTTAACCGACGCTAAATGTGTTATCTATACTAGTGTTAATAATTACAAACTACTTTTATTTTTAGTCTCTTATAACTATACATGACTTCTCCCTAGTCAAATATATGTTTTCATGGTAGGACTCATTATCCATGCCTTAGGGTTTATCTTCTACCCTAAGATAACTCACATAAGTCCAATACTACCATCTCTACCCTCCAAGTTATGATCAACCATCTTGGGGCATGAGTGATGTAAAAGTGAATAGGGAATGGTGATTCTCTTCTATTACCCTCTGTTATATGAGCATATAGTGTCTCTACATTTTTTATCACACCCTGGTACAAGCTTGGGGCATTTCAGAACATGTATCATTATAGCATCATATTTCATTTCTCATCTCATAACTCAACTCATACCATTCTACTCACATGTATATATTGAAGTCTCCAACCCAAATCCTTATATCTCAACATAGACAAAAGAATTGGGGTCTCACTCCCATCTCAGTTGGGCTTACCAGAATCATCCAAAGATTGACATGGCTTGATCCACTACATGTCCTATTCATATATTTTTTTCCAATGCATACATACCCATTTCTCCGCACGAGCACACACATAGAAGGGGGGGATGATGTATTATAGTTTCTCTTTATTATTAAGTTGTTACTCATCTTAAGATTTCATTCATAATATTTCACTTGTCTTTATGATGTATTAGGGTTTTCCTTTGTGGTGTGACCGACATAATAAAATAACAACATAGAGGGGGGATGATGTATTAGGGTTTCTCTTTATGATGTGACCAAAATAATAAAATAATTATACTTTATACATAAGCAACATCACATAAGAGTAACTAAAAGGCTAAAACCTTAGAATTTGGCAACTTAGCCTTCACAAAGAGAACGTACGCCTCATATTGCCTTAATTCGTGTCATTGTTATCACATAATATATTATCCTTCTCTAACAAGGTTATTAGAGTATTAATTCATCCTTTCTATCAAAGATCTAAGGCTTTGTACTTGCCATACATGGCTGAAATAACACAATCTCAGCCTTTTCACATAGTAATAAGGCATCATAAACAAATCAAGCCAAGAATCCTTCAGATTCATCATTTACTCATGTATTTAATTCAATAACATAACATGCATGCGATAATAACATAAAATGTCAAGACATTAAGGCTTTCCATATCCTTAATAGCAAGAACAAGCTATACATCTTATTCCCCAAGAGAGGGTAAAGTTTAGCTTGTCATTATTTTGGTATCATTTTTAGTGTAATCTAAAAGCTAGTAAAATAAATCGTAACATCTTATCTCAATATATGTATCTACTCAACTGAAATATGTGAGAAAATGGTAGGAAGTTTGCAAATTTTGCAAGAACTAGAGAGAAACCTGACTAAAATCCTATCTTGATGCAAGGTGAAAAATAACTTCAAATGAACTATTGTGTCATGGAAAATGAGATTGAGGAAACTCGGAATGAATAACAAGGATAAGAAGTTTGTCAATGCATCAAGGATGAGATAAATAGAGAGATGGTGAGGAAAAGCAATAAGAAAAATTTAAGAAATACAATAAAATGATCATAGATCCTTGATGTAGGAGTAGAACTTGAACATTTTATTCAAGTCATTCAAAGGAAAGTCCAAGATTAGTCTTTGAACACCTCTGTTCACCCAAAATCTCCAGATCAGGCCTACCATGGTAAGAAAAAATAACCATGCCATGAGAAATGATGAAATAGAGAGATGAGGGCAATATATATAACTATCTTTTAAAAGCACCAACTCTGTTAATCTCGCACAAACTTGGCATTAGTTCATAGCATGATGGGATCACATCAGTTAGAATAGAATATACATGACAACTAATTCGGTCAATGATATAGGTGTGTCAACTCAGCTAGATTCACACTAACTCAGCCCAAGCTCATTGACCTAAACTTCCACCAACATTCCACTCACCAAAAGCTAGAAAGATTCAAAATCACAAATGAGGTCATGCAACTTGCTTGGATTGGCATGAATTTTGTCCCAGTTCATACCCAAGTGAACTCTTCCTGAGTTGGGAAATTACGGTTGAGTTCATCACTCCCTCAACTTGGCCCTAGTTGTCCTAAATTAACCCAATTCATCTAACTCAGACCAAGTTATGGTGAACTCTACATGAGTGCACAACATTGTCTTTCACATATCTCAAATCTCCAAATTGGCCAAGTTAAACAAAACTTGGTGTGGTTCACTCATTCAACATCAACAACTTATATTCAATTTTGTAAACTTAGAGGTTCACAAGAATCTCGATTCAACTTCAGTACACTTAACGATATCTTTACATGTCCATGCATCCTTTTATTAATTACCTAAAATATGAGGGTTTCCCATTATTCAGTGTACTCACATCATCTTAACCATGTAAATTAGAATTAACCTTTCACTTTTGTTTGATCATTAGATTTGGTTGGATTAACTCTGGTAAGATGAGACTAGGCTAGCCAAGAAATATAACTAATTTTGTGTTTATGGTTAACCTGGGGTCATTGTAGTTGGTCATGTTGTTGAATAAAGGGCATGTGTTGCATCTGTTGGGGTAAGTGAGGAAACATCTTAAGGTGGAAGAAAATAGTTGGTTGGTTAGTGACAAGCAATTTGGTATGATGTTCCATTTCAAAAAAAATTGATAATGCCTCATAAAGATATATAACAATCATCTATATATTTTTGAGTTAGGATACAACATGTAGATTAGTGAATGGTACAGAATCGAGGATGTATGCTTGCATTATCAAGGCCTTTTATCATATTTTTCTGTGGCATTGTTTGTTTTTGGTTATATTTATTTTGGGAAGTTAACAAATGATTTTTCCTTACAATTTTTTTTTTTAGGAAGTTGGAAATGGTGAACCAAGCTATACTCATTTACTGTAAAATTTCCAAAGCAAAGAATACAAACTCTTGAGGGTGTGGTGAGGTTGTAAGACATCCTTGCTACCCTCCTCGACGCCTCCTGCTCCTTCCCCCCAAGCTCCGACAGCCCTCTGTTCCACCGTGGAAACAGGGGAGTGCAGCGTAAGGCGGGCATCAATCTGGGTGACGCGCAGGAGAGGGATCGCCCGACTGGGCCGGATCCTCAAGCTGCAGAGTGATTGGGCCTAAAATTGCGGCCCACTTCCATCTATCCAGGTGAATGTCCATTTAAATCAAGAAAATAAAACCCCATGGATATTTTGATCGTATATCATTCTAGGATAATCCAAATAAGGCAAGTAAGTAGTCAATTTTCATCAGAAAATCGAGGGAAATCTAATGGAACCATTTTCAAAACCTGATTCAATATTGATTTTAATGACGTCATTAAACTATGATCTTCAATTATTCAAAGATTGTCTAAATGACTCTATTGGTGGTTAATCTTGACTAAACATTAAAAATCCTAGATTTGACTCTAATGATCATCTTGAAGCCAAACTTGATTAAATATGAGTTTAAATCTGATCTTGTAAGTCATCCCCCCTAGAATGTGAATCATGCACATTGAACTAGGGATTAACCTTAATATTATATGATGGATCTAATCTTGCAAAACACTTTATATAGTTTTGACCCCTCAATCGAATCTTGAAATTTCAATTATAACATGTATCATGATAATCATCTAGGAAATTGATGATGACTTGGATAATGATCATAGATTAAGGTTAACACATATGATCCTAGAAAACCTAAGTAAGTCATTCACACTCGAATATATTGTGCACTTGAAATAATGTTGGACATATTGAAATATTGATTATAAGTCAATGACCCAACCCTAAGGTTGACATAGGAAAGTGTAACCCTAATCTTGAATATTGAAAGATGATATTCTGAACATCATGATCTTGACCCTTGATCCAATCTTGATGATTTAGGATCTGACTTGAAGGGTTGACCTATTGATTTGGATATTGATTTTACTTGAAATCCTCGGTGAAAGGTATGCTATTATATAACTCCTTCTTGATTGTATTGAAGACACTTTTATGTATTTCTTGACTGTATACTTAGCTACTTACTTGGATGAGCTACTGTTCCCTATGATTAGTCTTCCATTTTTCTATACTATATTTTGAAAAACATGAAAACATAAATTGCATGCCCATTATGACTGCCCGTATATTGATAATGATGATGATGATGATGTTGATAATGTTGATATTGGGTGCAAGCGACCCCCCTCATTGAGAGGTGGGACTTGTACATTGGCCTCCTACCTCATATGGAGAGGAGGAGCCCAGTGACTTCCCCCATCACGTTGGGGTGATAAAGTCACACAAAAATATATAAGCATGCTTCTTGAATTACAACATAATGGGAACTCATAATAAAAATCGAATCGTTTGAAAAACTTGTCGAATAACTTTTGGTTTTTGCAAATTTCTTATTATACTTTCGAAATATATGTCCTGTCAAGTACACTTATTTTCTTATAAACTATTTTACTTGATTTTGATAGTGTATCGTGTAATTGCATGAGTGTGTTTCAATTTTCTTGATTTTAGGGAATACAAATGGAAAATTGAATAAGATTGCTTCCGCACTCATACACTCTGATGACAAGCATATATTGGAAAAATCTCCATATTGGGTTAGTTTGTTCTTTTAAATATCCAATTTTTGAGTTGTTATTTCTTATCATATATGCCAGTGTGATAGATCCTATCGGGCCACTCAGGGACGGGTGCTTCAATCCTTTTTCTACTGTCTAGGTAGTAGGATTGGGATTGGGGAAAGAACATTTTTGTGACAAATATTACATGTGATATATGTAATAGTGTTTGCTACTATGACGAAGATATTTATAACTGCATCAATAACACATAACGTGATGAAAATATTGTTTGTTATTGCATCAAGTATACATATAGTGGTTGCAATAGTACTAGACAGAACACACAAAATGCCTACTATTGAGATAATTATATATGTCTTGTACATATGAGTATCTCATAACAGTGTCATGTGACAAGTATAATAGTATTTGGTCTTATATGTCAACCCAGGTACTATATGTATGTTTGGTTCTTATTTTTTTCTCTAAGAGAAAGAAGGCACTTGAAATTTTGATACAAGTACCATGTACATCATTATTTCATATAGTTCTTTCTAAGTCTCTCATTACTCTCATTATTTTCTAGGAAATGTGAAAACGGAATAAATTTGTATTTAGGTAGAGAGTTGTCCAAGTGATTATCATTTTTTATGTTCTATACAAGAAAAAGTATGATTTAGTTATTGCCAACCACATATATATAGTGGACTCTAGATTGTTGCATGTGTCGATACATGACAATATAACATTTATAGTTGTTGTAGTAAGTTAATCAAGATTCTAGCCCAGAAACCATGTATATCATTGGGTATAGTGTATCATATGTGTAGGGTTTTTATTCTTTGTTGTGTTGTAAGTTTGTTTTGGCAAAGTGGATGGTTTCAAGTAAATAATAGTTGGGTGTTTCACAAAGTAGTATGATGTTCATACTTGTCACTATTTTTAGAAGATAATATATTGCATATATTTGCATGTTAGATTCAAGTATATATATATGTGAAAGATACAAAATATAACACATACATACTATATACACAACAATCTTGACCATAATGTTTCATGTATTGATAGATTTACATAAACACCTCATATTCCTACACATGCGATAGATTGACATTAAAGATCTCATAATTTCGTACTCTTACATATGAAGTATCATCTTATACATGTTCATAAGTTTAAGTATGTGCTCTTAATGTGGCCATATGTCATGTAACACAATACTACATGATCATTATATATATTGAGGGACCACTGAATCATGTACATATGGGTTTGCATCGATGTCAATTAGTTTATAAATACTAAGGAAGCAAAGGAGATTTCTAAATTTTGTGAGCATGGAAAACTTGAATTTTAATTTTATGGAAATAAAAGAACTCTTAAGAAAGAGAATGTTTATTAATTTACTTTCCTATGACGGTGTGGTCGTCCACAATTGGAGAAATAAATGGATTCTTTGTGAGGTTGTCTTGTATCCTCTTGAGGTTTGTTAGTGTTAGATGTCATTGTTAGTAATTCAACCATAATAAATATCAAAAATGGTCTTGAGGTTTGGTAAAACACTAACTCCAAAAACTCAAATCACAATGATAACTGTGAAAATAACAAAAAAACTTATCATATTTAAGGTGATTAGATTTATCATTAACATCAAGCCAACATTATCTTAGACAAACATTATTCACATAGAATGATTCACAACATTCTGAAGAACATCTTATACAAAATTTCCATAATAGAAATTTAACG